>CM077672.1:252729036-253940036 GCA_039707655.1 Elymus sibiricus
GCTGCTTAACGTACATCAGGTCCCATATGTCGGGACGTCTTGTGTTATCCGGACAATACTCAATGTGGGGGGTGGGCGGGATAAAAAACTTGATCCCAGTGGAGTGTGAGTCCGGAGTCTTGGGGGCCGCGTCCTGGATTATCATGGAATCCGGTGCGTCGAGACCTGGATAAATGGCCGGGTGTGGGTGAGCGGATCCGGACTTGCAGGTTGAGCCGGACTCCGGCTCCAAACCCTCTCCGGAACGGAGTTCGGCTGCCGAGCTGGAAGGCGAAGCCTGTTGGTCGGAAACCCGCACCTCATGCGTTTTGGGTTCGAAGGTAACGGGTGAGGCCTCTGAGGGGCCTTCGATAGTGGCGACCAAGTGAGTAGTGGCGGGTGTATAAATTTCCCTGTCGTCGGTTTTAAGCCCGATCTGATCGTATACCGAGGACTGGCCATCGGCGATTCCCAGAGCTTGGATCCGATCTAGTACCCCGTTTAATGATGAGAGATCGGTTGATTCCATGTTCGGGTAATTTTTGGGGTCGACCCGCAGTAGGGCCATGATGGGGGTGTCAGAATTTGTCCCGAAGTTACGTTCGGCCGAGGCTGGAGTTCGACAACCGAGCGCGGAGGTCAGATCCGGGCTCAAGGTTGAATCTGCAGCGGCTGCCGTCTCGGCGGCGGGGTTGGCCGTATTCAAAGCCGGCGCTTCAGGATTCGTGGGTCCGTCAGGCGAGGCTGAGGACCCCGTGAGGATAAGATCTCCCCGGGAGTCGGCGACGAATTCTAAGTTTCCAAATCTGATCTCCTGGTCGGGGGTGAAGCTGTCGACCCGGCCAAGGTGACCGGCCGGATCGGCGTGTAGCACGATGCTTCCGAACGCGAAGAGCTGGCTGGGAACAAAAGTGTCCCTGTGGCTAGCGCTGTTGCTGATGATTAGGCGAGCCATTGATCCTTGATGTCCCACGGAGGAACTCTCAATGAAAGCACCAATGTCGGTACCAAAACCGGCAGATCTCGGGTAGGGGGTCCGAACTATGGGTCAAGGAGCAGATGGTAACAGAGAGTGTAGAGACAGCGATTTACCCAGGTTCGGGCCCTCTCAAGGAGGTAAAACCCTACATCCTGCTTGATTGTATTGATGTGATTGTATGAAGGTTACAGAGTTGATCTACCTCGAGATCAGATGGGCTAAACCCTAGATTATGAGTCTCTTCCCTACGGACTAAACCTCTTGGTTTATATAGACACCAGGGGGGCCCTAGGGTTACATATGGTCGGTTATCATCAGGGATAAACATGCTTGTTATGCCATCTATTCCTTGGAGGAGACGCCAAGACTTCAGAGATTTCCTTCCATCATATGGGGTCGTCCACAATCCAGCCTTCCATCGACGTGTAGAGAGCGGCCCACCAGTCCGGCCCATGAGAGATAGGCCGGCAGCCCGAGTACCCCCTAGTCCGGGACACCCTCAGCGGGCGAATGACTTCCACCCCCGCTTCAAGAACATGAAGCCAGTGGGGGAGAACTCAGTCGCCACCCAGGAGGACCGTTGCAGCAGCCGTCCGCCTGTAGCCACAGGCCCAAGGGCCCGCTGTCCTCCATCACTCTCGCAAAGGAATCCGGGAGCCGAAGCCAACTGCAAGGCCGACGGTGCAGCCCCAAGATGAACTCGTGCGCTGCCACCGCCGTGTGGGCCTCCGCCTGGGGAGTAAGGGTGGTCGCCCTGCCGCTCCCACCTCGACCACGAGCGTCGCGCCCTCCACGGCCGCGGGGGGCGACCCGTCCACGAGCGCTAGGGCTGGCTACGGCGGCCGCTGAGGAGCACGTTCGGCCCCGAGGAGGAACCCTCATGGCAGCGGCGGATGCAATGGCTCGACCTCTACCCCTCGCCATCGCAGCGGTGGTCCTCGGAAAAGCAAGGAAGAGTGGAAGGTTGAAGAAGGGGAGAGGCAAGGGTAGAAGATAAGTGAGGAAGGTCTCTACCCCCGCTCCTTTTATAACACCCTAAGGGGGGCACTCTCCCTGCCGCTTTGCCTTCTTCAATACCGGGAATCAAGAAAGGAGATGCGAGGAGTCAAGCGCTAGGAGGCAAGGAGTACGAAGGAAGGCAATGCTACTCTGCGCTGCGCGCGGGTCTGCTTTATGGCAGCGCGGGCGGTTACCGAGGCGTAGTGGAGGAAGTGGGGGCGTCCCACGTCCCATCGTGCGCCATGCGTCGAACTTGGGCCCCGCAGTCTATGAGGGCCCGCGCCACTTCGCTCCCAACGGGCGGGAACGTGCGCGCCATGGGCCCGGGGGCTACTGTCGGGCCAGTGGGAACCGGGGTACCACGGCCCGTCTGCCTGCGGCCCAGGATGCAACACCTGGTGAAGGCCCAAGAGGCGGCCCAGTCGCGGCCTCCATGAAGCAGGGCACCTCGCGAGGCGCCAACCTCACGAGGACCCCTCCGCACGGAGTGGACCGCCAAGACTTAGTAACAGTAGCAACAACAGGAGGCCTCGCGACGGCCTCCCGAGGCCACCCAAGGCGGGCGTCACCTGGCGCCGGTCATGCGGTCCAGTGCCCACCACGTGGGTGACTCGCTTGGAGACAAGCCGCGGCAGGGGCCGTACCAGCAGGTGCAGACAGAGAGGATTTCTTCTCTGGTGCTAAAGGGGCAGCATTAGCTGCCCATCTCCAAAGCAAGTCCCAAGGACTGCCCGTTCGGTGAAAGAAGACCAAGACATCAAGGCGCAGGGTGGAGGTCATCACCAAGCCCACCGGTGCGTCATGGATAATGATTTTACAGGCGGAGACCAACTTTAGTCAGGATAAGCCTGGGCGCCTGTCCCCTTTCAAATTACCACTGTGTGTGGCAACCCTTCCTGCCAATGTTTTCGGGGGAAGAGGACCAAGCGGCTATAAAAGGGGCAGTGCTGCCACCGTAGTAGGGGGATCGAGCCCTCTGTCTTCAACCTTGTATGCGAGAACCTTCTTGCCGATGATAACCCAAAACACAAAGCAGGAATAGGGTTTTACACCGCAAGGTGGCCCGAACCTGGGTAGCTATTGTGTCCCCTGTCGTGCCCTGTGCTTTGTGCGCTCTCGTCGTAGTCTTGCCATGGTCACCGCGGAGTAGATAGAAATGAGCACGCCCCAGAGTTCGAACCAGGGTCCCCGGAGCCCCGATTCTGACAGCCACTTCTTCTCCAATAGCCTTGCGTCTCTCCTTGTTAAAATGACGGAGGTATTACCGAACAGGCTTAAACTTAGGATCAACATTAAGGGAGTGCTCAGTGAGTTCTCTCGGTACACTAGGCATGTCAGAAGGTTTCCATGCAAAGATGTCCCGATTCTCATGGATGAACTCGATGAGCGCGCTTTCCTATTTAGGATCCATATTTGACCCAATGGTGAACTGCTGAGAAGGATCATCAGGGATGAAATCAACCTGCTTGGTGTCTCTGGCCGATTTGAACTTGAGCAAAGGGTTAGACTCAGTTGTCGGTTTCTTCAGAGAGGTCATATCAGCCGGGTCAACATTAGCTTGATAGAATTTCAACTCCTCCGCCGCACAAGACGTCTCAACATAAGCCGCATCTCCCTCCTCGCACTCGAGAGCAACTTTCCTGTTACCATTAACGGTGATAGTATCTTCTGGCCCAGGCATCTTCAGCTTCAGGTAACCATAACATGGCTGTGCCATGAACCGTGCATATATAAGCCGGCCTCCCGAAGAGGGCGTGATATGGACTCTTGAGCTTGACCACCTCAAACGACAAGAACTCCGAGCGATAGTTGAATTCAGTGCCAAAAGCGACTTCCAGAGAGATTCTGCCAATAGGGTAAGCCGACTTGCCAGGAACAATGCCATGGAAACTATAGAGGATGGGGTTAGCTGCTTCTCAGATAAGTTCATCCTCCTGAAAGTATCATACTAGAGTATATTGATACTGCTTCCTCCATCCATGAGCACCTTGGTTAACGTGTAACCGCCGACTTGCAGAGCGACCACCAATGCAAGACCCCCAGGATTATCGATCCGCAGGGGGTGATCTTCCCGACTCCAAGTCACTGGTTGCTCTGACCAGTTTAAGTAATAGGGGAACGCCGGCTCAACTGTATTGACAGCTCGTCGCTGAAGCTTCCGGTCGCGTTTACACGTACTTGTGGTGAAAACATGATATTGTCCACTATTCAACTATTTGGGATTGCTCTAGAACCCTGACTGACCTCCCTGATTCTGATTACCTTGGTTGTTGTGCTAATTATTGCCTCCACCATTGCCATGCCCCTGGAACCCAGACCCTTGACCATTGTTTCCTTGGAACCCGGCACCAGGATAATGACCATGAGAGCCGGCTCCTTGAAAGACGACCCCGGAGCCGCCGGGTCCGGGATTTCCTGATTGTCCGCCATTGCCACCACCGTTCTGATGATTCTGAAAAACTCGTTTGGTGTATTCCTGCATTATGAAGCAGTTTTCCCATGAGTGGTTGGCCGGCTTACCATCAAAGATGTGCTTGGGACATGGTCATTTGAGGGCCTCCTCGTAACTACGAGGGCGATTGCCAGAAAAGGGCTTCCTGGAGCCATTGATCTGACGCTGGTTCTTGAAACCGGTGTTGGTATTGGCAACAAAATCAGAGCTTCCCTCAGGATTCTTCCGCCTATGATTGTTGTTGTTATTCCCATTACCATTGTTCTGCTGGTGACCCTTGCCACCATTTTTCTTGCCCTTACCCGACTTCTCATCATCAGAAGTGGGGTCCTTTGTATTATCAGACTCGGCATACCGAGTTAAAACATCCATGAGATCACCCATATCCTTGACCTTCCTTTTGAGACGCCCAAGCTTCTGGACCAAAGGCTGGAATTTACAGTTTCTTTCCAGGACAAGAACAGCTTGCTGAGCTGTGATGCTATCCGAAGAGTGGATAATATCTGCAACCCTGCGTGACCAGTCATGTGTAGACTCATCGTCACGTTGGATACAATGCTCTAAGTCAACGATTGTGGTCGGGAGCTTGCAAGTTCCCTAGAATTTTTTGATGAAAAGCTCCTTCAGCTCCTGCCAGATGCTGATTGAATTTGCCGGTAGGTTTTTCAGCCATGTACGTGCTGGCCCTTCCAGCATCAAAGGCAAGTATCGGGCACACACAACATCGCTAGCTTCCATCATGTCCATGGCTAGCTCATAGCTTTCAATCCACTCGGCTAGCTCTAAATCTGTTGTATAATTAGGAACCTTGCGAGGACCTTTGAAATCCGGAGGCATACGCGCATCTCGCAGCGCCGGGACTAAACATGGAGTTCCAATAGTCCGCCCTGCGATGCCACTAGTGCGAACAGCTGGTGGGGTTGAGGTGGGTGGGAGTTGCGCTGTAGGTTGGGCGTATGCTGCTCCTGCCTCTATTCCCCGCAAAGCATGAGCTGCATCAACTATCGCCTGTGTGTTTGAGATCACTGGCTGTGGTTGATTCGACAGTGGCTCCTGAGCCCTCCTGCGCTGCGCGCTGCTGGAGACTGCTGGCGACTCGGCATGCCGGCTCCTACTGCGGCTTTGATGAGGGGTGGAATGAAGCCAGTGTTGAATATGAGAATAATTTGCCTGCTGTGTGACTGTTGTTTTCAACATTGCAATAGCATTCCTGGCTTCGATCTCTGCTGGACTGTTTCCGTCAATCGGAATAGCTGCTAAGTTATGAGTCGCCGCAAGCACGTTGTCCACCGGTTTAGAATAATGTCCAACCGGCGTCTGGAAACGATGAGGCGGGTGCTGGGCTGGCGACCATTGCTGCTGCTGAGCCGGTGGTAGTTGTGGTTGCTGAACCGGCGGCTGTTGTTGAACCGGCGACTGCTGCTGAACCGGCTGCTGCAATGGTGCTGCGCTAGGAGGCAAATTCCGAGTCAATTGGGTATGACAGGGATTACGCTTGGAGACGCGAAGCCAGCCCCCGGGTTCACCGGGTCAATCAGATCACGCGGCGTGCCCAACAACTGAGTTGGTTCAAGACTAACAGGAAGCCAGCTCTGATGTCTCCTCCAGTGTACTGCCTCCGACTCGTTCTGGTGAAAAAATGAGAAGAAGAGCTTCCGCCTCCAGACATTTTGTTTCATTGATGATACGAGCCTGCGTCTCCGCTATGCGTGTGTTCTCTTCATTGATATCCTCCTGGATCCTGGTTACCTGCTCGTGACAGTTCGTGATCTCTGCGTTGCATGCTTCAGCATTCTCAGCCATTACTGGCTCTGCCAAAAGAGCCCCGAGAGTAGTCATCATCTCGGACAGCACCTGTGCCCTGGTCTTTTGAGAGCCGGCGGCTTCTGAACTGCCTGGGGCGAGGTTTTAGCCTGACGCTGCGTCAGCCGGGTCACGGAGTGGATTCTGGCTCCCAGCCATGTAAACCGTAGCGAATCGAGTCGGCTCGTGAGATTCGGGAAATACCTCGTCATCAGAACAGTTTCCCAACTTGCCATCAAACAGTGGAAGGATTGACTCCATCTCTCCCACCGACGACTCGCCATCTGAGTAAACGAGCGTGTCATCACCAGACATGGAGTTATCTGCCAGGGCCACCCCCTACGTGAAGCCCACAAAAACATGCTTCTGGCCGGCTCTTGCCAGGCCGGGTCTGGTCCTGCGAGCCGACTCGATGATGTCGGAGAGGATGTCCGGCTCGGGACCTGACTCGCCAATTACACCGATGAAGACATGGATCTTGCCGAAGGGGACCCGGTATCCGTACTCGATTGAGTCGGCCTCGGGACCCCAGCCGGAGTCGTCGATGTAGAGCTTGCCACGGCGACTCTTGGTCATCTGACCGATCGCGTACCCCTCGATTCCTGAAGGAGCTCCCGCCAAGAACTCAACTCCATCATGCGCTGGCCCCACGGTGGGCGCCAACTATCGTGGATTTTGTCACGGCAGATGTCCTCGTGAAAGGACTTAGTCGTGAGGCCATCGCAGTTGTATGGAAGCTTGAACGGGGTTGAGCAGAAAAAAGAGACACAGGTTTACCCAGGTTCGGCCCCTCACGGTGGAGGTAAAAGCCTACTCCTGCTTGATTGATATTGCTCTGGATCTCGATTACAAGGGTGCGGATTCACTAACCTAGTTCTCGAAAGATTGCAACCTAGTCTTTTCGTCCCAGGGGCTCCCCTTTATATAATAGGCCGAGTCCCTAGTTTTACAGAAGATTTCGGGTCGTACTGTTAACCCGCATCTTACTCTAACACTTTCACGACAGCACGACCCCAACACGCCTACGTGTGTGTGGGCTCCATCCCTTTCACGATAGCATGACCCCAACACGCCTCCCACTTGCGTGCCCCCGTGCACTCCCCGGCACACGGGACGAAGAAAATAATGTCACAACAACCCCACCTACCATGCTTAAGCGTGTGTTGGCTCACCATAGGCGCAGTGCACCGTGGAAGAGCAACTTTGTTTTCTACTTAGGAAGCTTTTTCACGGCCGCCATTTTACCTCCTCGATATGATCTCTCTTCACCTCTACGTTTAATTAATTTTTTGACAAAGGAGAAAGTATTTGTGACATGAATGAATTTATTTGTCCATTTTCTTTCCTTTCATGCATTCCCTAGTAGTCCGAGCAACAACTAAATATGCAATATTTGTGACATGTTACCGCTCTCAAAGATGTGCAGCGTTGACGTGCAATTGACCACACATGTGTCATGCCAAGTCTGTCGTGCCATGCACATCCCTTAGAAAATGTGAATAAACCACCGTCACCACATTTAAATGGTAATGATAGTAGTTACATGCCATTTCTGATCCGAGGTATAATCGAACGATTTAGTGTAGAGATACGGTTAAATCAACATGTTTCAAACAAGATCTTAAACTTTCAACTTTGCGTGAAGAAATATACCATTCTCCGAAAATCCAAGCGCGGACTAAATAATTAGCATATCTTCATGTCAGGGTAGTACATTAATGTACATTGCATTTTCTAAAGAAAAAAAGGTTAGCATTGCATATTATGTATAATACACTCATGCAATCGGTTTAGAAACGCCCTAAAAAATCTGCATGGAGACGAGAATTAAACGGCGCGGCCGTAGCGGGTTTGCCTGGCAAGAGCAGGTCTAACCCATACAAAATCATACCAAATCTTATACCAGGATAACAACCATGGCCACCCATCCCCCGCATGCCCGAAATCTTACCCCACAAGCTGCCTCCCTCACACATAGGATTCGCCCCACTCCCACGTCCATAAGGCCCCACATGTAAGCACCCCGCGCACGTGCACGCGTACGCCGGGCTCGAGCTCTTGCGCTTGCGCGACACCATTAACAAACTGAACAAACCGACTAAACCCCACACACCCTGATGTACAAAACCCGCCCGCGGCTTTCTCTCCTTCCTTCCTCACATCTTCGTCCCCAAGGAAACAATCCGGGGGAATAAAAAAATTCTTGTGAAATTAAAGGAAGGCGATCCCCAGTCAGATCCCTCCAATCCCCACTTCCATCCACCCTCAAATCCACGAGCTTTCCTCTAGCCCGTGCTCTAGGGCGTGTGGTTTCCGTGCCGAGAAATGGCGGGGATGGCTTTTGAGCTGTGTCTGGCGCCGGCGGTGGCGGAAGAGGAGAGGCGCCTGTCCGAGGAGGACGAGCTGCTGTTCCAGGACATCGCGAGGGAGGTGGGGCGGCTCAGCTTGCGCGAGTCCAAGGTTGAGGCCCAGGGGCGGGGCCAAGATGACGCGGCCGCGACAGAGCTGGCGGGCGGCCTCCTCCCTCTTTCGACAGTTCTTCAGCGCCCTAGCCAGCAGGGGGGCCAGTACCGGCCGCCCTTAGCCGTGATGAGGCTTCTATCACTTGTGGTGCAGGAGGTCGCCCCGGGGCTGCCGCCGCCGATGGGGATACCCGGCTGCCATAGGGTGCTTGACGAATGGCACATCCCGGGCGATCATCTCGGCCGCGGTCACGCCCCTGTCCTCCAGAACTTCTACGCCGCGGGATCCGTGCCCCTACCAAAAAGAGATATAAAACTTTCAAGTTTGTGTTAAGAAATATATCACTCTAAGAAAATCCGAGTGTGGAATAAATGTTTAGCATATTTTCATGTTTGTACATTTATGTACTTCACACTTTCTAAAGGAAAAAAAGGTTAGCATTGTATATGTCTAATACACATTCATATGTAGTTTGTATAGAAATGCCCTGAAAAATCTGCATTGGAGACTAGAATTGAATGGCGCGGTTGTAGCGTGATTGCCTCGCTCCTCTCTTTGGTACTTCATTCAGGTCAACCACAACCCGCCCAATGAAATCGTCCTTAGCAAAGTCCTTGTCTTTAACAATGACCTCAGTATAGTAGGATTAGATGCGTTCCTTTGGAAAGGCAAATACCTGGTTCTACTCGGGGTTAGTGTTCTTCTCAAAGTGGTAGCTGGTGCACCTGTAATTTCCAAGCTTAATCTCCACATATGGGTCACAGCTCCCAATCACATCCTTTGCATGGAGGTCTTTAGCCTTGACAACACGCACATAGAGATACAACATCTGCTCCAGAAGGTCATATGTGCTTGTGATCTTGTCACCTGTTGCCATAAAACCTCCAAGCTGGGATGATGTCTCAGTGGCTGAATCTTGCCAGTTCATAGAAGGACACACATGTGCCTGCAACAAAATCCATGACAAGGTATTACCACGAAGAACTTCAAGTATAGCAGAAGTGACACATCATTACGAACAACTGTGCAGGATTGATGATAAAATATCATAAGTCATCGGTCAGTACTCAGTAATGCTTTGCCGATAGATCACAGGCACAATATCCTTTAATCCCTCATTCCAGGCATGATCATAAATGTATTTCGTCATAGCTAAAAAAACATCAGAGAACTTGCAAATTCTACCAGCAATAGAACAATAGGTACTTGCAATAACATATCCAAACTCGAATGAGAGTTTTTAAGAAAATAAAATAAACTGTATAATGCATGCTTAAGGATAGATACAAAACTGGACACACACAAATACTTTTTTGTTCGACTTCCCAGTTACACTAAAGAACTTAACTTTGGATGGCATAATTAAGACTGCTCCTAGTCCCCGAGAAGATAAAAAGTCTACACCTTCGAAAAACGTAGACCGGGCTATGCTAATAGAGACTATTGTTCACAACGTACTACCTAACATATTGCACTTCCTACAAACGGAACTTTAAGTTTTCAACGAGGAACAAGCCATACTCAAAGTTCACGAAGCACAAGGATAAAACTTACCTGACCTGACCCATTACGTTTTCAGTAAACAAAAATGCATAATCAAAGTTTGTCTACTGATAAATTTTTTAACAATAAAAGGTGGTTGTGACGGGTTGTTTTAGGCGGTTCCTATTTCGGACAACTTCTCATTTTTGGTAATTTTTAAAATTGCACTACCGACTTTCAGAAAATCTTACAGTAGGTTTTAAAATTTCAAACTTATGAAATTTGAACTTTTAAAAAAATGGATCCTTTGAAAATGTCAGCTTTCTAAATGTGCAATTACGAAAAAAATAATTTTTGAAAAAAAAGAAGAACCAAGAAATCTACATATTTTTATGAAGCCAAGAGGTCTTCAACTTCATTCGGAAACCTTATGTAAGTCTTTATAGATGTCGCTTAGCTTGGAGACTGGGGCTTTTTGTAGGCTTGTATATTGGGTTGTTAGAGTCCGAGAAAGTCTTTGCTTCCTCATGTAGTGTCAAAGGGATGAAATACAAGCAAGAATGTGCTAGGAACACAAAGGACTGAAGTCTCTTCGTTTGAAATCATGGAAATTGAGATAGTTTCCTATGGATAATATTTCTCTTTTCTTAGTTACAAATGTTGCTATGGTCACCGAATGCATATGAACTCAATTTCGTTTCTTAGATACATGTTGCTTGTCATATGGATCCAAGAGGTTAGATACATTTGAAACATACGTTAGGTTATATTGTCATCTTCAAACATGAAAACAATCTTAACTAGGGACATGAAAGTGAGTGCTCTAGCGCTCATAGACTTGAAAGGTGCTCTCCCGTGGAAGAGCGACTTGGTTTTCTACTTATAAAGCTTTTTCATGGCCGCCATTTTCCCTCCTCGATGTGATCTTTCTTCACCTCTACGTGCAATTAATTTTTTGACAAAGGAGAAAGTATTTGTGACATGAATGAATTTATTTTTCCATTTTTTCCTTGCATGTATTCCCTAGTAGTCCGAGCAACAACTAAATATCCAATATTTGTGACATGTTACCGCTCTCAAAGATGTGCAGGGTTGACATGCAATTGACCACACATGTGTCATGCCAAGTTTGTCGTGCCATGGCACATCCCTTAGAAAATGTGAATGAACCACCGTCACCACATTTAAACGGTAATGATTGTAGTTAAATGCCCTTTCCGATCCGAGGTATAATCGAACGATTTAGCGCAGAGATGCGGTTAAATCAACATGTTTCAAACGAGATCTTAAACTTTCAACTTTGCGTGAAGTAATATACCATTCTCCGAAAATCCAAGCGCGGACTAAATAATTAGCATATCTTCGTGTCAGGGTAATACATTAATGTACTTTGCATTTTCTAAAGAAAAATGGTTAACATTGCATATTATGTATAATACACTCATGCAATCAGTTTAGAAACGCCCAAAAAAATCTGCATGGAGACGAGAATTAAACGGCGCGGCCGTAGCGGGTTTGCCAGGCAGGAGCAGGTCTAAACCATACAAAATCTTACCAAATCTTAAAGCAGGATAACAATCATGGCCACCCATCCCCCGCACGCCCGAAATCTTACCCCACAAGCTGCCGCCCTCACGCACAGGCTTCGCCCTACTCCCATGTCCACGAGGCCCCACATGTAAGCACCCCGCGCACGTGCACGCGCACGCCGGGCTCGAGCTCTTGCGCTTGCGCAACGCCATTAACAAACTGAACGAACCGACTAAACCCCACGCACCCTGATGTACAAAACCCGCCCGCGGCTTTCTCTCCCTCCTTCCTCCCATCTTCGTCCCCAAGGAAACAATCCCGGGGAATAAAAAAAATTCTTGTGAAATTAAAGGAAGGCGATCCCCAGTCTGATCCCTCCAATCCCCACTTCCATCCACCCTCAAAGCTGCGAGCTTTCCTCTCGCCCGTGCTCCAGGGCGCGTGGTTTCCATGCCAAGAAACGGCGTGGATGGCTTTTGAGCTGCGTCTGGCGCCGGCGGTGGCGGAGGAGGAGAGGCGCCTGTCTGAGGAGGATGAGCTGCTGTTCCAGGACATCGCGAGGGAGGTGGGGCGGCTCGGCTTGCGCGAGTCTGAGGTTGAGGCCCAGGAGCGGTGCCAGGGCGACGCGGCCGCGACGGAGCTGGCACTACTGGGAAAGGGCTTATAGGTGACCTCAAATCAGTGGCGGGCGCAGTTTAGCACCCGCCACAGCTAATCTGAAAAATTAGCCGTGGCGGTTGCTAAGAACCGCCCGCCACTGCTATAGGCTTACCAGTGGCGGGCGCTAGTTTGCGCCCGTCACTGGTAACAACTGTCCAGATTTGTCGTGAGACAAATGTTACCTGTGACGGGCACAAACTAGCGCCCGCCACTACTAGTTGAGTTACCAGTGGCGGGCAGTTGTACGTACCCGCCACTATTATTTTTTGGTACCGCGACAAATCTGTCAAAAGATACCAGTAGCGGGCGAAAATGCGTGCCCGCCACTGATAACACAAGAATAGCAGTGGCAGGCGCTGTTTTGTGCCCGCCACTTCATTTACCTCTGGCGGGCCAGAAGTGACACCCGCCACTCGAATTTTTTTCTGACCCACGCCAACAAGCCCACCAAGGCCCGCCAAAATGAAAAAATAGAGCTAACCCTATCCTCTCCCCGTCCATCTCTTTCTCTCTAGAGCCGCCGCACCTCATCTCTCTCCTCCCGATCCCCTCATCTTCGTCAGCCAGATCCACCACGTCCCCCTCCCCGTGACATATCTCCCTCCTCAAATCACTCCCGCCTCTGCTCTCATACGGCCGGCGCGCCGCCGCCCCTCGCCTCTCCAGCCAGCCCCCTCTCCACTTACGCCGCCTGATTCCGGCGAGACCCGGCGTCTCCCGCCACCGCGCATCACAATGTCGAGCTTGATTCGTTCCGCTACGTCCTCTACTCCGACTGGATTAACCGCACGCGGCCAGCACCGCTCACCCACGTCCTTGGCCCATGGCTAGGGTTTCGGGCGTCAGCTCCGGCAACGGCGACCATGTCCGGTGAGTTCATCCCCTCCCCTCCTTCCTCCTATCTCTCTCTCTTCCTCTCTCTAATCTCCTATCATGTCTTCTTTTCTTTTGTAGCAGCAGAGGAGTGGGTGGGGAAGTTCTGAATCACCAACGCCATGGAGGTTATGCTCGGGCGACCCTGCACTGCAGCCGAGGCCATGGAGGTCCTCTCTCGCCCCTCTTCTACTATCTTGTCCTGCAGCTCCTGATGTGCTTCAATTCGATTTGGAGTTCATTTCTTATGTTAATTATAGGTTAGTTATACTGCTAGGTTCCTAGGTTCAACAGTTTACAGATTTTGCATGTGATTCAGATATGGGAGCATGAATTTTACCTGTGATTCAAACAGGGTAACATGGATTCAAACGCGAGGTCACATGCCACTGTACATAGTCTTCACAAGTTTTCTTCTCTTTGACTGCACTTTCAGGACGTACACAACTAAATTAGCATGCAGTTTTCTTGCATTTATGCTAGATTGTTGTAGAACTGATGTAGGCCAACCCACGCTCCTCTGTTAGTTTCCAACTAATTTTTTCATGCACCTATAAATCATTAAGCCATAAAGTCTCATTTCTCAATGTCTGTTTGTCTTAATTTCATTTTTAACTTTGGCGCATGCCATACCTACAAATTCATATGTATTCTAGTACTACTACTACAGAGATGTGTACCGGCCAATTCTGTGTGTACGCTGAACACATAATTGTTGATTGCAGGGCCTAGTTGCTGATGATGGACCGTCTCCTGGTTGGCTGCAAGGTCGTCACTAACCATACCTGATGAGGCCGCGACAGACGGCGACTCGGCGAGGCCATGAGGATGAGTATATTTTCACTCGTATGTTCTCAAGTAATTCCAATCATATGTACTTGTCTATAGTTTCTAATTTCTCCGCACAAGAACATTGTTGGTTGTACCACTGGTGAAGCAATCCGTTGATTGGCCGCTGTTCCATATTATGGCCTACGAGTATCTTCTATACCCATGCTTACAAATAATCTTCAGTTATATTTAGTGTTTTATTTTTATTGCTTTCCTGTATGCCCGTCTCATATTTTATGTCACCTCAGTTTAATCGCTGGAGGTGTTATTAGGAAGCAATGTTTGCTATGTGGAGATAATATGCATTTCTGAAAATTTTACCAAAGAAAAATGTACATTAATTGTAGACAATAATTTTCATTCTGTTTTATATCATGTAATCTCCTATATCTGTAAAAGCTTTACATAAGACAGATGTATCCCAAATAGTTCTTCTCTAGGTTGTGCAAGGTTGCAAGCTAAGCGATTAATGTATTGTTTCTCACAAATGATGTCGAAGTTGGTGTTTAATCGCCGCAAAATACCAGGTTTTTTTCTGATGATGGGGAAGAAATTATCAAGTGTGTTGGCAGTATACTACTACTCCTCCTATAGGTACTAGCTAGTTGAATTTTCCCAAGTAATAACTAGTCTTGCTACTTGAAGGGAACCAAACTTGTCACTTGAGTTGAATGTTGATTGGCTCATTTTATTTATTCATGTTCTACTCATATGTGATGCCGCCCTGGCTGCCTGGTTAATTGGAGATAAATACACAGAGGATGCTGCTGTCCACCTTTTGTTAAAAAAATCTTTCGTTGCAGACGCTGGCCATCTATTTCTCGAAGGATACTCTTCATGACTGGGATCATGACGCTGTATGGTAGCCTCGTGTCTCCTTCTTTGACTGCTTCATCGGCATCGCTATGGGCAGGACCTGCACCACCGTTCACTATAAGTGTAAGCACATACCTTCCTCTTCTATGCTTGTTTGGCTGCCTGTTCGTTGTGTAAATCAGAGTGCCTAGAAATTTGACTTGTGAAGCACACTAAAATGCTACCGAGAGATTTTCTTAGTGACATGTTTCTATTTGTCAGCATCTGTTGGTGTCATTGTTATTGGTGATTGGATATTTCTATGAAATGCTGCATGGGGAGGTGAAGACCCAGGACATTGCAACAATGGGGAAATGGTCACCTACAGCAACAAGTTAGTTACTCTAGTTGTAGTATTTGCTCTTTGCTTCTCCAAATTATCTCCTGGTCCATATATGATCGAGGAAAAACTCTTTCCTATGATTAACATATATGAAATCTAGTTAAATTCCTGTAGCAGTGGATCCACATCATATTTGTTTCTGTAGAACAATGATACATTGAAAGATCTGACCTATACACATACACACACATGTTGACCTATATATATATATATATACAACAATGATAGATTGAACGATCTGGCCCTTATGTCATTCCTTTATGCAAGTTTAAGAGTAGAATCTTCTTTATCACAAGTTGAACACATTTTGTGTTTTATGCTTATCTAACTTTCCTTAACTGTGATCGGTTTGAATACTTTGTAGTACGAGATGCGTATGCACATGGCACTGATGTTCCCGACCACGGAAGGCCATGGTGGAGAAGCGGCTCGAGGCGAAGGACCAGAAGATCCTGAGGAGCAAGGGCATGAACTGGGCAGTTTGGGAGTACCTCGGGACTTCGACATCGACTCCAGTCACTACGTGAAGACCGCATCACTGCGCGTATGGTCCATTGGTTCTGTAGCTTATTTTGTTGCTTGTTGTGTTCTGTTTAGAGATCTCCCTGAAAAGAGTAGACTTTTGCCTTCTCTAGTGGGGCTGCAAGGAATTAATCTAATTAAGGTCTCTGCCTATGTAGTGTTTCTAACATTTTTGGATTCATGCTCAGAGTGATGGATATGAACTGGATGCAAACTATGTACATATGAATAATACCAGATGCAAACTCTGTGCATGAAATGTACTGTGTACATAACAGTACAGTGCAGTTTTTTTTTTAAATTCGAATTTTTTTAGCAGTGGCGGGCAGAGCATAGTGCTCACCAGTGGTGCATCTTGCTTAGGTGCAAACCTGCTCTGGTGTATCCTCTAGTAGTGGTGGGTGCTAGCTAATGTAGTGGCGGGTGTTAGTTATTGCCCGCTAGCCACTGGTGGCCTTTTAGCAGTGGCGGGAGGTCAGTGGCGGGCTGGCCTGGGCCCCTAGCCCGCCACTGATAGCCATTTTGTGCCCGCCACTGCTAGGCATTCCTGCAGTAGTGTGGCGGATGGCCTCCTCCCTCTTTCGACAGTTCTTCAGCGCCCTAGCCAGCAGGGGGGGCCAGTACCGGCCGCCCTTAGCCGTGACGAGGCTTCTATCGCTCGTGGTGCAGGAGGTCGCCCTGGTGCTGCCGCCGCCGACGGGGATACCCGGCTGCCGTAGGGTGCTCGACGAATGGCACATCCCGGGCGATCATCTCGGCCGCGGGCACGCCCCTGTCCTCAAGAACTTCCGTGCCGCGGGATCCGTGCCCCCGCCGAAAAGAGATCTAAAACTTTCAAGTTTGTTTTAAGAAATATATCACTCTAAGAAAATCCGAGCGTGGCCTAAATATTTAGCATATTTTCATGTTTGTACATTTATGTACTTCACACTTTCTAAAGGAAAAAAAAGGTTAGCATTATATATGTCTAATACACATTCATATGTAGTTTGTATAGAAATGCCCCGAAAAATTTGCATGGAGACTAGAATTGAATGGCGCGGTTGTAGCATGATTGCCTCGCTCCTCTCTTTGGTACTTCATTCAGGTCAACCACAACCCGCCCAATGAAATCGTCCTTATCAAAGTCCTTGTCTTTAACAATGACCTCGATATAGCAGGATTAGATGCGTTCCTTTGGGAAGGCAAATACCTGGTTCTACTCGGGGTTAGTGTTCTTCTCGAAGTGGCAGTTGGTGCACCTGAAATTTCCAAGCTTAATCTCCACATATGGGTCACAGCTCCCAGTCACATCCTTTGCATGGAGATCTTTGGCCTTGACAACACGCACATAGAGATACAACATCTGCTCCAGAAGGTCATATGTGCTTGTAATCTTGTCACCTGCTGCCATAAAACCCCCAAGCTGGGATGATGTCTCGGTGGCTGAATCTTGCCAGTTCATAGAAGGACACACTTGTGCCTGCAACAAAATCCATGACAAGGTATTACCACGAAGAACTTCAAGTATGGGAGAAGTGACACATCATTACGAACAACAGTGTAGGATTGATGATAAAATATCATAATTCATCGGTCAGTACTCAGTAATGCTTTGCCGACAGATCACAGACACAATATCCTTTAATCCCTCATTCCAGGCATGATCATAAATGTATTTCGTCATAGCTAAAAAAACTTCAGAGAACTTGCAAATTCTACCAGCAATAGAACAATAGGTACTTGCAACAACATATCCAAACTCGAATGAGAGTTTTTAAGAAAATAAAATAAACTGTATAATGCATGCTTAAGGATAGATACAAAACTAGACACACACAAATACTTTTTTGTCCGACTTCCCAGTTACACTAAAGAACTTAACATTGACTGACATAATTAAGACTGCTCCTAGTCATCGAGAAGATAAAAAGTCTACACTTTCGAAAAACGTAGACCAGGCTATGCTAATAGAGACTGTTGTTCACAACGTACTACCTAACATATTGCACTTCCTACAAACGGAACTTCAAGTTTCCAACGAGGAACAAGGCATACTCAAAGTTCACGAAGCACAGGGATAAAACTTACCTGGCCTGACCCATTACGTTTTCAGTAAACAAAAATGCATAATCAAAGTTTGTCTACTGATAAATTTTTTAACAATAAAAGGTGGTTGTGACGGGTTGTTTTAGGCGGTTCCTATTTCGGACAACTTCTCATTTTTGGTAATTTTTAAAATTGCACTACCGACTTTCGGAAAATCTTACCGTAGGTTTTAAAATTTCAAACTTATGAAATTTGAACTTTCAAAAAAAAATGGATCCCTTGAAAATGTCAACTTTCTAAATTTGCAATTACGAAAAATTAATTTTTGAAAAAAAGAAGAACCAAGAAATCTACATATTTTTATGAAGCCAAGAGGTCTTCAACTTCGTTCGGAAACCTTATGTAAGTTTTTATAGATGTCGCTTAGCTTGAAAACTGGGGCTTTTTGTAGGCTTGTATATAGGGTTGTTAGAGTCCGAGAAAGTCTTTGCTTCCTCATGTAGTGTCAAACGGATGAAATACAAGCAAGAATGTGCTAGGAACACATAGGACTGAAGTCTTTTCGTTGGAAGTCATGGAAATTGAGATAGTTTCCTATGGATAATATTTCTCTTTTCTTAGTTACAAATGTTGCTATGGTCACCGAATGCATATGAACTCAATTCTGTTTCTTACATACATGTTGCTTGTCATGTGGATCCAAGAGGTTAGATACATTTGAAACATACGTTAGCTTATATTGTCATCTTCAAACATGAAAACAATCTTAACTAGGGACACGAAAGTGAGTGCTCTAGCGCTCATAGACTTGAAAGGTGCTCTCCCATGGTCTACGAGCATGTAAGCAACGCTCCTTTTATATTAAACTTTGAAAAGTTGCCTATGGAACTATATACCTATGATATTTAGAAAAATGAAACAAGTTTGATCACCTTTGTTGTAGTCTATGTTTCTCTCTCAAATCCGTTTATGCTGGGCAAGCCTAACTAGCATGCACCCATCGTTTGGCCGACACGATCACTTTCACACCAACCTTTTTCCAAAAGGGAACCTCTTGGAAATTTCAACTTTCTAAATTTGCACTTATGAAAAATTGATTTTTCCAAAATACGATGAAATTATGGGAATTTGGAAATTTGCACGGGGCAACAACTGAAAAAATGCCATGTATGTCCGGCCCCAGCTTTGCCCGGCAAGACGGCTCCAGAATACTAGTTGTTTCAGCGCATGTGCCTGCGTGGGCCCCACCCTTGGCCCGACAGCGCGCCAACTGGTGCATCGCATGCGCCTGCGTGGGCCCGAACTCGTCGCCTGGCAACACGACTCCAGCACGCTAATTGTTGCAGCGCATGCCCCTGCATGGCCCCGTCCCCTTGACGCTGCTCCACCATGCCAGCTGTAGTGCACACGCCTGCTTCGGCTCCACTCCCTGGCCCAACGACACAACTCTAACATGCCAATTGTTGTCGTGCACAGGACCTGCTTGGCCCCACCCCCTGACTCGGCAACGCGGCTCTAACATGCCAGTTGTTGTCGTGCATGCACTAGTTGGCCCCATGCCCTACCCGACAACGCGGCTCTAGCAATGCCAGCTTTGGTTGCGCACACGTGTGTGTGGGCTCCATTCCTTTCCCGACAGCACGGCCCCAACACGCCTCCCACTTGCGTGCCCCCGTGCACTCCCCGGCACACGCGACGAAGAAAATCGTGTCACAACAACCACACCTACCATGCTCAAGCGTGTGTTGGCTCACCACAGGTGCGGTACACCGTGGAAGAGCGACTTTGTTTTCTACTTAGGAACCTTTTTCATGGCCGCCATTTTCCCTCCTCGGTGTGATCTCTTTTCACCTCTACGTTCAATTAATTTTTTGACAAAGGAGAAAGTATTTGTGACATGAATGAATTTATTTGTCCATTTTTTTCCTTGCATGCTTTCCCTAGTAGTCCGAGCAACAACTAAATATGCAATATTTGTGACATGTTACCGCTCTCAAAGATGTGCAGGGGTGATGTGCAATTGACCATACATGTGTCATGCCAAGTCTGTCGCGCCATGGCACATCCTTAGAAAATGTGAACGAACCACCGTCACCACATTTAAACGGTAATGATTGTAGTTAAATGTCGTTTCCGATCCGAGGTATAATCGAACGATTTAGCGCAGAGATACGGTTAAATCAACATGTTTCAAACGAGATCTTAAACTTTCAACTTTGCGTGAAGAAATATAACATTGTCCGAAAATCCAAGCGCGGACTAAATAAATTAGCATATGTTCGTGTCAGGATAGTACATTTATGTACTTTGCATTTTCTAAAGAAAAAAAGTTAGCATTGCATATTATGTATAATACACTCATGCAATCGGTGTAGAAACGCCCTCAAAAATCTGCATGGAGACGAAAATTAAACGGCGCGCGGCTGTAGCGGGTTTGCCTGGCAGAAGCAGGTCTAAACCATACAAAATCTTAGCAAATCTTATACCAGGATAACAACCATGGCCACCCATCCCCGCACGCCCGAAATCTTACCCCACAAGCCGCCGCCCTCACGCACAGGCTTCGCCCCACTCCCACGTCCACGAGGCCCCACATGTAAGCACCCCGCGCACGCGCACGCGCACGCCGGGCTCGAGCTCTTGCGCTTGCGCGACGCCATTAACGAACTGAACGAACCGACTAAACCCCACGCACCCCGATGTACAAAACCCGCCCGCGGCTTTCTCTCCCTCCTTCCTCCCATCTTCGTCCCCAAGGAAACAATCCGGGGGGATAAAAAAAATTCCTGTGAAATTAAAGGAAGGCGATCCCCAGGCCGATCCCTCCAATCCCCACTTCCATCCACCCTCAAAGCCGCGAGCTTTCCTCTCGCCCGTGCTCCAGGGCGCGTGGTTTCCGTGCCGAGAAACGGCGGGGATGGCTTTTGAGCTGCGTCTGGCGCCGGCGGTGGCGGAGGAGGAGAGGCGCCTGTCCGAGGAGGACGAGCTGCTGTTCCAGGACATCGCGAGGGAGGTGGGGCGGCTCGGTTTGCGCGAGTCCGAGGTTGAGGCGGGGCGGCGCCAGGGCGACGCGGCCGCGGCGGAGCCGGCGGACGGCCTCCTCCCTCTTCCGACAGTTCTTCAGCGCCCTAGCCAGCAGGGGGGCCAGTACCGGCCGCCCTTAGCCGTGACGAGGCTTCTATCGCTCGTGGTGCAGGAGGTCGCCCCGGTGCCGCCGCCGCCGACGGGGATACCGGGCGGCCGTAGGGTGCTCGACGAATGGCACATCCCGGGCGATCATCTCGTCCGCGGTCACGCCCCTGTCCTCCAGAACTTCCGCGCCGCGGGATCCGTGCCCCCGCCGCGCGCCGCCTGGCCTAGCGACGCGTACGCCCGCGCCAGGGCGTTTCCGGGGCGCGCCGCCAGCACGCAGCTGGTCGAGGACATCGTCCTGTATCTCGCCAAGAACGAGCAACTTGTGCTCAACACGCTCTTCTGGGGACCCCCCGAGGACGCGGACGCCATGGCCGAGGTGATAGTCCAGCACGCCGTCCCCCTCATCGAGAGCAGCCACGGGACGCGCCTGCTCGTTGTCGTCCTCAGCCGCTGCAACCATATGCTCCAGGAATTGATCGTCGCTAGAATCACGCGAGACCACAAGAGGTTTTTCAGGATTTGTGCTGCGAGGCATGTGCATATCACATTCGCGTTTCTCCCTTGGCTTGTTGTTTCTGGTCTTCTCGATTCGCTGCAGAGGATGTTAAATATGAAGTTTGTTTGATATCTTTCAGGTCAGGTGAGGTGGTGAGCATGATCAATTCCTGCAGATCCGAGAGATCATTGGAGCTTCTGAGAGATGCAATCGTGCCATGGGTGACTCCGTTGATGATGTCTCGCCTTGTGACCGATTCGAGTAGACTCATGGTGGTGCATGCCTTGGTGCAGTGTGTTCCTCATCCATACTTTGCTGAGGTACTTTGAATTTATTCCCCCATCCAGATTCTAACTAGTGCAGACATAGATATCAATGTGAGATTATTATGTTGTGGTAGTAACATTTTTGCATGATTTCGTTGTTGCTTATAAAGCTACTCAATCCAGAGCAATAACACAACTAAGAAATGGTTTTGCCACTGCATTGTGTTTATAATTAACCAATGTGTATATCCCACCGGAATATGTCAAGTTTCTTTTCTTGTCGGTGCACAAATGACTAAACATTGCATTATTAACAAGCTGTAGATTTCCTAAGATGATGTATACCATTTTCAAGACTGAGTAAGCACAGGAGTGTGTTACACACACTTGCACTCATGCTAATTTAATAGATTTTTATTTGGAAAATTAATTGTGTACTGGCTACCAACTTCAATAAACAGTTTCCTTTTTACCCAAATGTAGCAATCCTATTAGTACAAATAGTGCTTGTGTGATTCATGTAGATGGGCATAGTCCAGTAACTCTATTGTAAATTTGTAATAGTGGGGGCATGTTTAGATCTCTTGATCACCTTGCTTTGCTAAGCAAGGAAAAACTAACCCACATGAGCAATGCTCAAGGAAATAAGGCTAGTAAGGTAATGTATTTTGTTCTTTAACTTGAAAGGTTAAAATGAGTATACCGTAAAACAATGACTAAGCACTATATATTCAACAGACCACAACATCACAGAAAATCAAACCTTGCCCACATTGGGTAGTCAAATTTGGCTCTTGACCATGGCCATGAGAAGCAGCTTTTAGTACAGCAAGATTCTGACCAATACAAATACATATCTTTGCTAGGCAAGGTTAGGTGGCCATTTTCGTTTTGCACCGACAAGGGAATCAAGCATGCCCCTGGATTTTGTTCTCACGTACATAGGTGCCATGTTGATTTCAAAGTGATAAAGTGGTTCCGGCCAAGATGTCTGGACATTGATTTAGATGTATGAAATTATAGTTAAATAATAGTTCGATGAATATTTTCGATGTGTTTTGCTGAACAGTTGCTTACTAAATTTATCTTTGCTTCAAAATGTATTCATTGACGCTATATCTTTTTCACTGTTTGTAAGTCATCTCTCATATGCTATTGCGAGAACCGAGAATGAAGCCATACCAAATTTTTGTCTTGCCTGTCGTGCTTACTTTCAGTTTATATTACTTGTTTTCCTCCTATTGTGGCCATATTCCTCTTATTTCCATGTCCCATGTGTTGACATTTTGCATTATATTGGCAGTTTATTTTTGATGCTGTTGCTACGAACTGCTTAGCACTGGCTATTCATCCGCATGGAGTGTCCCTCCTGCAAAGTTGTCTGGAGCATGTCGGATGGACAGAAAAGGATAATATTTTGTCAAAAATCTCTTGTTGCAGCACCGATCTTGCTCAAAATCGTTTTGGGTAACTATCTATAATGAATTCTGATGATAATCCTACTGACCATCATTCTATTCCATGCAAGCACATCAAACTATTATCTGGTAGCCTTTAATTAATCTGAACCATTTAGCCTTTTCAAGCAGATTCCTGCACAAAAATTGAATTCAAGCTTAGCTCAATTTGTGTGTTCTCATATTTATGTCATACGCATATCTGGTACATATGCATTATCCATCTATGTATTTCATGTCTGAACGTAAATGTTATGCATGTACAGTATTTACTTTAATAATAGTATAATTTAGCAATGTTATCTCAGAATTGGTAATATAACCTGAAGGCAAAAGATCGAGTTAGCAGTACTGTTGTTCTTTGATGGCCATTATATGAATTTTGTTGTCTCAACATTATTTATTGTTTCTACTACCATCATAAGTAATTTTTGGATCTGCTGATCTGTGAATCACAGCTTTGTGTCCTGAAAGGCTTACCGTTTCTCTTTCCTTTTTTCTTCCAGGAACTACATTGTTCAGTATGTCCTGAAACAAAGAAACCCATCGTACTTGGCAATTATCGCATCCTGCTTCAGATCTAATTATGTGAAACTCTCAAGACAAAGATATAGCAGCAATGTGGTTGAAACGTGCCTAGAAGTTTTTAATGACAGAGATCGATCTAACATTGTTCATGAATTGATTTGGTATTCTCGCTTCAGAGAATTAGTGTCAGATGAGTTTGCTAATTATGTCATCTCTAGAGCCCTTACAACCTGCAAGGTAATTATCCTAGGCCATGATTTGCTTTCATAGTATATTTTTTAGCACAGAAACAGAGATGCCAAGAGTTCCTTGCTGTGTCCAGGTTCCTCTTCGGGATCGATTGGCCACTGCTATCCTTTCCCTTCAAAATGTCAATCGCCGTCACCCTCATTGTCTGAAGATGTTCAACACACTTTCTGAGCTTGGCTACAGATATTGAAAAGAAATTAAATTTCAGAGCTAATAGGTAACTGACACTTTTCTCTATACGTTGCTATATTGATTGGCAGTGTACTGATTCAGCAGCAATCTGGGCAGGGTTTCGGGAGAAGTTGTTCCTGTATGTTCTAAGCAGTTCTGGCTGGGGATGTTGTCAACTCAACTGGTGGGCGTCGTTCCTTTTGTAGTGTGCTGGTCACACTTTGTCTCGAGATTAGGATTGTTTGGGCGAGGGGTACCAAAACTCTCTTGAGAGAAATACCCCCATCCAAACTCACCCGTTAGTCTGTCTGTGTGAACTTGAATTCGCCTTGTGGTTTGTTCTGCCCATTTCTGTATGTGAAATGTCTCCAGGCGTTGTTGTTAGTTGTTACTTCTGTAGTTTGCTGCCTGTTGTTAAAAGAGTGAACAATGTTTGTGTGAGATGTTAAAGTGGTTGTGCTACTAGTTTTTTTATCAATGCTGTTGTGGAACTTCAGTATTCTATTTGGCAAAGCATATTCAACCAAAGCTAGAGCTAGTTAGACAGGACTTATCTGTCTTACATCTCTCCTACGCAACATGCAAATACATCTTCCTTGTTTTTATGCAAACTTATATAAATGTTTTATTAAACACTGACTACATAGGAGTGAAGGAGTCAGTGGCATAAAGATCGGTGAAGTCCACCCATGCGCCTCACTAAATTCATATCCATCGCACTATTCAATATTTACACGATGTTCATACTTCAACTTTTCTAGATTGTTTTCGTAACCTAAGAGTATTTCTTCCTACATCGCCTATGTATTTTCTACCTGAGAACTATGTCGTTTGACTAAGCACCTCTTTTTGGTGACTGTACACCATTGGTTGATTTCTAACATCGAACTTATTTGGATCAAACTTCTTGTTGGGATGATGCTGACTCACAGCTCCAATTGTTTGGTTGGACCGATTTCTAGATTCTAGTGAGTGGAATCTACGATAATACGATTTTGTCAAATATTATCCTGCAGTTTGCGATCTTACATAGGAGTTCCAATCTGATTCAAAATTTGCGATCCTGACAACCTTGCAAGCCACCTTTCTTTCAACAAAAGTCAATTGATCTCCTTGATTGTTGAATCAGTAGTGTACACCACATATCTGAGAGGGAGAGTATTGTAACCAAATGCCATACACAAAAAGGCACGCAAGCCATGCATCGGGTGGAGATTCTAAAGAATACGATAATATGTTACATGCAACGTTACAAACTCATGTTAATGTTGGAACGCAGCCGGAGAGGATGTTCGGGCGGGAACTAAAATTGGAAAACTTGAGATTGGTGAAAACATCTGCCAGTTGAGAGCTCGATGGAACATGCAGAACCTGTGTTTCACATGTTTGGTACATTGATGTTGTACCTTACACTAATGCTGTCGACAAGTGTGGCGCGAGAAGGAGGGCGGTGTAGTTCATGGAGGAGACGACGAAGCCAAACATGATTCTGTCGAGCAATTTGCAACGGTATGGCATTCTCCCTCTGTACTCGACCGTGATATTGTGTGTTGTTTGGATGACCAGGACACCAAATTCAAGCAAAGGAATATACAAAAAGCAAAGTATGCCACAAGATCATGTGATGCCGCTTTGTAGAATCGAAGTCCATAGCGAGAAGCCCCCTTGAAGTGCCGCAATATGTTTTTAATCAGTTGTAGATGTGAGTCGCTCGATCATGCATGAATACGAGAGCTTGTTGGGCAACATGAGAATTATATGGCCTTGTTAAGGCGATGTGTTGTAAGACCCCGACAAGGTTCTAGAGGGTGGTGTCGGAACCGGTTTGACATCGGTGGAGGAGGGTTTGGAATGAGTGTCCGTAGGTGTATTTTTTCACTTGGTCGATAGGTGTATTGATGGGGTTGCAGTTGAGCATGTCGGTGCCACAGAAGCATAGTTACCTGATTCGTGATTCGTTCGGTTCGCAATTCGTGTTCGCTGTTCGAATTCGCTACATATTATGAATAGGGTTCGATGGGGGGTATACATCTCTGATACGCGAATCGGACATATAGTTCGTGAACTTGCTATCTCCGGTTCGGAATAGTTACATCTCGCATGCAAAAATAGCCATTGAAGACCCTAGATCAATCTATACCTACTAATAAAGTACGGAGCGTTTCTGCCCGTCCGTTGTCATATGTTTTACAAAAAAGCCCCTGATTTTTTTCTTTAAGTAATTCGTGGTCCAACATTAAGTGCCTTTCTCTGTTGGGCTTCGGCCCAATTGCGGCAGCCGCTATCTCACGCACCTGGGCGCCGGTTAGTATTCCGCATTCAGCTGCAGTAGGCCCAGCTCACTCTGTTTTCAACCCGTTAGGTCCTGACTTTTATTATTTACAAAGAATATGTTAAATATGATTATGCTATAACTTTGCAACCGTAACTCCGATTAAAATAATTTGTATATGTAATTTCATCAGAAAAATGTGTAGTTTCCAACCGTGCTATTATTTGTTCATGTTAACCACTTTAAAATTCTGTTCAGGACATAAACTTAATGAACCTAATTAATTGCTATGATGTATTTGAGGAAATGCTAACACACAATATAACTTTTATATCATCTTTATATATATGAAATATGTTACGAGGGCCGATATGGATCGGAGGGAGTATGAATGATCGATTTCAATGGGCATGAAGGAGTAATAAAGAAAGGAGAGAATAAATGGCATGATCAGTAGGGATAAAACAAGAACGGGGGTTTCAAAGAAAATATGAAGGAGAGAATAACATAAAGGAATTGGTATTAATACCAAGGGCGTGGCATCCATGCAATGCAATAATAAAAAGGAATTAATACAAAGGAACATGAGAGAGGCACGCCTATATGCGTTGCTGCGCAGTGTGCGACCGTTATGTGCAACAGAAATAAGTGCGTCGAGTTGTATGCAATGAACTAGGGTCGTTTCGCTCAAACGTAGATAATTTTTTTATTAATCTTCAAGCGTATGTGTATTTCAATGGACACGTATAAAAACCGTACCAAAAGTATTGTATGTGTACCATGCTTCTTAACGTACTAGTTTGCGCCTCTCTGCTGTGGTCGGGCACAATTCGGATGTTGTAGGGCCGTGCTGACGGATATTTCAGTGGACACGTCAATTTATCTCTCCCATTGCAACGCACGGGCATATGTGCTAGTAATAAAAAAATAAAAAATAAATACTATGTTAGTTGGTCCAGCCCAAAAGAGGCCCGTGAGGCCATGACCTGCTGCTCCTCCGTTGCTCGCGATAGCCTACTTCCAAACCTACTCAAGCGTGGCCTCCTCATGCGCCTCAGCATATCCTTGCTCGTTCTTTCTCCTGTTGAACCTCCGCATGTGCATCTGCGGCAAGGACAAAGGGCCGCTGTTGCATGACAGCGACGGGCTGGCCGCCAGATCTCCGCCGCCACCCGTCGCGTTGCACACTGCGTGATTTCTGTTGTCCAGTCGCCGCTCGCCAGCCACAACCTCTAGCCACCGAATCCATTTTTCTGGTTCGAGCGAATTCGAACTCCGATCTAGTTCGAGGCCTCACCGAGCGAATCCAGTAACTACAGAAGCATGTGTGACATTAATTCCAAGAAAATGTTATTGTTGTAGAGAGAGAAATAAACCGATAGAAGCGTGTTTGACATTATTTCAAGAAGTGATGAATGTCCCCAAATTAATCACAGATAATTCTGATTTTTGAGAGTTGATCATGGAATGCATAATACGCGTACTATTGGAAGTAAGATATCATCGACATAGAGGAGAAGATAAGCAACTAAGGAGCCACGACGCAAAACAAAGAGAGAGGGGTCACACTTCGAGGCAACAAAATCGAGAGACAAAATAAATGATTGAAAACACAAGAACAAAATGTCGTGGGCTTGCTACAAACCATAGAAGAACTTACGAGGCACACATGATTGGGGCATGAGGAATTAATGAAAACAGTCGGTGATTATAGTAGACCGTTTTTAAGACGACCATGTAAGAAGATATTCTTGACATCCATCAGGTGTATAGGCCATGAATTGGAGGTTGTTGTGTTGAGAACAACCTGAATTGTAGTCGGTTGTCAAATGTCTCACCATAACCAAATCCCATGTTGGATGAACCCCCCCCCCCCCCCCCCCCCCCCCCCGGAAAACCCAACTTGCCTTGTAGCGAGCCACTGTACCACCATTGTTGAATTTTGTGGCGAAATATCTACTTGCCCCTAACCACATTGAAACATACATGTTTAGGAACCAAAGACCAAGTTCCATCTGCCATTAAAGCATTAAACTCACCTAGCATTGCTTGATGCCAATTACAAGGAAGGAATAGGAGAAATATTTTGGGAAGAATCCATAAAAAAAGGCACTCGGGCATGAATTGAGTTGGAGGGAGTCATAGACTACCACAAAATTCTTTCATAGTCACCCCAGTGACATTCATCCGCAAAGCGTCACGGCAGTCTCCAAGACCCCTAACCGTACTTACACCTAGGTGTGCATCGTGTGCGTATTGTGTGTGGAGCTATTGGAAATGCATTGAAAGGGAGACATGGCGAAGGGGTAGAGTCCGGTGCGGAAGGAGAGGCAGATTACATGGGATCTCAGATAGGAGAAACTTGGATGGCGGGCACGTGATCTGAGGGGGACTGTGTGAGTTCGCTGGCAAAATTTGCAAGGGTGGGAACTGCATACTTGGTTGTAGACGTGGTCCACGACGGAGTGGCGTGCCCAGGGGTACTGTGCGGGGTGAAGATGGGAGTTTGGGTGGGTGCATGGCACACACTGGTTGGGCTCGGCGTGAAGACCGAGGAGGAACGTGCGAGGCTAAAGTCGGACAAGGTAGGTGGGCAGGGGGCCGTGGCAGATCGGGTGCGGGATCTAGCGTGGGCGAAAAATTAGCAAGGGAGGATGTGGTGGCCATATATGGAAAACAATTTTTTATCAAATATAACATGCGTGGAAATGATGACTTTGCCTGATGAGAGATCAAAGCACCTATAGCCCTTTGCTCCAAGAGGTAACCAATAAAGACACAACAGGTAGAATGTGGGGCCTGTTTATGAGTGGGGTGTCATGCTAATTTGAAAAAACAAAGGCAACCAAACACATGCAAGTGGTTGTGGTTTGGATGGACGCGGATGAGAAGATAGTAAGATGTAATGTAATTGGTAGATATCGTCGGTTAAGGAGATGAGATTTCGCGTGGAGTGACTCAGCCCAAAATTGAGGAGGCTGGTTGGCCTACAAAAGCAAGGTGCAAATAATGTCATTTGTTTTGTGAATTAGAAGCTCAACTTTACCGTTTTGGGGCAGGAAAACGGTAGGAGATCCCATTGGTAGAAAGGACTAGAGAGCAATGCTTAATGAGTGACTTGGCGTATAGAATCCAAGTTCCTAACAATAGAAGGAGAAACGAGAAAATTGTGAAGTTGAAAGTTATATGGAGGATGTAGTGTGGTACAACTGGTAGCAACAACAAAAAATCAAGGGAACTGGTAGCAACAATTGGCAAGCACTTTTTATTTCCAACAATAATACTAGAAGAATTATGCTTTAAAGAAGGTACGATGAGGTGAGGTTACTATATGTGCTGGTGACGTGCGAGGACTCCCCAATGTCCATTTCTAAAAATGCAACGATTTTTTTAATCCGCAATAAACATTTTTAAACACACGGTGAATTTATTTTCAATACACAAAGAACACTTTTACAATACACACACATTTTTCAAATATGTTGCAAAAAAATTCAAGTATGTGACAAACATTTTTCAAATATGCGACATACATTTTTTCAATACGAGATGAATTAATATGCAATAAACATTTTTAAACACATGGTGAATTTTTTTAATACACAAAGAACACTTTTACAATACACGCACATTTTTCAAGTATGTGGCAAACATTTTTCAAATATGTGACATACATTTTTTAAATACGAGATGAATAATTTTTAAACACATGGTGATTTTTTTTCAATACACAAAGAACACTTTTACAATACACGCACATTTTCATATATGCAATAAACATTTTTAAACACATGGTAAAAAATTCAATACACAAAGAACACTTTTATAATACACACACATTTTTCAAATATGTGGCAAACATTTTTCAAGTATGTGGCAAACATTCTTCAAATAGGCGACATACATTTTTTAAATACGAGATGAATAATTTTTAAATATGGGATGAACATTTGTACACACCAAGGTAGCCATTTTAATAATATTTTCCATAGTTAAGACTGTTTTACCATGTCTCATTATTCTAAATCTATGAAATAAAAAATCCAAAAAACTATAAAGTCATAAATGGGCTGGCCCGCAGCCGCGCAGTATGCGCGCGCTCACTCGCTATTCCCCGCACGAACGCGCCATCCCAGTGAAATGACTAGTTAAGGAAAGAAGTGTAGAAATCACCCTCAAATCCACTCTAATGGAGTCATTTCACCCTCTGACTCAAATTTGGTATAACTTAGACCTCAAACTTAACAAGATCGGGTTAATGTGGTTATAGCACCCCAAGACCGACTCTATGCAGATCTATCACATCCACTGGCATCCACATGATATCAATCTTGGGACACTTATCAAACACAACGTGCATATCACAACATAGACATTATGCGGGTGGAAGGGTAAGTATCACAAAACAATTCATGAAAGAATATGTAACAACAACATATCTACAGAAAATTCGAGGAGTCAAATTTAACGAACGAATTCATTACAAGTGTTTTACGATCAAGATACAATCCATAATGGATTCGAAATATACCTTAAAAATGACATTAATATCCGTGCCTAGACCACTGTCTTTGGGACAACCAGCTACGTTTTCCTTCAACAAACCTATTTTCAAAATGCTATCATCTGATTTGTAACAATCTAGATCAGAAAATAATAATAAAGTAAGGTGAGTACTCAAGTGTACTCACAAGACTTGCATTAGATATATCTGACCGTGTCCCGGCTAAGGGGCCTCTCACCACATCGACTCCCGGCCTGGTGGGCTGGGCCGAGGACCCCTTGTCGGTTCTGATCTAGGCCACTTCAGACAGGCCATGGTGGATAACAGGAAGACTCCAGAAGACTTGTTGTACAAGACAAGGAGCTGGATTTGTGGAGGAATACCTCCTCGTAGATAGCCGACTAGGACCCTTGTACACTAGGACCCCCCGGTATGCTATATAAACTGGGGGGCTAGGCTCATAGATAGACAAACAACAATCACTCGGTACTTTGTACTCTTGATACACTTCAACACAATAAAGCACAAAGCAGGACATAGTGTTTTATCTCCTCGGAAGAGCTTGAACCTGGGGAAACTTTGTGTCCTTGTTACCATCGTCCCAAGACATCTAGCTTAGGATACTGATGACCCACGAGTATAGGGGATCGCAACAGTCTTCGAGGGTAGTATTTTACCCAAATTTATTGATTCAACACAAGGGGAGCCAAAGAATATTTATGAGCCTTAGCAGTTGAGTTGTCAATTCAACCACACCTGGAAAGTTATTTCTCTGCAACAAAGTGTTTAGTACCACAATAATATGATAGTTTAATAGTAGCGGTAGCAGTAGCAATAGTAACGGCAACAGTAATAGTAGCAGTTTTGTAGTGATTGTAACAGTAGCTGCAACAGTAGCAACTTAGCAAAGAAAATATGAGCAAAGCGTAGGCATTGGATCAGCGATGGATATTCAGATGGATGACATTCATCATGCAACAGTCACAACCTAGAGCGATACACAATAGCTCCAATTCATCAATTCAATGTAGGCATGTATTCCATATATAGTCATATGTGCTTATAATATGAACTTGTATAACATCTTTTGTCCTACCCTCCCGTGGCAGCGGGGTACTTAAGGAAATCTAAGGGTAATTATGGCCTCCTTTTAATAGAGAACTGGATCAAAGCATTAACACATGGTGAATACATGAACTCCTCGAATTACAGTCATCCCTGGAGAGTATCCCAATTATTGTCACCTTGGGGTCTATGGTTCAGAACAATAACAAGTGCATACAACTAGCAGATAGGAGAACTCAAATATATTGATGAAAACATAAAGGGTTTAGATCTGAAATCATGGCACTCGGGCCCTAGTGACAAGCATTAAGCATAGCAAAGTCATATCAACATCAATCTCAGAACATTGTGGATACTAGGGATCAAGCCCTAACAAATTGACTCGATGACATGACAAATCTCATCCATCTCCATCACCGTCCAACAAGCCTACGAAGGAATTACTCACTCCCGGTGGTGAGCATCATGGAATTGTTGATGAAGAAGGGTTGATGATGACGACGGCAATGAATCCCCCTCTCTGGAGCCCCGAACGGACTCCAGATCAGCCCTCCCGATGAAGAACAGGAGGTGGCGGCAGCTCCGTATCGTAAAACATGATGAAACTTCTTCTCTTATTTTTCTCTCGGGAAGATGGAATATATAGGCTTGGAATTAGGTCAGACGGCCGCCTGTGGGCCCCACAAGACATCAGGGCGCGCCATGTTGTCATGTGGACAGCAGATTGCCCCCTCCGGTAGATCTTCATTCCAGAATTTTTTTTATTCAATAAAAATTCTCCACCAAGTTTCGTCCAATTCCGAGAACTTTTATTTCTACACAAAAACAACTCCATGGTAGTTCTGCTGAAAACAACATCAGTCCGGGTTAGTTTCATTCAAATCATGCAAATTAGAGTCCAAAACAAGGGTAACATTGTTTGAAAAAGTAGATACATTGGAGACATATCAACTCCCCCAAGCTTAACTCATTGCTTGTCCTCAAGTAATTCAGTTGATGAATTGAAAGTGACAAAGAAAAACTTTTACAAACTCTTTTGTTTCTGTTGCCGTATATAAGCTCAACTAGCAACCAAGTTTTCAGGAAAGATCATGACTTAACCATGTGAATGATAACACTTAGAACTCACATTTACTCATGTCAATGGCATAATCAACTAGCGAGCAATAATAATATATCTCAAATGCCAACAATTTGTCAAAACAATCATGATATAATATGATAACATGGTATCTCGCTAGCCCTTTCTGAGACCGCAAAACATAAATGCAGAGCACCTCTGAAGTTCAAGCAGTGACTAAACATTGTAATTCAGGGTAGAAGAGATCCAGTCATGCTCACATCCAACATTAACTAGACTCAATGAATGTTAAACTAAGAATGACAATAGCGCTCTCTATGTTGGTGCTTGAATGAGAAGGTGATGACTCAACAATAAAAGTAAATAACATAAAAGTAAAATAGAAAGGCCCTTCGCAGAGGGAAGTAGAGATTTGCAGTGGTGCCAGAGCTCAGAGCTAAAACAGAGATGAATACATTTTGAGTGGTGTGTTTTTCCTATCAATGTCATGACAAAGAATTTCAACATCTTCCATGCTAAACATTATTGGCGGTTCCCATGCAGAAAGGAAAAGTTTTACTACCCCACAACCATACAAACAAAAGCCATGGCTAGCCGAATCCACGGGTGCCCTCCAAACAATCAACTTTCCAGGGGGGGTTTGTTTTATTATATTTTTCTTTGTTTTTGTTTAACGGGGTTGGGCATCCCAAATACCAGCCTCTCTCGTGCAAGACGAGTCAATAAACTCTCATCATGAGAATAACCCGCTTAGCATGGAAGATATTGGCCGCCCCGACGCTCCATGAGCGGTACAGGCACACAAAACAGATGTTTATTTGAAGGATTAGAGTTGGCACATGCAAATTTACTTGTAACGATAGGGTAATACCATATATAGGTAGGTATGGTGGACTCTTTTGGCACAACTTTGGGTTTCATGAATTTGGATGCACAAGCAGTACTCCCACTTAGTACACGCAAAGGCTAGCAAATAGATTGAGAAGCGACCAACTAGAGAGCGACAACGGTCATAATCATGCATTGTGAATAATTAACATTGAATATGAGCATGAGTAGGATATAAACACTCTGAACATAAATATCATGAAGGCTTCATTGGTTTTAAATCAACTACTGATACGTCCATTTTGCATCATGTTTTCCTACTGTTATTTATAGTGTTTTTAATCAATATAACACTTTGTGGAGCAATTCTAATGCCTTTTCTCTCTTAATATGCAAGGTTTACATAAGGAGGGAGATTGCTGGCAGCTGGAATTCTGGACCTGAAAAAGCTATGTCAGAGATACCTATTCTGCACATCTCCAAATGAGCTGAAATTTCACGGAGATTTAGTTTGGAATAAATAAAAAATATTGGAAGAAAGAAGTACCAGAGGGGACCACCCAGGTGCCCATGAGGCACCAGGGCGCGCCACCCCCCCAGGCGCGCCCTGGTGGCTCGTGGGGCCCATGGCCAGCCTCCGGTGCCCATTTTCTAGTATATAAGCCCATTTGCCCTAGAAAAAATAAGGAGAAGACTTTTGGGATGGAGCGCCGCCGTCTCGAGGCGGAACTTGGGTAGGAGGACTTTTGCTCTCCGGCGGAGCGATTCCGCCGGGGATACTTCCCTTCGGGAGGGGGAAATCGAAGCCATCGACATCACCAACGATCCTGTCATCATGGGAGGGCCAATCTTCATCAATATATTCAATAGCACCATCTCATCTCAAACCCTAGTTCATCTCTTGTATTTAATCTTTGTCTCAAAACCTCAGATTGGTACCTGTGGGTTGCTAGTAGTGTTGATTACATCTTGTAGTTGATGCTAGTTGGTTTATTTGGTGGAGGATTATATGTTCAGATCCAATATGCTATTTAATACCCCTCTGATCTTGGACATGAATATGATTTGTGAGTAGTTACTTTTGTTCTTGAGGACATGGGAGAAGTCTTGTCATAAGTAATCATGTGAACTTGGTATTCGTTCGATATTTTGATGATATGTATGTTGTTGATTCTTTTAGTGGTGTCATGTGAACGTCGACTACATGACACTTCACCATCTTTGGGCCTAAGGGAATGCATTGTGGAGTAGTAATTAGATGATGGGTTGCTAGAGTGACAGAAGCTTAAACCCTAGTTTATGCGCTATTCCGTAAGGGGCTGATTTGGATCCATATGTTTAATGCTATGGTTAGAGTTATCTTAATTCTTCTTTCGTAGTTGGGGATGCTTGCGAGAGGGGGTAATCATAAGTGGGAGGCTTGTTCAAGTAAGAACAGCACCCAAGCACCGGTCCACCCACATATCAAATTATCAAAGTAGCGAACGCGAATCAAACTAACATGATGAAAGTGACTAGATGAAATTCACATGTGTCCTCGAGAACGCTTTGCTTATTATAAGAGATCTTTCCGGCCTGTCCTTTGCTACAAAAAGGATTGGGCTACCTTGCTGCACCTTAGTTACTATTGCTACTTGTCACTTGTTACAAATTATCTTGCTATCAAACTACTTGCTACCGATAATTTCAGTGCTTGCAGAAAATACCTTGCTGAAAACCGCTTGTCATTTCCTTCTGCTCGTCGTTGGGTTCGACACTCTTACTTATCGAAAGGACTACGATTGATCCCCTATACTTGTGGGTCATCAAGACTCTTTTCTGGCGTCGTTGCCGGGGAGTGAAGCGCCTTTGGTGAGTGGAATTTGGTAAGGAAACATTTATATTACGTGCTGAAATATACTGTCACTTGTCACCAAGGAAAGTAATCCTTTGAGGGGCTTGTTCGGGGTATCTTCACCTCGACCGGAAGCACAAATAGTTGTTCCTCAACCTACTGCACCTACTTAAAATATTTGTTATGAGATTCCTTCGGGTATGATAGAGAAACTGCTAGCTAATCCTTATGTGGGAGACGGAACAATACATCCTGATATGCACTTAATCTATGTGGATGAAATTTGTGGATTGTTTAAGCTTGTAGGTTTATCCGGAGATGGAGTTAAGAAGAAATTATTCCCTTTATCTTTGGAGGGAAAGGCATTGATATGGTATAGGCTATGTGATGATACTGATACATGGGACTGGAACCGATTGAAACTGGAATTCCACCAGAAATTTTATCCTATGCATTTGGTTCATCGTGATCGGAATTATATATATAATTTTTGGCCTCGTGAAGGAGAAAGCATCGCTCAAGCTTGAGGGAGGCTTAAGTACATGATGTACACATGCCCCAATCATGAGCTCTCAAGAGAAATTATCTTACAGAATTTTTATGCTCGGCTTTCTCATGATGATCAAACCATGGTCGATTCTTCTTCGACTGGCTCCTTTATGAAGAAAACTATTGAATTCAGATGGGATCTTCTGGAAAGAATTAAACGCAACTCTGTAGATTGGGAACTCGACAAAGGTAATGAGTTAGGTATAATACTTGAGTTCGATTGTGTTAAATCTTTTATGGATACCGATGCTTTTCATAAGTTTAGCACTAAATATGGACTTGACTCTGAGATAGTAGCTTCCTTTTGTGAATCATTTGCTACTCATGTTGATCTCCCTAAGGAGAAGTGGTTCAAATATCATCCCCCTATTAAAGAAAAGATTGAGGAACCCGTTAGTGTTAAAGAAGAAACAATTGTTTACCATGTTGATCCAGTTGTGCCTACTGCTTATATTGAGAAACCACCTTTTCCTGTTAGGATTATGGAACGTGCTAAAGTTTCAACTGTGGTTAACAAAATTAATATTAGAGCACCTAGACCCTCTGAACAAATTAAAGTTGAACCTAATGTTGCTATGGTTAAAGATCTCTTGGTCGATAATATAGATGGGCATGTTATTTACTTCTGTGATGAAGCAGCTAGAATCGCTAAACCAGATCCTAAAGATAAAAACAGACCTGTAGTAGGCATGCCTGTTGTCTCTGTTAAAATAGGAGATCATTGTTATCATGGCTTATGTGATTTGGGTGCTAGTGTGAGTGCTATTCCATTTACCTTATATCAAGAAATTATGAATGATATTACACCTATTGAAATAAAGGACATTGATGTTACTATTAAGCTTGCAAACAGAGATACCATTACACCGCTTGGGATCATTAGAGATGTTGAAGTCTTGTGTGGAAAAATAAAATACCCTACTGATTTTCTAGTCCTTGGTTCTCCACAAGATGATTTTTGTCCCATTATATTTGGTAGACCTTTCTTGAACACTGTTAATGCCAAGATTGATTGCGCTAAAGAAATTGTTAGTGTTAATTTTGGTGGTATGTCTCATGAGTTTAATTTCTCCAAGTTTCGTAGACAACCTCATGATAAAGAATTGCCTAGTAAAGATGAAATTATTGGTCTTGCTTCTATTGCCGTACCTCCTACTGATCCGTTAGAACAATATTTACTAGACCATGAAAATGATATGCATATGAATGAAAGAAATGAAATAGATAGGATGTTCTTTGATCAACCACCTATCCTTAAAGACAATTTGCCTGTAGAAACTCTTGGAGGCCCTCCTCCACCTAAGGGTAACCCTGTATTTGAATTGAAGCAATTACCTGATACATTGAAATATGCTTATCTAGATGAAAAGAAGATATATCATGTTATTATTAGTGCTAACCTTTCAGAGCATGAAGAAAAGAGATTACTAAAAACTCTGAGGAAGCACCACGCTGCTATTGGATATACTCTTGATGATCTTAAGGGCATTAGCCCCACTCTATGTCAGCACAAAATTAATATGGAGCCTGATGCTAAACCAGTTGTCGACTACCAACGACGATTAAATCCTAAGATGAAAGAGGTGGTAAGAACCGAAATATTAAATCTTCTGGAAGCAGGTATAATCTATCCCATAGCTGATAGTAGATGGGTAAGTTCCGTTCATTGTGTCCCTAAGAAAGGGGGTATTACCGTTGTTCCTAATGATAAAAATGAACTCATCCCACAAAGAATTGTAACTGGTTATAGGATGGTAATTGATTTTAGAAAGTTAAACAAAACCACTAGAAAAGATCATTACCCCTTAACTTTTATTGATCAAATGTTAGAAAGATTGTCCAAACATACACACTTTTGCTTCCTTGATGGATATTCTGGTTTCTCTCAAATACCTGTATCACAAGCCGACCAAGAGAAAACCACCTTTACTTGTCCTTTTGGAACTTATGCTTATCGCCGTATGCCTTTTGGTTTATGCAATGTACCTGCTACCTTTCAAAGATGTATGACTGCTATATTCTCTAACTTTTGTGAAAAGATTGTTGAGGTTTTCATGGATGATTTTTCCGTTTACGGAACTTCTTTTGATGATTGCTTAAGCAACCTTGATCGAGTTTTGCAGAGATGTGAAGAAACTAATCTTGTCTTGAATTGGGAGAAGTGCCACTTTATGGTTAATGAAGGTATAGTCCTTGGGCATAAAATTTCTGAAAGAGGTATTGAAGTTGATAAAGCTAAAGTTGATGCAATTGAGAAAATGCCATGTCCTAAAGATATTAAAGGTATAAGAAGTTTCCTAGGTCATGCTGGTTTCTATAGAAGGTTTATAAAAGACTTCTCTAAAATTTCTAGGCCTCTTACTAATCTTTTGCAAAAAAGATGTTCCATTTGTTTTTGATGATGATTGTGTAGAAGCCTTTGAAACACTTAAGAAAGCCTTAACCACTGCACCTATTGTTCAACCACCTGATTGGAACTTGCCTTTTGAAATTATGTGTGATGCTAGTGATTATGCTGTTGGTGCTGTTCTAGGACAGAGAGTTGATAAGAAATTAAATGTTATCCATTATGCTAGTAAAACTCTAGACAGTGCTCAAAGAAATTATGCTACTACTGAGAAAGAATTTCTAGCAGTTGTGTTTGCATGTGATAAATTCAGATCTTACATAGTTGATTCTAAAGTAACTGTCCACACCGATCACGCTGCTATTAAATATCTTATGGAAAAGAAAGATGTTAAACCTAGACTCATTAGGTGGGTTCTATTGCTACAAGAATTTGACTTGCATATTACTGATAGAAAGGGAGCTGAGAATCCCGTATCAGATAATTTGTCTAGAATGGAAAATGTTCTTGATGACCCACTTCCTATTAATGATGATTTTCCTGATGAACAATTAGCTGTCATAAATGCTTCTCGTAATACTCCTTGGTATGCAGACTATGCTAATTATATTGTTGCTAAATTTATACCACCTAGTTTCACATACCAACAAAAGAAAAAGTTCTTCTTTGATTTAAGACATTACTTCTGGGATGACCCACATCTTTATAAAGAAGGAGTAGATGGAATTATTAGACGTTGTATACCTGAGCATGAACAGGAACAAATCCTACGGAAGTGTCATTCCGAGGCTTACGGAGGACACCATGCAGGAGACAGAACTGCACACAAAGTATTACAATCTGGTTTTTATTGGCCTACTCTTTTCAAGGATGCTTGTAAGTTTGTCTTATCTTGTGATGAATGTCAAAGAATTGGTAATATTAGTAGACGTCAGGAAATGCCTATGAATTATTCACTTGCTATTGAACCATTTGATGTTTGGGGATTTGATTATATGGGACCTTTTCCTAAATCCAATGGGTATACTCATATTTTAGTTGCTGTTGATTACATTACTAAGTGGGTAGAAGCTATTCCAACTAGTAGTGCTGATCATAATACTTCTATTAAAATGCTTAAAGAAGTTATTTTCCCGGGGTTCGAAATCCCTAGATATTTAATGATTGATGGTGGTTCACATTTTATTCATGGTGCATTCCGTAAACTGCTTGCTAAATATGATGTCAACCATAGAATTGCATCTCCCTATTACCCTCAATCTAGTGGTCAAGTTGAATTGAGCAATAGAGAAATAAAGTTAATTTTGCAAAAAACCGTCAATAGATCTAGAAAGAATTGGTCTAAGAAACTTGACGATGCATTATGGGCTTATAGAACTGCTTATAGAAATCCAATGGCTATGTCTCCTTATAAAATGGTTTATGGAAAAGCATGTCATTTACCTCTTGAGTTAGAACATAAAGCATATTGGGCAATTAAAGAACTCAATTATGATTTTAAACTTACCGGTGAAAAGAGGTTATTTGATATTAGCTCATTAGATGAATGGAGAACCCAAGCTTATGAAAATGCCAAATTGTTTAAAGAAAAAGTTAAAAGATGGCATGATAAAAGAATTCAAAAATGGGAGTTTAAAGTGGGTGAGCAAGTTCTATTGTACAATTCTCGTTTGAGATTCTTTGCAGGAAAACTTCTCTCTAAATGGGAAGGACTGTATATCATCGAAGAAGTTTATCGCTCTGGAGCCATCAAAATAAACAACTCCGAAGGCACTAATCCGAGAGTGGTGAATGGGCAAAGAATTAAGCATTATATTTCAGGTACTCCCATTAATGTTGAAACTAATATTATTGAAACAATGACACCGGAGGAATACATAAGAGAGACCTTCCAGAACACTCCAGAACCCTGAAAAGGAAGAGGTACGTGATACGGTAAGTAAACCGACTCCAAAAATTCCATAAAAATATTTTCTGTCAGTTTTGGAATATTAGAAAAAAAAAGAAACAGCCGAGGGGACCCACGAGGTGCACACGAGGCACCAGGGCGCGCCACCCCCCAGCCGCGCCCTGGTGGCTCGTGGGCCCCTCGTGAGTCCTCCCAACCCCGTTTTCTTCTGGAATACTTGTTTTGCATGATAAAAATTCTTTATATATACTCCCGGACGTTTTGACCACCGTATCATAGAAATCTCCTCTGTTCTTGTTTCGTGCTATTTTTCTGACAGATCTAGATCGCTATGGCTCCACCAAGCTCTTCCAAGGACAAGTTCTATGAGAAGGACATCAACCCCTACCTACCAGAGGTGATGAAACACCCTCAAGCCATCGAGATGCGTGAGGGGGTGCTTCACATCCGGGATGTTCAAAGACCCAAGAAGACCGGGAGCGTGGAGGCCAGGCTTGAAGCAGTGGAGCAGGAGATCTTCAAGTGCCAAGGGATGGTAGAACATGGACTCAACGCCAACCACTCCATGATCATGGAATTCACTCGCGATCACAAGGTGGATGACCAATCGATGGAGGACATCATCTTCAAGCTCAATGAACGAATCGACTATCTCCAAGGCCAAATCTATGATCTTCAAAACCAAAATTTTGAGTATGAGGCAAGATTCAAAGTATGAGTTTAGCTGCAAGTTTCAGGACTCCGGAGAGTCGTTCATCTTTTTACGATGGGGAACCTATGCCATGGAAGCCAGGGGACAAGCCCACCACTTCATCACCACCACCATCACCGAAGAAGGAAACTTGAGTACATGGGTATGGGCACTCCCCTTGGCTTGTGCCAAGCTTGGGGGAGGTGCCCCGGTATCGTATCACCATCACTTTTATTATCTTTACCTATTTTTAGTTCAATCCTTAGTTATTTCATGATTTAGTTGAATAAAAGTTTAGTATGATCTATGTAATTGAGTTGAGAGTTATATAATAAAGAGTAGTTTGAGTTTTTGCTTCTTTAATTTTATGTTTCAATCCTAGCAATGAAAATAATAAAAGAGATCATATGCTAATCTTATGGAAAGTAATGACATTACATAAAGAAAAGTATAAGTGATAAAATTTATTGAAAGTTAACAAGCATAACATTGGTCAATGATGCAATTCATGAAAAAATTAATAAGGGAAGAGAAGATTCACATGCAAATACACTATCTTGGACATCTTTTATGATTGTGAGCCCCCATTAAGTATTTTATGTAAAATTGTTGACGTTGGACAAGGAAGACAATGTAATGAATTATGTTTGCTTATATTCACATAGAAGCTATATTGTCATAGATCCTCCAACATGTGGTGCTTGCCCAATATCTTTGCTAGCAAAAAATCCGCACCAAGTAGAGATACTACTTGTGCATCCAAAACCCTTAAACCCAATTTCATGTCATGAGAGTCCACTATATCTACCTATGGATTGAATAAGATCCTTCAAGTAAGTTGTCATCGGTGCATAAAGCAATAAAAATTGCCTCTAAATATGTATGAACTTTTATTGCAAGGGAAAATAAGCTTTGTATGAACTTGTGATGGTAAAGAAATAAAAGTGATGGACTGCATAATAAAGGTTTCTATCACAAGGGGCAATATAAAGTGATGTTCCTTTGCATTAAGAGCTTGTGCATCCAATAACAAAAAGCGCATGACAACCTCTGCTTCCCTCTGCGAAGGACCTATCTTTTACTTTTATGTATTTACTTTTTATGCAAGAGTCAATAGTGTTCTATTCTTTTTATTTTTCTCTTTTGCAAGCATCATGTGGTGGGGAAGATCTAGGCATATATATCCAGTTGGATATGAGTGATCATGAGTTATTATTGTTGACATTACCCTTGAGATGAATAAGTTGGGAGGCGAAATTATAAGCCCCTATCTTTCTATGTGTCTGGCTGAAACTTTTTGCTCCATATATATATATATATTGTGAGTGTTAGCAATCATAGAAGACTAAATGATGGTTGAGGATGTGGACTTGCTAAAATTCTCCTACATGAGACCCTTCCTGAAAATATGATTGCAATTGTATTGTTGACTGAGAACATAGTTTGTTAGTTTCCAAGAAAGTTTATGTTTTATACTTCGTTATTGTGATGAATTATTACTTGCCCATGAGAAGTTTTATGATAATGAATATTGCTAATATAATAATGATCATGATGCTACTATGTCCGTATTTTGTTTTTATCGACACCTCTCTCTCTAAACATGTGGACATGATTATCGATATCGGCTTTCGCTTGAGGACAAGCGAGGTCTAAGCTTGGGGGAGTTGATACGTCCATTTTGCATCATGTTTTCCTACTGTTATTTATAGTGTTTTTAATCAATATAACACTTTGTGGAGCAATTCTAATGCCTTTTCTCTCTTAATATGCAAGATTTACATAAGGAGGGAGATTGCCGGCAGCAGGAATTCTGGACCTGAAAAAGCTATGTCAGAGATACCTATTCTGCACATCTCCAAATGAGCTGAAATTTCACGGAGATTTATTTTGGAATAAATAAAAAATATTGGAAGAAAGAACTACCAGAGGGGGCCACCCAGGTGCCCACGAGGCACCAGGGTGCGCCACCCCCCTCCCAGGCGCGCACTGGTGGCTCGTGGGGCCCCTGGCCAGCCTCCGGTGCCCATTTTCTGGTATATAAGCCCATTTTCCCTAGAAAAAATAAGGAGAAGACTTTTGGGATGGAGCGCCGCTGTCTCGAGGCGGAACTTGGGCAGGGGCACTTTTACTCTTCGGCGGAGCGATTCCGCTGGGGATACTTCCCTCCGGGAGGGGGAAATCGAAGGCATCGACATCACGAACGATCCTCTCATCGTGTGAGGGCCAATCTTCATCAACATCTTCAACAACACCATCTCATCTCAAACCCTAGTTCATCTCTTGTATTCAATCTTTGTCTCAAAACCTCAGATTGGTACCTGTGGGTTGCTAGTAGTGTTGATTACATTTTGTAGTTGATGCTAGTTGGTTTATTTGGTGGAAGATTATATGTTTAGATCTAATATGCTATTTAATACCCCTCTGATCTTGGACATGAATATGATTTGTGAGTGCTTACTTTTGTTCTTGAGGACATGGGAGAAGTCTTGTCATAAGTAATCATGTGAACTTGGTATTCGTTCGATATTTTGATGATATGTATGTTGTTGATTCTCTTAGTGGTGTCATGTGAACATCGACTACATGACACTTCACCATCTTTGGGCCTAAGGGAATGCATTGTGGAGTAGTAATTAGATGATGGGTTGCTAGAGTGACAGAAGCTTAAACCCTAGTTTATGCGCTATTCCGTAAGGGGCTGATTTGGATCCATATGTTTAATGCTATGGTTAGAGTTATCTTAATTCTTCTTTCTTAGTTGCGGATGCTTGCGAGAGGGGGTAATCATAAGTGGGAGGCTTGTTCAAGTAAGAACAACACCCAAGCACCGGTCCACCCACATATCAAATTATCAAAGTAGCGAACGTGAATCAAACTAACATGATGAAAGTGACTAGATGAAATTCCCATGTGTCCTCGAGAACGCTTTGCTTATTATAAGAGATCTTTCCGGCCTATCCTTTGCTACAAAAAGGATTGGGCTACCTTGCTGCACCTTAGTTACTATTGCTACTTGTCACTTGTTACAAATTATCTTGCTATCAAACTACTTGCTACCAATAATTTCAGTGCTTGCAGAAAATACCTTGCTGAAAACCGCTTGTCATTTCCTTCTGCTCCCCGTTGGGTTCGACACTCTTACTTATCGAAAGGACTACGATTGATCCCCTATACTTGTGGGTCATCAACTACATGTGTGAACATGTGCCAAGTCAAGCCACTTGAATTCTTCAGAGGTGGATACCATCCTAACATACTACATCACAATCATTTTAATGCATGTTGACACTCAAGATAAATCATTATTCACTCCTAACTACTTAAGCATGGCATGGGAAACTATAATCTCTAATTGTCATCACAAGAACAAGAAGAGTTCATACCAGCTTTTCTTCGCCACAGTCACTTCATCAAATCATCGTCATTACTGCCTTTCACTTGCACGATCGAATGATGTGAAAATAGTAATGGTGCAAGAGTGTCGTGGACTAAGTTGAAATCTGCAAACATTTTATTCAAAGTAGAAGACAAAAAAATATTGACCCTTTCGTTAGATCAACAATTAGAGCATATAAGAGCCACTTGACAATTCTTACAAAGCCTTCTCCTACGACGACTTAAAGAAAAGAAAGGAAATTCAGAGAAACACACTGAAATCTTTTTGGAGTTTTTAGTTTTTCTGAAGAAAGCAAAAGAAAGTGGAAAAACGAAAAGCGAGAAAAACTATTTACACCGAAGAACTCCCAACAAACAGCAAAAGAAGAAAAGAGAAATCTTTTGGGGTTTTCTTTTAATACTACGAACTAACTAAACACGAAAGAAAATCCGAAAAGAAGCGAGAAATGTTTTTGGATTTTTGAAGTTTTTCAAACGCACAAAAGAAACAAATGAAAGCAAATACGAATAAACAAAGGAAACGATGAACACCGACAAGTGCAATGAATGTGTGAGCATGAAACAAAATGTCGGTAAGAATACGTACTCCCCCAAGCTTAGGCTTTTGTCCTAACTTGGTTTATGGCCACGACTGACCAGGATAGTAGTCGTAATGGTAGCTAGGGGCGGCGTTCTGAGCCGCCTCCTCAGCGAGTCGGGCGGCCTCCACTGTCGCGTTGTGCTCGTGGGCCTCCTCCTCATAGACAAAATGTCTACGTTTGTTCTGAAAGTGAAAGAGAGAAGGCGCATGAAAGATAATAGAGACATCATGGTATTTATTAAATGTCAGCTTATATTGATATTCATTAGTCTCATATGCAATAAACTTGTGACATTGCATTGCCTCAAAGTCTAAGTACCTATCAGGGAGTACAGGGTCATTGGGTCTAATGGAGACTCCAAGTCTTGCAGCTACGCGAGAGGCATAAATTCCTCCATATAAATCACCATCATCTGCATTTTGGCTTAACCGACGTGCAATAATTGCCCCAAAGTTATAATCTCTACTGCCATTTATAGCAGCAAGAAGGATACTCAAATCAGGAGCACATAGTGCACTACAATCATGCTTGCCAACTAAACACCTCCCACTAAATATTGCAAAGTAGGAAATAGCGGGAAACTGAATGCTTCTAATCCTAGCTTGTGTCACACCCCTGTCCTCACCATTGCAAAGACTACTAAGAAATGTATCATAGTCAGCTTTCCACGGTTCGGCCAGTGAACCCCAATATGAAATTTTGCATGCATCAAAGAATTCTTCTAGAGACATACTATAGGAATTCTCATAGAGATGAAAAAGGACTCTAGAAGTGGCAGACCGATACTTAAATTTCTGTGTGAATGAATCGGTAAGGTGGTAGTGCTGAATACACTTATCTGCGAGGAAGGCGGTCAGCTCGGCATTCTCAATATATTGATCAAATTCTTGCTTAATACCAGCACCTATCATGAAGGTGTCGCCCGGCCACTAACACGATTTCACCTCGGCACCTCGCACCAAACTTGCCCGCGGCTCATGGTATGCCTGTCGTGCCGAGCTTTGGCTCAAGGAGCTCCTCGAAGACTTCCTCCTGAACAAGTTCATCTCCCCTAAAAAATTCTGAAATTGTTGGCACACAAAAGGAGGTTAATAAAACTCAACAAAATTGATAGCATCAACTCCTACAGGTGTCTAGAGGCTATATCAAGCATTCACACTACTTAGAACCAAATGAATTCAACATGCAAGCTCATTTTCTTGGTCACCAACAGCAGCAAAATTAGCAAAATATAAACAACTAAAACAAAAACTGATTGGACCAATGGTGGAGTCACATACCAAGGAGCAAGCCCCCAAAACAGTTTCGAAAACGGAGCTTCGAGCAAAGAGATAAAAAATCTCAGTTTTTGGAGCAAGAACACGAGAACAAGAGCTACCACAATTTTTTCTGGAGGAAGAAGAAGCAATGGGCATGTGGACTAAGTGAGTGGGGTCCTATGGGCCCCATAAGACATCATGGCGCGTCCAGGGGTTGGGCGCACCCTGTTGTCTTGTGGACAGTAGGTGCACCCCCTGGGGTATGTCGAGTGCCAAAAATTCTTAAATATTCAATAAAAAATCATGTTAAAATTTTACGACATTCTGAGCACTTTTATTTCTGGGTCATTTTTTATTGCACGGATAATTCAGAAACATAGGATAAACATGGCATTTTACTTTATTAAATTTAAAATAACATAGGGTAAACTAAAATTACAAAAGGTTGTGCTTACGGAATTCATCGACCATATGCCCCTAAAAAAGAATCCATTAATAAGGTTGATCAGGTCTTATTAACAAACTATTTTCGAGTGACATAAAACCGAAGAACTTTTGTATAGCACTAGGTTACCTCAACTGGGATATGCATTGTCCCAACAATAAGAGTTTGATATTTCTTTTCGAGAATCGGAAGAGGAAACTCAAAACTTCTAATAGTGATTGTCATAATTTTTTCAATCGAATTGAGGCTATTCACTTTATTCGTCTTCTTCGAAAAATATACCATATGCTCATTACCATTAACATGAAAAGTGACCTTGCTTTTGTTGTAATCTATAACAGCCCTTGCAGTATTCAGAAAAGGTCTACCAAGGATAACTTACATATTGTCGTCCTTAGGCATATCAAGAATAACAAAGTCCGTCAAGATACTAACGTTAGCAACCACAACAGGAACATCCTCACAAATTCCAACAGGTATAGCAGTTGATTTGTCGGCCATTTGCAAAAAAAAATTAGTAGGTGTCAACTTACTCAAGTTAAGTCTTTTATATAGAGAGAAAGGCATAACACTAACACCAGCTCCTAAATCACACAAAACAGTTTTGATATAACTATTTTTAATGCAGCAAGGTATAGTGGGTATTCCTCGATCTCCTAGCTTCTGAGGTATTTTTCCTTTGAAAGAATAATTTGCAAGCATAGTAGAAATTTGAGCCTTAGGTATTTTTTCTTTTATTGGTAACAATATCTTTCATATATTTAGTATAAGGAGGCATTTTCATAGCATCTGTCAAAGGTAGTTGCAGAAAAAAAGGTCTAAGCAATTCAACAAAGCGATTAAAATTATCCTCATCCTTAGATTTTAAAGCCTTGCTCTAAAATGGCATAGGTTTTTGAACCCAAGGTTCTCTTTCTTTACCATGTTTCCTAGCAACAAAATCTTTTTTATTGTATCTTTTATTCTTAGGAGGTGGGTCATCAAGCTCAACTTCAGGTTCTATTTCTATATCATTATCAGGTTCTTTATTATTGTCTGGTTGAGTATCAATATGATCATCATTATCATTATCACTGGGTATGTGCTCATTACCATACTGTGTCTCAGCATCAGAAATATAAACATCATTAGGATTCTCAGAAGGTTTTTCTATAGTAGGTTCACTAGAAGCATGCAAAGTTTTATCTTTATTCTTTTTCTTCTTTTTCTCCTTTCTAGGTGAACTAGGTGCAGCATCATTAATTCTCTGAGAATCTTGTTCAGTTCTTTTAGGATGACCCTCAGGTTAAGGAGGCTCCTGAGTCATTTTACCACCTCTAGTCATTACTCTAACAGCATGATCATTGATTTTACTATTCATTTCATTAAGTAAATCATTTTGTGATTTAGACACTTGTTCTAGCTGGGTTTGAACCATAGATGAATGTTTACATAATCCTTTAGCATCATTAGCAATTCTAAACATCATATCACTCAAGCATTCAATCATAATAACATTGTGTTTCAGTTGATAACTTATGTGCCTATTAAAGTTTTCTTGCTTAATAATGAAATTATCAAATTCATCCAAACACTGACTAGGAAATTTATTATAGGGAATATCACCCTCATAAAACCAATAAAGAGGATTAACCTCTACTACCTGTGTCGGGATATCGAGTCCATGTATTTCTTTAATAGGTGGTAGATTCTTAACATCTTCAGATTTAATACCTTTCTCTTTCATAGATTTCTTGGCTCCTTGCATATCTTCTGGACTGAGGAATAGAATACCTCTTTTCTTTGGAGTTGGCTTGGGTGGTGGTTCAGGAAGTGTCCAATCATCGGCATTCCACAATATATTATTTAGTAATTCCTGGGCCTGTTCAACAGTTCGTTCCCTGAAAACACAGCCAACACAACTATCTAGGTAGTCCCTAGAAGCATTGGTTAGTCCACTATAAAATATATCAAGTATTTCATTTTTCTTGAGAGGATAATCAGGCAAAGAATTTAATAATTGGAGAAGCCTCCCCCAAGCTTGAGGGAGATGCTCTTCCTCAAGTTGCACAAAGTTATATATTTCCTGTAAGGCAGCTTGTTTCTTCTGAGCAGAAAAATATTTCTCAGTAAAGTGGTATATCATATCATGGGGACTACGCACACAACTACGAGCAAGAGTATTAAACCATTCTTTAACGTCACCCTTTAGCGAGAAAGGAAACAACTTAAGAATATAGTAATAGCGATTTTTTTGCTCTTGAGCAAATAGGGTGGCAATATCATTTAATTTAGTGAGATGTGCCACAAAGTTTCATATTCATAACCATGAAAAGGATTGGATTCTACCAAAGTAATAAGCTCAGGATCAACAGAGAATTCATAATCTTATCAGTAACAAAAATAGGAGAGGTTGCAAACTTAGGATCACATTTCATTCTTTCATTCATAGCCTTTTCTTTCAGCTTACTCAGTAAAAATTTTAGATCCTCCCTATCATTACAAGCAAGAAATTCCTTAGCAATCTCCCCATCCATAATATAGCCCTCAGGTATATTAAGCATTTTAGTTCTAGTAGGAGTGCTAGGTGTAGCAAGTGATTCATCAATTTCATCATTTTGAAATTCTTTAGCTTTAGCAATTTGAGCATAAAGAAATTCACCTAGTGGCACAGTTTCACCAAGCATAGTAGTAGCATCATCATGAGTATCATCAATAGCAGAAGCAGTGTCTATTACTTCCGACTTATCAGATTGAATAGCAGGTGGTGGTGTCGCAAGTCGACTTAAAACAGAAGGTGAATAAAGTGCAGAGCTAGATGGCAGTTCCTTACCTCCCCTCGTCTTAGGGGTATGATCTTGGTCTTAGAGTCCTTCAGATTCTTCATAGTGATTAGCAGATATTTAACTCCCACGCGAACTCAATAAATAGAGGTATGCTCCCCGGCAACGACGCCAGAAAATAGTCTCGATGACCCACAAGTATAGGGGATCGCAACAGTCTTCGAGGGTAGTATTTCACCCAAATTTATTGATTTGACACAAGGGGGGCCAAAGAATATTTTTGAGCCTTAGTAGTTGAGTTGTCAATTCAACCACACCTGGAAAGTTATTTCTCTGCAGCAAAGTGTTTAGTAGCACAGTAATATGATAGTTTGATAGTAGCGGTAGCAGTAGCAATAGTAATGGTAACAGTAATAGTAGCAGTTTTGTAGTGATTGTAACAGTAGCAGCAATAGTAGTAACTTAGCAAAGACAATATGAGAAAAGCGTAGGCATTGGATCAACGATGGATATTCAGATGGATGACATTCATCATGCAACGGTCACAACCTAGAGCGATACACAATAGCTCCAATTCATCAATTCAATGTAGGCATGTATTCCGTATATAGTCATACATGCTTATAATAAGAGCTTGTATAACATCTTTTGTCCTACCCTCCCATGGCAGTGGGGTCCTTAAGGAAATCTTGTTGGGAAACATAGTAGAAAACAAAAAAATCATGCCTACGCACACCCAAGATCAATATGAAGATGCATAACGGGTCGGGATCACCATCGTTACCGTCACCGAGTTGCAGCGGAAGAAGATCATGTCGGTTTAGATCGTACTTGGAGTCCCTCGAACCATCAATGAACGATCCCGCGAACTGCCCACAAATAGTCCCTCGAACCGAAGACCGAAAGCACGGCCTCTCTACTTCGTTGCAAGTGTGCAACCTTCACGATCCGGCAGCGCATCGCCGTCCAAAGCTAATCGTCGTCAGAGAATTAGAGGGAGGAGATTATAACCACACCGGGCTTCTAATTATGAGGATTAGAGGAACTAGACCAAGCTCTAATTAGTCAACTTGGACCAACTAGAACTAGGGCTAGATTGTAACACCCCTGTGTAATGAGCAACAGTGATCCATAATGATTATGCTAAATCACTGTGATTAAATATGCTTGATCAATGTCGAATCATATCTCATTTCAAATTCCATCTTTGAATTCAATTCAAATCATAAGTGAAATTTGAAGATGCTCAAAAATTGCTGGAAAATAGTTCATCATTTAGCAAAAATTCCAAAACAAATAATTGTTCAGGAAAACAACATCACCATCAATGCTAAATGTGGACTAGGGCAATTAAACAGTGCAAAAACAACAATTTAAATGCCATTTCAATTATGAAAAATTCAAATGGATTCAAAAATTGCCCAAACTTTTTGTGGCAGTGCACCAATTCAAATGGAGTATTTGTTTCTACCTGTTGCACATTTTTGCAAAGTCATTTGTTGGCTAAAAGAAAATGCAAAAGCTACTGGAAAAAGAAAACAGAAAGTAAAAAGGGAAAAAGGCCCTATTCTACTGTGAGCTGGACCTAAGTGCACAGTGGCACGGCCCAGCCCACCACTCTCTCTCTCTCTTCCTCCTCCCGCCTCTCCCATCCCCGTGTCGCCGTCGCCGTTGCCACGCATGCGCGCACCAGCGAGGAGGCGACACCGCGGCGCCACAGTGGCCGCGGAGGGGATAAGGGCGACGCCCTCGGCCTCCCTGTTCTCCCTATCCGCTTTCCCCCCCCCCTCTCTCTCTCGCTCACTCGCCCTCTCCCCCACCTGACAGAGCGCCGCCGTCGCCGCGCAGCCTCGCCACCGTGGCCACCGACCTTGCCTCGCCTCCTCTCTGTGTCCATCCTCTCCGCCGAGCTCTGCTACATCGCCCACGCTGTCAAATGCAAGCCGAGGAGCTCCAACGCACGGATCCACGCCATCTTCTTCCTCCTCGGGTCGCCAGCGAACTCCACCGAATCCGGCTGCCCTGCGCTACCGTTCACTCGCCGGGCCACCGTGTGCCTACCCGGTGAGCTCCTCCTTCTCCTCCCCCTCTCCGTGTGGTCTCGCGCGTCTCCTAGCTAGCTGCTTTGCCGTGGCGTACCCGCTGCCGCCGATGAGCTCACCGCCATGGCCTTAGTCGCTGTCACGCGCGGCCGAGCACCGCATCGAGCTCTTGGAGCTCGTAGGAGCTCAACACCGTCGCCCTTTTCGCTTGCCGTGCCCTGAAACACCGTTCCCGCGAAGCACCCGAGAGCGCCGCCGCCTGCCGCCATCGTAGCGCTCTGCTCCGGCCACCCCAGCCAGCGAAACCACCGCGGTTGGACGCGGCTTGGCCTCCTCGTTCGAACGCGCCAAGTTCCGAGCTAAATGGACGCCAGAACGCGATTTCCGGCGAGGTCCCAAACACGCCGCCGCGTTTCGTGGTCGCCGGCGGCTGAACGCCGGCCGCCGCCAACGTGGCTGGCCAGGGGCCACCACTGGGTCACTGACCAGTGGGTCCCGCGGCTCGGTTGACCGTGTTGACCGGTCAACCCTGCTGACTGGGCAGCACAGTGCCGCTGACATGCGGGCCCCACTGTTTAATCACTGTTTAAACTAAATAAATTTATTAGTTAAACTAATTAGACACTGACAGATGGGGCCCACTCCCTAATTAACTTCTGTTTAGTTTAATTTAACTCTAATTATCCCTCTGTGTATGACATGTGGGACCCAGCTGTCAGGTTTGACTTGGAACAGCTGGGTTGACAGCTGACATCATGCTGACATAGTAAATCCTTTTCTGTTAATTTCGAACTAGATTTAAATTCTAGGAATTTCAGAAAATGACTTAAATCTTTGAAAATTCGTAGAAATTCAACCGTAGCTCAGATCGAAAAGTTTTCTACATGAAAGTTGATCAGAAAAACGAGACGAATCTGAATATGTGGTCAAAATGCTTGACCATCACTCGTATCTAGATGAACATGGAACCTTTCCCTCCGGTTCAGTATACCGATATCTGCCTAAGGCCGGGAAAATATCCCAGATATTTTCCCGCTTCGTCTGCAACGTGTAGCATTGCATTAGGCCACCCCCAACACTGCATATTGCCATGTCATGCATTTGTGTTGCATTGTTTGCTTTTATTTATTGATTCTTCCCCCTCTTCTCTCCGGTAAACCCCGAGACCGACGCAGCTCCGGAGTACGACCACACCGTCAACGACCCCTCTTTTGCCGCAGAGCTTCCAGGCAAGCAAACCCCCTTGAACATGCCTATATCACCTATTCTTTCTCCCTCATACTTGCATTACAATTGCTACAGTTGTTGTTCTGAAATTCCTATTCTGCTGCATAGCCTATTTTTGTAACTGCTGTTGATACCATTCCTGTTATCCTATATGCATAGTATAGGTTGGATAGCAAACCATCTGTGGCCCCTCATCCTTGTCCTAGTTGCCCCGCTTTATTACCTGGTGCTGATGACCCACAAGTATAGGGGATCAATCGTAGTCCTTTCGATAAGTAAGAGTGTCGAACCCAATGAGGAGCAGTAGGAAATGACAATCGGTTTTCAGCAAGGTGTTTTCTGCAAGCACTGAAATTATCGGTAACGAGTAGTTTGATAGCAAGATAATTTGTAACAAGTGACAAGTAACAATAGTAACAAAGAGTGCAGCAATATAGCCCAATCCTTTTTGTAGCAAAGGACAGGCCGGAACGATCTCTTATAGTAAGTAAAGCGTTCTCGAGGACACACGGGAATTTCATCTAGTCACTTTCATCATGTTTGTTCGATTCGCGTTCGCTACTTTGATAATTTGATATGTGGGTGGACCGGTGTTTGGGTGCTGTTCTTACTTGAACAAGCCTCCCACTTATGATTACCCCCTCTCACAAGCATCCGCAACTACGAAAGAAGAATTAAGATTACTCTAACCATAGCATTAAACATGTGGATCCAAATCAGCCCCTTACGGAATAACGCATAAACTAGGGTTTAAGCTTCTGTCACTCTAGCAACCCATCATCTAATTACTACCCCACAATGCATTCCCTTAAGCCCAAAGATGGTGAAGTGTCATGTAGTCGACGTTCACACGACACCACTAAAGGAATCACAACATACACATCATCAAAATATCGAACGAATACCAAATTTACATGATTACTTATGACAAGACTTCTCCCATGTCCTCAAGAACAAAAGTAACTACTCACAAGCCATAAACATGTTCATGATCAGAGGGGTATTGAATAGCATAATAGATCTGAACATATAATCTTCCACCAAATAAACCAACTAGCATCAACTGCAAGATGTAATCAACACTACTAGCAACCCACAGGTACCAATCTGAGGTTTTGAGACAAAGATTGAATACAAGAGATGAACTAGGGTTTGAGATGAGATGGTGCTGGTGAAGATGTTGATGAATATTAGTCCTCACATGATGAGAGGATCGCTGGTGTTGTCGATGATGACGATTTCCCCCTCCTGGAGGGAAGTTTCTCCGGCAGAATCTCTCCGCCGGAGAGCAAAAGTGCTCCTGCCCAAGTTCCGCCTCGAGACGGCGGCGCACCGTCCCAAAAGTCTTCTCTACTTTTTTAGGTTAAATGCACTTATATACCAGAAAATGGGGGCCAGAAGTGGGCCAGGGGCACCACGAGGTACCAGGGCGCGCCTGGGGGGGTGGCGCGCCCTGGTGCCTCGTGGGCACCTGGGTGGCTCCTCTGGTACTTTTTGCTTCCAATATTTTTTATATATTCCAAAATAATTCTCCAGAAAATTTCAGCTCATTTGGAGATGTGCAGAATAGGTATCTTGACAGAGCTTTTTCAGGTCCAGAATTTCACCTGCCGGCAATCTCCCTTTTTGTGTGAATCTTGCATATTAAGAGAGAAAAGGCATTAGAATTGCTCCACAAAGTGTTATATTGATTAAAAACACTATAAACAACAGTAGTAAAACATGATGCAAAATGGACGTATCAACTCCCCCAAGCTTAGACCTCGCTTGTCCTCAAGCGAAAGCCGATATCGATAATCATGTCCACATGTTTAGAGAGAGAGGTGTCGATAAAAACAAACTACGGACATAGAAGCATCATGGTCATTATTATAACAGCAATATTTATTATCATAAACTTCTCATGAGCAAGTAACAATTCATCACAACAATGGAGTATAAGGCATAAACTTTCTTGAAAACTAACAAACTATGTTCTCAGTCAACAATGCAATTGCAATTCATCATATTTTCGGGAAGGGTCTCATGTAGGAGCTATTTAGCAAGTCCACATACTCAACCATCATTTAGTCTTCTATGATTGCTAACACTCACGACATATATATGGAGCAAAAGTTTAAGCCATTCACATAGAAAGATAGCGGCTTGTGAATTTGCCTCCCAACTGATTCACCTCAAGGGTGATGTCAACAATAATAAATCATGATCACTCATATCCAACTGGATATATGTGCCTAGATCTTTCCCCACCACATGATGCTTGCAAAAGAGAAAAATAAAAAGGAAGTAGAGGTGAACACTATTGACTCTTGCATAAAAAGTAAATACATAAAAGTAAAGGATAGGCCCTTCGCAGAGGGAAGCAGAGGTTGTCATGCGCTTTTTGTTTTTGGATGCTAGAGCTCTTAATGCAAAGGAACATCACTTTATATTGCCCCTTGTGATAGCAACCTTTATTATGCAGTCTGTCGCTTTTATTTCTTTACCATCACAAGTTCGTGCAAAGCTTATTTCCCTTACAATAAAAGTTCAGACATATTTAGAGGCAATTTTTATTGCTTTTTGCACCGATCACAACTTACTTGAAGGATCTTATTCAATCCATAGGTAGATATAGTGGACTCTCATGACATGAAATTGAGTTTAAGGGTTTTGGATGCACAAGTAGTATCTCTACTTGGTGCGAATTTTTGGCTAGCAAAGATATTGGGCAAGCACCACATGTTGGAGGATCTATAACAATATGAACTAACATAATTCATTACGTTGTCTTCCTTGTCCAACATCAACAATTTGTCATAAAATATTTAATGGGGGCTCACAATCATAAAAGATGTCCAAGATAGTATATTTGCATGTGAATCTTCTCTTCCCTTATTAAATTTTTCATGAATTGCATCATTGACTAATACTATGTTTGTTAACTTCCAATAAATTTTACCACTTATACTTTTCTTTATGTAATGTCATTACTTTCCATAAGATTAGCATATGATCTTTTTCATTATTTTCATTATTAGAATTGGAACATGAAAGTAAAGAAGCAAAAACTCAAACTACTCTTTATTATATAACTCTCAACTTGATTACATAGATAGATGGATCACGAAGCTAACACTCGAAAATAGATCATACTAAACTTTTATTCAACTAAATCACGAAATAACTAAGGATCAAACTAAAAATAGGTAATGATAATAAAAGTGATGGTACGATACCGGGGCACCTCCCCCAAGCTTGGCATAAGCCAAGGGGAGTGCCCATACCCATGTGCTCAAGTTTCCTTCTTCGGTGATGGTGGTGATGGTGAAGTGGCAAGCTTGTCCTTCAGCTCAAGCAAATACATCAATCTGCGGTTGATGCTCCAAAGGGCGATGTTTTGCTCTTCCAACAAAATAACTTCACGAGTGAGAGATGTATTCTGGACAGAAACTATTTCAAAGACTCTTAAGGCTTGAATTACGGATGGGGACAGATGATCATATAAGGGTTGAAGTATATCTCCCTTCTCTGCGGTATCCTCCATGGGAACCGCTTGCCCTTCTCCCGGAGCCTGGGCTCCTGCAACTTCCTCGACCTTGTCCTCCTTGCCATTGTCTTCTTCTCCCGACGACAACTCATAGTAAACCTCGCTGTAGGGGCGTTTACCCGGCGATGATTGCACAATGCGATGCTTAGCACGGAGCTTTTGGGGAGCCATGACAATCTAAATCTGTCAGAAAAATAGCACGAAAGAGGAACAGAGAAGATTTCTGCGATACGGTGGTCAAAACGTCTGGAAGTATATTGTAACACCCCCATGTATTAGCTACAGTGATCACCCTTTTGATAATGCCAAGTCACCATCATTTGGATCATATCTCATTTCAAATTCCAATTCAAATTGAAATTCAAATATAAAGTGAAAATAAAAGTTGTTCAAATTTGAAAACCTAAAATGTTCATAATATTGCAAATAATCCAGAAGCAATTATAAAATATAATCAACATTAATTGAATTAGTTAAATGACCCTAACATCCTAAAACAGAACCAAAACAGCGATGTTTAATCCCTTTTTAATTATTAAAAATGCAAATGGAATCCTTTTATCCACAAACCATTTTCTGATAGTGGTTAATATTGCACTGTAATTATTGAGCTAAGTCCCATATTTTACAAAACTCAAATTGGGGCTAAACATTTTGCAAAACAGAAATGAAAGAGAAAAAAAAGGCTCCCCCCTACTGGGCCTCGGCCCAGCTGGCCACCAGGCCGGCCCAGCCGGCCCACCCCCTCTCGCCCCTGGCCTATATGGTCTCCCCCCACCCGAAACCCTAACCCTAAATCCCCCCCCTCCCCTCGTCCCCGACGCCCGCGCCCAGGGCGCCCGACGACGTCGTCGCCGCCCCGTCCTCGTCGCCTCCTCGTCCTCTCCCACGCCGGCCTCCATCGAGGCTCGCCACCCCCTTCTCTGCAAACGGGGTGAGACCCCGCGGCTGTTCCCCCTCCCCCCCTCCGTCCACGCCGCTCGCCGTCGCCGCCCCCGTCGTCCGACGTCGCCGCGCGCGCGCCCGCCCCTGGCCTCCTCCTCCCGCGCGCGCGCTGCCTCGCCTGACCGCGCCTAGCCGTGCCCCAACGCGCGCCCGCGCAGACCTGCGCCCCGCTCGCCGCTGCTGCCCGCTACTCACCCGCGCCGTGCCTCGCCTCGCTCCCGCACGCCGCGCCGTCCCCTGCCGCCTGCGCCCGACCGCCGTCGCCCGCGGCCCCGCTCGCTGGCCGTCGTCCAGGCCCGTCCCGGCCTGGCCACGCCCTCCCCGGCCGGCGCCGTGCCCGCCGGCGCCCCTCTGGGTGCCCCCGTGCACGCGCACGGGTGCCCACCCGTGGCCCCGTGCCACTGACCACCGGGGCCCACGCCCCTGTAAGAACAAAAAAATTAAAAAAATTAAAAAAAATAAAGAATTAAAATAAATAAGTAATTAAATAATTAATTAACTTAATTAATTTTGTTTAATTAAACTAATTACTTAGTTAGCCTAATTAATTAGCTAATTAGCCTAGACTGCCAATGACAGGGGGGCCCCACCCCCTGTTGATCAGTCAAAGTTTGACTGGTCAACTGGGACCCCCTGGACCCACCTCTTAGCCTCTATGTACACTTCTGTGTACACAGAGCTGGGTGCCTCTAGCAATTTGCAATTTATTTTCGAATTAAATTAATTTCAGAAAATGATTAAAACTTTGTAAATTAATATAAAATAATCCGTAACTCGGATGAAAATAATTTATATATGAAAAATGATCAGAAAAATATGAAGAATCCGAATATCCTACCCACATACCTGTCACAGCCCTCTAACATACTGAACATGGAAACTTTTGCCTGTTTCCAATAAATGAATAGTGCATGACCTTGATAAAATAATCCCAGATAAATTCCTAAATCATCTAAAATAATTAGAGATGCATTAAATCACCCCTGCATATCATTTAGACATGTCATGCATCCCTGTTGCAATGTTGCCGTGTATTTATTGTTTCTTCCCTCTCCTCTCCCGATAGACCCCGAGACTGCCGACGACACTACCGTGTACGACTACGTCGCCGACGACCAGACCCCTTCAGCAGAGCTTCCAGGCAAGCAAAACCCCCTTGATCATCCAGATATCGCCCACTCCTTCTCTCTTATGCTTGCATTAGCATTGCTTCTGTTGTTGTTCCGATAGCTCCTATTCCGATGCATAGCCTGATTTTGTTGCCTGCTACTAATACATTACCTGCTATCCTATGATGCTTAGTTAGATATGCTATGTCTCATCGGTGGCCCTTCATCCTTATCCGTTGCCATGCTTGTTACCGGGTCGTGATCACTCTGGGTGATGATCACGGAAATGTTTACTTATTGCAATACTTTAAACTGTTAAAGTCGGGCTGGCCCCAAGGGTGCCCGCGAGAGAATAACATTAAAGACGGGTCAGCTCCAAGAGCACCCGCGCGTCATGTTTTACCCAGTCGGAGCGACAGGAACCCTGTTCGTCTCTGCGAGTTACTAAACATGCTTAACGGATTTGGGTATTTGATCTGAGTTGGCTACGTGCCTATACGCACTACCACCACGTGGGATAATGGTTTAATGGGGCCCTCTAAGTCGTATGTATCAGCGGAAAGCTCTTCAGATGTCACAGCTCAGAGATGCGGCCTGATTGTTGGGGTGGGCTGGTTACGTCACTTGTTTATACAGTGTCGCTCCTGGGCCCCGACCAGCCACGCAACATGCAGGAGTGCAAAGGGTGATGGGCCCAAGACCCCTTCGCACTTAGGATTTAGAACGGCGTGTTGACCTCTCTGCTGAGCCTAGGTAGGACTGCGTCGTGTCGATCACCTGAGGCCGGGTATTACCCAGCAAGTGTGTCCGGCCAGATGTGATCGAGCGTGTTGGGTAACAGTAGTGCACCCCTGCAGGGAAGTTATCTATTCGAATAGCCGTGTCCACGGTAACAGGACGCTCAGAGTTGTATCTTGATCTGCTACAACTACAAATGGATACTGTCACAATACTAAACTGTTACTACTGCTCTTGGGATCACTTTCTCGCAGGGTAGTCGAGGAAGGATCTCAGGGTTTTACTAAATATGATTGGTTATATATTATCTTGCTCTACTCTCTTCTGATGCTGCAAGATTGCTTCAAGATGCTAGTCTTCGATAGGCTAGGCCTCTCCCCCTCTGTTCTAGCAATTCTGCAGTTTAGTCCAAAGATATAGCCCCATTACTTTGATACCGATGCATATTAGTATAGTTCTGATGTCAGTCTTGCGAGTACTTTGGATGAGTACTCACGGTTGCTTTGCTACTTCTTTTTTCCCATACCCGGTTGCTGCGATCAGATGACGGAGACCCGGAGCCAGACGCCACCGCAGGAGCTTACTACCAGGAGAGTCCCGGAGGCACGTACTTCTGGGTTGAGCCAGCCAACCAGGAGTAGTTCGGAGGCCCTAGGCAGGAGGCCTTCGCCTTTCGATCAGTGTCGCTGTTTGTGCTAGCCTTCTTAAGGCAAACTTGACTAACTATGTCTGTACCCAGATATTATTTGCTTGTATGACTTATGTATTCGGGTCCTCGTGACCCCTGGCTTGTAATATGAAGATTTATGTTTAAATTTGTGTTTAGAGTTGTGTTGTGATATCTTCCCGTGAGTCTCTGATCTCTAGCGTGCACATTTGTGTGTATGATTAGTGCACGGTCGAGCAGGGGCGTCACATATATATAAAGTTTTTTTATCTTGTAAAACAAGTAATCCAGAAGAAAAACGGAGTCGGGAAGGCACACGTGGGGCCCACGAGGTACCAGGGCGCGCCTGGGGGGGGGGTGGCGCGCCCTGGTGCCTCGTGGGCACCAGGTGGGTCCCCCCGGCTGTTTCTTATTTTTGTATTTTTCTAAATATTCCAAAACTGACAGAAGATATTTTTATGGAAATTTTGGAGTCGGTTTACTTACCGTATCACACACCTCTTCCTTTTCAGGGTTCTGGAGTGTTCCGGAAGGTCTCTCTTATGTATTCTTTTGGTGTAATTGTTTCAATAATATTAGTTTCAACATTAATGGGGGTACCTGAAATATAATGCTTAATTCTTTGCCCATTCACCACTCTCGGATTAGTGCCTTCGGAGTTGTTTATTTTGATGGCTCCGGAGCGATAAACTTCTTCGATGATATACGGTCCTTCCCATTTGGAGAAGAGTTTTCCTGCAAAGAATCTCGAACGAGAATTGTACAATAGAACTTGCTCACCCACTTTAAATTCCCGTTTTTGAATTCTTCTATCATGCCATCTTTTAACTTTTTCTTTAAACAATTTGGCATTTTCATAAGCTTGGGTTCTCCATTCATCTAATGAGCTAATATCAAATAACCTCTTTTCACCGGCAAGTTTAAAATCATAATTCAGTTCTTTAATTACCCAATATGCTTTATGTTCTAACTCAAGAGGTAAATGACATGCTTTTCCATAAACCATTTTATAAGGAGACATACCCATAGGATTTTTGTAAGCAATTCTGTAAGCCCATAATGCATTGTCAAGTTTCTTAGACCAATTATTTCTAGATCTATTGACGGTTTTCTGCAAAATTAATTTTATTTCTCTATTGCTCAATTCAACTTGACCACTAGTTTGAGGTTGATAGGGAGATGCAATTCTATGGTTGACATAATATTTAGCAAGCAATTTACGGAATGCACCATGAATAAAATGTGAACCACCATCAGTTATTAAATATCTAGGGACTCCAAACCTTGGGAAAATAACATCTTTAAGCATTTTAATAGAAGTGTTGTGATCAGCACTACTAGTTGGACTAGCTTCTACCCACTTAGTAACGTAATCAACAGCAACTAAAATATGAGTATACCCATTGGATTTAGGAAAAGGTCCCATATAATCAAATCCCCAAACATCAAATGGTTCAACAACAAGTGAATAATTCATAGGCATTTCCTGACGTCTACCAACATTACCAATTCTTTGACATTCATCACAAGAGGAGACAAACTTACGAGCATCCTTGAAAAGAGTAGGCCAATAAAAACCAGATTGTAATACCTTGTGTGCAGTTATGTCTCCCGCATGGTGTCCTCCGTAAGCTTTGGAGTGACACTTCCGTAGGATTTGTTCCTGTTCATGCTCAGGTATACAACGTCTAATAATACCATCTACTCCTTCTTTATAAAGATGTGGGTCATCCCAGAAGTAATGTCTTGAATCAAAGAAGAACTTTTTGTTTTGTTGGTATGTAAAACTAGGTGGTATATATTTAGCAACAATGTAATTAGCATAGTCTGCATACCAAGGAGTATTACGTGAAGCATTTATGACAGCTAATTGCTCATCAGGAAAATCATCATTAATAGGTAGTGGGTCATCAAGAACATTTTCTATTCTAGACAAATTATCTGCTACAGGATTCTCAGCTCCCTTTCTATCAACAATATGCAAGTCAAATTCTTGTAGCAATAAAACCCACCTAATGAGTCTAGGTTTAGCATCTTTCTTTTCCATAAGATATTTAATAACAGCATGATCAGTGTGAACAGTTACTTTAGAATCAACTATGTAGGATCTGAATTTATCACATGCAAACACAACTGCTAGAAATTCTTTTTCAGTAGTAGCATAATTTCTTTGGGCACTGTCTAGAGTTTTACTAGCATAATGGATAACATTTAATTTCTTATCAACTCTTTGTCCTAGAACAGCACCAACAGCATAATCACTAGCATCACACATAATTTCAAAAGGCAAGTTCCAATCAGGTGGTTGAACAATAGGTGCAGTGGTTAAGGCTTTCTTAAGTGTTTCAAAGGCTTCTAGACAATCATCATCAAAAATAAATGGAACATCTTTTTGCAAAAGATTGGTAAGAGGCCTAGAAATTTTAGAGAAGTCTTTAATAAATCTCCTATAGCAACCAGCATGACCAAGAAAACTTCTTATACCTTTAATATCTGTAGGACATGGCATTTTCTCAATAGCATCAACCTTAGCTTTATCAACTTCAATACCTCTTTCAGAAATTTTATGCCCCACGACAATACCTTCATTCACCATAAAGTGGCACTTCTCCCAATTCAAGACAAGATTAGTTTCTTCACATCTTTGCAAAACTCGATCAAATTTGCTTAAGCAATCATCAAAAGAAGTTCCGTAAACGGGAAAATCATCCGTGAAAACCTCAACAATCTTTTCAAAAAAGTCAGAGAATATAGCAGTCATACATCTTTGAAAGGTAGCAGGTGCATTGCATAAACCAAAAGGCATATGTCTATAAGCATAAGTTCCAAAAGGACAAGTGAAGGTGGTTTTCTCTTGATCGGGTTGTGATACGGGTATTTGAGAAAAACCAGAATAACCATCTAGGAAACAAAAGTGTGTATGCTTAGACAATCTTTCTAACATTTCATCAATGAAAGGTAAGGGGTAATGATCTTTTCTAGTTGCTTTGTTTAATTTTCTAAAATCAATTACCATCCTATAACCAGTTACAATTCTGTGTGGAATAAGTTCATTTTTATCATTAGGAACAACGGTAATACCTCCTTTCTTAGGGACACAATGAACGGGACTTACCCATGTACTATCAGCTATGGGATAGATTATACCTGCTTCCAGAAGTTTTAATATTTCAGTTCTTACCAACTCTTTCATCTTAGGATTTAATCGTCGTTGGTGGTCGACAACTGGTTCCATATTAATTTTGTGCTGACATAGAGTGGGACTAATGCCCTTAAGATCATCAAGAGTATATCCAATAGCAGCTCGGTGCTTCCTTAGAGTTTTTAGTAACCTCTTTTCTTCATGCACTGAAAGGTTAGCACTAATAATAACAGGATATATCTTCTTTTCATCATGATACGCATATTTCAATGGATCAGGCAATTGCTTCAATTCAAACATAGGATCACCTTTAGGTGGAGGAGGGCCTCCAAGAGTTTCAACAGGCAAATTATGTTTGAGGATAGGTGGTTGATCAAAGAACATCTTATCTATTTCATTTCTTTCATTCATATGCATATCGTTTTCATGGTCTAGGAAATATTGTTCTAACGGATCAGTAGGAGGCACGGCAATAGAAGCAAGACCAATAATTTCATCTTTACTAGGCAATTCTTTATCATGAGGTTGTCTATGAAACTTAGAGAAATTAAACTCATGAGACACACCACCAAAATTTACGCTAACAGTTTCCTTAGCGCAATCAATCTTGGCATTAACAGTGTTCAAGAAAGGTCTACCAAATATAATGGGACAAAAATCATCTTGTGGAGAACCAAGGACTAGAAAATCAGTAGGGTATTTTATTTTTCCACACAAGACTTCAACATCTCTAACAATCCCAAATGGTGTAATGGTATCTCTGTTTGCAAGCTTAATAGTAACATCAATGTCTTCTATTTCAACAGGTGCAATATCGTGCATAATTTCTTGATATAAGGTAAACGGAATAGCATTCACACTAGCACCCAAATCACATAAGCCATGATAACAATGATCTCCTATTTTAACTGAGACAACAGGCATGCCCACAATGGGTCTGTTTTTATCTTGAGGATCTGGTTTAGCAATTCTAGCTGCTTCATCGCAGAGGTAAATAACATGCCCATCTATATTATCAACCAAGATATCTTTAACCATAGCAACATTAGGTTCAACTTTAATTTGTTCAGAGGGTCTAGGTGCTCTAATATGACTTTTGTTAACCACAGTTGAAACTTTAGCATGTTCCTTAATCCTAACAGGAAAAGGTGGTTTCTCAATATAAGCGGTAGGCACAACTGGATCAGCATGGTAAACAATTGTTTCTTCTTTAACACTAATAGGTTCCTCAATCTTTTCTTTAACAGGGGGATGATATTTAAACCACTTCTCCTTAGGGAGATCAACATGAGTAGCAAATGATTCACAAAAGGAAGCTACTATCTCAGAGTCAAGTCCATATTTAGTGCTAAACTTATGAAAAGCATCGGTGGCCATAAAAGATTTAACACAATCGAACTAAAGTATTATACCTGACTCATTACCTTTGTCAAGTTCCCAATCTTCAGAGTTGTGTTTAATTCTATCTAGAAGATCCCATCTGAATTCAATAGTTTTCTTCATAAAGGAGCCAGTCGAAGAAGAATCGAGCATAGTTTGATTATCATGAGAAAGCCGAGCATAAAAATTTTCTAAGATAATTTTTCTTGAGAGATCATGATTGGGGCATGTATGCAACATATACTTAAGCCTCCCCCAAGCTTGAGCGATGCTTTCTCCTTCACAAGGCCAAAAGTTGTATATATAATTCCGATCACGATGAACCAAATGCATAGGATAAAATTTCTGATGGAATTCTAGTTTCAATCGGTTCCAGTCCCATGTATCAGTATCATCACATAGCCTATACCACATTGATGCCTTTCCCTCCAAATATAAATGGAATACTTTCTTCTTAACTCCATCTCCGGATAAACCTGCAAGCTTAAACAATCCACAAATTTCATCCACATAGATTAAGTGCATATCAGGATGTACGGTTCCATCTCCTGCATAAGGATTAGCTAGCAATTTCTCTATCATACCCAGAGGAATTTCATATTCAATATCTTTTTCAATAGGTGCAGTAGGTTGAGGGGCAACTATTTGTGTGTCCGGTCGAGGTGAAGATACCCCGAACAAACCCCTCAAAGGATTACTTTCCATCGTGACAAGTGACAGTAAATTTCAGCACGTAATATAAATGTTTACTTACCAAATTCCACTCACCAAAGGCGCTTCACTCCACGGCAACGGCGCCAAAAAAGAGTCTTGATGACCCACAAGTATAGGGGATCAATCGTAGTCCTTTCGATAAGTAAGAGTGTCGAACCCAACGAGGAGCGGAAGGAAATGACAAGCGGTTTTCATCATGGTGTTTTCTGCAAGCACTGAAATTATCAGCAACGAGTAGTTTGATAGCAAGATAATTTGTAACAAGTGACAAGTAACAATAGTAACAAAGGGTGCAGCAATATAGCCCAATCCTTTTTGTAGCAAAGGACAGGCCGGAACGATCTCTTATAGTAGGTAAAGCGTTCTCGAGGACACATGGGAATTTCATCTAGTCACTTTCATCATGTTTGTTCGATTCGCGTTCGCTACTTTGATAATTTGATATGTGGGTGGACCGGTGCTTGGGTGCTGTTCTTACTTGAACAAGCCTCCCACTTATGATTACCCCCTCTCGCAAGCATCCGCAACTACGAAAGAAGAATTAAGATTACTCTAACCATAGCATTAAACATGTGGATCCAAATCGGCCCCTTACGGAATAGCGCATAAACTAGGGTTTAAGCTTCTGTCACTCTAGAAACCCATCATCTAATTACTACTCCACAATGCAATCCCTTAGGCCCAAAGATGGTGAAGTGTCATGTAGTCGGCGTTCACACGACACCACTAAAGGAATCACGACATACACATCATCAAAATATCGAACGAATACCAAATTCACATGATTACTTATGACAAGACTTCTCCCATGTCCTCAAGAACAAAAGTAACTACTCACAAGCCATAAACATGTTCATGATCAGAGGGGTATTGAATAGCATAATAGATCTGAACATATAATCTTCCACCAAATAAACCAACTAGCATCAACTACAAGATGTAATCAACACTACTAGCAACCCACAGGTACCAATCTGAGGTTTTGAGACAAAGATTGAATACAAGAGATGAACTAGGGTTTGAGATGAGATGGTGCTGGTGAAGATGTTGATGAATATTAGTCCTCCCATGATGAGAGGATCGCTGGTGTTGTCGATGACGACGATTTCCCCCTCCCGGAGGGAAGTTTCTCCGGCAGAATCTCTCCGCCGGAGAGCAAAAGTGCTCCTGCCCAAGTTCCGCCTCGAGACAGCGGCGCACCGTCCCAAAAGTCTTCTCTATTTTTTTTAGGTTAAATGTACTTATATACCAGAAAATGGGGGCCAGAAGTGGGCCAGGGGCACCACGAGGTACCAGGGCGCGCCTGGGGGGGTGGCGCGCCCTGGTGCCTCGTGGGCACCTGGGTGGCCCCCTCTGGTACTTTTTGCTTCCAATATTTTTTTTATATTCCAAAATAATTCTCCAGAAAATTTCAGCTCATTTGGAGATGTGCAGAATAGGTATCTTGACAGAGCTTTTTCAGGTCCAGAATTCCAGCTGCCGGCAATCTCCCTCTTTGTGTGAATCTTGCATATTAAGAGAGAAAAGGCATTAGAATTGCTCCACAAAGTGTTATATTGATTAAAAACACTATAAATAACAGTAGTAAAACATGATGCAAAATGGACGTATCAGGTGCCCCGATGAATATGATCGGTGGGCTGAGACTGACTCATCACCACGCACCCCCTTTAGTTACACTACTCTGCAGAGCTTCCATCGAGTGCATAGGGTGATACCTCTTATCTCACTCCTGATGTTGCCTCTGTAGTATAGCTAGTCGGGTGTGGGTCAACGAGGGTGATTCCTCTTTCACCACCTCCGATGAAGCTTCTGTCGTGGAACCCCTCAAGTGTGAATCCATCGAGGGTGATTCCTCCGGGTTCACCTTGACGGATACATCAAGTAGGAATCCAATGAGGGTGATTCCTTGGATTCCTCCTTGATGTTATGGACACACGGATACCATATGTTTATTTCAGTCCCTGTTTAAAGTTGGGTCGGCCCCGAGGGGTACCCGCGAGAGATAGGAAATCGGGTTGACCGTGAGGGTACCCGTGTGATGATTACGAGGCACGGCAGGGCAGGAAGATTGCCTCAGGAGAGGGAGGAGAGGAATTGAGTCTGGCCCTTGCCGCAAGTCCTCGAGATGGGGCGACAGGACCATAGATCATGGATCGCTGATTGTCACTGCGAGCTTCCAACACACTAATGGGTTAGGGTATGTAATCTGAGTAGGCCTCTGGCCTTATCGCACTAACCACCATGCTGGAATAGTATGGGCACTCGGCGTCGTATGTATCACCCGAAGTTCTTCAGACGTCAGCGGTTGAGCGGTACGCACCCGGGTTGGACCGTGAAAGCCTGCGTGTGTATACAGGGGCTAGGTTTGCTCCCGGCCGTCCTCGCAACGCGCAGGAGTGCAAAGGGCGATGGGCCCAAGACCCCTAAGCGCTTAGGGTGTAGACCGGTGTGCTGGCCTCTCTGTTGCACCTAGGTAGGGCTACGACGTGTTGATCAGCCGAGGCCGGGCATGGACCCAAACAAGTGTGTCCGGCCAGAGTTAATCGAGCGTGTTGGGTAAGTTGGTGCACCCCTGCAGGGAAGTATATCTATTCGAATAGCCGTGTCGACGGTAACAGGACGCTCGGAAAGTATCCCGATCTACTACAACTAAAACTGGATACTTGTGAACTTAATAATATGTTAGCTCTGGGATTGCTTTCTTGCAGGGAGTCGAGGAAGGATCTCTGGGCTTGGTTACTTATACTTATTGCTACTACTATACTTATGTACTAATCTACACTCCTCTAATGCTGCAAGACGCTGAAGAAGCTCGTCTTCGATAGGCTAGGCCTTTATCTCTATTCTGGCATTTCTGCAGTCCAGTCCACTGATATCGCCCCTCTTTGATACCAATGCATAAATAGAATAGATCTGATGTAAGTCCTGTGAGTACTTTGGATGAGTACTCATGGTTGCTTTGCTTCCCCTTTTCCCCATACCCGATTGATGCGACCAGATGATGGAGCCCTGACGGTAGCTGCCCCAGCCGATGACTACTACTACCCTACCGGTGGAGCCTAGTACTACATGGAGACCGACGACCAGGAGTAGATAGGAGGCACCCAGGCAGGAGGCCTGCGCTTTTTCGTTCCAGTGTCGTTGTTTTGCCCAGCCTTCTTAAGGCATATCTGTTTAACTTTTATGTCTGTACTCAGATATCTGATGCTTCCGATGATGCTTGTATGACTCGAGCTTATGTATTCGAGCCCTCGTGGCCCCTGGCTTGTAATATAAAGCTTGTATGACTTTTATTTGTGTTTAGAGTTGTGTTGTGATATCTTCAAGTGAGTCCTTAGGCTTGATCGTGTGCATTTGCGTGTATGATTAGTGCACGATTAAGTCAGGGGGCGTCACAAGTTGGTATCAGAGCCGACTGTCTGTAGGAACCCTCCTTTCCAACTCCTTGGCCGAAGTTGAGTCTAGTCTTTGAAAAACGATTTTACTAACATGGCTGTGTGGCTTACTGGCCCACATCGCCAATGGGTGGTATTAGGATCTTTTATTCCTCTTCCTTACTCTGGGACTCTGACCTCTCTTCTTTTCGGGTTAAAGATTTTACTAACTTTGACATTAGGTTCTCGTGTTCACATTCAACCGGAGAGCTGGATTATCTGCAACATTTCTTTCCAATGATATCTTATGCTTCTCACACTGTTGTTTGACATCTTGCACTCCTTGTTTCAGATGCGTCCCGCAAGACAGCTCATACGCCAGACTATGGCTGTTGATGCGACTGGGTTCCCTGCTATCTTGGTCGATCTCTTGACCAGGCTGGGATATCGCTGGTACCCCGAGTACACTGTTTACGAGGACTACCGTGAGTTCAACCAGGAGCAGCACCATGCTGTGGTTCATATCTTTGATCGGCAGAACAACTCCATCACTGAGTTGCACACCTTTCATGGTGTTGGAGTGACTGTCGACATGGCCGTCCATGATGCTGCCTATACTGCTATTGCCCGTCTCCGTGGAGAGCACAGTCGCTTGGAGGAGACTGCTTTCAGATATATCCCGTATGCCCCCGCTGGGGATGAGAGTGGATACTACACTGCTATCTGTACACCTTACGTGCGACGTCACTACGACCCACAGGTTTTGGTACAGTACACTCAGGCTCTGGACCGCACTGCTCGAGCTCTTGATGTCGGGTTGTAAGCCACTCGTGCTCGTCTTTACGACGCTCTGACATAGCTGCTACCAGCAGTCAGTGCACGGATGCATCCAGAGTACATCCTTTACCCGCGCAGGACGGAGATGCCACCAGGTCTTGAGTGGCCTGCTGTTGGAGGTTGTTCTCCTCCACGTGGTCCTCTTCTTCCAGCCCGGGACCAGGTTCTGCACCAGAGTGTTCACGGAGCGCAGGATCCTTATATCGAGGGTACCCTGCGTCGTCACCTGCAGCTGCTTGGCTTCAGTGGTTTTCTCCGACGTTGATGTAGCTATCGCTATGTCCCATTGTTGTATCCCTCCACCGCATGCCTGCGTGCCGCCTAGTTGTCTAGCTTTCCTTTTTGCTGTTGTAATGCTGGCTTGTAACCGAACCTATGTATGAATCTGCATGTCATGTTTGACTATGACGTTGTATCTATTGAACTTCCTTGTTGTGCATGTTACTTCATGAATGATTTCATACAACTGCAATGCTCGTTGCTAAACTACCCCCTGTTGATTTTAGCAGGATGGTTAGACCCACGGGTCGTGGCTGTGGTGCCAACAATCCACCACCGCCCGACTATATGGCTGCAATGATGCAACAATTTGAAACGCACTGTCAGTTCATGCAAGGACTTATGGATCAGTTTCCTCGCCCGAATCCCAACCAGCAGCCAGCCTCAATAACTTCGCAAGAGTTTGTACGCCTCAACCCAACCATCTTCCGCAACTCAGTTCAGCCGCTTGGCACTGATGACTGGCTCCGCGACATCACTTTCGAGATGGAGTCTGCGAATGTGGCCCCTGCCAGTTATGTTACTTTTGCATCATACTTTCTGAAGGGTCCCACAGCTCAATGGTGGGACAGTCACAGGCATACTCTAGCTGCTGGAACAATCATCACCTGGGTGGAATTCCAAGCTGCTTTCCATGCCCATTACATTCCGCAAGGAGTTATGGACCGGAAGAAGCGTGAGTTCCGCAACCTTACCCAGGGCAAAAAGTCTGTGGAGGCATATCAACGGGAGTTTCTTGAACTATCCCGCTATGCTGAAGAGGATATTGCTACTGATTCCCACTGGCAGGAGAAGTTCCGTGAAGGGCTCAACCCAGATATCAAGCTCGCACTGCTAGTCCAAGACTTTGCCGACTTCGCCACCTTGGTGAACAAGGCTATTCAGGTGGAGACTGGTTTGAAGGATCATAAGGACGCGCTTAAGCACACCCGTGAAGCGGGCTCATCTTCGGGCTTGTCTTCCCAGAAGCGCCATATTTGGATCCCTCACAGCATGTACCGTCCGACTGCACCTGCTCCAAGGCCATCCTATGTTGCGCCTCGGATGCCCCCTCCACCTCTGAGGCAGCCGAGACCTCAAGCTGCACCACCTCGAGCTCCTGCTCCCCGTCCCAATGACGGGCTGTGCTTCACTTGTGGACGTCTAGGTCACCGTGCCAGAGAGTGTCCTTAGAACCAGAATCAGTTGGCACTTCCATCTGCTGGTCGTGGTAATACCCGTGGAAACAACCAGCCCCGCAACAACAATGCCAGGCCTTCTTATGGTCATGGTCAGGCTTATCATGTCAACATGAATGAAGACCAAGACCAACCAGCTAGTGTGATGGGTACACTTCCTGTTAATTTAGTACCAGCTTCTGTTTTGTTTGATTCAGGAGCATCACATTCTTTTATATTAGAAGAGTTTGCATTCATGCATGGCATTAAACATGAAAATTTGCACCAGCCGTTAGTGGTTAACACTCCCGCGGGCCATTGTCGGACCTCTATGTTCAGTCCCGATGTTACCATTGAAATTGAAGGGTTGGAATTCCATGCATTTCCCATTATTTTGAAGTCTTCCAAGGTTGACCTCATTCTGGGAATGGATTGGTTGAAGGCTCACACCGCCTTAATCAATTGTGCCACTAAAGCCGTCCAACTTCTGCACCCCTCGGATGAGATAGTAAATTACCATGCTCATATCGTTCAAAATGCCGAGGCTCAAATCTATGCCCTAAATGCGTCGAACGCCTCTCCTCTTGAGGGGATCGAAAACATTCCAGTCGTTCGCGACTTCCAAGATGTCTTTCCGGAAGAGCTTCTAGGAGTACCCCCTGCTAGAGCTGTCGAGTTTGTCATTGACCTAAAACCAGGCACCACTCCTATTGCGAAGCGTCCCTATAAGATGCCGCTGCATGAACTCCTTGAGCTTAAGGAGAAACTCGACAAATCACTTCGCAAGGGTTTCATTCGTCCAAGTTCCTCTGCCTGGGGAGCACCTTCTCTCTTTGTCAAGAAGAAAGATGGTACAAACCGATTGGTCCAAGATTACCGACCTATCAACCAGGCAACCATTCAGAACAAGTATCCGCTTCCTCGGATCAATGACCTGTATGATCAACTTGCTGGATCATCAGTGTTCTCTAAACTCGACTTGAGGTTGGGTTACCATCAAATCCGCGTCCGCGAGGAGGATATTCCCAAGACCGCCTTCGTAACTCGCTATGGCTCTTATGAATACACTGTCATGTCATTCGGCTTAACTAATGCTCCAGCAATGTTCTCCCGCCTGATGAATTATATCTTCATGGATTACCTCGACAAGTTCGTCGTGGTTTATCTGGATGATATCCTGGTATATTCCAAGAATAAGGAAGAACATGCTGAACATCTTCGTCTGGTTCTGGAAAAGCTTCGAGAGCACCAACTATATGCCAAGTATTCCAAGTGTGAATTCTGGTTATCTGAAGTAACCTACCTTGGTCATGTAATTTCCAAGGATGGCATTGCTATCAATCCAGAATGAGTTCAGGCTATTCTTGACTGGACTCCCCCGAAGAATGTCAAGCAAGTCAGAAGTTTTCTCGGACTCGCCAGCTATTGCCGTCGTTTTGTCGAGAACTTCTCAAAGATTGCCAAGCCTCTGACTAATCTGCTTCACAAAGGCATTAAGTTTTAGTGGACAGACAAATGTCAGGAAAGTTTCCAAACCCTCAAGGACAAGCTGACCTCTGCTCCAGTGCTTGTTCCTTCGGATTCTCGCAAGGACTTCGTGATCTATTGCGACGCCTCTCGTCAGGGATTAGGCTGTGTCCTGATGCAAGAACGCAGAGTGATTGCCTATGCCTCCCGACAGTTATGTCCTCACGAAGAGAACTACCCAGTGCATGATCTTGAACTTGCTGCAGTTATATATGCATTGAAGCTGTGGCGACATTACCTCCTTGGTAATCGATGTGAGATATACACTGATCACCAAAGTCTGAAGTATTTGTTTACTCAGCCGGATCTCAATCTCCGACAACATCGATGGTTGGAAACAATTACAGACTATGACTGCGGTATTTCGTATACCCCTGGCAAGACTAATGTGATGGCTGATGCCTTGAGTCGCAAGTCCTATTGTAACAACCTCATGGTTCAATGAGCTCAACCCCATCTTTATGAAGAACTGCGCAAGTTGAACCTTCATATCGTTCCACAGGGTTCTCTTAATACCCTTGTTGTGGAGCCAGATCTTGAGAAAGTTGTTAAGTCTGCGCAAGCTAAAGATGTTGAAGTTGATCAGATGAAAAGAGATCTTGACCTTGAAAAATCCAGAGATTTCTCGCTTGCTGAAGACGGAACCTTATATTTCAGAGATCGCATTGTGGTACCTCGGTTCGAGCTTATGACCGACAAAGTCATGAAGGAGGCACATGATACACCACTGTCTATTCATCCGGGTAGCACCAAGATGTATCGTGATCTCCGTCAAAGGTACTGGTGGTCTAAAATGAAGCAAGATATTGCTCGTTATGTTGCCGAATGTGACGTTTGTCCTCGCGTTAAGGCAGAACATCAGAAGCCTGCTGGAATTCTACAACCGCTACCTATTCCAGAATGGAAATGGGACAAGGTGCAAATGGATCTTATCACTGGTCTTCCCAGGTCACAAAAGGGTCATGATGCTATTCTTGTCGTCATCGATCAACTCCCCAAAGTTGCACACTTTCTGCCAGACAAGGAGACGATCACTGCTAGTCAGTTAGCAGATTTGTATATCTCCAGAATTGTCTCACTCCACGGTATTCCGAAGGAGATCAGTTCAGACCGTGGCAGCCTATTCACCTCTAAGTTCTGGGCAAGTTTCCAAGAAGCCATGGGAACTCATATAACCTAGAGCTCTGCTTATCACCCCCAGTCCCAAGGCCAAGTCGAACGAGTGAATCAAGTGCTTGAAGATATGCTGCGTGCTTGTGTCATTTCATTTGGCAAGAAGTGGGAGGAATCTCTCCCGTATGCCGAATTCTCTTACAACAACAGCTATCAAGCCAGCTTGAAAATGGCCCCCTTTGAGGTACTATATGGACGTAAGTGTCGAACCCCTCTGAATTGGTCAGAAACTGGGGAACGGCCGCTCATTGGTCCGGATATTATCCAACACGCTGAAGAGCAAGTCCGTATTGTCCGGGAAAATCTCAAGGTGGCCCAGTCTCGCCAGAAGAGCAATTATGATCGTAAACACTTGGGATCGATCTATCAACTTGGTGAGCAAGCTTATCTGCGTGTCACTCCTATGAAAGGTACTCACCGCTTTGGAATCAAGGGCATGCTAGCTCCTCGCTACATTGATCCTTTCCGCATTCTCGCCAGACGTGCACATGTGGCATATAAACTGGAGTTGCCGCCGCAATTCTCTCACATCCACGACGTCTTGCATGTGTCGCAACTTTGCCGATGCTTCAAGGAATCTCCGCATCGAGCAGTGGATCATGAATTGCTCGATTTACAAAATGATCTATCTTATAAAGAGCATCCGATCCGCATTCTCGATCAAGCTGAATGTCAAACCCGCCAGAAGACAACCAAGTTCCTTAAAGTGCAGTGGCCGAATCATACTGAAGATGAAGCCACTTGGGAACGCGAGGATCGTCTTCGGGAAGAATACCCCGATCTTTTCACCTCTACCTCCTGAATTCTCGGGACGAGAATTTCTTTTAGAGGAGGAGAATTGTAACACCCCTGTGTAATGAGCAACAGTGATCCATAATGATTATGCTAAATCACTGTGATTTACTATGCTTGATCAATGTGGAATCATATCTCATTTCAAATTCCATCTTTGAATTCAATTCAAATCATAAGTGAAATTTGAAGATGCTCAAAAATTGCTGGAAAATAGTTCATCATTTAGGAAAAATTCCAAAACAAATAATTGTTCAGGAAAACAACATCACCATCAATGCTAAATGTGGACTAGGGTAATTAAACAGTGCAAAAACGACAATTTAAATGCCATTTCAATTATGGAAAATTCAAATGGATTCAAAAATTGCCCAAACTTTTTGTGGCAGTGCACCAATTTCCCTAGTATTTGTTTCTACCAGTTGCACATTTTTGCAAAGTCATTTGTTGGCTAAAAGAAAATGCAAAAGCTACTGGAAAAAGAAAACAGAAAATAAAAAGGGAAAAAGGCCCTATTCTACTGTGAGCTGGGACTAAGTGCACAGTGGCACGACCCAGCCCACCACTCTCTCTCTCATCCTCCTCCCGCCTCTCTCCTCTCCGTGTCGCCGTCGCCGTGGCCGCGCGCGCGCACCGGCGAGGAGGCGACACCGCGGCGCCACAGTGGCCGTGGAGGGGATAAGGGCGACGCCCTCGGCCTCCCCGTCGTCCCTATCCACTTTTCCCCCTCTCTCTCTCGCTCACTCGCCCTCTCCCCCACCTCACAGAGCGCCGCCGTCGCCGCGCAGCCTCGCCACCGCGGCCACCGACCTCTCCTCGCCTCCTCTCTGTGTCCATCCTCTCCGCCGAGCTCCGCTACGTCGTCCACGCCATCAAACGCAAGCCGAGGAGCTCCAATGCGCGGATCCACGCCATCTTCTTCCTCCTCGGGTCGCCGGCGAACTCCACCGAATCCGGCCGCCCTACGCTACCGTTCACTCGCCGGGCCACCGTGTGCCTACCCGGTGAGCTCGTCCTTCTCCCCCCCCCTCTCCGTTTGGTCTCGCACGTCTCCTAGCTAGCTGCTGTTGGGGAACGTTGCATGGGAAACAAAAATTTTCCTACGCACACACAAGATCTATCCATGGTGATGAGCATCTACGAGAGGGAGAGTGAATCTACATACCCTTGTAGATCGCTAAGCGGAAGCGTTAAGAAACGCGGTTGATGTAGTCGAACGTCTCCGCGATCCGAATCGCAAGTCGTCCCTCGATCCGATCACGAACTAGTGCCGAACGGACGGCACCTCCGCGTTCAACACAAGTACGGCTTGATGACGATCTCCGCCTTCTTGATCCAGCAAGAGGGAGCGGAGAAGAAGAAGAGTTCCAGCAGCACGATGGCGTGGTGATGTTGGTGAGGAACTATTTCAGCAGGGCTTCGCCTAAGCACTACTGAAAATATGACGTAGGAGGAACTAGAGGTTGCCGGCACACGGCTTGGGGCAATCTTAATGTGTCCCGTGTGCTAGCCTTGCCCCTCTATTTATATGTTGAGCCCAAGGGTCTAAACTTGGAGTAAAAGCCTCCTCTAGGTCGGTTTTGCCCGCACAAGGTCGGTTTGGCCTGCAGGGAAAGAGTCCAACTCGGATCCCTGCAGTATCGCGTACAAGCGGTAGTACCGCTTACGATAAGCGGTAGTACCGCCTGTAGCGGTAGTACCGCTTACGATAAGCGGTAGTACCGCCCGTAGCGGTAGTACCGCTTACGATAAGCGGTAGTACCGCCCCAGACGCCAGCAAAACTTCCTTTTGCACCTTTCCTAAGCCTCGTGGGCTTTACCCCTTGGCCCAAATAAAGTGTTCTCGTATCCGAACATTTCGGGAAACATCCGGAACCTCTTCCGGTGAATTCCGGAACCCTTCCGGAAACCAAAACACTATTATCACATATATCAATCTTTACCTCCGGACTATTCCGGAGATCCTCGTCATGTCCGGGATCTTATCCGGGACTCCGAACAACCTTCGGTCACCAACAAAATAACTCAACTATACTAATCGTCACCAAACGTTAAGTGTGTAGACCTTGCGGGTTCGAGAACTATGTAGACATGACCGAGACACCTCTACGATCAATAACCAATAGCGGGACCTGGATGCCCATATTGGCTCCTACATATTCTACGAAGATCTTTATCGGTCGAACCTCTATGTCAAGGATTCAGTTAATCCCGTATACTGTTCCCTTTGTTCTTCGGTATGTTACTTGCCCGAGATTCGATCGTCGGTATCTCTATACCTAGTTCAATCTCGTTACCGGCAAGTCTCTTTACTCGTTCCGTAATACAAGATCTCGTGGCTAACACTTTAGTCACATTGCTTGCAAGGCTCATTGTGATGTTGTATTACCGAGTGGGCCCTGAGATACCTCTCCGTCACACGGAGTAACAAATCGCAGTCTTGATCCATGCCAACCCAACAGACACCCTCGGAGATACCTGTAGAGCACCTTTATAGTCACCCAGTTACGTTGCGACGTTTGATACACACAAGGTACTCCTCCGATGTCAGGGAGTTGCATGATCTCATGGTCATAGGAACAGATACTTGACATGCAGAAAACAATAGCAATAAACTGACACGATCAAATGCTACGTTCTTAGTTTGGGTCTTGTCCATCACATCATTCTCCTAATGATGTGATCCCGTTATCAAATGACATCTCATGTCTATGGCTAGGAAACCTTAACCATCTTTGATCAACGAGCTAGTTAACTAGAGGCTTACTAGGGACACAGTGTTGTCTATGTACCCACACATGTATTTGAGTTTCCAATCAATACAATTATAGCATGGATAATAAACGATTATCATGAACAAGGAAATATAATAATAACCAATTTATTATTGCCTCTAGGGCATATTTCCAACAACTGCTTCACCGTGGTCGTACCCACTGCCGCCAACGAGCTCACCGCCATGGCCTTAGTCGCTGTCACGCACGGCCGAGCACCGCATCGAGCTCTTGGAGCTCGTAGGAGCTCAACGCCGTTGCCCTTTTCACTTGCCGTGCCCCGAAACGCTGTTCCCGCGAAGCACCCGAGAGCGCCGCCGCCTGCCACCGTCATAGAGCTCTGCTACGGCCACCCCAGCCGGCGAAACCACCGCGGTTGGACGCGGCTTGGCCTCCTCGTTCGAACGTGCCAAGTCCCGAGCTAAATGGACGCCGGAACGCGATTTTCGGCGAGGTCCCAAACGTGCCGCCGCGTTTCGTGGTCGCCGGCGGCTGAACGCCGGCCGCCGCCGACATGGGTGGCCTGGGGCCACCACTGGGTCACTGACCAGTGGGTCCCGCGGCTCGGTTGACCGTGTTGACCGGTCAACCCTGCTGACTGGGCAGCACAGTGCCACTGACATGCGGGCCCCACCATTTAATCACTGTTTAAACTAAATAAAGTAATTAGTTAAACTAATTAGACACTGACAGATGGGGCCCACTCCCTAATTAACTTCTGTTTAGTTTAATTTAACTCGAATTATCCCTCTGTGTATGACATGTGGGACCCAGCTATCAGGTTTGACCTGGAACGGCTGGGTTGACAACTAACGTCATGCTGACATCATGCTGACGTAGTAAATCCTTTTCTGTTAATTTTGAATTAGATTTAAATTCCAGGAATTTAAAGAAAATAGTTTAAAACTTTGAAAATTCGTAAAAAATAAACCGTAGCTCGGATCGAAAAGTTTTCAACATGAAAGTTGATCAGAAAAACAAGACGAATCCGAATATGTGGTCAAAATGCTTGACCATCACTCCTAACTAACCGAACATGGAACCTTCCCCTCCGGTTCAGTATGCCGATAACTGCGTAAAAGCCGGGAAAATATCCTAGATATTTTCCCGCTTCGTCTGCAACGTGTAGCATTGCATTAGGCCACCCCCAGCACTGCATATTGCCATGTCATGCATCTGTGTTGCATTGTTTGCTTTTATTTATTGTTTCTTCCCCCTCTTCTCTCCGGTAGACCCCAAGACCGACGCAGCTCCGGAGTATGACCACACCGTCGACGACCCCTCTTTTGCCGCAGAGCTTCCAGGCAAGCAAACCCCCTTGAACATGCCTATATCACCTATTCTTTCTCCCTCATGCTTGCATTAGAATTGCTACAGTTGTTGTTCCGAAATTCCTATTCTGCTGCATAGCCTATTTTTGTAACTGCTGTTGATACCATTCCTGTTATCCTATATGCATAGTATAGGTTGGATAGCAAACCATCTGTGGCCCCTCATCCTTGTCCTAGTTGCCCCACTTTATTACCTGGTGCCCCGATGAATATGATCGGTGGGCTGAGACCAACTCATCACCACGCACCCCCTTTAGTTACACTACTCTGCGGAGCTTCCATCGAGTGCCGAGGGTGATACCTCTTATCTCACTCCTGATGTTGCCTCTGTAGTATAGCTAGTCGGGTGTGGGTCAACGAGGGTGATTCCTCTTTCACCACCTCCGATGAAGCTTCGGTCGTGCAACCCCTCAAGTGTGAATCCATCGAGGGTGATTCCTCCGGGTTCACCTTGACGGATACATCGAGTAGGAATCCAACGAGGGTGATTCCTTGGATTCCTCCTTGATGTTATGGACACACGGATACCATATGTTTATTTCAGTCCCTGTTTAAAGTCGGGTCGGCCCCGAGGGGTACCCACGAGAGATAAGAAATCGGGTTGACCGTGAGGGTACCCGTGTGAGGATTACGAGGCACGGCCGGGCAGGCAGATTGCCTCAGGAGAGGGAGGAGAGGAATTGGGCTTGTCCCTTGCCGCAAGTCCTCGAGACGGGCCGACAGGACCACAGATTGTGGATCGCTGATTGTCACCGCGAGCTCCCAACACACTAATGGGTTAGGGTATGTAATCTGAGTAGGCCTCTGGCCTTATCGCACTAACCACCACGCGGGAATAGTATGGGCACTCGGCGTCGTATGTATCAGCCGAAGTTCTTCAGATGTCAGCGGTTGAGCGGCACGCGCCCGGGTTGGACCGCGAAAGCCTGTGTGTGTAAACAGGGGCTAGGTCTGCTCCCAGCCGTCCTCGTAATGCGTAGGAGTGCAAAGGGCGATGGGCCCAAGACCCCTGAGCGCTTAGGGTGTAGACCGGCGTGCTGGCCTCTCTGTTGAACCTAGGTAGGGCTACGACGTGTTGATCAGCCGAGGCCGGGCATGGACCCAAACAAGTGTGTCCGGCCAGAGTTAATCGAGCGTGTTGGGTAAGTTGGTGCACCCATGCAGGGAAGTATATCTATTCAAATAGCCGTGTCCACGGTAACAGGACGCTCGGAAAGTATCCCGATCTACTACAACTAAAGCTGGATACTTGTGAACTTAATAATATGTTAGCTCCGGGATTGATTTCTCGCAGGGAGTCGAGGAAGGATCTCTGGGCTTGGTTACTTATACTTATTGCTACTACTATACTTATGTACTAATCTACACTCTTCTAATGCTGCAAGACGCTGAAGAAGCTCGTCTTCGATAGGCTAGGCCTTTATCTCTATTCTGGCATTTCTGCAGTCCAGTCCACTGATACCGCCCCTCTTTGATACCAATGCATAAATAGAATAGATCTGATGTAAGTCTTGCGAGTACTTTGGATGAGTACTCACGGTTGCTTTGCTTCCCCTTTTCCCCATACCCGATTGATGCGACCAGAAGATGGAGCCCCGGAGGTAGCTGCCCCAGCCGACGACTACTACTACCCTACTGGTGGAGCCTACTACTACGTGGAGACCGATGACCAGGAGTAGATAGGAGGCACCCAGGTAGGAGGCCTGCGCCTTTTTGTTCCAGTGTCGTTGTTTTGCCCAGCCTTCTTAAGGCATATCTGTTTAACTTTTATGTCTGTACTCAGATATCTGATGCTTCCGCTGATGCTTGTATGACTCGAGCTTATGTATTCGAGCCCTCGAGGTCCCTGGCTTGTAATATAAAGCTTGTATGACTTTTATTTGTGTTTAGAGTTGTGTTGTGATATCTTCAAGTGAGTCCTTAGGCTTGATCGTGTGCATTTGCGTGTATGATTAGTGCACGATTAAGTTGGGGGGTGTCACATAGATGAACTAGAGGAGGCTCCAAATCTTGTGTGTCCAAAAGTGCTCAATACCTCATGTATATATAGGTTGGCGGGGAGAGGGGATAGCCAAAAGGAGGGGAAGGAATACCCTCCCCTTGCACCAACCAAAGGCGGAAGGGGGAGTCCTTCCCCCATCCCAATTCAGCCTCCCATTATGGGAAAGGGGGCGCCTCCTCCCAGCGAAAGGCGGAAGGGGGAGACCCTTTTCTATATAATTTTAACATCATCGGAAACATTTTCCACATATATATTAATTATCGAGAATACCCGGAATTGCCTGATAAACTCCGAAACCCTTCCGGTGACCCCGGAACGCTTCCGGATCCTCTCGAAACTATTCCGAATATTAATGAAAAAATTCCACAAATATATTCTAATCACTCCCATCCTACTAACACTCAGCAGATCATGATTGCCTTAAGCTTGTGACCCCATAGGTTCGGTAACTCATAGACATGAACGAAACCATTCGTTCAATGACCGATAGCGGAACCGTGGACGTCCATATCGATCCCTATGAGCACATGAATGATATTCGAATTAATCTTTGGTTATTATGTGATGTTCCCTTTGCTTCACGATACTTAACAAAACCCGAGATGTATCGGTATCCTTCTAAGTCATCACATGCTCACTATACCATTATCCTCGTTGGCGGTTTTGTTCTTCTTTCTCATTGTCATGTTCCGGCATCCCTGTGACAAAGTCACCTGTGTCTGGCCAGACAATGATGGATGCCATCACATTGAGAGGGCCCTAAGAATATTTCTTCATCGTCAGAGGAGCAAATCCCACTCTCGAGCTATCTAGTCCCTTGTCAAACTTTCCGATGAACTTGTAAGTTGTCGTTATGATCACCGTGTTACAGGTGACGTTTGAGCAACCCCAAAGTCCAGCGTACGGTAAGAAGTGACTACAGTATTCTCTTGGTCTAAGGAGCATAATCACACGTTAACACTCCGTGTTATTACAATTGATTACAGACGATATTAACTCAATTCATAACAGAAAAGATTGGGTCGATTCAATATGATCGTTCTTCCAACGTCATAATCTCAATGTTGTTTTAGGACTATCATTACACTTAACGATATCCTAAGATTCGGAAGATGTGATCACAAACAACACTTGAGCAAGTCCTAGAGGCAACACTAGGAACTTTTTATTTAATCATTTATCATTCTGCACGTGCATATGAGTTTTCCACTGAATCACATATTCCAGGATCATAGCAGCTATAGCATAGTATATAAACTCCTTAATTATGAATACGGAAATATAATAATACAAATATTATTGCCTATAGGGTATATTTCTAATAGTCTCCCACTTGCACTAGAGTCAATAATCTAGTTGCATGTTTTTATAACACCCATGGCTATCTGGTGTTGTTCATGCTTTGCTTGTGGTAGAGCCTTTGTTACTGGATCTGATACTCTTCAAGTCCCTAGTGTTATTTGTGTCGATAATATCTGGGTTTTTTTCTGTGTAATTCTTTATGTCACATTAATGGTAACACTATATCTCTATGTAGTCCATTTTACAGTAACACTATATCTCTATATAGTCCATATGATATATCACCATATAGTCAATTTTATTTGGAATTACACAATAGTCTATCAATAAACTTTTATTGATCCAGATTATATTCTGTTGAAAACTTCTCAAGCCTTAATCTATATAATTTATAAAATCCACAATTATGTTCATTTTCTGAAACTATTTCAAAAATTTATAGGCCGATCAGTCATGAAGTTGTCTTATGTAACCTTTACAACAAATAATTTGTGTAACTATTTACAACAATCTCTTCAACTCCTCTAAGGACAAGAAGCAAAACCTTCGTCCAACTGAGGTACTTTAATCTTAAAGCAATCACCCTAGTGAACCCCTCTAGGATCACTATGGTATTTACTACTAACGATTAGTTCATACGAAACATTTGGCTTTGTACATTTGATAGCATATTTGATGAATTCAATCTATGAATCAAACTGAACTCTATTCATCCACACATGCTCATCAACTATGGATTTCTGCACAATGTTATGTTATGTGACATTTTGAGAAACATTTTCTCCTTTTAAACTTCTTTAAAACTTTTTCACAGTACATGTCTTAGCATAATCAGATGTTTTAATCTATCTATATAGATTTTCATCTAATAATTCTAAGTCCCTTTTAGAAAAATGATTTTAATCGTTTGTGCTAATATACTTTATATAATTTCTGATCAAGTGATATGTTATACATATGTAAGATCAGAAATGCCATAGAGCTCCCACTAAACTTCTTGTATCCACAAGTTTCTTGATAAAGTTTAAATTCTCCAATTACTTCATCAAATTCTAGCAAATTGATATTTTATTTCAAATCATACACATGACTTGAAATATTTATATCATTCCGGTATTCCTAACAAAATCTTTCGGTTGTATCTTATATACATCATGTTTGAAATCCTTTTCAAAATAGTTTTGTTACTCATCTGTTATATATCAACAATATACAACACTCACCATTGTAATCCATTTATACTTTTAGTATTGCTACTAATAAGAAGATTTGACAAGATCAACTCTTCTATTTTACAAAACTCCTTTTGTAAAACTTTTCTTTCAGGATCACTATCCATGAATATTCGATGTTCCATTTATACACCTTCTGAAGGTTTCACCAAGTTCAAAACTTGTTCCTTGTATATGGACTTCACTTTGGATTTCAATGGTTTAAGTAATACCTTTCTTAGCTGGCTGCCATCACTGCTTCCTTGTAATACGCAGGTTTCATCTTCTTCTAAGATGAAATATGCAGTAGATTCGATAATCTTTCCTGACTTTTGCATTTTATTACATTCTTAACTAAAGCTCCTACATCTAATGTAGTAGTTTCTTTGCTCAGTTTTACGGTCAAAAATACTCCAGAACATTTCTGGTTTAGTCTTGTTATAACTTAAGCCAGAGATTCAATAATCTTAATAAGCTGTTACATCCTCCCACTTACTCCTTTTAATGAGTAAACCTTTTCCTCGAAAAATATTTATTCCCTGACAACAGTTTGTTCTTGAATTTTGTGGAAGGAATATAAAACCTACAATCAAGCATTGGTCTAAATATTCTATAAATCTTTATAGTTTTATCCGATGGTGCATCACTTTAGTGAATATATTGTTGTTTCAATAATGAATCCCCAAAAATTTAACAAGAGCAGACCGGTAATAATAATTCCACAATTATTCAATTGCTTGCTAAACTTATGACTTAGATATGTTTCTTCATGAAAGAAGAATCTTTGTTTATCTTTTCTCATAATGATATTATATCTTCATCCTAAATTTCTTTGAACTACTTCAAATATTTTTAGTCCTTATGTTTTATCAAGTAAATCACATTTACTCATAACATTGATGAAGTATAAATATTCACCGCGCCATGTTATATCCATCAGAAATTATACATCACAAAGTATTCAATCATTTTAAATAAAAAACTTTTATACTTCATCTCTATGAAGATTAATTATCCGAAACCAAGCAGTGCCACACACAAGTGGTTTTATTAGTCTTCTCAAGACATTTAGCTTTAATGTTATAGATCACAAGCTTCAAGATTCATCATGATTAAGCCATCAAAAATAGAGGTTTAATCAAAAATCGTATTCTCATAATAATCCGAACAACTATTGTTTAAACTTATAAGAATATCCATCACGTAACCAATAGGGTAATGCATTACATAACTTCAAAGCAAAATAACTATTATTTCAGTTCTAAGATAAATCTTGAAGACAAACTAAGGACATGGCTTCGACGGTCTCTGTCGGGGTACGACCATCTATGGGGCCATGCAGCCCCTTGTGGTTCGGCAGGGGAGGTCGGCGTGCACAAAGAGCATGGACAATGGGAAGCGCAAGGGATTTACCCAGGTTCGGGCCGCTGAGAAGCGTAAAACCCTACTCCTGCTCTTGGTGTATTAATGGTGCTGAAGCACAGTACAAGGAGGGCTTGCTCCGGCCAGGCGTGGAGAGAGCAGCTACGCGAGACGTGCTTGTGTTAAAGAAGGGTCCGAATCCTCTAAACTGCTGCCTTGGCCCTCCTTTCATAGCTCAAGGGGTTACCACAGTGGCAAAACAGTAATTACATAACGATTAGATAGCAAACAGTGCTATCATACCTAACTCTACCAGTTTAGGACAAAGGCATTAAATGCGCTGTTAGGTGTCATGTGGAGAGGTAGTCCCGGCAAGGTTTCTGCACTGCTTGCCCAGCTACCTCGCATTGTGCTGACACTCCTCCTGTACGGGTGTCATTAGGGGCAAATCTTGTCTCCAGCATGCTGACACGTGCCCGACAAGTTTCACCAACCAGCCTGCGTGGTCGACACCTCATATATCAGCGAACACCTGTGCGGTGAGGTGGAGCTCTGGGGACTGGTACAAGCTTGCCGGCACGGATCTTGCCGGGTCTTCCCCTTGCCGGTTTATCCTTGCCGGCGAGGGATGTCTTCATCTTTGGTACTAGTCGAGTGCTGTGTTTTTGAGCTTCTTTCTGGTAGCTCCTACGGCTGGACTCCGAATCTTGGTCACGGCGGCTCCCGGCAAGGCTTTGGCCGGCAAGGAGGCCGCTACTGTCTGTGCATAAGTCAGGGTATAAAATACCCATGTTTTATACACCGACAGGAGCCCCTGGGCCTAGGCCATACGCCCGTCCGAAGCGTCGTTGGGCTAGGCCCAAACAATGCACAGACACGCGGCAAGAAACTGTCGTTGTAATTTTTCGGTCATGATGATTATCCTCTTTGAGATCTTCTTTGCTTCCCCATTGATCCGGCCCTGAGCGTGCCCTCAGCCACTTCCCGGCAACCCTTTTCGTCGGGTGGCCGGCCTGCAGGCGTACTCAGGCCAAGGGTGTGTTCATATGTGGGATGCTGCTGGGTCAAATCGAACGGGTGCTCAGCTCCGCGTGGCGAGGGGTAACTGCCCCGTCTGTCTTTACTCCTCCTTTTTCTGTGCCCCTCCATCACATGCGTCCGCGTGCATGCAGGGCAGCGGATTGATGGAGAAGGGTGGCCATTAGAGTGATGCGCCGGGCCAGGGGGCGCAGGGCGCGGAATTGGCGATCGTGGGCGGTTGCTGGAGTAATGCGCCCGTCAGAAGCGCAGGACGTGGGATTGGCGATCGCGGGCGGTCACCTGAAGATGGTGAAGGGCCAGCTCTCCGTACTCTCCCTATAAAAGGGGGGGCATGCGGGACGCTAAGTTCACCCATCTCCTCCCGTCTCGACTTCCAGCAACCGTTGCCTTCTTCCCTTATCTTCTTCTCCTCCCGCGTTTGACGACACCATGGCGAGAGGGGGAGGTCGCAGTCGTGCCCCAGCCGCAGCGGCGAGGGCTTGTTCCCGGCTTCATGCTCAAGCTTCAGCCACGGCTGTGGAAGCTGGCTCCAGTGCTCAAGGGAGGACCGCGGCCCGCGGTCACGGACGGCGTGGTGCCCATGGCCGGGGCGGCCGCGGTGGGACGCTCACTGTCCCATCTTCAGTCCCTCCTCCGCTGGCAGAAAGCCACACGGTGGACACGGCGGAAGAGTTCGTCTTGGAGCTGCATGACTAGCCGCAGAGCTGGCTGCGACTTCCTCGCCCTTTTGCTAGGGAGATGGAAGGCCGCCACCTGCACGGCTTATGGCTGCGCGTGGACGGTTGCTGCAACGGTTCGGTGTGGGTAACCGTCGAAACCTCCAACAATGGCCTCATGTACCTCACACGCGGGTGGAAATCCTTTGCCCGTGCCTGCTGCTTAGGGCAAGGGCACCTCCTTCACTTCAAGCTGGACGGATCGGACACGCTTGTCGTGAAGTTCTTCGGGGCTTCGGGCGCTCGTCTGGAGTGCTGCGCGGAGAGCTCGAGCGACAGCGACACCGCTTCCTCCAGCGATGCTGAGGATGACGACGATGATGGCGATGACGACGGCTGTCCGGGCGTGAAGGTCGAAGACGATGGTGGAGAGTCTGGCTAATCGCCGGCAGCACCATCATCTGGCCTTCCGGCAACAAGCCGGACCCCGCCTAGGCGCCCCTTTTGCCCTCCTTGCTCTTGAGATAGACCCTGGCAAAGGGCCAATAGAATGTAATCAAGTGCTTTCTTAATGAACATCCGGTGTTTGCCGGGTTTAAAAGAACGCATGTTGTTTCCCTTGTCTCATTTCGCCTTTGTATGCTTTGTGTTCCCTACACTTATCGGAAGCTTGCCGGTGCGCGCACTTGCCGCGAGCGCTTCGAGGAACGGGTCCTTAGCAGCCTGCTGGAAGTGCCGCTGCCGGCAAGGTGACTTGCCGGGCCAGAACGCAGCCGCCAAGCTTGCCGAGCAGACTCGAGGCAACCTAGGGCGCGGACTGATCGCGTCAAGGTTCCTCTCGCGTGCAGATTTCTCATACAAAGCTCAGAACCGTTCAAGGGGGAACGCGGATGTAACGATGAATTTTTTTCAAAGTTTTTGCAACTTAGCTTCTCCTTGTGCCGTTTCTCTCATTGTACAAAATGATCACTTGAACGCCGTGCTGAAAATGGTACCCCGTACCCCATCTTCACTCCCTCCGGGAAACTTGCATGCAAGGGATCCTTCTTATCCTTTTAAGAAAAAGAAAGAAGAGAATGGATGGGTTTGGGAACCTTGACGGTTCATCGGTCATTTCATACAAACTAAAGCGTAAATCACAACATCACATGCATTGATACATAAATGAACATGTATGAGGAGTTGCGAAACACTTAGCTTTATTACGCACAAGGTCTGCGCCTGGCTTTGTACAAAGGGTTACATGTCTGGTCGACAAGGCTCGTACAAAAGGTGTTGCCGGGACACGACCCGGCAACTGCGCCTCACGGGTTGAACTTGCGAAGATGCTCAATATTCCATGAGTTCTGCACTGAGGTGCCATCTCCGGTCTCCAGACGGACTGCGCCCGACCTGGTGACTCGTACTACCCGGTAAGGGCCTTCCCACTTCGGCGCCAACTTGTTTGATCCCTTGGCGGACTGAACACGCCAAAGAACAAGGTCGCCTTCCTCAAGGCTTCGGGCGTGCACTTTGCGGCTATGGTAGCGGCGCAAGGCTTGCTGGTAGCGTGCAGCTCGCACAGCCGCCCGAAGACGATCTTCCTCAAGGAGCAACGCGTCATCTTGCCGCAGCTGCTCTTGCTCAGCTTCATCGTAAGCGAGCACTCGAGGTGACCCGTATATGAGTTCTGTAGGGAGCACCGCTTCTGCACCATAGATTAGGGAGAAGGGCGTTTGGCAGGTAGCTCGATTTGGTGTTGTTCTGAGTGACCAAAGAACCGCCGGCAACTCATCAATCCAGTGCCTTCCACACTTGCGCAGTTTGTCAAAGGTCCTTGTCTTGAGGCCACGCAGCACTTCAGCGTTCATCCTTTCCGCCTGGCCGTTGCTTCTCGGGTGAGCGACAGATGCAAAACAGATTTTGCTGCCGAGGTCTTGGGTATACTACATGAAGGTGCGGCTCGTGAATTGTGTGCCATTGTCGGTGATGATCCTGTTAGGGACCCCGAAACAGCAAACTAATCCTTTGAAGAACTTGATGGCTGATTGCGCTGTCACCTTCCTCATCGGCTCCACTTCAGGCCACTTTGTGAACTTGTCGATGGCGACGTACAAGAACTCAAAGCCCCCGGCAGCACGGGGAAAGGGGCCCAAGATATCGAGCCCCCAGACCAAAAAGAGCCAAGAGAGAGGGATTGTTTGGAGAGCTTGAGCTAGTTGATGTATGTTCTTTGAATGGAACTGGCATGCTTCACATTTGGTTACTAGCTCAGTTGCATCCTGGAGGGCGGTGGGCCAATAGAAGCCTTGCTGGAAAGCCTTGCCGACAAGAGCCCTTGATCCTATGTGAGAGCCACATAAGCCTCCGTGTACCTCCGCCAACAACTTTAGTCCATCCTCCCGGCAAATGCACTTCAATTTCACACCGTTTGGTCGTTTTCTGTATAGGATGCTATCCACAAACTGAGACATACTTGACTAACAGGCTACTTTCTCTGCTTCCTCTTGCTCACCGGGAAGTTCTCCTGTTTGAAGGAAACGGACTATCTGCTGTGCCCATGTCGGAGCCTGCGGCTCGACGACAAGGACTAAAAGCATCTCTTCGGCTACGGGAGCGCTTGCTTCTACGGCAAGAACCTGTGGTTCTGCGCCAAGCGGCTGCTCACCGGCAACTGTATTGTTGTTCCCGGCAACATCCTTGTTGGCGGTTTCCGGGAGCTCTGCCGGAAAGTACTTGCCGGTACTTAACCTTCTTCTCTTGCTGGCCTGCGTTGATGGGGCGACTGTTGGTCGATTCAAATGGAGCACGAAAGTTCCCGGTTCCACGGGAAGCTTTTGAGCGGCACACTTTGACAGGCTATCAGCGATGCTGTTTTTCGCACGAGGGATGTGCTCTGTTTGCAACCCGTCAAAGTGTTCTTCCAATTTCCTCACTTCTTCCACATATGCCTCCATTAACGGGCTCTGATAATCTTTGTTCACTTGCTTTACAACAAGCTACGAGTCGCCGCGGATGATCAACTTTTTGATTCCAAGGTCTACTGCTATCCTAAGACCGGCAAGGAGTCCTTCGTACTCAGTAGTGTTGTTTGTAGCTTGCTCTCTGGGAAAGTGCATTTGGACCACATACTTGAGGTGCTCTCCGGTGGGTGCGATAAGCAGCACTCCGGCACCGGCGCCCTGCAGCGAGAAGGCACCATCAAAGTACATGATCCATTCTTTTGCTGTCTCTTTGCCGGGGAGAGCTGTTTCTTGAATTTCTTCGTCTTGCGTTGGTGTCCATTGGCGATGAATTCTGCCAAAGCCCTGCTCTGAATGGTTGTAGTGCTCTCAAACTTGAGTGCAAAGCTCGACAATTCCAACGCCCACTCCACTATCCTGCCGGTTGCCTCTGGATTTCTCAAGATGCGTTGCAACGGAAAGCGAGTGACGACGGTGATTTCATGTGCTTGGAAGTAGTGGCGCCGCTTTCTCGAGGCCATAATGAGACCGAAAAGCAACTTCTGCACCCCAGAGTATCTCAATCTAGCCCCCTGCAGAAGGTAACTAATAAAATACACTGGTCGCTGCACCACTTTCTTCTTCGGCACTGCTCGCTGCTCAACCTCATTTGCTTGCTCTGTTTCTGTCCTATCGGCACCAGGTTTTGCCGGAGAAGATTCTGGTTTGTCACTAGACGGGCTTGTCGTGGTTGCTTCCTCGTCATCGGGTTCCCTCTGTGCCACTAGTGCAGCGCTAGCCACTTGATTCATTGCCGCTACGTATAGCAGTAATGGCTCTTGTGGTCTTGGCGCAACTAGTGTTGGCGTGGAGGAGAGGTATCTTTTCAAGTCCTACAGCGCGGCCTCCGCCTCCGAAGTCCATTTCATCGGTCCTGCCTTTTTCAAAATCTTGAAAAACAGCAAGGCGCGCTCAGAGGATCTTGAAATGAACCTGCTTTAGGCGGCAACACAGCCGGCAAGGCGCCGCACATCTTTGACGCTTTTTGGGGCTTGAATTTGCTCAATTGCCTTGATCTTGTCGGGATTTGCTTGAATTCCTCGTTGAGATACAAAGAACTCGAGAAGTTTGCCGGATGGAACACCAAACACTCACTTCTCGAGATTGAGCTTCAAGTTGATTTTTTGCAAGTTCGCAAATGTCTCTTCCAAGTCTTGAATAAGGGTAGATTTGTCCTTGGTTTTGACCACTATATCATCCATGTATGCTTCTACATTCCTGTGTAGCTGGGGCTCAAAACCGATTTGGACCGCTCTTGCAAATGTGGAACCGGCACTCTTTAACCCGAAGGGCATACGTACGAAGCAGTACGTGCCACATGGAGTAATGAATGCGGTTTTCTCCTCATCCTCCTTGGCCATGAATATCTGATGGTATCCAGAATATGCATCAAGGAAGGAGAGCAAATCACAGCCGGAAGTGGAGTCCACAATTTGATCGATGCGCGGCAAGGGGAAAGGGTCTTTCGGGCATGCTTTGTTGATATCCGTGTAATCAATACAAAGTCTCCACTTCCCGTTCGCCTTGCGCACCACCACTGGATTTGCCAACCAAGTGGGATGTAGTACTCCTCTGACCAGGCCTGCCGCGTCGAGTTTCTTGATTTCTTCGGCAATGAATTGCTGCCACTCCAAAGCTTGCTTCCGGACTTTTTGCTTGACGGGCCGAGCATGGGGACAAACGGCAGGGAGGTAATTGAGCACCACCTTGCCGTTTGTCCCCATGCTCGGCCCGTCAAGCAAAAAGTCCGGAAGCAAGCTTTGGAGTGGCAGCAATTCATTGCGAAGAAATCAAGAAACTCGAAGCGGCAGGAGGGATGTCGGATGGCCGCCATGCGAACACATCGACATTCGCCCGCAGGAAGGCAACGAGCGTGCTTTCCAATTTGTCGTCAAGGGTGGCGCTGATGGTGAAAGTACCGTCAGCGCCGTCCTCCCTCGCCGGTATCTTCTTGGTTGCCGGTGCAGTGGCTTTGGATTTCTTACTGGCAGAGCACTCCGGCAAATCTTCAACAGGTGCGCAGCACTCCGAAGAGGTGCGCTTCCCGGAATCCTTGCTAGAGGCTTTGCCAGATTTCTTGCTTTCTTTTTTCTTGGCGAGAGCTGGTGCCCTGGCGGCTTCTGCTGCAACCGCATCTCTGTACATCTTGTTGATACGTCTCCAACGTATCTATAATTTATGAAGTATTCATGCCATGTTTATAACAATTCTATATGGTTTTGGTATGATTTGATTAGAACTAACCCGGACTGACGCTGTTTTCAGCAGAACTACCGTGGTGTTGTTTTTTGTGCAGAAATGAAAGTTTTCCAAATGAGCTGAAACTTTTTGGAGATTTTTTATTGGACAAATAAAAAATATTGGCACCAAGACCCACTGGAGGAAGGCCACCCAGTGCCCACAAGGCACCAGGGTGCGCCACCCCCCCAGGCGCGCCCTGGTACCTCGTAGGGCCCACGTGGCTCCGTTTCGCGTGATTCCAACGCTGAAAAATCATATATATTCAAAAAACCCCGAAAGTTAACCTAGATGAGTTTTTACGCCGCCGCAAGCCTCTGTACCAGAGAGATCCCATCTACAGCCCTTTTCCGACACCCTGCCGGAGGGGGGAAGGCATCACCGGAGGCCATCTTCATCATCCCGACGGTCTCCATGACGAGGAGGGAGTAGTTCACCCTCGGTGCTGAGGGTTTGTACCAGTAGCTATGTGTTTGATCTCTCTCTCTCTCTCATGTTCTTGAGATGGCACGATCTTGATGTATCGCGAGCTTTGTTGATATAGATGAATCATATGGAGTTTTCCCCTCTCTATCTTCTTGTGGTGAATTGAGTTTTCCCTTTGAAGTTTTCTTATCGGATTGAGTCTTTAAGGATTTGAGAACACTTGATGTATGTCTTGCATATGGATATCTGTGGTGACAATGGGATATTCACTTGAGTAACTTGATGTATGTTTTGGTGATCAACTTGCGGGTTCCGTGACCTTGGGGATTTATGCATAAGGGTTGGCATACGTTTTCGTCTTGACTTTCCGGTAGAAACTTTGGGGCACTCTTTAAAGTTCTTTGTGTTGGTTTGAATAGATGAATCTGAGAATATGTGATGCATATCGTATAATCAAACCCGTGGGTACTCATGGTGACATTGGAGTGCCTAGGTGACATTAGGGTTTTGGTTGATGTGTATCTTAAGGTGTTATTCTAGTACGAACTCTAGGGCTGTTCGTGACAATTAATGGGGATGGCTCATAAGATTGATCGGGAAGGATAACTTTGAGGTGGTTTCGTACCCTACAACAATTTCTTCGTTTGTTCTCCGCTATTTGTGACTTTGGAGTGAACTCTTTGTCGCACGTGAGGGATTTACGTATGATTCAACTATGTCAACAATGTTGGGAGATCACACTAGTGAAAGTATGAACCCTAGGCCTTGTTTCTAAGCATTGCAATACCGTTTTTATGTCCATTTACTTTTCGTTACCTTGCTGTTTTTATATTTTCGGATTACAAAAACCTATATCTACTATCCATACTACACTTTTATCACCATCTCTTCGCCGAACTAGTGCACCTATACAATTTACCATTGTATTGGGTGTGTTGGGGACACAAGAGATTTCTTGTATTTGGTTGAGGGTTGTTTGAGAGATACCATCTCTAACCTACGACTCCCACGGATTGATAAACCTTAGGTCATCCACTTGAGGGAAAATTGCTACTGTCCTACAAAACTCTGCGCTTGGAGGCCCAACACGAGTCTACAAGAATAAGTTGTGTAGTAGACATCAAGCTCTTTTCTGGCGCCGTTGCCGGGGAGGTGAGTGCTTGAAGGTATATCTTTAGATCTTGCAATCGAATCTTTTAGTTTCTTGTTTATCACTAGTTTGGCTTATAAAAGAAAACTAAAAAAATGGAATTGAGGTTGCCTCATATTATTCATCTTTATAATGTCTTTCTTGAAAATAAGGATTCCGATAATTGTGCTCAATTGATAGAAGAAGAATTCAATAAAATGTTTGGCATAAAATATTTGAATGATGATCATGATTGCAATGTTGCTAGTATGACTTCTTTGAATATCCATGATGCTAATGATATGCAAAACTACAAGCTTGGGGATGGTATGTTCGATGAAGATGATATTTTTAGTCCCCCAAGTTTTGATGAGAATATTTATTATGATGATGGCATGCCTCCTATCTATGATGATTATTATGATGACAAGTATGCTATAAAGAATAATGATAACCATAAAAATTGTCATCATGATTTTAATTTTCAATTGGATTATGCCAATCAAGTATCACATGATAGTTATTTCATTGAATTTTCTCCCACTATTATGAATGAGAATAAATTTGCTTATGTGGAGAGTAATAAAAATTATATGCTTATGTATCATGACAAGAATGCTTTATGTGATGGATATATTGTTGAATTTCTTCATGATGCTACTGAAAATTATTATGAGGGAGGATCATATGCTTGTAGGTGTTGCAATAATATCAAGTTTCCTCTCTATGTGTTGAAAGTTTTGAAGTTATGCTTGTTTTACCTTCCTATGCTAGTTGATTCTTGCTCGCATAAACCTTTTGCTCACAAAATCCCTATGCATAGGAAGTGGTTTAGGCTTAAATGTGTTTGATATATTTCTCATGATGCTCCCTTTTCGTTTCAATTCTTTACTTCTATGTGAGCATCATTCAAAATTATCATGCCTAGCTAAAAGGCTTTAAAGAAAAGCGCTTGTTGGGAGACAACCCAATACTTATACCTTCTGTTTTTGCGTGTTCACATGATTAAGCTACTGTAGTAATCATGTTTTATATGTTTTCTTTCAATAAAGTGCCAAGTAAAACCTTTGGGATAGTGTGGATACTTGTTGATTCAATTCTGTGCAAAAACAGAAACTTTTGCCTCCAGTGTTTAATTTCCCAGATTTTACTCGAGCGTCAAAAAATTCTGAAATTTTTACACAGTATTTATATGGAAATTGTCGACGTTGTCCTAATTTTTCATAATTTTTAGAGTTCTAGATGTATGGTAGTTGCTCAGATCATTACAGACTGTTCTGTTTTTGACAGATTCTGTTTTCAATGCATAGTTTGCTTGTTTTAATGTTTCCATAGCTTATATTATGATATATAAATTGTGGAAATGATAGAATACAGTAGGAATTATATGGTAACAATTGTGAATCTTGTCTTGGACAGTACCTAAGTGATGGTTTATTCTTTATCATACTAACCGTTCTCACGAAGTTCCGTTAAGTTTTGTGTGATTGAAGTTTTCAAGTTTTGGGTGAGATATTGATATGAGGAGAATAAGGAGTGGCAAGACCCTAAGCTTGGGTATGCCCAAGGCACCCCAAGGTAAAATTCAAGGAATAATCAAGCGTCTAAGCTTGGGGATGCCCCGGAAGGCATCCCCTCTTTCGTCTTCAACATTATCGGTAACCTCACTCGGAGCTATATTTTTATTCGTCACATAATATGAGTTTTGCTTGGAGCGTCATTTTCTTCTGTTGCTATTTGTTTGATACTATCAATAATCATGTTTTGCATCTTTTAGTTCAATAAAATGCCAATGATAGCCTTTACCATGCTCAATTTGCAAGTTTATGTGTTGCTGTTTGAAAACAGAAAGTTTTCTGTTATGTCCAGAATATTCCTGAATAGTCAGAACATGATAAAAATCTGAAATTTTTACACAGTAAGCATGAATGAGTTCTCTGTCACGTGGTAATTTCTCAGAATTTTTGGCGTTAGGGAAGTATGGATTCTTATTCACTCTTTATAGACTGTTCTGTTTTGGCAGATTGCTGTTATAGTTGCATTGTTTGCATATGTTTGCGCGTTTAATGTTTCTATTTGAGGATAGTCGTATTAAATATGCAGAGGCATTTAGTATGCAATGTTTAATTATAATTTTTGTGATCTGCTACAGTAGAGAATGTTAAGGTTTTGAGTTGATTTATACTAACTTACCTCACGAGTTCTTGTTGAGTTTTGTGTGGATGAAGTTTTTAAGATTTATAGAAACCGTGATATGAGAGGAATTAAGGAGACACAAAAGCTCAAGCTTGGGGATGCCCAAGGCTTCCCAATATAATATTTCAAGAAGTCTCAAGCAACTAAGCTTGGGGATGCCCCGGTAGGCATCCCACCTTTCTTCTTCAACAACTATCGGTCAGTTTTGGTTGAGCCTAAGTTTTTGCTTCTTCACATGATATGTGCTATTCTTGGAATGTCATTTTATTTTGTTTTGCTTGCTGTTTGAATAAAATATCAAGATCTGAAAATTTTTAATAAGAGAGAGTCCTCACATAGCTACTTAATTGTTTCACTACTCATTGATCTTCACTTATATATTTTGGAGTAGTTTGTCATTAATTCTCATGCTTCACTTATATATCTTTTTGAGAGTTAATAATAGTAATGGTAATTTGCAAAAGATATGAATTTGGTCCCAAGATGAATATTCAAGAGGGATATAATAAAAACTTTCATATAGATCATTTGATATGATAAGTGTGATTCCTTGCAATGAAAATAATGAAAGAGATCATATGCTAATCTTATGGAAAGTAATGACATTACATAAAGAAAAGTATAAGTGGTAAAATTTATTGGAGGTTAACAAGCATAGCATTAGTCAATGATGCAATTCATGAAAAAGTTAATAAGGGAAGAGAAGATTCACATGCAAATATACTATCTTGGACATCTTTTATGATTGTGAGCCGCCATTAAGTATTTTATGTCAAAGTGTTGACGTTGGACAAGGAAGACAACGTAATGAATTATGTTTGTTCATATTCACATAGAAGTTATATTGTTATAGATCCTCCAACATGTGGTGCTTTCCCAATGTCTTTGCTAGCCAAAAATCCGCACCAAGTAGAGATACTACTTGTGCATCCAAAACCCTTAAACCCAGTTTCATGTCATGAGAGTCCACTATATCTACCTATGGATTGAATAAGATCCTTCAAGTAAGTTGTCATCGGTGCAAAAAGCAATAAAAATTGCTCCTAAAATATGTATGATCTTTTATTGTAAGGGAAATAAGCGTTGTACGAACTTGTGATGGTAAAGAAATAAAAGCAACGGACTGCATAATAAAGGTTGCTATCACAAGGGGCAATATAACGTGACGTTCCTTTGCATTAAGGGCTTGTGCATCCAAAAATAAAAAGCGCATGACAACCTCTGCTTCCCTCTGCGAAGGGCCTATCTTTTACTTTTATGCATTTACTTTTATGTATTTATTTTTTTATGCAAGAGTCAATAGTGTTCTCCTCTACTTCCTTTTTATTTTTCTCTTTTGCAAGCATCATGTGGTGGGGAAAGATCTAGGCACATATATCCAGTTGGATATGAGTGATCATGAGTTATTATTGTTGACATCACCCTTGAGGTGAATAAGTTGGGAGGCGAAATCACAAGCCCCTATCTTTCTATGTGTCTGGCTGAAACTTTTGCTCCATATATATGTCATGAGTGTTAGCAATCATAGAAGACTAAATGATGGTTGAGTATGTGGACTTGCTAAAAAGCTCCTACATGAGACCCTTCCTGAAAATATGATGAATTGCAATTGCATTGTTGACTAGAATAGTTTGTTAGTTTCCAAGAAAGTTTATGCCTTATACTTCATTGTTGTGATGAATTGTTACTTGCTCATGAGAAGTTTTATGATAATAAATATTGCTGTTATAATAATGATCTTGCTTTGAATCATTCAAGTCCAATGTCCATGCAACAAATGAAAAGATTATATGATGATTATGATAGGTAGCATTCCACATGAAAATTTCTGTTTTTAATTGCTACTTTATCATGATGACTTTTATGAGAAAAAGTTGCTGTTATGATGCTAGAAAAAGTGATTGAAATTATCATTGATCAAACTTATGCACTATGCTAGCATTCACACTTCATAAATTATTTCTTTTATCATTTACCTACTCGAGGACGAGTAGGAATTAAGCTTGGGGATGCTGATACGTCTCCAACGTATCTATAATTTATGAAGTATTCATGCCATGTTTATAACAATTCTATATGGTTTTGGTATGATTTATTTAGAACTAACCCGGACTGACGCTGTTTTCAGCAGAACTACCGTGGTGTTGTTTTTTGTGCAGAAATGAAAGTTTTCCAAATGTGCTGAAACTTTTTGGAGATTTTTTATTGGACAAATAAAAAATATTGGCACCAAGACCCACTGGAGGGGGGCCACCCAGTGCCCACGAGGCACCAGGGCGCGTCACCCCCCCCCCCCCCCCAGGCACGCCCTGGTACCTCGTGGGGCCCACGTGGCTCCGTTTCGCGTGATTCCAACGCTGAAAAATCATATATATTCAGAAACCCCCGAAAGTTAACCTAGATGAGTTTTTACGCCGCCGCAAGCCTCTGTACCAGAGAGATCCCATCTACAGCCCTTTTCTGGCACCCTGCCGGAGGGGGGAAGGCATCACCGGAGGCCATCTTCATCATCTCGGCGGTCTCCATGACGAGGAGGGAGTAGTTCACCCTCGGGGCTGAGGGTTTGTACCAGTAGCTATGTGTTTGATCTATTTCTCTCTCGTGTTCTTGAGATGGCACGATCTTGATGTATCGCGAGCTTTGTTGATATAGATGAATCATATGGAGTTTTCCCCTCTCTATCTTCTTGTGATGAATTGAGTTTTCCCTTTGAAGTTTTCTTATCGGATTGAGTCTTTAAGGATTTGAGAACACTTGATGTATGTCTTGCATATGGATATCTGTGGTGACAATGGGATATTCACTTGAGTAACTTGATGTATGTTTTGGTGATCAACTTGCGGGTTCCGTGATCTTGGGGATTTATGCATAAGGGTTGGCACACGTTTTCGTCTTGACTTTCCGGTAGAAACTTTGGGGCACTCTTTGAAGTTCTTTGTGTTGGATTGAATAGATGAGTCTGAGATTGTGCGATGCATATCGTATAATCAAACCCGTGGGTACTCATGGTGACATTGGAGTGCCTAGGTGACATTAGGGTTTTGGTTGATGTGTATCTTAAGGTGTTATTCTAGTACGAACTCTAGGGCTGTTCGTGACAATTAATGGGGATGGCTCATAAGATTGATCGGGAAGGATAACTTTGAGGTGGTTTCGTACCCTACAACAATTTCTTCGTTTGTTCTCCGCTATTTGTGACTTTGGAGTGAACTCTTTGTCACACATGAGGGATTTACGTATGATTCAACTATGTCAACAATGTTGGGAGATCGCACTAGTGAAAGTATGAACCCTAGGCCTTGTTTCTAAGCATTGCAATACCATTTTTATGTCCATTTACTTTTCGTTACCTTGCTGTTTTTATATTTTCAGATTACAAAAACCTATATCTACTATCCATACTACACTTTTATCACCATCTCTTCGCCGAACTAGTGCACCTATACAATTTACCATTGTATTGGGTGTGTTGGGGACACAAGAGATTTCTTGTATTTGGTTGCAGGGTTGTTTGAGAGATACCATCTTCAACCTACGCCTCCCACGGATTGATAAACCTTAGGTCATCCACTTGAGGGAAAATTGCTACTGTCCTACAAAACTCTGCGCTTGGAGGCCCAACACGAGTCTACAAGAATAAGTTGTGTAGTAGACATCACTTGTCGACGCAGATGACCGCATCTTTCTTGTCGGAGTTGACGGAGATGACACCCATTGGTCCTGGCATCTTCAACGTGTTGTAGGCATAGTGGGATGCCTCCATGAATTTTGCCAAGGCCGGGCGGCCAAGAATTCCATTGTACGGCAAGGGGATCTTGACGACGTCAAAGACAATCTTTTCCATCCTGTAATTCAGTTCCCCGCCAAACGTTACCGGCAACGTGATCTTTCCCTTGGGCTAACTTCTTCCCGGGTTTACTCCTTGAAAGGTGCCTGTCTTTTTGAGCTCCTCGTCGGGAATTTGCAGCCTCTTGATTACCTCTGGAGAGATCAGATTCAGACCGGCCCCACCGTCAACTAACATCTTCGTTACTCGGAGGTTGCGAATTGTTGGCGAAACCAACAACGGCAAACACCCGACCGGAGTTATGCGATCAGGGTGGTCCTTAGCATCAAAGATGATAGGCGGGTGCGACCATTTGAGAGGTTTCTGAGAGCCTATCGCTGGTTCCGCCGCGTTAACTTCACGAGCCCACTGTTTAAGCTGGCGGTGAGAGGAGTGCAAAGATGCACCTCCGTCAATGCACATGGCCTCAGTTGCTTTTTGGAATTCTTGTTCGCTGGTCTCATCATCGTCCTCTTCTTCTTCACTTCCGTCATCTCCCTCTTTCTTCTCACGGCCTCTAGCAGGCTTTTCTTTCTGCTGCTTGGCCTTGCCGCGGCGGCCTCCTCGACCACCACGGCCCTGTTTGCTAGGTCCACCGGCACCATCTTGGCCCTTTTCCTTGTCGCACTTCTCGTATTCAGCCTTCTGTTTCTCAACAAGGTGTTAGACTTGTCGGCACTCTTGGAGATTAGGGCCTTTGGTGCGGTGAATCTTGCAGTATGGTCCATCTGACTTGCCGGCCTTCTCGTTTGCCGCCGCCTCCTGGCAAGCAGCGCATACAGCAGCCTCCTTGCCGAAGTTCTCAGTCTTGGCTTTCTTGGCGGACTCAGAGTTGCCGGAGCCTTCGACAGCCATAACAGTTTTGCCTTTGCGCTTCCTGTTGCGCTTCCGGCCCTTCTTCCTCGGGGTGGCGGCATCGTCATACTCAGAATCTACTTCGGCACCAGCGTCCTCCCCGAGAAGCCTTCTTCCTTCCTCAGCCCGTGCACACTTATCCGCCAACGTATAGAGCTTGTTGACGGTCTTGGGCAACTTGACGTTCATTTTCTCCCGCATCCTCCGATTGCGCACATTCATGTGAAAGGCGGCAATGACTGCTGCGGGGTGTACATCTGGAATGTTGCGGTGCACGCGGCTGAATCTCTGGATGTATTTGCGTAAAGTTTTGCCATCTCTTTGCGGGATCACTTGCAGGTCGCTGGGCTGTCCAGGGGCCTTGTGGCCTCTGGTAAAGGCGCCGACGAATTCGTTGCAAAGATCTGACCACGAAGAGATGGAGTTCTCTGGCAAGTTCATCAGCCAAGACCTCATGTTGGGTTTTAGTGCCAACAGGAAGTAGTTGGCGAGGATCTTCTCGTCTCTCCCTCCGGCAGCTTGCACGACAATAGTGTAGATGCCCAGAAACTCTGCCAGGTTCAGCTTGCCGTCATATTTTTCCGGCACTTCTGGCTTGAAGGCTCGAACGGACGGCCATCGGACTTGCCGCAGCTCGCGGGTGAAGGCAGGACATCCAACCTCGTAAGGTAGATATCCGCCAACCCCTGGCACAGGCTTACAATGACGGGGCCGTTGCGCGCGTCGGATTGACGGCGTGCCTCTCGGTGTCGTTCGATGGTGGTGCGGGCGTCTTCTGCCCACCTGTCTCGCAGCACTTGCCGCTGATCTTGCCGTGCCCGTGGTTCTGAAGAAGCTATCGACATCTCGTTGGGTCCAAGAGATTGCTGGGCTTGTCGTGGCTGTTGGCGTTGCTGCTGTAGAGGCGGTCGTCGTGGTGGCGATTCCACCGTTAGAGCAGTATCGTCAACGCGGCCACCGATTGGAGATGCCGGTGCTGCTTGCGGACGCCGTGAGGGCTCCACTTGCTGCGATTTATTGGCTTCGGCAAATCCGATCAAGCTTTGGATGGTGGCTCTCCACTCATCCATCTTCTCTGCCGCTGGAGGAAAGTTCAGCAGCATCTGGGCTCGCGCCATTGCTTCCGCTGCCATGGATGGCATGGCCGGGAGCGAAGAGCGCGATGTCGCTCTACTCCTAGCAGAGCCAGCAGGAGCGCCATCGCGGTCTTGCCACCATGGCACATGATCAACAGCAGGTCGCCGTGCCGGAGGCGGTGCCTGAGGATCTGGAATTTGATCCACATGAGTCTTGCCGTGAGGTCGCTGCTGCCCGGAGTCGTTGGCGTCGCTCGGAGCTGCACCATGCCCATTATGTGAGGGGCGCGGCGTCTGTCCCGAAGCAGCATCCTTGGACGCCGCCGCAGCGGGATCTCGGCTCGCGCCGGCCCGGGCATTGCTGCTCCGGTGGCTGCGTTCATCCGCGCGGCGAGGAGGAAGAGGAGGAGGTCGTCCATCCGCTCCGCCCGCGCCGTCGCGGCTCCGTCCGCCAGAGGACCGAGGAGGTCGACTGCCTCCGGCGTGCTCGTCCCCTGCACCGACCGTGGTGGGCATGGCGACCGCGCCGCCTGCGCTTGTCGTGCCAACCGCGGTATCTGCGCCGCCCGCATTGGCCGCGCCGCCTGCGGATGCATGCGGGGTGGCCGTCATCGTTATGCCCTTCTTCTTGGGCGCCATCGATGACGAGGAGGACGATGATGAAGTCGATAAAGATGATGGAGAAGACGTGCAACCCACTGGTCAAGGTTCGCGCAAGCGACGAATCCCCTACCTGGCGTGCCAAAGATGTCGGGGTACGACCATCTATGGGGCCATGCAGCCCCTTGTCGTTCGGTAGGGGAGGTCGGCGTGCACAAAGAGCATGGACAATGGGAAGCGCAAGGGATTTACCTAGGTTCGGGCCGCTGAGAAGCGTAAAACCCTACTCCTACTCTTGGTGTATTAATGGTGATGAAGCACAGTACAAGGAGCGCTTGCTCTGGCAAGGCGCGGAGAGAGCAGCTACGTGAGACGTGCTTGTGTTAAAGAAGGGTCTGAATCCTCTAAACTGCTGCCTTGGCCCTCCTTTTATAGCTCAAGGGGTTACCACAGTGCAAAACAGTAATTACATAACGATTAGATAGCAAACAGTGCTATCATACCTAACTCTGCCAGTTTCTGCACTGCTTGCCCAGCTACCTCGTATTATGCTGACACGCCTCCTGGACGGGTGTCATTAGGGGCAAATCTTGTCTCCAGCGTGCTGACACGTGCCCGACAAGCTTCACCAACCAGCCTGCGCGGTCGACACCTCATATATCAGCGAACACCTGTGCGGTGAGGTGGAGCGCTGGGGGACTGGTACAAGCTTGCCGGCACGGATCTTGCCGGGTCTTCCCCTTGCCGGTTTATCCTTGCCGGCGAGGGATGTCTTCATCTTTGGTACTAGTCGAGTGCTGTGTTTTTGAGCTTCTTTCTGGTAGCTCCTGTGGCTGGACTCCGAATCTTGGTCGCGGCGGCTCCCGGCAAGGCTTTGGCCGGCAAGGAGGCCGCTACTGTCTGTGCATAAGTCAAGGTATAAAATACCCATGTTTTATACACCGACAGTCTCCGTGTACCGATCCCATGACTATTCCTGACTTGTATCATGACTTCATTTCTTCTTTCCTTGTGAGCTTTCTGTAGTCCCTGTATCGGTTTGCAAAACAAGAGCAACCGATCAGTATGACATACATAAATTTACAAGTAGAATAACATTAACCTTGTATAACGATTATACCTTTACCGGAAGAACCGTTCTTCTTATCCGTCAAATACTTCTTGCAGTTATGCTTCCAGTGTCATTTCTGCTTGTAGTAGAAACATTTAGTCTCTTTAGAGGCTCCGCCCTTGTTCTTCTTCTCAGACTCGGTCTTACAGGCTTCGGTGGAATTCTTTTTCTTGGACTTGCCCTTCTTCTTGAAACTGGTGGTCTTATTGACTATCAACACCGTTTTTTTCTTCTACAGTCTAGCTTCCGCAATTTTGAGCATAGCGAACAACTCATTTGCACTTTTCTCCATCCCATTCATGTTGTAATTCATGATAAAACCATCATAAGATGGGGGGAGTGAAGCAAGCACAATGTCTGTACCAAGTGTTGGAGGAATTCGGAATTCCAGAGAAGCCAGTCTATCAACATAGCCAACAAGCTTTACTACGTGCTCACTCATTGAGGAACCCTCTTTCATCTTGCATTCAATCAAGGCCTTGGTTAATTCAAAATGCTTGGTCCTTGCCTGCTTCTTGTACAGAACTTCCAGTGACCCAATTATAAATTGAGTAGTAGATCATTGAAAATGCTTCTGTAGTTTAGGATCCATGCAAGTTAACACGAGGCACTATACTGAATCATAGTCATCACTACGAGCAGCGTAAGCAGCAACTTCTTCTGGTATTGCATCCTTTGCAGGAGCATCACCTAGGGGCGGATCCAGTACGTACTCCTTCTTAGCACTCCTGAGAACAAATCTCAGGTTCTGGATCCAACCCGCATAGTTTCCACCATTAGCAACCAACTTTACATAGGGGCTAATTTGAACATATTACGAGCCATTGATCTACAACGATAGACACAAAATATACTTAGACATTTATCCATAATTAATGGTGCACCAGTGTTTAAACAAATTTTAATATAAAGTGCACTCCCATTCAAATTAATATCTCTCATAATTAATAGTGAGTGATTCAAGATCCAAATCTAGTTCTCAGTCATTGATGTGGACATCACTGATGACGAGAATTTTGACCGGTAGGAAAACTATTGCCGATCATATCACCATATAACTCTTGTTCATCTTTCGATGCTTCGTGCTCCAAGCTCAGAACGATTCTGCTAGAACTTCAAGATAACCAAGTGCTATCTACATAAATGGTCTGACCATCTCCGTCTTACACCTCTCATCTCGTTTGTACTCATGTGGACATGACGTACTCCAAGATGCTAGAATGTTGTAGACGGTTGCAACACTGGGAAGAACACCTTTTAACTTGATATTTACTGTGAGAGATCACCCTAATAATTGACTACTGCGCAATCAAAGGGTGCAAACAACAAAGGGATAAACATCTCAGGCAATTCATAAAAGGATGATATGGTATAGCCCTGGGCGCCGGGAATCCTTCATGGTCATCTTCAATTTTCTGTTGAAGCATCGTGATGGTCAATATTTTGTTGCCGTGGTAACTGTTTCAAAAAGGTTGTCGTGGCGGCAATTTCAGAAAACGTTGCCATGGCACGAAATTATAGCTCCTCGTCCTATGCCTAGTACACCTTCTCCACGTCGGGGTCCTCCGTGTACGTTAGCCATCATCAAGTGTAACCTATAGGCTATCTCTACGATATTTACATTAACGTGGCAATCTCGTGGCTCGAGCCATCATGCCGTGACACGCATGCCACTTAACATTACAACATATAACCATCTCATACATAAACTCATTATCATGACGAAGGCTATACCACATCATATGCATACTCCGCAAAACCAAGTTAGACGTCCTCTAATCGGTTTTAGCAAATTTTAGTTACGCGGTGGACCAGTTTTAATAAATAATACTAGCTACCTATGGTCCACAACATAGGCGATGATTCTAGATGCTAGATTAAGTTTCGGGGTGTGTGAAACAAGAGACTTAATTAAAAATCTCTAGCCCCACACTAAACTTCGTCAAATACGCATGACCCCCTAGAAGATCATCCATCTTCAGCACCCTCTTGTGTACGTGACGGTTCACTATTCTAGACTATGATGAAGCCCAAGGAATTGTTAGCAGATCGCCGACAACTAGACCCGATCGATTGTCAGAACCTTGTAACAGAGCTACATCATACTGTCGATGAACTGAACCGAAGCAACACTCGAGGGAAGCATAGCAGGAACATCAACCCTCACATCCACATGTGATCTAGATCGCAAACCTGCCCCTACTCATATAACTGCTCATGATGCCACTGTTGGGAAATGTAGTAGAAAAAAAAATCGCGCCTACGCACACCCAAGATGAATATGAAGATGCATAATAGGTCGGGATCACGATCGTTACTGTCACCGAGTTGCAACAGAAGAAGATTGTGTCGGTGTAGATCATACTTGGAGCCCCTTGAACCATCGATGAACGATCCCGTGAACCACCCACGAATAGTCCCTCGAACCAAAGACCAAGCGATCTCAATAAATAGATCTATGCTCCCCGGCAACGATGCTAGAAAATAGTCTTGATAACCCACAAGTATAGGGGATCGCAACAGTCTTCGAGGGTAGTGTTTCACCCAAATTTATTGATTCGACACAAGGGGAGCCAAAGAATATTTATGAGCCTTAGAAGTTGAGTTGTCAATTCAACCACACTTGGAAAGTTATTTCTCTGCAGCAAAGTGTTTAGTAGCACAGTAATATGATAGTTTGATAGTAGCGGTAGCAGTAGCAATAGTAACGGTAACAGTAATAGTAGCAGTTTTGTAGTGATTGTAACAGTAGCAGCAACAGTAGTAACTTAGCAAAGACAATATGAGCAAAGCGTAGGCATTGGATCAGCGATGGATATTCAGATGGATGACATTCATCATGCAACAGTCACAACCTAGAGCGATACACAATAGCTCTAATTTATCAATTCAATGTAGGCATGCATTCCGTATATAGTCATACGTGCTTATAATAAGAACTTGTATAACATCTTTTGTCCTACCCTCCCATGGCAGCGGGGTCCTTAAGGAAATCTTGTTGGGAAACATAGTAGAAAACAAAAAAAATCGCGCCTACGCACACCCAAGATCAATATGAAGATGCATAACGGGTCGGGATCACGATCGTTACCGTCACCGAGTTGCAGCAGAAGAAGATCGTGTCAGTGTAGATCGTACACGGAGTCCCTCGAATCGTCGACGAATGATCCCACGAACCACCCACGAATAGTCCCTCGAACCAAAGACCGAAAGCACAGCCTCTCTACTTGGTTGCAAGCGTGCAGCCTTCACGATCCGGCAGCGCTTTGCCGTCCAGAGCTAATCTTCGCTGTAGAATTAGAGGGAGGAGATTAGAACCACACTGGGCTTCTAATTATGAGGATTAGAGGAACTAGACCAAGCTCTAATTAGTCAACTAGAACTAGGGCTAGATGAACTAGAGGAGGCTCCAAAACTTGTGTGTTCAAAAGAGCTCAATACCTCATGTATATATAGGTTGGAGGGGAGAGGGGGCAGCCAAGAGGAGGGGAAGGACTCCCCTCCCCTTGCGTCGGCCAAAGGCAGAAGGGGGAGTCCTTCCCCCACCCCAATTCAGCTTCCCACAATGGTAAAGGGGGTGCCTCCCCCTATTGGGCCTTGATGGCCCAATTCTTCCTCCACCTCTTGGCCTTTTAAGGCTTGTTGATATTTAAATTAATATAAAAGCCTTCTAATTATTATTAGACCCTTTTATATATAATTTTAACATCACCGGAAACATTTTCCACATATATATTAATTATCAGGAATACCCGGTATTGCCCGATAAACTCCGAAACCCTTCCGGTGACCGCGAAACGATTCCGGATCCTCTCAAAACTATTCCAAATTTTAATGAAACAATTCCACAAATATATTCTCATCACTCTCGTCCTACTAATACTCTACAGATCATGATTGCCTTAAGATTGTCACCCCGTAGGTTTGGTAACTCATAGACATGAACGAAACAGTTCGTTCAATGGCCGATAGCGGAACCGTGGACGGTCATATCGATCCCTATGAGCACACGAATGATATTCGAGTGAACCTTTGGTTATTATGTGATATTCCCTTTGCTTTGCTATAATTCAGAAAACCTGGGATGTATCGGTATCCTTCTGAGTCATCACATGCTCACTATACCGTTATCCTTGTTACCGGTTTTGTTCTTCTTTCTCGTTGTCATGTTCCGACATCCCCGTGATGAAGTCACCTGTGTCTAGCAAGACGATGATGGATGTTGTCACATTGAGAGGGCCCTAAGAATATCTCTCCATTGTCGGAGGATCAAATCCCACTCTCGAGCTATCTAGTCCCTTGTCAAACTTTCCGATGAACCTGTAAGTTGTCGTTATGATCACCGTGTTACATGTGACATTTGAGCAACCCCAAATCCCACCGTACGATAAGAAGTGACTACGATACTCTCATGGTCTAAGGAGAAAAATCACACATTAATAGTCCGTGTTATTACAACTGATTATAGACGTTATTAACTCAATTCATAACAGACAAGATTGGGTCAATTCAATATGATCGTTCTTCCAACATCATAATCTCAATGTTGTTTTAGGGGAAAGACCAGGAACCTAATATTTACTGTTTATCATTCCACACGTGCATATGAGTTTTCCACTTAATCACATATTCCAGGAGCATAGCAGTTATAGCATTGAATATAAACTCTTAATTATGAAAATGGAAATATAATAATACAATATTATTGCCTCTAGGGCATATTTCCAACAGTCTCCCACTTGCACTAGAGTCAATAATCTAGTTACATAGTCTATATTAACACCTTTGGCTTGTCCGGTGTTGCTCATGTCTTGCTCGTGATAGAGTCTTCGTCACCGGTTTTGGCACATTCAAAACCATGTAATATCTATGTTAGTCATGTCTGATCTTTTGTGTGGGATCTAGATTCCTTTTTCTTGGAGCAATGGCACTATTATTCACAATACAATGTCTTTGGTTTCATTGCACTTAGGATCACACCAAATATATCAAGACACTTCTTGATCCACACACTTCTTTTGCGTGGGATCTAGATTCCTTTTGGTTTTAGCAATGGCACTATTATTCATAGTGCAGTGTCATTGGTTTCATTACACTTAGGATCACACCAAATTATATTTCCATTGGTGATCATGTTTTCTGGATCTTAGGATATCGTTAAGTGTAACGATAGTCCTAAAACAACATTGAGAGTATGACATTAGAAGAATGACCATATTGAATCGACCCAAACTAGTTTGTTATACTTTGAGATAATATCGTCTGAAATCAATTGTTATAACATGGAATGTTAACATGTGTTTTTGTTCCTTAGACCATGAGAGTATCGTAGTCACTTCTTACCATACGATGAGCTTTGGGGTTGCTCAAACGTCATCTGTAACACGGTGATCATAACGACAACTTACAGGTTCATCGGAAAGTTTGACAAGGGACTAGATAGCTCGAGAGTGGGATTTGCTCCTCCGACGATGGAAAGATATTCTTAGGGCCCTCTCGGTGTGATGGCATCCATCATCGTCTTGCCAGACACAGGTGACTATGTCACGGGGATGACGGAACACTTCAATGAGAAAGATGAACAAAACCGGTAACGACGATGACGGTATAGTGAGCATGTGTATGACTCAAGAGTATACTGGTCCACCTCGGGTTTTGTAAAGTATCATCAAGCAAAGGGAATATCACATGATAACCAAAGGTTCACTCGAATGTCATTCGTGTAATCATAGGGATCGATATGGACGTCCACGGTTCCCCTATCTGTCATTGAACGAAGGGGTTTCGTTCATGTCTATGTTTTACCAAACCTACAGGGTCACAAGCTTAAGGTAATCATGATATGCTAAGTGTTAGTAAGACAAGAGTATCGAGGATTTATTTATGGAATTGTTTCAATATTCGAAATAGTTTCGAGAGGAACCGGAAGTGTTTCGGGGTCACCGGAAGGGTTTCAGAGTTTATCGGGCAATACCGGGTATTACCTATAAATAATATATAGGAGGAAAATGTTTCCGGAGGTGTTAAATTAATAATGATAATAGGCTATAGTAATTGTTAGGAGACTTTTATATTTAATTTAATATCAACGGGCTTAAAAGGCCAAGATGTGGAGGAAGAATTGGGCCACCAAGGCCCATGTAGGGGAGGCGCCCTCTTTCCCCCTTTGGGACGCCAAATTGGGGAGGGGGGAGGACTCCTCCTTCCCCCATTGGCCGATGCATGGGGAGGGGACTCCTTCCCCCCTTGTGGCACCCCCTCCTCCCCTCCAACCTATATATACTAGAGGTTTTTGCACCTTTTCTCTACACAACTTTTGGAGCCTCCTCTAGTTCTCTAGTTCTAGTTCTTGTTGGTCCTAGTTGACCAATTAGAGCTTGAACTAGATCCTCTAATCCTCATAATTAGAAGCCCAGTGTGGTTCTAATCTCCTTCCTCTAATTCTCCGGCGTCGATTAGCTCTGGACAGCAAAGCGTTGCCGGATCATGAAGACCGTACCCTTGCAAATCGTAGAGAGGCCTGATAACCCACAAGTATAGGGGATCGCGACAGTCTTTGAGGGTAGTATTTCACCCAAATTTATTGATTCGACACAAGGGGAGCCAAAGTATATTTGTGAGTATTAGCAGTTGAGTTGTCAATTCAACCACACCTGGAGAACTAAATATCTGTAGCAAAGTGTTTAGTAGCACAGTAGTATGATAGTTTTGAGAGCAGCAGTAACAGTAGCAATAGTAACAAAGACAGTAACAGTAGCAGTTTTGTAGTGATTGTAACAGCAGCAGCAACAAAGTAAGTTAGCAAAGATCAATAATCATATAACAGTCACAACCTAGAGCGATACACAATAGCTCCAATTCATCAATGTAATGTAGGCATGTATTCCGTATATAGTTATACGTCCTTATAGTAAGAACTTGCATGACATCTTTTGTCCTACCCTCCCATGGCAGCGGGGTCCTTAAGGAAACTAAGGGATATTAAGGCCTCCTTTTAATAGAGAACCGGAACAAAGCATTAGCACTTAGTGAATACTTGAACTCCTCAAACTACGGTAATCACCGGAAAGAATCCCAATTGTTGTCACCTTGGGGTATGCGGATCATAACACGTAATGGGTGCATACAAATTGCAAGATAGGATCAAGAACACAAATATATTCATCAAAACATAAAGGGTTCAGATCTGAAATCATGGCACTCGGGCCCTAGTGACAAGCATTAAGCATAGCAAAGTCATAGCAACATCAAACTCAGAACATAGTGGATACTAGGGATCAAGCCCTAACAAAATTGACTCGATTACATGATAAATCTCATCCAACCCATCACCGTCCTGCAAGCCTACGAAGAAATTACTCACACATAGCGGTGAGCATCATGAAATTGGTGATGGAGGATGGTTGATGATGACGACGGCGTCGAATCCCCCTCTCCGGAGCCCCGAACGGACTCCGGATCAGCCCTCCCGATGAAGAACAGGAGGTGGCGGTGGATCTGTATCGTAAAATGCGATGAATCTTTTTCTTTGATTTTTTTCTCCATGAAGAGGTATATATAGCGTTGGAAGTAGGTCAAGTGGAGTTTCCAGGGGCCCACAAGCCTGGAGGGCGCGCCCTGGGGGGGAGGCGCGCCCCCTGGGCTTGTGGCCCCTGGGTGCCTCCCCTCCAGTGAATATTTTCACCAGTATTTTTTATATATTCTGAAATAAATCTCCGTAAATTTTCAGGTCCATCCGAGAACTTTTATTTCTGCACAAAAAACAACACCATAGTAATTCTGCTGAAAACAGCGTCAGTCCAGGTTAGTTCCATTCAAATCATGCAAATTAGAGTCCAAAACCAGAGCAAAAGTGTTTGGAAAAGTGGATACGTTTGGGACGTATCAACTCCCCCAAGCTTAACTCATTGCTTGTCCTCAAGCAATTCAATTGACAAACTGAAAGTGACAAAGAAAATCTTTTACGAACTCTATTGTTCTTGTTGTCTGTATATATAGTTAACTAGCATCCAAGTTTTCAGCAAAGATTATGAACTAACCATATGAATGATAACACTTAGGTCTCACATTTACTCATATCAATAACATAACCAACTAGCGAGCAATAATAAGATATCTCGGATGCCAACAATTTGTCAAAACAATCATGATATAATATGATAACATGGTATCTCGCTAGCCCTTTCTGAGACCGCAAAACATAAATGCAGAGCACCTCTGAAGTTCAAGTAACGACTAGATATTGTAATTCATGGTAGAAGAGATCCAGTCATGTCACACCCAACATTAACTATACTCAATGCATAAAAATGACAATAGTGCTCTCCAACTGGTGCTTAAATGAGAGGGTGATGACTCAACAATAAAAGTAAAATAACATAAAAGTAAATAAATAGGCCCTTCGCAGAGGAAAGCATGGATTTGCAGCGGTGGCAGAGCTCAAAGCTTAAAACATAGATGAAAACAATTTTGAGAGGTATGCTTTTCCTATCAACGTCACGACCGATAATTTTCAATATCTTCCATGCTAAACACATTATAGCCGGTTCCGAAGTGCAAAGGTAAAGTTTACTCCCCCTCCACCATACCAACACAGGCCATGGCTAGCCGAATTCATGGGTGCCCTCCAAACGATCAAATTTCCGGGGGGAGTTTGTTTGTTATATTTTTTTTTCTTATTTTGATTACAGGATTGGGCATCCCAATTACCAGCCCCTCTCGTGCAATGACAAGTGAATAAACACTCATCTGAGAATAACCCGCTTAGCATGAAAGATACTGACCACCCCCTATCGCTCCATGAGTGGTACGGGCACACAAAACAGATACTTATTTGAATGATTAGAGGTGGCACATGCAAATTTACTTGGAACGGTAGGGTAATACCGCATATAGGTAGATATAGTGGACTCATCTGGCACAACTTTGGTTTAAGGATTTTGGATGCACAAGCAGTATTCCCGCTTAGTACAGGCGAAGGCTAGCAAATAGATTGAGAAGCGACCAACTAGAGAGCGAAAACGGTCATAGTCATGCATTGAGAATAATTAACACTGAATACGAGCATGAGTAGGATATAAATATCGTGGAGGCTATGTTGGTTTTGAAACAACTACATGTGTGAACATGTGCCAAGTCAAGCCACTTGAATTATTCAGAGGAGGATACCATACTAACATACTACATCACAATCATTTTAATGCATGTTGACACTCAAGATAAATCATTATCCACTCCTAGCTATTTAAGCATGGCATGAGCAACTATGATCTCTAATTGTCATCACAAACATGTTTACTCATAATATGCTGAATCATCGATACTAAGTTAAACATATTTACAAAAACAAAAACAAGAAGAGTTCATACCACCTTTTCTTCACCGCAATCACTTCATCAACTATCGTCATTATTGCCTTTCCCTTGCATGACCAAATGATATGATAATAATAATAGTGCAAGTGTGCCGTGGACTAAGCTGGAATCTGCAAATATTTATTCAAAGGAGAAGACAAGGTAAAAGTGGCTCTTTGTTAGATCAACAATAAAGCATATGAGAGCCACTCAACATTTTCATCATGATCTTGTCTTTACGATGACTCAACGAAAAGAAGAGAATTTCAAAGAAACACACTGAAATATTTTTGAAGTTTTTAGTTTTTCTGAAGAAAGCAAATTAACGAAGGAAAAACAAAAAAAAGAGAAAAACCATTTACACAGGAAAGCTCCCAACAAGTAAAAGAAGAAACGAGAAATCTTTTTGGGTTTTCTTTTAATACTACAAATTAACTAGACAAGAAAGAAACTACAACTAATTTTTTTTTGGATTTTCGAAGTTTTTCAAACACACAAGAAGAAAGCAAAAATAAAACTAACATGGATATACAATGAAAAAGGATGAACACCGACAACTGGAATGAATGTGTTAACATGAATGTAATGTCGATGAGAGATACGTACTCCCCCAAGCTTAGGCTTTTGGCCTAAGTTGGTCTACGGCCACGGATCGAAGTCTGCCCCTCCAGGATAATACTGGGGTTGTTGGGGATCCCACAGTGGCTGCTGAGGGTCCCACTGATAAATCGGTGCTGGAACGGGTGCTGGCACCGGTGCTGGCTCAGGTACTGGGGACGGTGTTAGGCCCCAATAAGTATAGATATCCTTTGGCATGATGGTATACTTGCCACTGGAAAGATCGAAAAAAATGGTGCAGGCAAAGTAATAACCTCACGCGTGCCCTGCTGAATACTAAGTTCTATCTAAAGCGAATGGGACCATCATCTGTGAAGTCATGCGCAACCATGCTACTATAATCAAGGTATCTAATAGGTAAAAGCTTCTCCTCCTCCTCATTGTGTCTAATAGGAATCTCAAAATGTTTATCTAGGCGGGAAGCATAGATACCACCATAAATAACGCCCTTCGAGCGGTTAGTGTGCAACCGCCGGGCAACCATAGCACCCAAACTGAAAGTCCTATCAGCGTCAAGAGCATGGCGCAAAATAGCAAGGTCAGGTGAGCTGAGCGTTCCACTCTCCCACCGACCTGTCAAACACCTCCCGGCAAAGAATAATAACGCAAAACGGGAAAATGTAAACTAGCAACCCTAGCCTCTGAAACTCCTCTCGCCTCTCCCACGGTCACTGCGGATATAAAATCCGCTACGTCCCTTGGACGTGGATCTACTGGGCTGCCCTCATTAGGAAGTTTGCACACATGGCAAAAATCCTCAAGTGTCGTCTCTCTAGGAATATCATATAGGATAAATGACACCATGGGTATCTCTCACCTAGAATGAAAGTGAAAAGTTTGCACGAAGGTATTAGTGAGGAGGAGATACTGTTCACACTTATCTTCGAGGAACGGGAAAAGGCCGGCATTGTCCACCAAATATTAGAAATCATCGAAAATTCCCGCATCCCTCAAGAATGTGTCGCATGGCCATCGCACGGCCGCACCTCGGCCGCATGAGGAAGGTGGTACTTGGGCTTCGGAGCCTCCTTAGGACCCCGGCTCGAAGAACCTCTCAACCTCTACTTGAGCATTTTCCTTTTCTGAAATTTTTAGTGACTCAAAATAAAAGCAAACAAAACTTAACAAAATTGATAGCAACTACTCCCACAAGTATCTAGAGGCTATATCATGCATCAGAACTACATTGGACCATACAAATTCAACATGCAAGCTCATATATATTGATCACTACAGCAGCAAGAATTTGCAAAGTATAAAGCACTAGAACAAAAACTAATTGGAGCATTGGAGGAGTCACATACCAAGGAGTAATCCCCTAAAACAGTTTCGGAAACGGAGTTCTGAGCAAGGAGATCAAAATTTGCAGCAAAATGAGCAAGAACACGGGCTTGAGAGCAAGGATGATTTTTCTGGAGGTGGAAGAAGGGTGTGGGTGGCTGGGATAAGTGAGTGGGTCCTTGTGGGACCCCACAAGCCTGCCAGGCGCGCCCAAGGGGGGTGGCCGCACCCTGTGGGCTTGTGGCTCACAGGTGCGCCCTCCTGGGGTGTGTTCAGTGCCAAAAATTCTTAAATATTCAGGAAAAATCATACTAAATTTTCAGGGCATTCTGAGAACTTTTATTTTTGGGCCATTTTTTATTGCACGGATAATTCAGAAAACAGGATAATCATGGCATTTTCATTTTATTAAACTTTAAATAATAGAGAGCAAAAGATAGGTACAGAAGGTTGTGTTTAGTAAATTCATCGACCACATGCACCTCAAAAAGAATCCATTAATAAGGTTGATCATGTCTTATTAACAAACTATTTCCGAATGGCATGAAACCAAAGAATCTTCGTATAACACTAAGTTACCTCATCAGGGATGTGCATTTCCCCAACAATAAGAATTTCATACTTCTTTTTGACAGTAGGAAGAGGAAATTTGAAACCTCCAATAGTGATTGTCAAAACTTTTCCAATACAATTAATACCATTCACCGAACTTTGTTTCTTCAGGAAATAAACCGTATGCTCATTACCATTGACATGAAAAGTAACCTTGCTTTTGTTGCAATCAATAACAGCCCCTGCAGTATTCAGAAAGGGTCTACCAAGGATAATCGACATGTTGTCGTCCTCGGGCATATCAAGTATAACAAAGTCTGTTAAGATAATAACATTTGCAACTACAACGGGAACGTCCTCACAAATTCCAATAGGTATAGCAGTTGATTTATCAGCCATTTGCAAAGATATTTCAGTGGGTGTGAGCTTATTCAAATCAAGTCTTCTATATAAGGAGAAAGACATAACACTAACACCGGCTCCTAAATCACATAGAGCAGTTTTAACATAACTTCTTTTGATGGAACATGGTATAGTGGGTATTCTCGGATGCCCTAACTTTTTAGGTACTCCACCCTTAAAAGAATAATTTGCAAGCATAGTGGAAATTTCAGCTTCAGGTATCTTTCTTTTATTAGTGACAATATCTTTCATGTATTTAGCATATGGAGACATTTTCAACATATCAATCAAGCGAGTGCGCAAAAAGACGGGTCTAAGCATTTCAACAAAGCGCTCAATGTCTTCCTCATCTTTATTTTTAGATGGTTTAGTAGGAAAAGGCATGGGTTTTTGAATCCATGGTTCTCTTTCCTTTCCATGTTTTCTAGCAACGAAGTCTCTTTTATCATATATTTTATTCTTAATTGGTGGGTTATCAAGGTCAACAGCAGGTTCTATTTCTACATCATTATCTGGTTGACCTTCAACATGAACATCATTATCATTATCATTATCATTATGTGTGTGTTCATCACCAGATTGTGTCTCAGCATCAGAAATAGAAATACCATTAGGATTCTCAAAAGGTTTTTCTATCTCACGTTCACTAGAAGCAGACAAAGTTTTATCATTTTTCTTTTTCTTTTTCTTCTTAGATGAACTAGGTGCATCAGTATTAATTCTTTGAGAATCTTGTTCAATTCTTTTAGGATGACCTTCAGGATACAGAGGCTCCTGAGTCATTCTACCTCCTCTAGTAACAACTCTAATAGCATGATCATTCATTTTATTATTCATCTCATCAAGCAAATCATTTTGTGACATAGCAATTTGTTCTAACTGAGTATGAACCATAGAAGCATGTTTACTTAAGCCTTTAACATCATTAACAGTTCTAAACATCAAATCACTCAAACAATCTATCATGAAGGCATTTCGTTTCAATTGATTGCTAACATACATATTGAAGTGTTCCTGTTTAATAATGTAATTATCAAATTCATACAGGCATTGGCTAGCAAATTTATTGTAAGGAATATCACCTTCATCGAATTTAGTAAGAGAATTTACCTCTACTACCTGTGTCGGGGTGTCGAGCCCATGTATTTCTTCAATAGGTGGTAAATTCTTAACACCTTCAGGTTTAATACCCTTTTCTTTCATAGATTTCTTAGCTTCTTGCATATCTTCTGGACTGAGGAATAGAATACCTCTCTTCTTCGGAGTTGGCTTAGGTGGTGGTTCAGGAAGTGTCCAATCATCGGCATTTCTCAACATATTATTTAATAGTTCTTCAGCCTGTGCAACAGTTCGTTCCCTGAAAACAGAACCAGCACAACTATCTAGGTAGTCCCTAGAAGCATCGGTTAGTTCATTATAAAAGATATCAAGTATTTCATTTTTCTTAAGAGGATGATCAGGCAAAGCATTAAGTAATTGGAGAAGTCTCCCCCAAGCTTGAGGGAGATGCTCTTCTTCAATTTGCACAAAGTTAAATATTTCCTGTAAGGCAGCTTGTTTCTTATGAGCAGGAAAATATTTTTCAGAGAAGTAATATATCATATCCTGGGGACTACGCACACAACCAGGAGCAAGGGTATTAAACCATTTCTTAGCATCACCCTTTAATGAGAAAGGAAACAACTTAAGAATGTAGTAGTAACGAATCTTTTCCTCATGAGCAAATAGGGTGGCTATATCATTCAATTTAGTAAGGTGTGCCACAACAGTTTCAGTCTCATAACCATGAAAAGGATCAGATTCAACCAAAGTAATTAACTCAGGATCAACAGAGAATTCATAATCCATGTCAGTAACAAAGATAGGAGAGGTAGCAAACTTAGGATCATATTTCATTCTCTCCATCATAGACTTTTCTTTAAGCTTAGCAAGCAATTTTCTAACGTCATCTCTATCATTACAAGCAAGGAATTATCTAGCTATTTCTCCATCCAGAACATGACCATCAGGTATCTTAGGCATTTCAATTCTAGGAGAGCTAGGCATAATAGGTGAATCATAATTTTCAGAAGTTTCAATAGTTTTAGCATTCTCAGTTTCTTTAGCTCTAGCAATTTGTTCATCAAGAAATTCACCTAGTGGCACAGTATTATCAAGCATAGTACTAGCATCATCATGAGTATTATTTATAGCAGAAGTAGTATCATCAATTACTTGCAACATATCAAAAAGAATAGCAGGTGGTGGCGTCGCAAGCCTACTCAAAACAGAAGGTGAATCAAGTGCAGAGTGTGATGGCAGTTCCTTACCTCCTCTAGTCTTAGAGGGGACGATCTTGGTCTTAGCGTCTTTCAGATTCTTCATAGTGATCAATAGATACAAATCATAAGTGACTCAACAGATAGAGCTATGCTCCCCGGCAATGGCGCCAGAAAAAGGTCTTGATAACTCACAAGTATAGGGGATCGCGACAGTCTTCGAGGGTAGTATTTCACCCAAATTTATTGATTCGACACAAGGGGAGCCAAAGAATATTTGTGAGTATTAGCAGTTGAGTTGTCAATTCAACCACACCTGGAGAACTAAATATCTGCAGCAAAGTGTTTAGTAGCACAGTAGTATGATAGTTTTGAGAGCAGCAGTAACAGTAGCAATAGTAACAAAGACAGTATCAGTAGCAGTTTTGTAGTGACTGTAACAGCAGCAGCAACAAAGTAAGTTAGCAAAGATCAATATGCAAAAAGCATTGACATTGGATCAGTGATGCATATTTGTGTTGGATGACATTGATCATATAACAGTCACAACCTAGAGTGATACACAATAGCTTCAATTCATCAATGTAATGTAGGCATGTATTCCGTATATAGTCATACGTGCTTATAGTAAGAACTTGCATGACATCTTTTGTCCTACCCTCCCATGGCAACGGGGTCCTTAAGGAAACTAAGGGATATTAAGGCCTCCTTTTAATAGAAAACTAGAACAAAGCAATAGCACTTAGTGAATACATGAACTCCTCAAACTACGGTAATCACCAGAAATAATCCCAATTATTGTCACCTTGGGGTATGCGGATCATAACACGTAATAGGTGCATACAACTTGCAAGATTGGATCAAGAACACATATATATTCATGAAAACATAAAGGGTTCAGATCTGAAATCATGGCACTCGGGCCCTAGTGACAAGCATTAAGCATAGCAAAGTCATAGCAACATCAATCTCGGAACATAGTGGATACTAGGGATCAAGCCCTAACGAAATTGACTCAATTACATGATAAATCTCATCCAACCCATCACCGTCCAGCAAGCCTACGAAGAAATTACTCACACATGGCGGTGAGCATCATGAAATTGGTGATGGAGGATGGTTGATGATGACGACGGCATCGAATCCCCCTCTCCGGAGCCCCGAACGGACTCCAGATCAGCCCTCCCGATGAAGAACAGGAGGTGGCGGCGGCTTCGTATCGTAAAAGGCGATGAATCTTTCTCTCTGATTTTTTCTTCACGAAGAGGTATGTATAGCGTTGGAATTAGGTCAAGCAGAGTGTCCAGGGGGCCACAAGCCTGGAGGGCGTGCCCTGGGGGGGGGGGGGGGTAGGCGCGCCCCCTGGACTTGTGGCCCCTGGGTGGCTCCCCTCTAGTGGATCTTTTCACCAGTATTTTTTATATATTCTGAAATAAATCTCCGTAAATTTTCAGGTCCATCCGAGAACTTTTATTTCTGCACAAAAACAACACCATATCAATTTTGCTAAAAATAGCGTCGGTCCGGGTTAGTTCCATTCAAATCATGCAAATTAGAGTCCAAAACCAGAGCAAAAGTGTTTGGAAAAGTGGATACGTTTGGGACGTATCAACTCGCCCAAGCTTAACTCATTGCTTGTCCTCAAGCAATTCAATTGACAAACTGAAAGTGACAAAGAAAAACTTTTACGAACTCTATTGTTCTTGTTGTCTGTATATATACTTAACTAGCATCCAAGTTTTCAGCAAAGATTATGAACTAACCATATGAATGATAACACTTAGGTCTCACATTTATTCATATCAATAACATAACCAACTAGCGAGCAATAATAAGATATCTCGGATACCAACAATTTGTCAAAACAATCATGATATAATATGATAACATGGTATCTCGCTAGCCCTTTCTGAGACCGCAAAACATAAATGCAGAGCACCTCTGAAGTTCAAGTAACGACTAGATATTGTAATTCATGGTAGAAGAGATCCAGTTATGTCACACCCAACATTAACTATACTCAATGCATAAAAATGACAACAGTGCTCTCCAACTGGTGCTTAAATGAGAGGGTGATGACTCAACAATAAAAGTAAAATAACATAAATGTAAATAAATAGGCCCTTCGCAGAGGAAAGCATAGATTTGCAGCGGTGCCAGAGCTCAAAGCTTAAAATAGAGATGCAAACAATTTTGAGAGGTATGCTTTTCCTATCAACGTCACGACCGATAATTTTCAATATCTTCCATGCTAAACACATTATAGCCGGTTCCGAAGTGGAAAGGTAAAGTTTACTCCCCCTCCACCATACCAACACAGGCCATGGCTAGCCGAATTCACGGGTGCCCTCCAAATGATCAAATTTCCGGGGGGAGTTTGTTTGTTATATTTTTTTCTTATTTTGATTACAGGACTGGGCATTCCAATTACCAGCCCCTCTAGTGCAATGACAAGTGAATAAACACTCATATGAGAATAACCCGCTTAGCATGGAAGATATTGACCACCCCCTGTCGCTCCATGAGCGGTACGGGCACACAGCTCGGAAAGTTCTCACCCTCCACAAATGCCATCGCAAGTGGGATGATTTGACCGTTCCCATCCACACCAATAGCAGTAAGGATTTGCCCTTTGTACTGACCGGTCAGGAATGTACCATCCACAAACATCACAGGAGTACAATGCTGGAAGGCTTTGATGCAGATAGCAAAAGAGAAGAATACTCACTTCAATACCTTGAAACTTGGTATCTCAGGTAGGAACACGTGTTGTACGTCAACATAAGTGCCGGGATTCCTCTCCTTCCGTATGTGAAGGAGACGGACAACATTATCATATGAGTCGAAGAACGTCCCAAACCTTTCCTCCATAGCCTTCTGCTTAGCCCTCCAAGTCTTCCCATAAGGAATGTTATACTTCCATTTGACCTTCACTGCTGTCTGGATGTGTTTTGCTTCCATGTCTTTCTTCTCCACTATCTCAGTATACATGAGTTGCGCAATGAGAGTTGAAGTCAGGTTTGGATGATTCACCAAAAGGTGTTTCCTAACACAATTATGCGGGAAGACATCAGTGACAACCCGGTGGATGTTCCACTTCGGCACGTGCCCATGCACCTTCACAGGACAACCACTTTCAAGACATTTCATGGTATAGTTTGTTGTACTTGATATGTTTGTCCGGAAAACCCTCTGCATAGACATAGCCCACTTTGTCACCGCATACTTCAACTTTTTCTTGGTATCATACATAGCCCCTATCTGGACTTGGTTCAGATGATATTGCCATGGAGTCTTGTGGCCATCGTTGACAGTAAGGCCGGTCGATATGTCCTGATCCCATGCAGAAGGAATCGGTACCTCCACTTCATCCTCGGAATTTTTAGAATCCAGATCCTCCGCCAATCCATCCTCGTCCTCCTCCTCCATCACCCTCTGCATTTCCTCCCCTTCCTCATCACCATCAGCAAAACCAGAACCAGCAAATACTATCGACTGACTACTCTGCCCTATATCATGACCACACATATTTTGGTGGCACATAATCTAACTCTTGTCCGGGTTGGCTAACATCCGCATCCACTGGCTGTGACCCGGATAAATCAATCTCGTTAGCCACTTGACTGCCCTGGCCGGGTTCATACCCCCTGTCGACTTGTACGGGATTCTCCTCCTTCGCCACAGGTTGCACTAGGGCATATGGGTGGATTCTTCGGTCTCTGCAACGCCTTAACAGGGTCAACCACTGCTGGTTCCTATCTATCAGCATCAACTCCCACTTGACATTTTTACAGGATTTGGTCCACAATGCATGAATACTGACGGAACATACTTCAAGATCCAGCACAAAACTAGTAATCAACCAGTACTTCAACTGTCTAATGTCCAGTCTGTCCGGGTCTGGAAGTGTCATCACGCAATTTTTATACTCGCTAAGATCAACCCCCAACTCATTATATCGAACATTACCAGGGCCATAGTAAACAGTCAAATTTACTGATTCAGACATTTTCACCTGTCAGACATTTCCATCTCCTCATTAATCACAACAAACAAAATTATTACCCGCTACACTAACTAATCGCTAAAATTCCACCACAGACAAATTAACACTCGAAGTACGCAATATGACTTATCTACACTAACTAAACTGTACAACTCAGAGAAAATTTGAAACGACATGGTTATACCTTCGACGCGTGTGTCCCCTGCTTCTTGCTCCTCTCTTCAACTCAGCGGCACCGGCCACCTCGCGGAGTTCTTGCACCACCGGAAAACACCACCACCGCCCCCTCGGCTCCCGGAGTTTGGACTCCAGCTACCCCCAAGCCGCACCTCCTCCTACCCAGCCGCACCTCCTCCTCCCCAACCGCACCTCCTCCACCCCACCATGGCTACCCCTCACTTTTACGCAAAAAAACTATCCCATAGGAAAAAAAGACCGTAGGCCGCCGGGGATGGCTACGATCTACTCTTTCTGCTGCATGGATGCGAAAATGGGTGGAAAAGGGAGGAGATCGGTGAAGGGTGGCGAGAGAAACAGAGAGAGAAACGAGAGAGGAAGAACTGGGAAGTGAGAGGAAGGAGAAGACCGGTCGGCCCTATCCCGACCTCTTCGGTCGCGGGATGGCCGAAGACCACTTCGGTCGCTGGTAGGCCGAAGACCACCTCTTCGGTCGCCATCCCACCGACAGCCCCTCTTCAGCCCAGGTCGGCCTCTCTTCGGCCAACATGAAACCGAAGAGCCAACTTTGGCCTACGGTGGACTGAAAAGAGCCTCTTCGGCCTTATAGAGGCCGATGGGGTCATACTTTTGAAAAAAACCGCATTAGGTTATATAGTTTCCGAATTCGTTATAAAAAACATCATAGTTTCAAAAAAAATCGGGAGAGTGTCGTCCCTCGACATAAGCTTGTGGTGGCTGATACCTCTACAACATATCTATAATTTATGAAGTTTTCATGCAATATTAACATCAATTATATTTGGTTTTGGTGCACTTTTTATACTATTTTTATTGGGACTAAGCTATTAACCCAGTGCGAAAGGCGAGTTCATGTTTTCTATTGTTTTGGGGTTTTTAGGTGAAAAGGTCACGAAGTCGGAATGACCTGAATTTTTTTGTAAATTTTTATGGGAATTATCAGAATTTTGGGCTAGAGAATCAACGCGAAATGGTGCATGAGGGCCGGAGCTCTTCTTTGACTGCAAGAAAGATAATATTAGGAAAAAAATCTAGTAAAAATTCCAGCCCAATCGAAGTTACTTATCTCTGGCTATAAAATAAATGGTGCTCGGCCTCAGAAACAGTCGCAAAAAATAGAAAACAGAAGAGAGATCCAATCTAGGGGAGAGCTCCCTCTCTCCTCGAAGGGCCAAGGAAGAAAAATAAGGAGGGGGGCCCTTCCCCCTCTCCTCTGGTGGCGCCGGGATGCTGATACGTCTCCGTCGTATCTATAATTTTTGATTGTTTCATGCCAATATTTTACAACTTTTATATACTTTTGGCAACATTTTATATGATTTTCTTGGACTAACATATTGATCCAGTGCCAAGTGCCAGTTCCTGTTTGTTGCATGTTTTTTGTTTCACAGAAAATCCATATCAAATGAAGTCCAAACATGATAAAAATTTACGGAGATTTATTTTGGAATATATGTGATTTTTGGAAAAAAAAATCAACGCGAGACAATGCCCGAGGGGCCCACAAGCTCGAGGGGTGCGCCCCCTACCCAGGGCGCGCCCAGCAGGCTTGTGGCCACCCCATAAGGTGGTTGGGGCCCTTCTTCTGCTGCAAGAAAGAAAATATCCGTAAGGAAATCCCCTCAACATTTCAGCCCAATCAGAGTTACGGATCTCCAGGAATTTAAGAAATGGTATTCAGCCAGAAAACAGGAACGCGAAACAGAAGAGAACAGAGAGAGAGATCCAATCTCGGAGGGGCTCCTGCCCTCCGGGAGCCATGGTGGCCATGGAACAGAGGGGAAACTCTCTTCCCATCTAGGGGGAGGCCAAGGAAGAAGAAAAAGGAGGGGGCTCTCTCCCCCCTCTCCCGGTGGCGCCGGAACGCCGCCGGGGCAATCATCGTGACGGCGATCTACACCAATAACTTCGCCGCCGTCAACACCAACTCTCTCCCCCTCTATGCAGCGGTGTAACACCTCTTCTCTCCACTGTAATCTCTACTTAAACATGGTGATTAACGCTATATATTATTATCCAATGATATGTGGCAATCCCATGATGTTTGAGTAGATTCGTTTTGTCCTATGGGTTGGTTGATGATCGTGATTGGTTTGAGTTGTATGTTTTATTTTGGTGATGTCCTATGGTGCCCTCCGTGTCGCGCAAGCGTGAGGGATTCCCGCTGTAGGGTTTTTAATACGTTCATAATTCTCTTATAGTGGGCAGCTAGAGTGACAGAAGCTTACACCCGAGTAAGGGGGTTGTTGCGTATGGGAGTAAAGGGGACTTGTTACTTAATGCTATGGTTGGGTTTTACCTTAATGATCTTTGGTAGTTGCGGATGCTTGCTAGAGTTCCAATCATAAGTGCATATGATCCAAGTACAGAAAGTATGTTAGCTCATGCCTCTCCCTCATATAAAATTGCAATAATGATTACCGGTCTAGTTATCGATTGCCTAGGGACAAATCCTTCTCTTGTGTTACAAAAAAGCTTTCTACTAAACAACTAGCTTTTATTATCTTGCAAATTACTCATAGTTTTATTCTCGCAAAGTACTCCTAGTTTTATTCTTGCAAAGTAGTTCTAGCATTACACCTACAAAGTACTTCTAGTTTCATACTTGCTCTAAGTAAAGCAAACGTTAAGTGTGTGTAGAGTTGTATCGGTGGTCGATAGAACTTGAAGGGAATGTTGATTCTACCTTTAGCTCCTCGTTGGGTTCGACACTCTTATTTATCGAGAAAGGCTACAACTGATCCCCTATACTTGTGGGTTATCAGACGCCGCCGGGGACATGTCCGTTATCACCATCACCACCAACTTCTCCTCCGTTCTCATGGTGATGTGTGAGTGGTTCATCCTCGGGGTTGAGGGTATGTACTAGTAGCTACGTGTTCGGCCTCTCTCTCATGTTCTTAATGAATTCAATCTTGATTGTGTCATGAGCTTTATTACTAAAGTTGGATCATATGATGTTCTTCCCCCTCTATCCTTTTTGTGGTGAATTGAGTCTTGCTCTTTGAAGTTTCTTTATGTTGAATTGAATCTTTTGTATTTGAGATTACATGATGCATGTTTAGTAGTTAACTTGCTGATACCCGTAGTGAGATTGAGGTACTCTTAGCATAAAGGTTGAACGATAAGTATCATATGTGTTATCGTAGTATGATTTCTAGGACTATCCGTGACACTTTGTGAGTGGTTCAATAGATCAAGATTGGAAAGACGATACACAATTTCATCGTACTTTCTCCGATAGAAACAGAAACTTTGGAGTGATTCTTTGCTGCACTTTGAGGGATTATCATGTGGTTTATTTATGTTGATGATGTTGAGAGTTGGCACTAGCGAAAGTATGAACCCTAGGCCTTGTTTCCTAGCATTGAGACACCGTTTTTACACACTTTAGTTACTTGCTACCTTACTGTTTCTATTTGTTCAGGTTCCAAAAAGCTATTTCTACCATCCATATTACACCATCATCTCTTCGCCGAACTAGTGCACCTATACAACTAACAATTCTATTGGGTGTGTTGGGGACACAAGAGACCACTTGTATTTGATTACATGGTTGTTTGTTATAGAATCACCTTCATCGTACACCTCTCGCGGATTGATAAATCTTAGGACATGCACTTGAGGGAAATTTGTTGTTGTCCTAGAAAACTCTGCGCTTGGAGGCCCAACAAAGTCTACAAGAATAAAGTTGCATAGTAGACATCAGTGGCTGGCTTGCGCTTTCAGATTCGTGTCTAGCGCGATAAAGCAGACCAAAGTCGCTAGAACAAAGAGGTGGGAGCTCAAGGGGGAGGCAAATTAGGCTTTCAAGGAGAGGGTCATTAAGGAGGGACCTTGGGAGGAAGGAGGTGATGCTAACAATATGTGGATGAAGAGGCAACTTGCATCTGTAAGGTGGCTTTAGAGGAGTTTGGAGTGACCAAAGGAAAGTAGAACCGAAGCTGAAGATGCCTGGGGGTAGAACGATGATGTCCAAAAGGCTATTAAGGACAAGAAAACTACTTCAGAAGCCTAAACCTGGATAGAAGTGTAGATAACATAGAGAAGTAGAAGGTGACAAAAAAGGCCGCAAAGAGATATATGGGTGAAGCAAATGGTCGGGCATATGAGGACCTCTACCAGCGCTTAGACACGAAGGAAGGTGAAAGGGACGTCTATAAGAAGCCCAAGATCCGAGAGAGGAAGACGAGGGATGTCAACTAAGTCAAATGCATCAAGGACAAAGCATATCAACTCCTGGTGAAGGATGAGGATATTAAGCATAGATGGTGGGAGTACTTCAAAAAGTTGTTCAATGGAGAGAATGGTAACTCTACCATTGAGTAGACGACTCCTTTTGATGATACCAGCATGCATTTTGTGCGATGAATCCAAAAGTCCGAGATCGGGGAGGCTTTGAAAAGGATGGAAGGAGGCAAGGCAATGGGCCTTGATTGTATCCCCATTGAGGTGTGGAGAGGTTTCAGAGACATAGAGATAGTATGGCTAACTATGTTTTTCAACCTCATTTATCGGGCAAACAAGATGCCAGAAGAATGGAGGCAGAGTATATTAGTATCAATCTTAAAGAATAAGAGGGATGTTCAAAGTTATACTAATTACCGTGGAATTAAGCTGATGAGTGATGACCCACAAATATAGGGGATCAATTATAGTCCTTTCAATAAGTAAGAGTGTCGAACCCAACGAGAAGCAAAAGGAATCAATAAGCAGTTTTCAGCAAGGTATTCTCAGCAAGTGCTGTAAAGTAGTAGTAACAGATAGTTTGATAGCAAGATAATTCGTAACAAGTAAACAAAGTAACAAGGTGCAGCAAGGTGGCCCAATCCTTTTATTGCAAAGGACAAGCAAGAAGTACTTCTTATAACGAGCAAAGCGTTCTCAAGGACACATGGGAATCTCGTCTAGTTAACTTCATCATGTTGCATTAATTCGCATTCACTGCTTCGGTAAGTTGTCATGTGGGTGGACCGGTGCCAGGGTGGTGTTCTTACTTGAACAAACTACCCACTTATGATTACCCCGTCTCGCAAGCATCCGCCACTACGAAAGAAGAATTAAGATAAATCAAACCATAGCATGAAACATATGGATCCAAATCCATTACAGAATAGCGCATAAACTAGGGTTTAAGCTTATGTCACTCTCGCAACCCATCATCTACTTACTAATCCCACAATGCCTTCCCCTATGCCCAAGGATGGTAATGTGTCGTGTAGTCGACGTTCACACGACACGACTAGATCAAGAACAACATAATACATCATAAAAACATTGAACGAAAACCAACTTCACATGATTACTTATAACAAGACTTCTCCCATATCCTCAAGAACAAACGGAACTACTCACAAATCATATTCATGTTCATGATCAGAGGAGATAAATATATGATTAACAATCTGAACATATGATCTTCCACCAAATAAATCAACTAGCATCAACTACGAGATGTAATTAACACTACTAGCAACCCACATGTACCAATCTGAGGTTTTGAGATAAAGATTGAATACAAGAGATGAACTATGGTTTGGAGATGAGATGGTGCTGGTGAATATGTTGATGGAGATGAGTCCTCCCACGATGAGAGGAACGTTGGTGATGACGATAACTTTGATTTCCCCCTCCCGGAGGGAAGTATCCCCGATGGAGTCACTTCGCCCGAGAGCAAAAGTGCTCCTGCCCAGGTTCTGCCTTGAACGGCGGCACTTCATCCCGAAAGTCTCCTCTTGATTTTTTTCTTGGGAAAATGGCTTCATATACGAGAAGATGGGCCACGGAGGCCCGCCACCTGAGCCTGTGGCTCCATGGTGGTCCCCTCTGGTAGATTTTTCTTCCAGTATTTTTTATATATTCCAAAATAAATCTCCGTAAATTTTCAGGTCATTTGGAGCTCTGGAGAATAGCTATCTCTGTTGTAGCTCATTTCAGGTCCAAAATTACAGCTGCCGCCAATCTCCCTCTTGTAACTTGCAATTTAAGAGAGGAAAGGCATTAGAATTGCACCTAAAAGTGAAATATAACTTAAAAACAATGAAAATAACAGTAGGAAACATGATGCAAAATGGACGTATCAATGAGCCATACAATGAAGCTATGGGAGAGAGTCATTGAGCACCGTTCAAAAAATGACAAGTGTGGCCAAATATCAATTTGGTTTAATGCCCGGGAGGTCAACCATGGAAGCCATTTTCTTGGTATGGTGTAGGACTACCGCCTTGTCAGATCCACGGTGAAACCCCAACTTGTTCATCTATTCTGTGTGCTTGTTTTATTATCCGCAATTTCATATTGCAATTCACCATTGCTCTTGCCAGTTCTTCGGTTGCTTGCAGGAACTCGAACCTCATTGTTCAGGTTGGTCGTGCCTACGGCAAGATCAATAACCATCGGAGATTGGTTTAGCGATTGTCGAGGCGTATCGTCGGGTACGGTACAGCCGGATCATCAAGGTCAAAATCCACCAAATCGATAGTTATCCCCACTCTCATCAAAAGATCGGCCCACCGTCACATCAGAGGCCGGGTAGACCAAACTTGACATGTGAGGAGTCCATAAAGAGAGACCTGAAGGACTAAAATATCATCAAAGACTAGCCATGGAGAGGGGTGTGTGAAAGTTACTTATCCACATGCCATAACCATAAATTGGTTTTGAAATCTTGTGGGTTTCAACTCTAGCTTACTCCAATTTATTTGAGACTAAAGACTTATTTATTGTTATTGTTGTTATATACCTGACGTATATGAAAAAAGTACATATGAAAGAAGTAAAATGGCCAAAAGAAAACATGAAAAAAACAAAGAAAATCAAACAGAAAAAGAAAAGAAAAACAAATAAGAAAAATGAAAAATCTAAAATCTAAAATCCAAAGAAATATTGAAAATATACTGTAACCAAAGAAAACCGATGAAAGCCTTAAAGAAAAACACAGAAAAAGAAAAAAAAACAAGAAAGAAACAAAAGAAAACCCAAGAAAAAAAAGAAACAGATGTGACATAGCGAAAACCAAAAAACTCATAAAAACACAGAAAAGAAAAGAAAAGTAACAACTAAAAACCGAAAAACCCCAACCATTGTACAGGAAAAAAAACCACCAACCTACAACGACCGAACGCAACTACCGAAGAGAATGAGCGAAAGCGAGCGAGCGGGAACACGTTAATGGTAGGCTGGTTCATATGTGCCACTGCAGGTGATGGGAAGCTACCATCTTGTTATAAACGAGACTAGAAGCAAAGGCGCATGTTGTCGTGCCGTTTATTCTGTGTCGATGTTGATGGAGCTTTGGTTTCTAAAATGTTTGTAACCCTATATTTGAAAAAAAAGGCTTGCTAAACAACCACCGACCATGTTTGTAACCTCAACAACATAATCCTTCAATCTAATCCTGAAAAGTTTTGGCTGGTATGCTGGAAACATTACATAATCCCAATTATAATACAATAAATTATGGAAAAAAATGCAAAAGCAACCACTGATCAGGAATCTAAAATTTCACGTATGTGGGCATGCTATGTATTGCGATGATGCAAACATAATAAGAAATTTAGTGTACTTGTAGAACTAGAACATGTCAGACTACCAAAAATTATTCCTGAGAGGCCCGTGACATGTTTTTCCTCCTTGGACTACCTCAACATTTTTCATCATCAAATCCACTTACTCATAGCTTGTGTTCATTGCACACTCCTTATGACCAGTGTTCATGGCCTACATCGAAGAACCCATTTGCAGCCCTCCAACCCCGTTTTCTTCTCCCATCCTAAAAATGTATCCATTTTTCTATGGTATACAAAAAAAATTGTGAGCTAAAACAACACAACACTGTTGAGTGAATAACTCAAACGTCAGATCTTTGACATTTAGCAATGCTCGAGTACAAAAATTAATGGATCTACAATGTATTCAAATCAAGAATCAGTTTAATATTTCATAGAAACATATTTGCCTCTTCCTCACTTCAAGACCTTCCATTTCCCTCTACTAATGTAGGCCATACACCTCCTGCTTACTGCAAAAAGAACACAAATATAACTGTCTTGATTGTGTCCTCCCATAATACACAAAGGATTTCCACCATATAGTTAAAATTTCTTTTTTGCACCGCCACATCATTAAAGGATAACACTAAACTTAACCAATTTCAGATAAAGTTCAAGCCGCAACAACAATTTTGCTGTAGACGTTATGCTCTCATATTTTAATGTGTAAAGAATGAGGGTCAATAATCATGTAATTGTCAAATAATATCCCAATACCATTGAATACAAACAACTTATTATGGAAAGCTTCTTCCTTTTGGCTCCCAAAAGTGGTGGCGGGGCAAACCCATTCTATGTGCACCAGTGCGCTATCATGCTTCCAATGAGGAGGTTAGGAACAACAGTTATGTTTAAAATCACTTGCTAGGTATGCAGGCACATTTGGTTCCTGGACTAAACCACTTGATGATGAAACGCCGATCATAAGTTTGCATGGGAGGAGCAAAAAGATTAACATGCCATATCTTTATTTAACTAAACACAAGGTCCTCATGCAGAATGATGAGGATGCTAAGTTAATTTTCCCAGAGAAGTTGCTAGGCTAGCTAGATATTTTGTAAAAAAATGTAGTCCATCATTCAAATCATAGTAATCTGGATCTGGGCGGCTAAGTACGACAATATGCAAAAAAAAGTAATTCCAAGTAGCTTCTGGCTTGTATCCTCCACGTAGTCTTGCTAATACATTTGGCAGCTGGTTATATGGGATTGATCACAAGTGTAGAATTCTTCTTAGCGTGGGAGCGCTTGCCATTATTTGGTCGCTTTGGCTATGTAGAAATGATAAGGTTTTTAACGATAAAAGCAATTCTCTTATGCAGGTTATCTACAGATGTACCGGTACGCTCTATTTATGGTCGTCTCTACAACGTGTGGAAAATCGTGACTTGTTTACGGAGGTGTGTACACGCTTGGAGAACATGGCGAGGGATACTTTTACCCGACATGGATGACGGCATGATCTTAGGATTGGCCCTCCCATGGTTTAGGCGTCATACAATCTTATGATTACTTGTATTTTGCCTCTTTTCTTTATGAGTTTCGACTTGGTTTGGCTGTGTGCATCTTAATTATGCAGAGGCTGGGTGTAATACTTAAACCTTTTATGTAATAAAGCGCCCCTTATCAACATAAGCAGAGCTATCACTAATAATATAAGATCCTAACCTCATCTTCAGAAACCGGAATATAACAATGTGACTTCTGCAGATGTTCCATTCAAATACTACGAGCATTCAAATGTTGACCCAAATCCAAGCATGGATGCCCCTAATTAATTAATTTGCCAGATAGCCGTAAGCTCATGTCACTACAAAAAAAAGACACATCCGTGACATTATGGCCCGAACGAAAACTTTTTCTATCATGGTTGTGACACTTCTATGACGATAATTGTGACAAAAACACGTATCATCATAGATGTGGTGGGCTCCTACTTCTATGACAAAAAATTATGACAGAAAATGGGTTTTTCGTCCTGGGCGGGCCGGAGACACACCTGCGTGACATTATTTGGGCCGTCCATAACATAAAAAATCATGGTAGAAGTTAGGGCGAGGAAATTTTCGGGGAGTTCCCGGTTACGGTGGGTGGTCGCGGCCTGCTACTTGTGAGCTGCGTTGGGATTTCCTCGAAGAGGAGAGGATGATGCAGTACAATAGAGATAAGTATTTCCCTTAGTTAAGAACCAAGCTTATCAATCCAGTAGGAGAACCACATAGAACCTCGTTAGCAGTACCTACACACACAAAAGCAAATACTTGCACCCAACGCAAACAAGAGGGTTGTCAATCCCCTTGGCGGTTACTTGCAAGGATTAATTCTGATAGTGATAGATAGATAGTAAATTGCAAAATAAAATAAAAGAAATAAAATTGCAGCAAGGTATTTTTGGATTTTATATATGATGGATAAATGACCCGGGGGCCATAGTTTTCACTAGAGGCTTCTCTCTCGAATGCATAGCATACGGTGGGTAAACAAATTACTGTTGGGCAATTGATAGAAAAGCGCATAGTTATGACAGATTCATGACAATGATCATGTATATAGGCATCACGTCCGAGACAAGTAGACCAACTCCTGCCTGCATCTACTATTATTACTCAACTCATCGACCGCTATCCAGCATGCATCTAGGGTATTAAGTTAATGAAAACAGAGTAACGCCTTAAGCAAGATGACATGATGTAGACAAAGTAAACTCAAGCAATATGAATAAACCCCATCGTGTTATCCTTAGTGGCAATAATACAAATACGTGTCTTGTCCCCTACTTTGTCACTGGGATAGAGCACCGCAAGATTGAACCCATCACAAAGCACCTCTCCCATTGCAAGATAAATCAATCTAGTTGGCCAAACCAAACGGATAGATCGGAGAGAAATACAAAGCTATAACAATCATGCATAAATAAGTTCAGAAAAGACTCAAATATTTCTCATGAATAATCTGATCATAAACCCACAATTCATCAGATCCCAACAAACACACCGCAAAAGAAGATTACATTGAATAGAACTCCAAGGAGATCGAGGAGAACATTGTATTGAACATCAAAGAGAGAGAAGAAGCCATCTAGCTACTAGCTATGGACCTGTAGGTCTGTGATAAACTACTCACACATCATCGGAAGGGCAGCAAGGTTGATGTAGAAGCCCTCCGTGATCGATTCCCCCTCCGGCAGAGTACCGGAAAAGGCCTTCGGATGGGATTGCGGAAGAATAGAGGCTTGCGGCGGCAGAAAAGTTATTCGTGGTGGCTCTCTGTTGGTTTCCCAATATTTGAGAATTTATAGAAGTGGAATTAGGTCAAACAGAGCCACGAGGGGCCCACAAGGCATCAGGGCGCACCCCCCTGGGGCCACGCCTTGTTGCCTTGTCACCTCCTCGTGAGGCTTCTGGCCTCCTCCCGAAGCTTTCAGGGTCTCTTTTGTCCAGAAAAAATCATCAAAAAGTTTCGTGGCATTTGGACTTCGTTTGGTACTGATTTCCTGAAAAATCAAAAACAAGCAGAAAACAGCAACTAGCACTAGGCACTAGGTTAATAGGTTAGTTCCAAAAAATGATATAAAATGTCATATAATTGCATATAAAACATCCAAGATTGATACTATAATAACATGGAAGAATCAAAAATTATAGATCCGTTGGAGACGTATCAAGCATCCCCAAGCTTAATTCCTGCTCGTCCTCGAGTAGGTAAATGATAAAAACAGAATTTTTGATGTGGAATGCTACCTAACATGTTCATCATGTAATCCTCTTTTACAGTATGAATATTAAGATCCAATTGATTCAAAGCAATAGTCTATAATTTTATATAAAGACATCAATACTCAGGCATACTAACAAACAATCATGTCTTTCAAAATAAAAATGCTAAAGAAAGTTATCCCTACAAAATCATATAATCCTGTCATGCTCCATATTCTTAACATAAAGTATTTATCATGCACAACCACGGAGACAATCAAGAATTTGGTTCATACTTTTTAACGCGCTTCAGCTTTTTCAACCCTCACGCAATACATGAGCGCAAGCCATGGATATAGCACTATGGGTGGAATAGAATGATGATAGAGATTAATAAGGGGAAGTCAAAAAGAGAAGATAGTCTCACATCGACGAGGCTAATCGACGGGCTATGGAGATGCCCATTAATTGATGTCAATGCGAGGAGTAGGGATTGCCATGCAACGGATGCACTAAGAGCTATAAGTGTATGAAAGCTCAAAATAAAAACTAAGTGGGTGTGCATCCAACTTGCTTGCTCATGAAGACCTCGGGCATTTGAGGAAGCCCATCATCGGAATATACAAGCCAAGTTCTATAATGAAAAAAAATCCCACTAGTATATGAAAGAGACAACATAGGAGACTCTCTATATGAAAAACATGGTACTACTTTGAAGCACAAGTGAAAAAGATAGTAACACTGCCCCTTCTCTCTTTTTCTCTCATTTTTTTCTTTTTCTCTCTCTTTTTTTGTGGGATCTTTTTGGCCTCTCTTTTTTCCTTTTTTTATTTCCTCACTGGGACAATGCTCTAATAATGATGATCATCACACTTCTATTTACTTACAACTCAAAATTACAACTCGATACTAGAACAAATATGACTCTATATGAATGCCTCTGGCAGTGTACTGATAACCCACAAGTATAGGGGATCAATTGTAGCTTTTTCGATAAATAAGAGTGTCGAACCCAACGAGGAGCTAAAGGTAGAATTAATATTCCCTTCAAGTTCTATCGACCACCGATACAACTCTACGCACACTTAACATTCGCTTTACCTAGAACAAGTATAAAACTATTTTGTAGGTGATAGGATAGGTTTGCAAGAATAAAACTAGAAGTACTTTGCGAGAATAAAACTATGAGTAATTTGCAAGATAATAAAAGTTAGTTGTTTAGTAGAAAGTTTTTGTAACACAAGAAAGTTATTTGTCCCTAGGCAATCGATAACTAGACATGTAATCATTGTTGCAATTTTATATGAGGGAGAGGCATGAGCTAACATACTTTCCGTACTTGGATCATATGCACTTATGATTGGAACTCTAGCAAGCATCCGCAACTTCCAAATATCATTAAGGTAAAACCCAACCATAGCATTAAGTATCAAGTCCTCTTTACTCCCATACGCAACAACCCCCTTACTCGGGTATGTGTTTCAGTCACTCACGCCACCCACTATAAGAGAATCATGAACGTATTGCAACACCCTACAATGGGAATCCCTCACGCTTGCGCGACATGGAGGGCACCATAGGACAGCACCAAAGTAAAACATACAACTCAAACCAATCACGATCATCAATCAACCCATAGGACAAAACGAATCTACTCAAACATCATAGGATGGCCACAAATCATTGGATAATAATAAGTAGCATTAAGCACCATGTTTAAGTAGAGATTATAGCGGGGAGAAGAGGTGTTACACCGCTGCATAGAGGGGGAGAGAGTTGGTGTTGACGGCGGCGAAGTTGTTGGTGTAGATCACCATCACGAGGGTTCCCCCGGCGGCGCTCCGGCGCCACCGGAAGAGAGGGGGAGAGGGCCCCCCCTCCTTCTTATTCTTGCTTGGCCTCCCTCCTAGATGGGAGGAGAGTTTCCCCTCTGGTTCTTGGTCTCCATGGTGGTGGAGGGGCAGGAGCCCCCCATAGATTGGATCTCTCTCTCTCTGTTCTCTTCTGTTTCGCGTTCCTGTTTTCTGGCCCTTCACCGTTTCTTAAATTACCGGAGATCCGTAACTCCGATTGGGCTGAAATTTTAACATGATTTTTTTCTGGATATTAGCTTCCTTGCGCCCGAAGTAGAGGACCAACTGAGCTTCGAGGGACTCACGAGGCACCACGGCGCGCCTGGCCCCCCCTGGCGCGCCCTGGGGCCTCGTGGGGCCCACGAGCACCGCCTTGCGTTGATTCCACTTCCCAAAAATCACATATATTCCAAAATAATTCTCCGCAAAATTTTATTGCATTTGGACTTCATTTGATATGGATTTTCTGCGAAACAAAAACAATCAGAAAAACAGGAACTGGTACTGGGCACTGGATCAATAGGTTAGTCCCAAAAATAATATAAAATTTTGCCAAAAATATGTGAAAGTGTAAGAATATTGGCATGAAACAATCAAAAATTATAGATACGACGGAGACGTATTAGCATCCCCAAGCTTAATTCTGCTCATCCTCGAGTAGGTAAATGATAAAAAAGATAATTTTTGATGTGGAATGCCACCTAGCATAATCTTGATCATATAATCTAGTCATGGCATGAATATTAAGACACGAGTGATTCAAAGCAATAGTCTATAATTTGATATAAAGACATCAATACTCAGGCATCCCAGCAAACAATCATGTCTTTCAAAATATCAATGCTAAAGAACGTTATCCCTACAAAATCATATAGCCTTGTCATGCTCCATCTTCTTAACACAAAATATAAATCATGTACTACTCCGGTGTCAGCCAAGCAATTGGTTCATACTTTTTAACGCGCTTCAGATTTTTCAACCCCCACGCAATACATGAGCGCAAGCCATGGATATAGCACTATGGGTGGAATAGAATGATGATAGAGATAATATGGAGAAGACAAAAAAAGAAGAAAGTCTCACATCGACGCGGCTAATCAACGGGCTATGGAGATGCCAATCCATTGATGTCAATGCGAGGAGTAGGGATTGCCATGCAACGGATGCACTAAGAGCTATAAGTGTATGAAATCTCAACGTGAAACTAAGTGGGCGTGCATCCAACTTGCTTGCTCGAAGACCTCGGGCATTTGAGGAAGCCCATCATCGGAATATACAAGCCAAGTTCTATAATGAAAAATTCCCACTAGTATATGAAAATGAAAGCATAGGAGACTCTCTATATGAAAAACATGGTGCTACTCTGAAGCACAAGTGTGGTAAAGGATAGTAACATTGCCCCTTCTCTCTTTTTCTCTCATTTCATTTTTTTTTGTTTTCTCCTTTTTTTTCATTTTTTTTCTTGGGCTTTTTTTGGCCTCACTTTTTTTTCCTTTTTTTTATTTTGTCCGAAGTCTCATCCCGACTTGTGGGGGAATCATAGTCTCCATCATCCTTTCCTCATTGGGACAATGCTCTAATAATGAATAATGATGATCATCACACTTCTATTTACTTACAACTCAAAAAATTACAACTCGATACTAGAACAAAGTATGACTCTATATGAATGCCTCTGGCAGTGTACCAGGATGTGCAATGATCTAGCGTAGCAAAGATATCAAAAAACGGACAAGCCATGAAAATATCATGCTAGCTATCTTACGATCATGCAAAGCAATATGACAATGAATGCTCAAGTCATGTATATGATGATGATGGAAGTTGCATGGCAATATATCTCGGAATGGCTATGGAAATGCCATACTAGCTAGGTATGGTGGCTGTTTTGAGGAAGATATAAGGAGGCTTATGTGTGATAGAGCGTATCATATCACGGGGTTTGGATGCACCGGCGAAGTTTGCACCGACTCTCGAGGTGAGAAAGGGCAATGCACGGTACCGTAGAGGCTAGCAAATTGCGGAAAGGTGAGAGTGCGTATAATCCATGGACTCACATTAGTCATAAAGAACTCACATACTTATTGCGAAAGTTTATTAGCCCTCGAAGCAAAGTACTACTACGCATGCCCCTAGGGGGGAGGTTGGTAGGAGTTAACCATCGCACGCCCCGACCTTCATGCAAAGATAGACAATCAAGGATAAATTGTGCTCCAACTTCCTAGCATAACGGGAGACTATACGTGCATGCTTCGGGAATCACAAACCTTAACACCAATATTCTTACTAAACCACAATCATTCACTAGTACCTCCCACATATTACCATCTCTATATCGCAAAACTATTGCAAGGAATCAAACATATCATATTCAGTGATCTACAAGTTTTATGTAGGATTTTCTGACTAACCATGTGAATGACCAATTCCTGTTGACTCTCTAAATAGATATAAGTGAAGCAAGAGAGTTTAATTATTTCTACAAAAGACCATGCTCTAATAAATATAAGTGAAGCAAAAGAGCATTCTACAAATAACGGTTTTCTATATGAACAGAAACAGGCATCCAAACTTCAAATGATATAAGTGAAGCACATGAAGCATTCTATAAAGCCATACTCAAAAGATATAAGTGAAGCGCAAAGAGCATTATATAAATCAACCAAGGACTATCTCATACCAGCATGGTGAATTTATTAAAAGAAAAATAAAAGGCACACGACGCTCCAAGAATTTACGCATATCATGTGAACAAAACAAAAACCGAGACATACCGATAATTGTTGAATAAAGATAGGATGCCTTCCGGGGCATCCCCAAGCTTAGACGCTTGAGTCTCCTTGAATATTTACTTGGGTGCCTTGGGCATCCCCAAGATTGATCTCTGGCCTCTCCTCATTCTTCTCATATCAATACCTCCTCGATCTTTGAACACTTCATCCACACAAAACTTAACAAAACCTTCGTGAGATCCGTTAGTATAATAAACCAAATCACTACTTTAAGTACTGTTGCAAACCCATTCATATTTTATTTTTGCATTATACCAACTGTATTCTAACTTCCCCATGGCTTATACCTTCCGATACATTCCATAGTTTCATCGAAACAAGCACAACAATGCATCAAAAACAGAATCTGTCAAAAACATAACAGTCTGTAGTAATATGAACATTGACCATACTTCTGTAACTCTAAAAATTCTGAAAAATTAGGACAAAATAAAAAAATTGCATAGAAGTACTGTACAAAAATTTCAGAATTTTTTCACGTTCCAGTAAAAAATGTAAATTCACGCACTACAGCAAAAGTTTCTGTTTTTGCACCGCACATACCAAACAAGCAATTTAAACATCCTAAAGGAAATCTTGGCACATTATTTTTATAATACAATGGATTTGTACAAGGGGATAATTATTTTTGTTGAAAAGTTTCTTTAATCAAGGTTCACAAAGTTTCCATGGGCATGAACAAAGTTCAAGGCTAGCCCCCACTTCCATATTGCTCATCTGTCTCACTTTCACTTTTCCTTTTGTAAAAGTTTTAGGTTCCCCTCTATATATTTTTTGTTATTAAACTTTATAAAAGCACTCAAAAGAAATAAATGACTCTCTAAAACTTCCGGGTTGTCTCCCTGGCAGCGCTTTTTTTAAAGCCATTAAGCTAGGCATAAAGTGTTCAAGTAATTGATCCACTCGGATCCCAAGGTATATCAAAGTAATATATATCATGAAATGACAAAGTCTAACTCTTTTCCTATGCATCGGCATGTCATAAAAGAACAATTCATGCACATCAAGTAAAGGCCAATGCATAGCATAAACAGTTTCTTCCAATTTTATCGTACTGGAAACATAAAGAGGTGGAGATGTAGTTCCTCTCTCATAATAATTGCAATTAGGATCAGCAAACACATGCATATTATATTCATCAAAATTATCAAGTGTAGTAGTAAAACGCAACCCATCAATATAATCCTTAATAAGAGCAAACTTCTCCGATATAGTGTAGTTGGGAAAATTCAAAAATATAATAGGACTATCATGTGTGGGTGCAGTAGCAACAATTTCATTCTTAACATAAGGAACTATAGCAAGTTCATCTCCATAAGCATAATTCATATTGGCATCATGGCCAAAAGCATAGCAAGCATCAATTTCATCAAAAAGGGACATTTCAAACGAATCCAAGGGATCATAGCAATTATCATAGCATTCATCCTTCGGTAAGCACGAAGGGAAATTAAACAATGTATGAGATAAAGAGTTACTCTCATCAGAAGGTGGGCACGGGTGATCAATCCGCTCTTCCTCCTTTTGTTCTTCGCTCTCCTCCTCAATTTTTTCATCTAATGAGCTCACAGTGTCATCAATTTCTTCTTCCATAGATTCTTGCAAAATATTAGTCTCTTCTAGGACAGCGGAGACTTTCTCAATAAATTCTTTAACATAAGCATTAGAAGCATAATTTTCATAGCAATATTTAAGTATGGCAAAAATTTCAGATTTGTAAAGCTCCATATAATACTCTTCAATCAAAGCAGCAACTTCATAAGCACCCTTAAAAGCAACAAATTCTTCTATTTGTTCAATATCATAGTAACTATAAGCCTCCTTGGCATAAGAAGATAGGACTTCATTATCATTAAACTCACATTGAAAGGGAAGGTGTTTTTTAGAGTCCTTCCTAGAGCAGCAAGTAATATCACAATATTCGCATAAGATCGAAGCATAGCAATGCAAACTATTAATTTGATGCCATAAAAGTTTCCCTTTTTGAGATAAGCGGTGTCGCACAAAATAAGCATGCTCATTTAATGATTTTTTTCTCAACTAAGCTAGTTGGGTTTTCAGCACGAGCACATAGGGATCGAAGATGATCCAAGTAGAAAGCTTCAGCAGTATGATAGATTTTGGGTGGTTCTTCAACCATTGATTTAGCAGGTACAACTAATTTTTTTGGTATTTTGCGTTTCCTATCCATAACTAAAGATAGAAAACAAGAGCACAAAATAAAATCTACTTAGTGATAAAGCAAACAAGCACACACGAGAATATCAACCCCACGCTATTGCTCACCGGCAACAGCGTCAGAAAAAGGTCTTGATAACCCACAAGTATAGGGGATCAATTGTAGCTTTTTCGATAAATAAGAGTGTCAAACCCAACGAGGAGCTAAAGGTAGAATTAATATTCCCTTCAAGTTCTATCGACCACCGATACAACTCTACGCACACTTAACATTCGCTTTACCTAGAACAAGTATAAAACTATTTTGTAGGTGATAGGATAGGTTTGCAAGAATAAAACTAGAAGTACTTTGCGAGAATAAAACTATGAGTAATTTGCAAGATAATAAAAGTTAGTTGTTTAGTAGAAAGTTTTTGTAACACAAGAAAGTTATTTGTCCCTAGGCAATCGATAACTAGACATGTAATCATTGTTGCAATTTTATATGTGGGAGAGTCATGAGCTAACATACTTTCCGTACTTGGATCATATGCACTTATGATTGGAACTCTAGCAAGCATCCGCAACTACCAAAGATCATTAAGGTAAAACCCAACCATAGCATTAAGTATCAAGTCCTCTTTACTCCCATACGCAACAACCCCCTTACTCGGGTATGTGTTTCAGTCACTCACGCCACCCACTATAAGAGAATCATGAACGTATTGCAACACCCTACAGCGGGAATCCCTCACGCTTACGCGACATGGAGGGCACCATAGGACATCACGAAAGTAAAACATACAACTCAAACCAATCACGATCATCGTTTCTTAAATTCCCGGAGATCAGTAACTCCGATTGGGCTGAAATTTTAACACGATTTTTTTCCGGATATTAGCTTCCTTGCGCCCGAAGTAGAGCACCAACCGAGCTTCGAGGGACTCACGAGGCACCACGGCGCGCCTGGCCCCCTGGCAAACCCTGGGGCCTCGTGGGGCCCACGAGCACCGCCTTGCATTGATTCGACTTCCCAAAAATCACATATATTCCAAAATAATTCTCCGTAAAAATTTATTGCATTTGGACTTCATTTGATATGGATTTTCTGCGAAACAAAAACAAGCAGAAAAACAGGAACTAGCACTGGGCACTGGATCAATAGGTTAGTCCCAAAAATAATATAAAATGTTGCCCAAAATATGTGAAAGTGGTAGAATATTGGCATGAAACAATAAAAAATTATAGATACGATGGAGACGTATCATGTACCAGGATGTGCAATGATACTAGCGTTACATGTATGAAAATGATGAACGGTGGCTGAGCCACAAATACTATGTTAGCTATATGATCATGTAAAGCAATATGACAATGATGATGTGTGTCATATGAACAGAACAGTGGAAGTTGCATGGCAATATATCTCGGAATGGCTATGGAAATGCCATGATAGATAGGTATGGTGACTGTTTTGAGGAAGATATAAGGAGGCTTATGTGTGATAGAGCGTATCATATCACGGGGTTTGGATGCACCGGCGAAGTTTGCACCGACTCTCGAGGTGAGAAAGGGCAATGGACGGTACCAAAGAGGCTAGCAAATTGTGGAAAGGTAAGAGTGCGTATAATCCATGGACTCACATTAGTCATAAAGAACTCACATATTTATTGTGAAAGTTTATTAGCCCTCGAAGCAAAGTACTACTACGTGTGCCCCTAGGGGGGAGGTTGGTAGGAGTTAACCATCGCGCACCCCCGACCGCCACACAAAGGAATACAATCAATAATAAATCATGCTCCAACTTCTTAGCATAACGACAGACCATACGTGCATGCTTCGGGAATCACAAACCTTAACACCAATATTCTTACTAAAATAAAATTATCTACTAGTACCTCCCACATATTACCATCTTAATATCGCAAAACTATTGCAAGGAATCAAACTTATCATATCCAGTGATCTACATGAAAGTTTTTATTATATCCCTCTTGAATACCTATCATATCAGGACTAAATTCATAACCCGTTTATATTACCATTGCTAATTATTAGACTCTCAAAAAGATATAATTGAAGCATGAGAGTGCTACTATTTCTTTAAAATATAACCACCGCCGTGCTCTAAAAGATATAAGTAAAGCACTAAAGCAACTGCCTAGCTCAAAAGATATAAGTGAAGCACATAGAGTATTCTAACAAATCACGAATAATGTGTGTCCCTCTCAAAAAGGTGTGTTCAGAAAAGATGATTGTGGCAAACTAAAAAGCAAACAAAATCAAGAAAACTATAGCACAAGACACTCCAAGTAAAACACATATCATGTGATGAATAAAAATATAGCTCCAAGTGATATACCGATAGAATGTAGACGAAAGAGGGGATGCCATCCGGGGCATCCCCAAGCTTAGACGCTTAGGTCTTCCTTGAATATTACCTTGGAGTGCCTTGGGCATCCCCAAGCTTACGGTCTTGCCGCTCCTTATTCCTTCATCCATCGTGGTCTCACCCAAAACTTGAAAACTTCAGCACACAAAACTCAACAGAAACCTTGTGAGATCCGTTAGTATAACAAATAAATCTTAAACTTTAGGTACTGTTGTAAATTGATTCATATTTAATATTGGCATAATGCTACTGTACTCCAACTTCTCCATGACTCATACCCCCCGATACGATCCATTGATTCATCAAAATAAGCAAACTATGCAACAAAAACAGAATCTGTCTAAAATAGAACAGTCTGTAAAGATTTAAAAACCATACTTCTGTAACTCCACAAATTCTGAAAATTATTACAACGTAAAAAATTCATATACCAATACTGTGTAAAAATTTCAGATTTTTCTGACACTCCAGTACAGAACCAAAAATCAAATACTGAGCGCAAAACTTTCTATTTTCCAAACAGCATCAATTATACTATCATCCAAATCATCCCAAAGGCATTACTTGGCACAAACACTAATTAAAAGATAAAAACACAATCATAACAGAGGCTACAATTGTGTAAACACACAAAATAGAAAACAAAGCAAAAATTTAAGATACATATTGGGTTGCCTCCCAACAAGCGCTATTGTTTTATGCCCCTAGCTAGGCATAATGCATAGTTTCAAGTATTATCATCCTTCAAATTAATTCCATAGGTGGGCCTCATAATAGATTCATATGGTGTCTTAATTCTCTTTCTAGGGAAGTGTTCCATCCCTTTCTTTAATGGAAATTGGAATCTTATATTACCTTCTTTCATATCAATAATAGCACCCACGGTTCGTAGGAAAGGCCTACCAAGTATTATAGGACAAGACGGATTGCATTCAATATCAAGCACAATAAAATCCACGGGTACATAATTCCTATTAGCAAGAATAAGCACATCATTTATTCTACCCAATGGTTTTTTAATAGTGGAATCCGCAAGATGTAAGTTAAGGGAACAAGCATCCATATCGGTGAGACCTAGCACGTCACATAAAGATTTTTGTATAGTAGAGACGCTAGCACCTAGATCACAGAAGGCATTACATTCATAATATTTAATTTTAACTTTAATAGTAGGTTCCCATTCATCATGTAATTTGTAGGTATTGAGATTTCCAAATTAAGCTTTTTTTCATGAGCTTTTATCATAGCTTCAACAATATGTTTAGTAAAAGCTTTATTTTGTTCATAGGCATTAGGTGAATTAATCATGGATTGCAACAAGGAAATACATTCAACTAAAGCGCAATTATCATAATTGAAGTCCTTGTAATCCAAAGTAGTGGGCAAATCACTATTTAAAGTTTTGACCTCTCCAAACCCACTTTTATCATTTTTATCAATAAGATCATCACCCTCCAAATAATTGGGATGCCTTCTAGCTAAAGTTGACTCATCTCCAGTCCCTCTTTCATCAAGTTTTATATTACTAAATAAAGATTCAATAGGTGAGACACCAATCATTTAAATATCTTCATCATTACTACGATAGAAACTGTGTGGAATAGTTTTTTCTAGGAATTCTCGCTTAGCTCTCAACCTAGCGGTTCTTTCTTTACTTTCATTAACGGAGACATGTATAGCTTTAATAGACTCATTTATATCATGCTTGGGTGGCCAAATTTTAACTTTGAGAGTTTCAACACCATGAGCAATTCTATCCATGTTCCTAGCCATGTCATCAACTTTATTCAATTTTTCTTCTACCATAGCATTGAAAATCTTTTGAGAATTAATAAATTCTTTAATATTACTTTCAAGATCAGAGGGTATCCTATTATTATTATAGGATTACCATAGGAATTACCATAATTATTAGAGGACTTTCCAAGAAACGGTCTAGGATTGAAATTACCCCTATAAGCATTGTTGTTGAAATTATTTCTAGAGACAAAATTCACATCAATAGCATCATTATTTTGCTCAATCAAAGTAGATAATGTCACATCATTAGGACCAACATGAGCACTTTTACTAGCAACCAATTTCATAAGAGCATCCATCTTATCACTCAAAGTATTAATTTCTTCGACAAAATTTACCTTCTTACCAATTGGAGTCCTTTCAGTGTGCCATTGAGAATAATTTGTCATAATATTATCAAGGAGTTTTGTAGCTTCTCCCAATGTAATTTCCATAAAAGTACCACTTGCGGTAGAGTCTAGAAGATTTCTAGAAACAAAGTTTAGTCCCGCATAATTTTTTTGTATAATCATCCATAAGCTTAAGCCATGAGTGGGGCAATTTCTTATCATTAATTTCATTATCTCCCAAGATTGTGCAACATGTTCATGCTCAAGTTGCTTAAAATTCATAATCTGATTTCTAAGAGAAATAATCTTAGCGGGAGGAAAATATTTGGCAATAAAAGCATCCTTACACTTATCCCAAGAATCAATACTATTTTGAGGCAAGGATGAAAACCAAGTTTTAGCAAGATCTCGCAGTGAGAACGGAAATAATTTCAATTTGACAATAACATTATCCACATCTTTCTTCTTTTGCATATCACAAAGTTCAACAAAATATTAAGATGGGATGTAGCATCTTCATTAGGACTACTAGAAAATTGTTCTTTCATAACAAGATTAAGCAAAGTAGCATTAATGTCACACGACTCTGCACTAGTGGCGGGAGGAGCAATAGGAGTAATAATAAAATCATTATTATTAGTATTGCAAAAGTCACACAATTTGGTGTTTTCTTGAGACATAGCGACAAAGCAAGCTAACTAGCAAAAAAGCAAACGAAAATATTTTTGTGTTTTTGTAAATTTTGTTTTAGAAGTGGGGGAGATGAAAACGAGAGACAAATGCAAATAAAAAGGCAAATGAAAATAAGAGCAAGTACATGATAGTTTATGCAAAGGTACTTGATAGGTTTTGGTGATGTCTCCCCGGCAACGGCACCAGAAATTCTTCCTCCTACTTGTGAGCTGCGTTGGGATTTCCTCGAAGAGGAGAGGATGATGCAGTACAGTAGAGATAAGTATTTCCCTCAGTTAAGAACCAAGGTTATCAATCCAGTAGGCGAACCACACAGAACCTCGTTAGCTGCACCTACACACACAAAAGCAAATACTTGCACCCAACGCAAACAAGAGGGTTGTCAATCCCCTTGGCGGTTACTTGCAAGGATTAATTTTTATAGTGATAGATAGATAGTAAATTGCAAAATAAAATAAAAGAAATAAAATTGTAGCAAGGTATTTTTGGATTATATATATGATGGATAAATGACCCGGGGGCCATAGTTTTCACTAGAGGCTTCACTCTCGAACGCATAGCATACGGCGGGTAAACAAATTAATGGTGGGCAATTGATAGAAAAGTGCATAGTTATGACGTATTCATCGCAATGATCATGTATATAGGCATCACGTCTGAGACAAGTAGACCGACTCCTGCCTGCATCTACTACTATTACTCCACCCATCGACCGCTATCCAGCATGCATCTAGGGTATTAAGTTAATGAAAACAGAGTAACGCCTTAAGCAAGATGACATGATGTAGACAAAGTAAACTCTAGCAATATGAATAAACCCCATCGTTTTATCCTTAATGGCAACAATCCAAATACGTGTCTTGTCCCCTACTTTGTCACTGGGATAGAGCACCGCAAGATTGAACCCATCACAAAGCACCTCTCCCATTGCAAGATAAATCACTCTAGTTGGCCAAACCAAACGGATAGATCGGAGAGAAATACAAAGCTATAACAATCATGCATAAATAAGTTCAGAAAAGACTCAAATATTTCTCATGAATAATCTGATCATAAACCCACAATTCATCGGATCCCAACAAACACACCGCAAAAGAAGATTACATCGAATAGAACTCCAAGGAGATCGAGGAGAACATTGTATTGAAGATCAAAGAGTGAGAAGAAGAAATCTAGCTACTAGCTATGGACCCGTAGGTCTGTGGCAACCTACTCACACATCATCGGAAGGGCAGCAAGGTTGATGTAGAAGCCCTCCATGATCGATTCCCCCTCCGGCAGAGTACCGGAAAAGGCCTCCAGATGGGATCGCGGAAGAACAGAGGCTTGCGGCGGCAGAAAAGTTATTCGGGGTGGCTCTCTGTTGGTTTCCCAATATTTGAGAATTTATAGAAGTGGAATTAGGTCAAACAGAGCCATGAGGGGCCCACAAGGCATCAGGGTGCGCCCCCCTTGGGCCGCGCCCTGTTGTCTTGTCACCTCCTTGTGAGACTTCTGGCCTCCTCCCGAAGCTTCCAGGGTCTCTTTTGTCCAAAAAAATCATCAAAAAGTTTCGTGGCATTTGGACCTCGTTTGGTACTGATTTCCTGAAAGCCAAAAACAAGCAGAAAATAGCAACTGGCACTGGGCACTAGGTTAATAGGTTAGTCCCAAAAAATGATATAAAATAGCATATAATTGCATATAAAACATCCAAGATTGATACTATAATAGCATGGAACAATAAAAAATTATAGATCCATTGGAGACGTATCAGGGCCGAGCGATGCAGTGTGGTTTGCGCGTTTCTCTCATACGCGCGCGTGTGTGGGGGGCGTTCGCTAACTGAACCCGAGTGAGGCGTTCGCTTACTGGACCCGAGCGATCGATCGATCCCTTGCACTACTACACATACTGAACCCGAGCGATCAATCCCACTGCGTACTGAAGCCGAGCGATCCCTTCGCTACTAACTGAACTCGAGTGATTCCTTCGCTGCTAACTGAACCGAGCGATTCCTTCGCTGCTAACTGAACCCGATCGATCCTTCTCGTTGCTTACTGAAGCCGATCGAGCCCACGTGCGAGACTTAGCCAGCCGGTGTTGGGTTTGCCTCTCGATGAACAGTGTCCGTTGCTGCCGCGCACGCGATACGTAGAACGAGTCAAGACTTGCATCGATCGAACCCCTTGCGCGAGACGTGGTGAGTTGACCTAGCCGGTTGGTTGGATGGCTGTGGATGAATAGTTCCTGTTGCTGCCGCCCGCTCGTACGCCCCACCCCAGCCGGTGGGGGTTGGATGAACAGGACACCGTGGTAGTAGGCGGTTGCCGCTGGATGAACAGGACCCTGAGGAGGCCGTGTCGCAGTACGCCACACCTAGCCGGTTGGGGGTGGATGAACATGACCCCGTGGAGGCTGGAGGAAGTCGACGTTGATGAACAGTAATTGGTGGAGGCTGGAGAGGAAGTCGACGGTGGATGAACAATAGCCCGTCGAGTCCCGTTTTGCGGTACGCCACACCCCTCCCGATGAACAGGAGCCCGTTTCGACCGTAGGCAGTTCGGGAGAAGTCCGTTTCCTCTGTTTTGCGGTACACCAGAGCCCTCCCGATGAACAGGACCCCGTTTCGACCATAGGTGATTGAACAGAAGTCTGTTTCCTCCGTTTTGCCGTACGCCACACCCCCAGCCGATGAACAGGACCCCATTTCGGCCGTAGGCGGTCGAAGAGAAGCCTGTTTCCTCCGTTTTGCAGTACACCAGACCCTGAGTGTCAGTGTATAAAACATGGGTATTTTGTACCTTGACTTATGCACAGACACTGGTAGCTTCCCTGTTGGCCAAAGCTTGCCGGAAACTGATAAACATCAAGATTGAAGACCCAGTTGCGGAAGCCACTGAAGAGAAGATCAAGACGAAGCATCAAGTTCTACACCAAAGATAACCTTTGCCGGCAAGGCCGAGCCGGCAAGGTGAAGACCCGGCAAGCTCTGTGCCGGCAACCTCTCGCTATCGATGAGGTGTCAAGCTCGCAGGCAGTTAGGTTTGATTTGTCGGGCACGTGTCAGCATGCTGGAAGGAAATTCGCCTTTAATTGACACCCGTCTAGAAGGCGTGTCAAGTTAATAGGAGGTAGTTGGGTGAGCGGTGCAGAAACCTTGCCGGGACTACTCCTCCACATGACACCTAACGAAGCATTTATTGCTTTTGTCCTAAACTGGCAAAGTTAGGTATGATAGCACTGTTTGCTATCTAATCAACTTGTAATGACTATTTTGCCACTGTGGTAACCCCTTGAGCTATAAAAGGAGGGCCAAGGCAACCTTTGGATCGTCCAATCGACCTTTTGCACAACTTGCATGCGTAGCTGCTCTCTCTGCACCTTGCCGGGAGGAGCGCTCCTTGTACTTGTGTATACACATCCAATATACAAAGCAGGAGTAGGGTTTTACACCTCATGGTGGCCCGAACCTGGGTAAATCCCTTGCGCCCTTCTGTTGATTCTGCTCTTTGTGCTCATCGATCTCCCTAGCCGAACTGCAAAGGGGCTAGATGGCCCCATAGATGGTCGTACCCACGACATCTTTGGCGCGCCAGGTAGGGTGGTCGCTTGCGCGAACCTGAATCAGCAGATTGCGCATCGATTTCATTAGCTTCATCATCGTCTTTGTCATCGTTGATGGCCCCCAAGAAGAAGGGCATCACGATGACGGATCCTCCCACCTCCAAGGTTCCTTCGCATGTATCCGCAGGCGGCGCAGGCAGTGTCGTGGGTGCAAGTCTGACAGTAGTGTGTAGGGGTACGGATGAGAGGGCAGAGCCTAGCTACGGTGCAGGTGTTACACTCGAATTTATGAGTTCAGACCCCTCAGCGGGGGAGGTAATAGCCCTACGTCTCGGTGCTCTGGAGCTGTATTGCTTGAGTGTATAGGTTTACCAAGATGCGAACCCTTGGAATGGAGCTGGGGGTGGCTTATATAGTGTCGCCAGTCCTCCCATGCATGCCCGCCATTACCAGGGGTTAAGAGGGTGTCAATGCGCCAGGTAACGGGTGCATTGATTACAATTAATACGAGAGAACGTGCGTCCCGACCGTTGCGCTTTGGGAGTCTCCTGGTCTTCTATGGTTGAGTGACTTTCGGATGCTCCGAGTGAAACAAGCTGGTCGAGTGAACTCTTGTCTTCCGAGTGGTTCGTTGAACTCCGAGTGAATGTCAGTCTGCGGAATTCTGGGTTGTTGATCTGGCCCTGGGGCCTAGTCTAAGACGTGTGGTGTCCTAGGATAGGGTCTATAGGTCAAGCCTATTACCCTATCCCTAGTACATGCCCTCGTCATTAGCCCCCGAATCGGTCGAGGTTAGGCGGGTCGAGTCAAGGCGGATTCCCAGGCGAGTTGAGCGCTACGGAGGTGCTCAAGAACTCTTACTAGTCGTCAGACGCCCTTGTCTTCGTGCGGCACCTTGACGGATTCTGGACCATACGACGTCCGAGTGAAATGAGTAGTCTCCATACGAATGAGTAGCTTCTTTCCGAGTGAGTTGTTCCCATCCGAGTGAAATGAGTGGCCATATGCCGCGTGCCGGAGCGGATCCGAGCGTACGCGGCACGTCTTCGGGGTGAAAGCAATCGGGTTGCTGGACTCCGGATTTTGCAGGATTTGAAATCATATTTGGGCGCACGAGAACGGTTGCAGCGCAACGAGTGGGGAAAGTGGGGCGTGACGCCTCGATTTTTGCCCCACTTTTCGCCACGTACCACTGGATCTTCTACGGCGGGATTCGAGGGATCTGCGGGCCCATGATTCAGCGGCGTGGATTGGGGAGCAGGCGACGATATAAGGGGCGGCCGTGGCGGAGAGGGAGATAGAGACAGATCCCCTTTTCCCCAACTTCCTCAATCTGCCCGATCCTTTCTTCCGCAACCCACTCCGCGCTAATCTTCCTCGGTATTGGACAGCTCGGCGACGATGGCGAAGGACAAGAAGGCGAAGCTCGAGAAGGCGAAGAAGGCGGCGAAGGGGAGGAAGGCATCGAGCTCGCGATCCGTGCTTCCGCCCGGGTGGATCCAGGGCGACTGGCTTCCGCCAACCACCACGGCCGACGACGTCAGCCGGCTCGTCGTGGACGGGCTGATCCGCGACGGGACGTGGAGGCTGCCGGAAGAGGGGGAGACCGAGCCCGCGCCACGCCCCGGGGAGCGAGTGCTCCTCACCACGCACGTGGAGCGAGGTTTCTCCATGCCACCCCATCCCTTTTTCCGCAGATTCTTGAACTTCTGCGGTGCTCAGCTCCACCACCTGCCTCCAAATGCCATTATGTATCTTGCTGCATTCATTTCTTTGTGCGAGAATTTTCTGGGTTGTCCGCCGCACTGGGGTTTGTTCAAACACATTTTCACGTGTCGATCTCAATCGGTTAAGAAGGTTGACCCCGATGGAGAGAGGACGCACGTGATCCAGATGTGCGGCGGCTTGGGTATTCAGATGAGGGGGAAGAGTGCATTCCCATCCATGTCCTTTCCCGACTCGGTGAGGGGTTGGCAGTCGACCTGGTTCTACTGCAATGACCTCCCGTGCTCTGGCTCATCGACTGGCCTTCCTCCTTACACGACTGAGAGAGTTCAGACTCCTCCCTCGCTGACGGTTGATAAAAAGGAGAAGACGGATGTAGGGATCTTGGTGACCACCATGGTCAGTCTGATTCAGGGTGGATTGACCGGTCTGGACCTTCTGGAGGTCTTCCTCAGTCGGAGGATCCAGCCGCTGCAGGAGCGGGCTCACCCCATGTGGCGCTACACTGGGGCCAACGACTCGACCCGAGTGCATCCAGAAGATGTTGAGGACAAAACGGTGGAACAGTGGATCAGGTGCATCACTGGTGCACGCGACAATCCGCGAGGGCCGAGACGGGTCCCACCCTACGACGCCAATAACCTGCCGTTGGAGGTACGACATGCATTTTCGGGTGAATCTCTTATGCGTAAATTTTCCGAGTGAACTGAGTAATCTGACTGAACCGACTGTCTCTGATCTTTGTGTCTTGCAGGAGTTCCAGAAGATGTTATCGCCTGTGCCGAACAGAGAACAACTTGTCGGAGGCGCGGAGAGCGAACATGGCAGCGCCGGGGGCAGATTTGCGGAGGACAGCAAGGAGGAAAGTGAGGACTCGGAAGGGAGCGACGACGCCGAGTCTTCTCTGTCTCCGGAGTTGCGCTCCGAGCACCGCTCCAAGCGAGCTCAAGATCCGAGTGCTGACCTGGAGAAGGAGGTGGCTCCGAGTGCCAAGGCTCCGAAGCGCGCTTGGATGTCATCGCACGCGCCGACTGAGAAGGCCGCCAAGCAGCCCAAGGTCATTTCTCCCAGGCCTCGGAAGGCTCTGCCCCGGATCAAGGTCACTGTGCCTGTCGCCTCAACGTGAGCATCTTCCTCAGTTTATCTTTTCTGTCTTTGTCAACTTTCATGATTCTTCTGACCGAGTGCATCTTATGAACCAGTGCTGCGACCTCGACGATGTGTCCCTTGCAGGTTGATGGGGACCATGCCGAAGCCGAGTCAGCGGACGCGGCCACTTCTCAAAGAGGTAACAATGACTTCATCTTTACTTCAGCCTGTTATTCGACTGAAATGTCTTCATCCGATTGAAATATGTACTGCGACTGATTGTGCATAGTAAACATAGTGCTTGCGGAGGTCATCCATGTCGGGGACGATGATGAAGAGCTGCCGCGGAAGGACGCCGAGAAGGGAACCCCAGTTCCGACTGCTCCTCAGGCCACCCCACGGAAGACGCCGCCGAACGAAGCGTCTCGAGCTCCACCTGCGCCCGCTTTGACCGTGCCACTGGGGCAAGGTTCTTAGGCTGGGGCTGGTCCTGCCGTGGCTCTGTCGACTGCCCTTGCTTCGGTTCTGACTGTTCCCGTCAACATCTTCAATCTGTACAAGACGCCGGAGGACCAAACCGGGGCCAGCAAGGAGGCGATGATCCAGGCGGAACTGATGACCCAACGGCTCGGGGAGATGTGCGCGGCTGGGAAGTTGGCTTATGATGCCAGTGCTGCTCTCTAGGAGAACGTTCGAGTAAGTACTCTTGTAAGTCGATCTCCAAGTCATTTTTCTTCATTAGGAATTCCAGTCGGAAAGTATCCGGTACACCCACTAGGTGTTTTTTGTGTTTGGCCATCACTCGGATCGGGCGGACCGTTTCGAGTGGATACCATTCCAGTGGGGGCACGCTGAGTGCACCCACTGGGTGTAGTCCCCGAGACTACCGTCGACTGCGGGCAGTCGGCGGAAGTCTTAGAACTTAGAATCTGTTCTGTTGTTGCTGATGTTTTTTTTGTTGTCTGGTCATCACTCAGATCGGGCGGACCGTTCCGAGTGGATACCGTTCCAGTGGGGGCACGCTGAGTGCACCCACTGGGTGTAGTCCCCGAGACTACCGTCGACTGCGGGCAGTCGGCGGAAGTCTTAGAACTTAGGATCTGATACTGGTCAAGCTTGTTCCTTCCAGAAGCGTCGATCTCTGGGCACTCATAACTTTTTTGTCTTGTTTTTTTTGTGTGTTTGGCTATCACTCGGATCGGGCGGACCATTCCGAGTGGATACCATTCCAGTGGGGGCACGCTGAGTGTACCCACTGGGTGTAGTCCCCGAGACTACCGTCGACTGCGGGCAGTCGGTGGAAGTCTTAGAACTTAGGATTTGATACTGGTCAAGCTTCCTCCTTCCAGGAGTACTGGTCTTTGGTCACTCGAAATATTTCTTGACATTAACTGTTCTGTTCTCTCCTGTATTTCAAAAAACTTGCGAGCTTGGGACTCAGTACGTGGCACTAGAGAAGGAGACGGCTCAGCTCTGAGTGGATCTGGAGGTGGAGAAGAGGAACACGGCACGCGCTCAAGCGGAGCTCAGGACCATGGGAGGTACGCTTCAGTTACTGAGCATTTCGCTTTTACTTCTCTCCGTTCTTTGAACCGAGTGACTTCACTCGAACAGATGTGCGTAATGAAAACCACCGACTCCAAGTGCGGCTCAGAACTTCTATCTCTTTATATACCATGAAGCAGGCACTCGAGAACAAAGACAACGAGTTGGCTGGGGCGCAGCAAGTGGCGAAGGAGAAGACCAAAGCCGCCGAAGAGAAGCTGGCCTCACTCGGGAAGCTCAAAGCAGAGAACGTATCGCTGAAGAAAGAGGTACTGGAGCTCAAGAAGCAGCAAACCGAGTGGGACAGCAAGCTCAAGGCCCAGGCTGAAGTCTTTGAGAAAGAGAAGGAGACTCTGAATGAGAAGATCACACAGCTGATCGAGAAGAAGAACGCCCTGGAGAAGCATATAGAGGAGTTCATGGAGGAGATGTACACCAAGCTTGCAGGTAACTTATAGCGTCCGTGTGTATTTCAACTTATCTCCGAGTGAACTTCTTGCATGCCGATGTTCAACTCTCCTTTTTCCTTCTCCACAGAGTACTGCCGAGACTTCGATCTAGAAACTGACAGAATCGAGAGGGATCTGGATCCTTCCAGGTCACTCGTCAGTGACAAGGCTGCTCTGGGCATCCTGCGGGTGGAAACCCGCATCGAAGATGTCCAAGCGTACATCATCCGTCTGCGGGGCGCACTTGGGATAATCGACAAGGAGCTATGGCCTGAGGACACCTTCGACACCGACCTGGAGGCGATGATGACTCGCCTCAACGAGATTCCCAGTCGAGTGCAAGCATGGAAGAAGTCGGCTGCTCGCTGCGGGGCCAACGTGGCGCTTTCTCTCGTCCGGGTGCACTGCAAGGAGGTCAAGGAGGAGAAACTGAAGACTCTCCAAGTCGCCAACACGAAGAAACTCCAGTTCGAGGACTTCATGGAGACATTCATCGAAGCTGCCACTCGGATCGCGGACGGCATTGACTTGGATGCCTTTGTTGAACCAGCCAGCCCTACAGGGGCGTGACAAAACTTTAAGTCTTTCTCATTAGCCTCGGTATGCCGAGTGAAATTGTAATCGTTAAACTCTTTCGGGCTTTGGGCCCGCGTACTCGTATTCGCTTTAAAACTTCTGGAGTTAATCGAATGCTTTCCTTCGAGTCTTTCGTATCTTTGAACTGGGTTTTAACTCAGGCGAAAGCTGGTTCGCAGCTAAGCCTCCGAGTGAGAGGGATGCTCTTCACTCGGAGTAGAGTTCTGACTTGGGCGAAAGCTGGTTCGCAGCCAAGCCTCCGAGTGAGAGGGATGCTCTCACTCAGAGTAGCGTGTTTAACTTGGGCAAAAACTGGTTCGCAGCCAAGTCCCCGAGTGAGAGGGATGCTCTCACTCGGAGTAGCGTGTTTAGCTTGGGCGAAAGCTGGTTCGCAGCCAAGTCCCCGAGTGAGAGGGTTTCTCTTCACTCGGAGTAGCGTTTTTAACTTGGGCGAAATCTGGTTCACAGCCAAGCCCCCGAGTGAGAGGGTTGCTCTTCACTCGGAGTAGCGATTTTAACTTGGGCGAAATCTGGTTCGCGGCCAAGGCTCCGAGTGAGAGGGTTGCTCTTCACTCGGAGTAGCGATTTTAACTTGGGCGAAATCTGGTTCGCAGCCAAGCCTCCCAGTGAGAGGGTTGCTCTTCACTCGGAGTAGCGTTTTTAAATTGGGCGAAAACTGGTTCGCAGCCAAGCCTCCGAGTGAGAGGGTTGCTCTTCACTCGGAGTAGCGATTTTAACTTGGGCGAAATCTGGTTCGCAGCCAAGCCTCCGAGTGAGAGGGTTGCTCTTCACTCGGAGTCGCATATTTAACTTGGGCGAAAACTGGTTCGCAGCCAAGCCCCCGAGTGAGAGGGTTGCTCTTCACTCGGAGTAGCGATTTTAACTTGGGCGAAAACTGGTTCGCAGCCAAGCCCCCGAGTGAGAGGGTTGCTCTTCACTCGGAGTAGCGTTTTTAACTTAGGCAAAAACTGGTTTGCAGCTAAGCTGAACGGCGTACACCCACTGGGGGTTGTAAGCCAAAGAACGTGTACGAGTGACTCCAATGTGGAACTGGGAAAGTCATGCTTTTATTCACCGAATAACACTCGAGTAATCTTATTACATCTCATGGTCAAGTATGGAATCGTCGCAGCAAATCCGCATTCCAAGCACGGGGCTCGTCTGCTTGCTTCTGAAGGTTGTACAGGTGGTATGCTCCGTTGTGCAGGACCTTTGACACGATAAAGGGGCCTTCCCACGCGGGAGCAAGCTTGTGAGGTCGCTGTTGATCCACTCGGAGGACAAGATCGCCTTCCTGAAAGGTCCGACTCCAGACGTGCCTGCTGTGAAAACGTCTTAGATCTTGCTGATAAGTGGCCGATCGGATCAGAACCATTTCTCTTTCCTCCTCCAAGAGATCAACGCTGTCTTGCTGTGCTTGCTCAGCTTCAGCTTCAGAGTACAGTTCCACTCGGGGTGAATTATGGAGCAGGTCACTCGGTAGGACTGCTTCAGCTCCGTACACCATGAAGAAGGGAGTGCAATTGGTGGACCGATTGGGAGTCGTCCTCAAGCCCCAAAGAACCGACGGCAACTCGGTGACCCATGCTCCAGCTCCGTGCTCCAAATCGCGCATGAGCCATGGCTTTAACCCCTGTAGAATCAGTCCGTTTGCTCTCTCAGCTTGTCCATTCGACTGCGGGTGCGCCACAGATGCATAGTCGACTCAGGTGCCTTGCGCGGCACAGAACGCCCTGAATTCTTCCGAGTCGAAGTTTGAACCGTTGTCAGTAATTGATGCTGTGGGGCACGCCGTATCTGAAGACTATCTCCTTCATGAACTTGATCGATGTACGAGAATCTAGCTTCTTGATAGGTTTGGCCTCAATCCATTTGGTGAATTTATCGACTGCGACCAGCAAGTGGGTGAATCCACTCGCCCCTATCCGGAAGGGTCCCACCATGTCGAGTCCCCAGACCGCAAACGGCCAGATGAGTGGAATTGTCTTCAGGGCAGACGCAGGCTTATGGGATAAGTTTGCATAGAACTGACACCCGGCACAGTGTTGGACTATCTCCTGCGCAGCTTCATTGGCACGGGGCCAGAATAAACCGGCCCGGTAAGCTTTAGCCACGATTTTCTAAGAGGACGCGTGGTGTCCACAAGTTCCCGAGTGAATCTCTTCCAGGATCAGTCGACCTTCTTTCGGAGAAATGCAGCGCTGAGTCACACCGGTGACGCTCTTTCTGTATAACTGATCACCAACCACTTCAAAGGCTTTGGACCTGTGAACAATCTGGTGGGCCTCAGCTTCATCTTCTGGAAGTTCCTGCCTGAGTAGGTATGCGATATAAGGTACTGTCCACTCGGGTGTGATTGCTAGGACCTCCATGACCAAATCAATGACTGCCGGGACCTCAACTTCAGTCGGGTCAGACGGACTGACCGCTTGCGGGGGCTTTTCCATGAAGGGATCTTCTTTTACCATCGGAGAACGTAAATGCTCGAGGTAAACATTGCTGGGTATGGATTTCCGAGTGGACCCGATTTTTGCCAGATCGTCTGCCTCCTGATTCTTGGCTCGGGGAACGTGGTGTAGTTCCGGACCCTCAAATTTCTTCTCCAACTTTCTCACTGCATTGCAGTATCCTGTCATGGCGGGGCTTCTGATATCCCACTCCTTCATCACTTGGTTCACAACTAGATCCGAGTCTCCGTAAACCATCAGGCGCCGGACGCCGAGTGAGATGGCCATACGTAGACCATAAAGGAGCGCCTCGTACTCGGCTTCATTGTTGGAGGAATCAAAGTGAATCTGCAGAACATATCTAAGACGATCGCCCTTCAAAGATATCAACACCACTCCAGCTCCTGAACCATTCAGCATCTTGGAACCGTTAAAGAACATGGTCCAGTGTTCCGGGTGACTCTGAGTCGGTTGCTGCTGTTCGGTCCACTCGGCTAGGAAATCGGCTAATGCTTGGGACTTGATCGCCTTCTTCGCCTCGAACTTGATATCCAGAGGTAGGAGCTCGATAGCCCACTTCGCCACTCGACCAGTCGCATCCCGATTGTTCATGATCTCAGACAGTGGGGCGTCGCTGACGACTGACACAGTGTGCTCTTGGAAGTAATGGGCTACTTTCTTCGCAGTCAGGTAAATGTCGTAGACGAGCTTCTGGTAATGAGGATACCTCTGCTTGGACGGAGTCAGAACTTCAGAAATATAATAGACTGGGCGCTGAACTTTATAAGCCTTGCCCTGTTCTTCTCGCTCGACTGTGAGGACAGTGCTGACAACTTGGCCAGTGGCCACAATGTACAAGAGCAACGGCTCATTGCTATTCGGAGCGGCAAGCACCGGCTGGGTGGAAAGCAGGGCTTTGAGCTCGACAAACGCTGCTTGTGCTTCAGTAGTCCACTCGAACGAATCAGATTTCTTCATCAATCGGTACAGGGGCAGTGCCTTCTCACCGAGATGGGAGATGAATCGGCTCAGAGCTACGAGGCAACCCATGAGCTTCTGCACATCATGAAGACGTTTAGGACGTTTCATTCATACAATCGCCCCGATCTTCTCAGGATTGGCATCTATCCCTCGTTCGGAAATGAGGAAACCGAGTAACTTGCCCCCAGGAACCCCGAAAGTGCACTTTGCTGGATTCAGTTTGATGTCGTATTTCCGCAGATTTGCGAAAGTTTCAGCTAAGTCAGCCAGCAGGTCGGAACCTTTTCTGGACTTGACCACGATATCATCCATGTACGCCTCAATATTCCGACTGGTCGGTTTTTGCAAACACTTCTGGATCATGCGCATGAAAGTGGCACCGGCATTCTTGAGACCGAATGGCATGGTGATATAGCAGAAACACCCGAATGGGGTGATGAAGGCTGTTTTAATTTCATCCGGCCCATACAGTCGAATCTGGTGGTACCCGGAGTACGCATCCAGAAAAGACAGTCGCTCACAACCCGCAGTGGAATCTACGATTTGATCTATACTGGGGAACGGGAAATGATCCTTGGGGCAGACCCGATTGATGTGCTTGAAATCGATGCACATTCGGAGAGACTTGTCCTTTTTAGGGACCATGACGACGTTGGTGAGCCACTCGGAGTGGTACACCTCAAGGATGAACTCGGCTGCCAGGAGCCGAGCAACTTCTTCACCAATGGCCTTCCTCTTCTGTGTAGCAAAGCGACGGAGATGCTCCTTCACAGGTTTCGCCTTTGGGTCGACTCGCAAACGGTGCTCAGCCAGCTCCCTGGGTACACCTGGCATGTCGTATGGTTTCCATGCGAAGATGTCCAGTTCTCACGGAGGAACTGGATGAGCGCTTCTTCCTATTTGCTGTCGAGTGTGGTTGATATGTTGGTGGGAGCAGCATTGGGATCTTCCGGGTGTATGTGCACAGGCTTCGTGTCACCGGCCGATTGAAATGCAGATTCTGCAGCCGGCTTCTTGGAGCGTAGCAGATCACTCGGATCAGCATTTTTCTTGTACTCCTCCAGCTCCACCATAGCCATCTGCTCATCAGCGATCTTTGACCACTGCTGCAAACACTCTTCCGCGCGATGTCGACTGCCAGTCACTGTGATCACACCTTTGGGGCCCGGCATCTTCAGCTTGAGGTACACATAACATGGGCGGGCCATGAAACATGCATACGCCGGCCGACCGAGGATGGCATGATAAGCGCTGCGGAAGTCGACCACTTCGAAGGTCAGCCTTTCCTTCCGAAAGTTCTTGTCGTCTCCAAAGACCACATCCAGGGCGATCTGCCCGGGTGACTTTGCTTTCTTGCCAGGGATCACTCCGTGGAACTGCATGCTGCTCTTGCTGAGTCGGGACATCGGAATGCCCATCGCTTGCAGAGTATCAGCGTATAGTATGTTCAGTCCGCTTCCACTGTCCATGAGGACTTTGCGCAATCGGACGCCTCTCATGACTGGATCTACCACCAGCGCCTGCCGCCCAGGGGTGGCTATGTAGGCTGGGTGGTCCGACTGATCAAAGGTGATCGGAGTCTTCGACCAGTTCAAGAACTTCGTCGTCGCCGGCATTGCCATGTTCACTTCTCGATTGATAACTTTCAATCGGCTCCTGCTATCTATATTTGCAAAGATCATCAGGGTTGCGTTGACACTGGGAAAAGGTTCATCTTTGTCGCCATCATCAGCGTCTTCTGGGCTCTTCTCACTCGACGGGCCCTCTCGGAACTGCTGGATCAACAGTCTGCACTGTCGAATGGTATGTTTGGGCAATATCAGATAGCCATCTTCATCCTTTCTGGTGTGGATGTGACACGGTAAATCGAGGACATCTTGGCCCGACTGGTCTTTCTTTTTCTTTGGGATCCATTTATCCTTGGCCTTCCCCTTGTTCTTGGCTTGACCGACCAGAGCGGCAGCCTCGGCCTGAGCCGAACCATCAGCCTTGCACTTCGGCTTCCGACTGGGATTACTGTTTCCGGGGTTGGGCTCACTGGTTTTCCCTTTACCGTTACGGAGACGGTCTTCCTCTTCTCCATTCGCGTACCAAGTGGCTATCTCCATCATTCGGCTCATGGTCAAAGATCCTGACCGGCCAAATTTCAGGATGAGCTCCCGATATCTGACTCCTGCCTTGAAGGCGCAGACGGCTTGATGCTCTGTGACGTTCTCCACCACGTGATGCAAAGTAGTCCACCGCTGGATGTACTCCCTCAGTGTTTCATTTGGTTTCTGCACACAATGCTGTAGCTCAGACAATCCAGCCGGGCGTTTGCATGTGCCCTCGAATGTTTTGATGAATACTCGGGTCAAATCTTCCCAGCAGTATATGCTGGCCGGAGCGAGCTGATTGAGCCAGGCGCGGGCGGACCCTTCAAGCATCAATGGCAAATGCTTCATAGCCACATAGTCATTTCCTCCTCCAATCTGCACAGCCACTCGGTAATCCTCTAACCAAGTTTCGGGCTTGGACTCACCGGTGAACTTGCTTACCCCAGCTGCCAATCTGAAGTTTGGCGGAATCTCGGCGGCCCTGATGGCTCTGCTGAAACACTCGGGCCCGGAGACGAATGCTCCACTTCCACTCAAACGATCTCTATCCAAGTTTTCTCTCTGAGCTCTGCCTTTGTTGACCAGGTTCTGAGCGAGAACGGATCTCGCGTTGAACTGCGGGTCATGGTAGTCGACTGGCTGTCTCTGGCGATAACCATCACCATGACGGGGAGGGCTGGCCCTCCGATCGTTGCCATAAGGACGCCTGGCATCGTATGGCCGGGGCGCGTATGAGCCATCCCGCGAAGGGGGCGACTGCATGTGGCGACGATCGTCCTGACGCCGCGGAAGCGTATTCCGACTGCGACCCTGCCCCGAGTACTGGTCTCGGTGGCGGTCTTGGTCGTTTCGCCGCGGGGGCGAGTGCCTGTTTCTCCTTGGAGACACTGGGATGTGTGCCGATTGAACGGTGTCAGCCCGAATGGATCTCCTGTGTATCCTGTTGCGCGATTGAGATACTGCCGAATTTTGCTCTTCAGCCGCCTTGAACAGGGCCCGGATCTGCCGAAGACCTTCCCCCGCCTCAGATCATGACGGCTCGATGGAATCTGCTATCCGAGTGGCCGCCGCCAGATTCTGGACGGGAGTGCGGAATACCTGGAAACTTTGTTGCTGGTCATTCGGAAACAACTGTCGATGTCGCCGACTAGAACTGGGCTGGTGCTGTCTGCGGGCGCGATCGTCGAGTGACTTCTGAAGCGCTTCCAGACGATTGCGCTCAGCCAAGTTGGCCTGGCGCACGGCCTCCAAAGCCTGAGCCTCGGGGGTCGTTCCAACGATGGGCGTCTGGAGGGCCTGCTCGGTCCTGCGCTGTTGTTCCTCCCTCTGCTCCCGAGTGAGAGGTTGGGGGACGTACTCGTCGTCATGCCGGTCCTCGCCGCCGCCAAGATCAGCGCGCGATGGGTCACTGTTCTCCGCGCCGCCGCGGCCGTACCCAGGCGGACTGGGCGGGGAATCGGCCATCAGCACCTCCGCAGCGGGATCGCTGCTCTCGCACTGGGATACGCTCTCCGAGTGCTCATACACGGAGGCGAACAGATCGAAGACAGGTTCATCGGGCTCGATCGCCGCGATCTGCGGGGCCGCAGCCTGAAGGGCCACCGCGTGTCTGATCCACCGTTGCAGCCGCGAGCGTCCGGAGTGCTTGCAACGACGGCCGGTGGAGAGCGAAGAAGTCGACTGATAAGGGGTCGACGGTTGCCGGAGAAGGACGCCGAAAGAACTCGCGTAGAAGTGCGCCGCGCCGCGGACGGGCAACGCCTCGACATCCACCGGGGCTTCTTGGAGCCACGCCGAATCGTCGGCGATGAAGCTGAGGACGCCGAAACGGATCTCGCCGCCCAGAGTCAGTCCGCCGCCGGAAACCATGGTGATGATCGGAAAAATGCAACTACGTCGAAAGTCGCTAGACGCCTGCCCCACGGTGGGTGCCAACTGTCGTGGGTGCAAGTCTGACAGTAGTGTGTAGGGGTACGGATGAGAGGGCAGAGCCTAGCTACGGCGCAGGTGTTACACTCGGATTTACAAGTTCAGGCCCCTCAGCGGTGGAGGTAATAGCCCTACGTCTCGGTGCTCTGGAGCTGTATTGCTTGAGTGTATAGGTTTACCAAGATGCGAACCCTTGTTATGGAGCTAGGGGTGGCTTATATAGTGTCGCCAGTCCTCCCATGCATGCCCGCCATTACCAGGGGTTAAGAGGGTGTCAATGCGCCAGGTAACGGGCGCATTAATTACAATTAATACAAGAGAACGTGCGTCCCGACCGTTGCGCTTCGGGAGTGTCCTGGTCTTCTCTGGTCGAGTGACTTTCGGATGCTCCGAGTGAAACAAGCTGGTCGAGTGAACTCTTGTCTTCCGAGTGGTTCGTTGAACTCCAAGTGAATGTCAGTCTGTGGAATTCTGGGATGTTGATCTGGCCCTGGGGCCCATTCTAAGACATGTGGTGTCCTAGGGTAGGGTCTATAGGTCAGGCCTATTACCCTATCCCTAGTACATGCCCTCGTCAGGCAGTGCGGCCGACGCGGGCGGTGCGGACACCGCGGTTGGCACGACCAGCGTAGCTGGCACGGTCACCATGCCCACTGTGGTCGGAGCAGGAGGCGGAAGCGCTGGAGGCGGTCGGCTCCCTCGACCCTCTGGCGAGCAAGGCCGCAACGGCGCGGGCGGAACGGATGGACGTCTTCCTCCTCCTCGCCGCGTCGACGAGCGCAGCCACCGAAGTAACAATGCCCGGGCCGGCGCGAGCCAAGACCCCACCACGGCGGCATCCAGAGACGCTGCATCAAGGCACACATTGCGCCCGTCGCATGATGGGCACAATGTGACTCCGAGCGGCCTCGGCGACTCCGGGCGGCGGCGACCACACGGCAAGACGCCTGTCGATCAAGTCCCAGGTCCTCAAGCTCCACCTCCGCCACAATAGCCTGCTGCTGAACATGCGCCACAGCAGTGAGATCATGATGGCGCTCCAGCTGGCTCTGTCAGGAGTAGAGCAACGTCGCGTTCTTCGCTTCCGGCCATGCCCGCCACAGCGGCAGAGGTGATGGCGTGAGCCCAGATGCTGCTGAACTTTCCTCCGACAGCAGAAAAGTTGGATGAGTGGAGAGCCACCATCCAGAGCCTAATTGGATTTGCCAAGTCGAGCAGATCATAGCAAGTGGAGCCATCTCGGCGCCCGCAAACAGCACCAGTAGCTCCAACTGGTGGTCGTGTTGAAGGTGTTGCGCCAACGGTGAAGTCACCTCCGCGGCAACAACAACAACGTCAACAACAACCGTGGCAAACTCCGCGATCTTTTGAGCCCGACGAGATGTCGATGGCCTTTTCGGATCTGCGAGCACGACAAGATCAGCGGCAAGTGCTGCAGGACAGGCGAGTAGAGGATGCCCGCACCACCATGGAACGGCGCCGGGAGGCGCGCCGTCAATCCAACACGCGCAACGGCCCAGTTGTTGATGAGCCTGCGCCCGAGGTTGGCGGATATCTACCTTACGAGGTTGGATGTCCAGCCTTCACTTGTGAGCTGCGGCAAGTCCGCTGGCCATCCATCTGGGCCTTCAAGCCGGAAGTACCAGAAAAGTATGACGGCAAGCTGAACCCGGCCAAGTTTCTGGGCATCTACACGATTGCCGTGCAAGCTGCCGGGGGAAGAGATGAGAAGATTCTCACCAACTACTTTCCGTTGGTGCTGAAGGCCAACGTGAGATATTGGCTGATGAACTTGCTGGAGAACTCCATTTCTTCATGGTAAGATCTTTGCAATGAGTTCATTGGTGCCTTTACCGGAGGCCACAAGGCTCCCGGTCAGCCCAGCGACTTGCAAGTGATCCCGCAAAGAGATGGTGAATCTCTGCGCAAGTACATCCAGAGATTCAGCCGCGTACACCGCAATATCCCAGATGTGCACCCCGCAGCCATGATTGCCGCCTTCCACACGAATGTGCGCAATCGAAGGATGCGGGAGAAGATGAATGTCAAGTTGCCGAAAACCGTCAACAAGCTCTACATGTTGGTAGATAAATGTGCGTGTGCTGAGGAAGGAAGGAGGCTTCTCGGGGGGGACGCTGATGCCGAGGTGGACTCCGAGGACGATGATGCTGCCACCCCGAAGAAGAAGGGCCGAAAGCGCAACAGGAAGCGCAAAGGCAAAACAGTGATGGTTGTCGAAGGGTCCGGCAACTCTAACACCGCCAAGAAAGCCAAGACGGAAAACTCTGGCAAGGAGGCTGCTGTATGCGCCGCTTGTCAGGAGGCGGCGGCAAACGAGAAGGCCGGCAAATCTGATGGGCCATATTGCAAGATTCATCGCACCAAGGGCCATGATCTCCAAGAGTGCCGACAAGTCGAGCACCTCACGGAAAAGTAGAAAGCTGAATATGAAAAACGCGACAAGGAGAAGGGTCAGGATGGTGATGGTGGATCCGGCAAAAAGGGTCGTGGTGGTCGAGGAGGCCACCGCGGCAAAGCCAAGCAGCAAAAAGAGAAGCCTGCTAGAGACCGAGAAAAGAAAGAAGAAGATAATGGAAGTGAAGAAGAAGAGGATGACGACGAGTCCAGCGAACAAGAATTCCAGAAAGCAACTGAAGCCATGTGCATTGACGGAGGTGCATCTCTGCACTCCTCTCACCTCCAACTCAAGTAGTGGGCACGTGAGGTTAATGTGGCAGAACCGGCAATAGGCGCTCAAAAGCCACTCAAGTGGTCACACACGCCTATCATTTTCGATGCCGAGGATCACCCTGATCGCACAACCGCGGTCGGGTGTTTGCCGTTGTTGGTTTCACCAACAATTCGCAACCTCCAGGACACGAAAATGTTAGTGGATGGTGGGGCCGGCCTAAATTTGATCTCTCCAGAAGTAATCAAGAGGCTGCAGATTCCCGACGAGGAACTCGAGAAAACGGGCATGTTTCAAGGAGTGAATCCGGGAAGGAGCCAGCCCAAGGGAAATATCACATTGCCGGTGATGTTTGGCGGGGAGTTGAACTAGAGAACAGAGAAAATTGTGTTTGATGTTGTTAAGATCCCTTTGCCGTATAACGGAATTCTTGGCCGCCCAGCTTTGGCTAAGTTTATGGCAGCATCCCACTATGCCTATAACACATTGAAGATGCCAGGGCCGATGGGTGTCATTTCCATCAACTCAGATAAGAAAGATGCAGTCATATGCGTCGACAAACTATACATAGATGCAGTTGCAGCAGAGGCCGCCAAGGCGCCAGCTCCCGCCAAGGAAAAGAAAAGCAAGAAGTCTGGCAAGACCTCTGACAAGAATTCCGGGAAGCGCACCTCTTCGGAGTGCTGCGCACCCGTTGAAGACTTTCCAGAATGCTCTACCGGCAAGAAATCCAAGGCTACTCCACCAGCAACGAAGAAGGTGCTGGAAAGGGAGGATGGCACTGACGGTACCTTCACCATCAGCGCCGCGCTCGATAACAAATAGGAAAGCGCGCTTGTTGCCTTCCTACGGGCGAATGTTGATGTGTTTGCATGGCAACCATTCGACATCCCCGGGGTTCCCAGGGAGGTAATTGAGCACCACCTTGCTGTCTGTCCCCACACTCGGCCCGTCAAGCAGAAGGTCAGGAAGCAGGCTTTGGAGTGGTAACAGTTCATTGCTGGAGAAATCAAAAAACTTGAAGCAGCAGGCTTGGTTAGAGGTGTACTACATCCAACTTGGTTAGCAAATCCAGTTGTGGTGCGTAAAGCAAATGGAAAGTGGAGACTTTGTATCGACTACACTGATATTAACAAAGCATGTCCAAAGGATCCTTTCCCTTTGCCGCGCATTGATCAAATTGTAGACTCTACTGCCAGCTGTGATTTACTCTCCTTCCTTGATGCATATTCTGGGTACCATCAAATATTCATGGCCAAGGAAGATGAGGAGAAAACCACATTCATTACTCCATGTGGCACATACTGCTTCGTGCGTATGACTTTCAGATTAAAGAGTGCCAGTTCAACATTTGCAAGAGCGGTCCAGATTGGTTTTGAGCCCCAGCTGCATAGAAATGTGGAAGCATATATGGATGATATAGTGGTCAAAACCAAGGACAGATCAACCCTCATTCAAGACTTAGAAGAAACATTTGCAAACTTGCGCTAGATCAATTTGAAGCTCAACCCTGAGAAGTGTGTGTTTGGTGTTCCATCCGGCAAACTTCTTGGGTTCTTTGTATCTTAACGTGGAATAGAAGCAAATCCCGACAAGATCAAAGCAATAGAGCAGATTCAAGCACCAAAGAGCGTCAAGGATATGCGGCGTCTTGCCGGTTGTGTTGCTGCCTTGAGTAGGTTCATTTCAAAATCTGCTGAGCGCGCCTTGCCGTTTTTCAAGATCTTGAAAAAGGCAGGACCAATGAAATGGACTCCGGAAGCGGAGGCCGCGCTGCAGGATTTGAAAAGATACCTCTCCTCCGCGCCAACGCTAGTTGCGCCTCAACCACAAGAGCCGTTGTTGCTATATCTAGCGGCAACAAATCAAGTGGTCAGTGCTGCATTAGTGGCACAGAGAAAAGCTGATGACGAAGAAGCAGCAGCGACAAGCCCGTCCAGCGACAAACCGGAATCTTCTCCGGCAAGGTCTGGTGCCGACAAATCAGAAACAGCGCAAGAAAATGAAGTTGATCAGCAAGTAGTGCCAAAGAAGAAGGTGGTGCAGCGACCAGTGTATTTTGTTAGTTCCCTTCTACAGGGAGCTAGATCAAGATATTCTGGTGTGCAGAAGTTGCTTTTCAGTCTTCTTATGGCCTCGAGGAAGCTGTGTCACTACTTCCAAGCACATGAGATTACCATCGTCACTCGCTTTCTGTTGCAGCGTATTTTGAGGAATCCAGATGCAACCGGCAGGATAGTGGAGTGGGCGATGGAATTGTCAAGCTTTGCACTCAAGTTTGAAAGCACATCAACTATTCAGAGTAGAGCCTTGGCGGAGTTCATTGCAGAGTGGATGCCAACGCAAGACGAGGAAATTCAAGAAACAGTTCTCCCCGGCAAAGAGATAGCTAAGGAATGGATCATGTACTTTGACGGTGCCTTTTCGCTGCAAGGCGCCGGTGCCGGAGTGCTGCCTGTCGCACCCACCGGAGAGCACCTCAAGTATGTAATCCAAATGCACTTTCCCAGGGAGAAAGCAACAAACAACACTGCTGAGTATGAAGGACTCCTTGCCGGTCTTAGGATCGCAGTAGACCTTGGGATCAGAAAGTTGATCATCCGTGGTGACTCGCAGCTTATTGTGAAACAAGTAAACAAAGATTACCAGAGCCCGTTGATGGAAGCATATGTGGAGGAAGTGAGGAAGTTGGAAGAGCACTTTGACGGATTGCAAACAGAGCACATCCCTCGTGCGGAGAACAGCATTGCTGATCATCTGTCGAAGTGTGCTGCTCAAAAGCTACCTGTGGAACCGGGAACTTTTGTGCTCCATTTGAATCAACCATCAGTCACTCCATCAACACAGGCCAGCAAAAGAATAAAGATGAACACCGGCAAGTATTTTTCGACAGAGCTCCCAGAAGCCGCCGGCAAGAAAGTTGCTGGGAACAACGACACGTCCGCTGGTGAGCAGCGGCTTCACGCAGAACCTCAGGTTCTTGCCGCTGAAGCAAGCGCTCCCACGGCCGAAGAAATGCCTTTAGTCCTTGTTGTCGAGCCGCAGGCTCCAACTTGGGCACACCAAATAGTTCATTTCCTTCAAACAGGAGAACTTCCCGATGACCAAGAAGAAGCTGAGAAAGTAGCCCGTCAGTCAAGTATGTATCAATTTGTGGATAACACACTATACAGAAAGAGACCAAACGGTGTGAAATTGAAGTGTATTTGCCGGGAAGATGGACTAAAGCTGTTGGCGGAGATACATGGAGGCATATGTGGCTCTCACATAGGATCAAGAGCACTTGCCGGCAAGGCTTTCCGGCAAGGCTTCTATTGGTCCACTGTCCTCCAGGATGCAACTGAGCTAGTAACCAAGTGTGAAGCATGCCAGTTGCATTCGAAGAACATACATCAGCCAGCTCAAGCTCTTCAAACAATCCCTCTCTCCTGGCCTTTCTCGGTCTGGGGGCTTGATATTTTGGGCCCCTTCGCCCATGCTACCGGGGGCTTTGAGTTCTTGTACGTCGCCATTGACAAGTTCACAAAGTGGCCTGAGGTGGAGCCAGTGAGGAAGGTGACAGCGCAATCGGCCGTCAAGTTCTTCAAAGGATTAGTTTGCCGTTTTGGTATCCCTAACAGGATCATCACCGACAACGCCACACAATTCACGAGCCGCACCTTCATGCAGTACACCCAAGACCTTGGCAGCAAAATCTGTTTTGCATCTGTTGCTCACCCGAGAAGCAACGGTCAAGCAAAAAGGGCAAATGCTGAAGTGCTGCGAGGCCTCAAGACAAGAACTTTTGATAAGCTGCGCAAGTGTGGAAGACGCTAGATTGATGAGTTGCCGGCGGTTCTTTGGTCACTCAGAACGACACCAAATCGAGCTACCGGCCAAACACCCTTCTCCCTAGTCTATGGTGCAGAAGCGGTGCTCCCCACGGAACATATATACGGGTCACCTCGAGTGCTTGCCTACGATGAGGCAGAGCAAGAGTAGCTGCAGCAAGATGACGCAATGCTCCTTGAGGAAGATCATCTTCGGGCGGTTGTGCGAGCTGCACGCTACCAGCAAGCCTTGCGCTGCTATCATAGCCGCAAAGTGCATGCCCGAAGCCTTGAGGAAGGCGACCTTCTTCTTCGGTGCGTTCAGTCCGCCAAGAAATCAAGCAAGTTGACGCCGAAGTGGGAAGGCCCTTATCGGGTAGCACGAGTCACCAGACCTGGCGCAGTCCGTCTGGAGACCGAAGATGGCATCCCAGTGCAAAACTCATGGAATATTGAGCATCTTCACAAGTTCTACCCATAAGGCGCAGTTGTCGGGCCTCCCGGCAACCCCTTTTGTACAAGCTTTGTCGGCAAGACTTGTAACCCTTTGTACAAAGCCAGGCGCAGACCCTGTGCATAAGTGAAATAAAGCTAAGTCTCTCGCAACTCTTTGTACATATTCATTTGTATATAACTGCATATGACGTTGTGATTACACTTTAATTTGTATGAAATGGCTGATGAACCGTCAAGGTTCCCAAACCACTCTTTTCTCTTCTTTCTTTTTCTCAAAGGACAGAAGGATCCCTCGCATGCAAGTTTCCCGGGGGGAGTGACGATGGGGGTACCATTTAATGACGTTCAAGTGATCATTTCATGTGACAAGAGAGACAGTGCAAGGAAAAGCTAAGTTGAAAAACTTTGAAACAAATTCCTTGTTGCATTTGCAATTTCCCTTGAACGTTTCTATGTTTGTATGAAAAACCTGCACGCGAAGGAACCTTGTCGTGATCATTCACGCTCTTACTTTGTTTTGAGTCCGCTCAACAATTTAAGTAGCTGCGTTGAAAACATCAAAGGAAAACTTGTCGGTAGCAACACTACCAGCAGGCTGCTAAGGACCCGTTCCTCAAAGCGCTCGCAGCAAGTGCATGCACCGACAAGCTTCTGGCAAGCGTAGGGTATAAAAACATGCAAAGACAAAATAAGATAGGGGAAACGGCATACATTCATCCATTAGCTCGAGTAATATTACATCACAAAAGTAGTGCTGGTCTGACATAAGATCAAATGTATTTTTTACATGATAGCACAATGATGGATATAATGACAAGCTTAATCCCGATGATCACCCTCGATCCTGGGAACTTGGAGAACCTTGTTAGCAAGAGGAGCAGCGATCTTGTCGGTGGTAGTAACATCAGTGTTCTCCGGCAGCTTCCTGAAGACCCCGAAAAGATCAAGGCTGGGATTGCGATGAGCAAGTTTGAGTAGCACCTTATATACAACTTCACGTGCAAACTTCCGGGACTCATCAGCGAACGCGGCAGACCTGTCCTCGTGATATGTTTTCAAGGCATCAATGAGACCCTCGAAGAACTTGGTCAGCCTGACGCTGGTGGCCTCCTTGTCGTTGACGGTGTAGCCCCAGCTCTTCATATCCATAACAGCAATCTGGTAAGTGATGCGCTCAGCAGCATTGACAAGCCTGCCGGTCCAGAGGGAAAGGTTTTCGTGCAGTTGGGTGTAGTTGTTTTCAGCATCCTTCTTCAAGGCCTCTTCTTTCTCCAGTTTCTCTGTCAAGACTCTCTCCCTTTCCTTGGCGGACTCCAAGTCTGTTACCAAGGTGGCCAATTGGGATTTCAGATCTTCAATTGTCTTGGCGGCGGCATCAAGAGCTTGGTTCTTAGACGACAGTTGCGTTTGCAAGTCCCCTAGAGTGCGGGCTGCCTTCAGCGCTTCGTTCTTAAGAGCCTCAACTTCCTTGCCGCTACCGGGAAGATCTTCCTTTAGTTTGGCCATATGGGATTCCAATTCTGTCTTGGCAGCGGCAGCAGCGGCAACCTTGTCGGAAGCCTCCTTGAGCTTGGCGGCGCTATCTCGAGCTTGGGTTTCAATAGTATCCTTGTGGTTCTTTTCCAGCTCTTGCGTCCTTTGCTCAAGGAGTTTCTCAATTTCTTCATCTTTGCCGCGGAGAGTGGCGGCAAGCTTCTTCCCGTGCGGCAAGACCTTTCGCTTTGGCATTGAGTAGCGCCTCGCGCTCCGTCAACTTGCCGTCACGGATCGCCGCTTCTTCTTTGGCGGCAGTAAGCTTTTCCTCTTGCCTTACAAGATTGCGGGCCTGCTCATTATACCATGTGCGCAGCACGTCTGCTTTCTTCTTCAGTTTCTGGTAAACCAGATCCGTAGCTTTTTGCTCTTCCTGGACCCTGTTCCATCTCCGGCTGTACCTTTCTTGGACACCTTTGAATCCGAAAACCATGATTTCCATGAAGGCAAGATCTTCAGCATTGTCAGAAGCATCAGTGGCCTCATCGGTTCTTTGGGTCAGAGGGAGCAAGATCCGAGCTATTTCCACATCAAAGTTTGGCCCCGCAGAACCAGATGAACTGGGGGCTCCAGATTCGTGTTGAGAAGTGATCAGTGCCAAACTGCTAGATGGGATCTGCAAGGTTGATGCCGCTGGTTGGTTATCGGGGTTCGGCGTGTCAGTATTGATGGGCGCCTTCTCCACATCCATCCTGGCGGGGTCAAACATGTTGCCGGAAGACTTCTCAGGTTCTTCGGGGATTTCTCTGATCTCCTCAGCAACTTGCAAAAGGTTCTCTTCAGCGGCAATCTTGGCAGCTTCATCAGCGGCATCCTTTGTAATATTTGCTACCTCCACAAGGATTTCACCTTCTTCGAGAGAGGTTGGAGCTGTGAAGTGAAGCAGAAGCAAAGGCAAAATAAGATTCAATTTACAAGTCAAGTTCAAGAAAACAAAAAATTCTGCGAGAGATGTGTAAAGACAAGAGAATTACCCATTGATGTTTGTTGAGGAAGGGCATCTCCTTCCCCGGCAACTTGTGTTGCCGGCGCACGGTCATCGGCGGCTTCGCTGATCAGAGTAGCTTCCGTGCAGACAGGCTCATCGGTGGAGGCCCTTGCCGGAGAAGCACTCTCCGGAACGATGGTTGACGAGGAAGACACAGTAGGATCCACCTCTTGGCGTTCTTCCTCTTGGAAGACCTCTCCCATCTCCTTATCAGGCTCAGAGGGGGGAACTTCAGTGCTGGTGCTAGTGGGCGGGATCTGCACCATGTTCTCACGCAGGGGGCTGGACTGGGGGTTGGTCACAATGGTTTCGGCTGCTACAACCCCCTGCCCAGCACTTGCCGCGAGATCTTGTTCTGTTGCAGACTTGGCCCGCTTTGTCCGGTGCACGAGTGGTTCTGGATCTCTGTCAAGACAGAAGAAATCAAGTCAAAATAGCAATCAAATGAAATCAAGACTTGATGAAGATGAGCGATATCACTTACTCCTCCTCTTCAGCCTCGCTGAGGATGGAGAGATCATATCTTGTCGGCGGAGGTGATTCTCTGGCCCTCTTAAGCGCCGGAGGAGATGAACTTGTCGGCTGGGAAGATCCGACATCTTCGGCAGTCTCTTGCTGGGAAGATGAAGGCTGAGTTCATGGACGTCTACTTGGTTGTCGGCGCATCTCTTCTTGGCATCCAGTCTTGGTGGTCGTCTTATTTACCGTAGGGGCTGCCTTTGGTGAAGAAGCACGTACTGGCTCTAGACTGGCTGCCCTTCTAATACGGCGTCTCCACTTCGGGGCTCAAGGACCTACTTCCTCTTCCGCCTCGGGTTCACCGGTAACCTCAGTCCCGACAATCTCGGTTCCGGCAATTTCAGCTCCGGCAACTTCGTCCCCAGTAGGCTCTTCTTGGTGTTCCTCGGCAACTTCTTCGTCGGGATGTTCTTCATCGCCGTCCTCAGTTGCCACGGCACCAAAACTGCTAGCTGCGCTAATTCTTGCGGCTTCTGTGGCTATACTGGCGATATACGCCAGTTCCTCCTCCTTGGTGGCCTGGACAAGATCTCTTTCTTTCCGGGTGGCCTTTTTCTGTTAAATTGGAGGCCTAGTCCATTTCATTCACCAGGCTGGGCATCGGCCAATCTACATTGACTCCATGGGTGTTGCAATCCGGCATCATTGCCAAGATGGAATCCTTGGTGGAATTGATGTGCAGCGGGACGATCTGGCTCAGCAAGTGAAATGTGCCAGTCTTTCTGAACAACTGCTCACAAAGTGTGGCATGCTCCAGAGTCGTCAGATTGTTGCCAGTCCCAGGATACAGCCGCATGCTATCAGCGACACTCTGGTAATCCCAAGCAAATCTCTCTCTCTCCTCTGCAGCGGCACGATGCGCCGCCGGAGGAAATCAGCGCCAACAATTTCTATAGTCAGCTTGGCGGCCTTGAGGCGAGCGATCCTGTTCAGCACCGGGCGAAGCTTCTCGTCAGTGGCGCCAATATCACTCCAATTCTTGCCGCGTTGAACCCTCACTATCTGCGGCAAGCAAAATTGGGGGAAATCCTTCTCCTGGATCCAGCACCACTCTGCCCTCCATTCGTCCCATTTGAGATGGAGTTGCCCAGCAAGGTACTGGCCCTTGGTTTTTGCCCTGGGGATCCATGTCACGCTGCCGGAGAGCGACTTGTCTTCAATCCGAGGAACAAAGAAGTGGCAGAAAAGATCGACGTTGGGGGCAACTCCGACAAAGTTCTCGCACAGATGGGCAAAGACTGCCATGCAAGTCATAGCATTTGGAGTAAAATCCAGCAATCTAAACCCGAAGCTGAACATCATCGCACTGAAAAAGTCTGAGAACGGAGGAACCTGACCGCAGTAAAAGTAGGCGCAGAAGAACGGATATGAATCCGATGGAATCTTGTCGCCTTCAGGAAGAACTACTGGGGCCTTGTGGTCTTTTGTATCTCTTCCCCACATGTAAGCGTACCTCTCGATCAGAGTGTTGGCATCCATGGAAGACGGTGAAAAGATCGCATTCTCTCTCCGCCACTTCTCCAGTTCCTCCAACTCCTTCTTCTTATTCTCCGCCTTGGGGTCGAGTGGTTTGGCGGGCTTCTTCCCCTCCGCGTCGGCCTTCTTGGGTGCCATCAGGGCTCAAGGAGGAGAGAAGGAGTCGAGTTGAGATGCGAATCGGTGGCGGCGGCGGCGGAAGCAGTTCTGGCGAGAGGAAGAAGATGAAGCAGGGGAAAGCAGGGGCAAATGAGCAGCGCCTCCTAGCATTTTCCTTTTTATGGGGAAGGCGCGAGGGGGCTGGCTCTTCACTGTTTACCCCAGCAGCACTTTTACAGACGCACTACCACGAAATAACTACAACAGTCCATGTTCCCACGTCCCGTTTTAATGCGTGGATTGGACGTGCGTCAGAAACCATCATGACTAAAAATACAGCGGCAGTTTTTCCCGTCGCGTGTCTGTGCATTATTTGGGCCAAGCCCAACAATGCTTCGGACGCACGTATGGCCCAGGCCTGGGGGCTCCTGTCGGTGTATAAAACATGGGTATTTTATACCCTGACTTATGCACAGACAGTGGTAGCTTCCCTGCTGGCCAAAGCTTGCCGGAAACTGCCAAACATCAAGATTCAAGACCTAGTTGCAGAAGCCACTGAAGAGAAGATCAAGACGAAGCATCAAGTTCTACACCAAAGATAACCTTTGCCGGCAAGGCCGAGCCGGCTAGGTGAAGACCCGGCAAGCTCCGTGCCGGCAAGCTCTTGCTAGCTGTTAGCGCTCCACCTCATAGAGCAGCTAGTCACTAATCGATGAGGTGTCGAGCTCGCAGGCAGTTAGGTGAGATTTGTCGGGCATGTGTCAGCATGCTGGAAGGAAATTCGCCTTTAATTGACACCCGTCCAGAAGGCGTGTCAAGTTAATAGGAGGTAGCTGGGCGAGCGGTGCAGAAACCTTGCCGGGACTACTCCTCCACATGACACCTAACGAAGCATTTATTGCTTTTGTCCTAAACTGGCAAAGTTAGGTATGATAGCACTGTTTGCTATCTAATCAACTTGTAATGACTATTTTGCCACTATGGTAACCCCTTGAGCTATAAAAGGAGGGCCAAGGCAACCTTTGGATTGCCCAATCGACCTTTTGCACAACTTGCATGCGTAGCTGCTCTCTCTGCACCTTGCCGGGAGGAGCGCTCCTTGTACTTGTGCTCATGCACATCCAATATACAAAGCAGGAGTAGGGTTTTACACCTCACGGTGGCCCGAACCTGGGTAAATCCCTTGCGCCCTTCTGTTGATTCTGCTCTTTGTGCTCGTCGATCTCCCTAGCCGAACTGCACAGGGGCTAGATGGCCCCATAGATGGTCATACCCACAACACCGAGTCGATGAACAGGACCCCGTTTCGGCTGTTCCGTCCAAGCCGGTTGGCTCCCGATGAATAGGACGCATTCTGACCCAGTCGATTGCCTCCCGATGAACACGACGCTGTTTCTCCGTTCTGACCCAGCCGGTTGGCTGCCGATGAATAGGATGCCGTTGCTGCCGTCCGTTGCCTCTCCATGTACATGAGCTCTGGCCGTACGTATGCGCGAGTACGCGTTCGAGACCCCACCCGTATGTACGTACGTGGCCGTATTTTTTGCCATGTGGCTGTATGTACGTGTACATGATTTAGACGGGACTGCATGAACTGCTACGTCGGGGGCTCTACTACGACACGTGCCACTACTTACTCGGCAACGGTTCATCCTTGCAGAGAGACCGATCGACCAGTATGTACGTACACGTTCGCGAGCAGACAGACAACGGTACATACGCTTCGACCGGGTGGGTCCCAGCTGTCAAGGAGGATAAGGAGGCACTTCCTTGCATGCGAAGATATAGCTGGTGGGTCCCAGCTGTTAGGGGGAGGAATCATTTGTTCCGCGTAATAAGGAGGCACTTCTTGCGTGCGAAGATGTAGCTGGTGGGTCCACCTGTCAGCCTCACCGTGTACAGTCCTCTTCCGATGGCTGTCGTTCATTGACCACGTTGAACATGTCACGCCGAGAGCACCAAGGTGGTGGACGGCGGCGAGGCCTAGGAAGGGAACTACGCGGAGCCGGGGAAGACGCGGCAGTGGATGCCCACGCGGAGGGGAGTACGAGGGTTGACTGGTTCGGCTGTGGTGTGAGGCTGCCATCACCGGAGAATAACAGGGGATGTGGGGTGAGTAGAGGGAAGGCCAGGGCAGCGGTGGGAGTAGGGTGGGGCGGTGAGGCCTGCGCGGTAGCACAGCCGGCCATGGGAGGCAGGAGCAGGCGGTCCCGCTGACACTGGTTTGGGCGGCTGGAGCAAGAAGATCAGAGATTGAAGAAGCAGCAAGGTCGTTGGATTAACATCCAGTGGTCACTGCTGCTAGAATCATTTGTTGACTAAGTTGACAAAGCCCTGCGTACGCGTCAACTTAGTAGGCTCACATGTCAGCCTCCAAATCTGGTGGGTCCTAGTTGTCATGGGGAGGAATCGTTTTTTCGCGTACTAAGGAGGCACTTCCTTCCGTGCGAAGATATAGCTGGTGGGTCCCAGCTGTCAGGGGGAGGAATCATTTTTTCACGTAATAAGGAGGCACTTGCTTGCGTGCGGCCATGCTCCATGTGGGTCCCTACTATCAGCCTCTCCACATACATCCCTCTTCCGATGGCTGTCGTTTGTTGACGACGTTGACCACGCCGCGCCGAGAGCACCAACGCGGTGGACGACGGCGAGGCCCAGGAAGGGAACGACCAGGAGCCGGCGAAGCCATAGCAGTGGATGCCCACGCTGAGGGGAGTATGAGGGTTGACTGGTTCGGCTGCGGTGTGAGGCATGTGTCGCCGGAGAATAACAGTAAATGTGGGTGAGTAGAGGGATGGCCTGGCCAGCGGTGGTAGTAGGAGGGGCGATGAGGCATGCGCGGCAGCACAGACGGCCATGGGAGGCGGCAGCAGGCAGTCTCGCCAGTGCTTGTTTGGGCGGCTGGAGCAAGAAGATCAGATATTAAAGAAGCAGCACGGCCGTTGGATGTTATCCAACGGTCACTGCCGCTAGAATTGTTTGTTGACTAAGTTCAGAAAGCCCTGCGTACGCGTCAACATAGTAGGCCCACAAGTCGGCCTCCAAATCTGTGGCAAATAGCATACAACCCATTTGCCATTATCCCTTATTTTTAATAATTTACAGCCCATTTGCTAATTCTTAAGGATTTTTTTGAAGACCATATTATTTTTGTTAGCATTACAGCCCATATTCTGGCCACGGTTAAAAAAATCAACGAAGTTTTGCATATTTCGGTGGGGTCCGAACTGTTTTTAATCCCAAAATTTTGAGTCAGATTCAAACTAATTTGAAAAATAAATTTATATTATTTTAAAATTCAACAAAATTTTCCCCGCGGAAAAATCAATGAAATTTAAAATCTCAAAATCCTAAAAAAATCATAATTTGAAACTAATTGCCGGTTTGCTGTGTTGTTCTTAAAATTTACAACCGATTTATTACTACTTATAGCCCATTTTTTGGGCAAGCCCCGAACACATCCCTCCTTGTCTTGAAAGATTTGTAGCCCAGTAGGGCTGAGAAAAGCAAGTAGGCCTCGGTTGGGTATTCTGCAAAAAAATAGAACTGGGCTAGCCATTTTCAGAAAGAAAAAAAAACTGGGCTGGTCATGTGGTAAACAAAAAATAAAAGCCTGGGCTAGAGGGATACAGCCCTCGCACAGCCCAGTTGATACCCTGCTCCATCTCAAAAATAAAAAACAACTGCGCGAGCTGCTGGGTCCCTGGTGTCAGCCACTCGTTGGGCAATTCTCTCGTTTATTGACTACGTTGATAATGGCGTGGGACCCAGATGTCAAACCATTTTTAGGAAGCATTTTTTTGGCTTGTTATAAGGAGACACTTGCTTGCGTACTGCCATGACCCTCGTGGGTCCCTACTGTCATCCTCTCCATGTATAGTCATCTCCTGATTCCTCTCGGTTGTTGACCATGTTGACAACGCCAGACGGCGGCGCCATGGTGAGTGAACCAAGGTGTAGAACAACGGCGAGGCCTCGGACGGGAATGAACATGAGCTGTGGAAGATGCGGCAGTGTAGTCACAGGCGGCGGGGAGTACGAGGGTTGACTGGTTCGGGTGCGGGTGCGGGTTGGGGCTAACATCGGCGGAGAATAAGAGGACGTGTGGGGGAGTAGAGTGATGGACTGGCCAATGTTTGAGGGTACGGTGGGGCGGCAATGCATGGGCGGAGGCACAGCCAGCCGTCGGAGGCAGGAGCAGGCGGGACCGATGGCGTGGTTTCATTTGGGCGTTTGGAGAAAGAAGACAAGAGATAGAAGAAACACGACAGACGTTGGATGTCAATCCAACGGCTGGCAGGCAGAATCGTTTGTTGACTAAGTCGAAACCACCTTGGATAGGCTTTTTCCTTGTGGGTCTGAAATGTCAGAATCCAAATCTGTCACGGCCATGCAGCCTTTCTTATTAGGAATTACAGCCCATTTGGTGTGCTAGCTCAAAATAAGTTTGTGGGTGCTGGCGGGCGCTAAGCACTTGGGTTCTGTAATGCACAATGAGATCAAGTAGCTGGCAAGAGTGATGTTATTTCCCTTGGTTGGGATTTGTTACAATATTTCTCTCTTAATTAAAGAAATGGCAAGCCATTTGCCTTGTTTCAAAGAAAATATGACAGCCACAGCCGAGTTGAAAAGGGCAACAACATCTAACTCCAGCTTACAAACTGTACAAAAGCACGAGGGTTAATTGTTCATCAGGTTTAGACAAAACCCAGATTGAAAAGGGTAACAACATGTAACTGCAGCAGTGTCTTTGGCAGTCACGATCAAATGGATCGGTCAGATCCATAAAATGAACATCCCGGGTCCTAAAATTTAATGGAATATGACCACAAGATGATGTAAAAAGAAGACTGGAACGTTCAGAAGCCCATTTGTCCACCTAAAACTCCTTTTTTTGCTCTTCGACATATCCATCCGTGAAAACTTCGTTGTTAATAAATTTAAGCCTGATGGACAATAGTACCCTCGCATTCAGCAGGAAGAATGTGACAAATCTAGTGTTTGCATGGGTGGCTACATATCCTTCTAGCGTTATTGTCTTCAAACGAATGTCATGAGAACTGAGAAAATCCCGGTGCTTATGATGCCATTGATTGGTTATACCTTTTGTACCCCATCATGTTGCCTAAATAGACATGAAGATTGAAATAGTTAAGGTCTAAAAAAAGAGTATGTCGAAAGAGCAACAACTGAACGGTTAATTCTAGCACACTATATATGGGCTTCCAATGTGCATGAAATCATCACCTTTATATACAACTTCTCCAGACATGAAAAGAATCGCAACAAGCCAATAATCTTGTTCAGATCAAAAGTATTCATACTGATACATAAGATCTTGATAGAATCCAGCACCACTGATAGGCTATCCATGGACAAACTCTTCATTGAGCATAGAACATAATAGTAGTACAAAAAGTGTACTCCAAGATGATACAAAAATTATGCACACAAATGAAAAATGCAGCTTATGATTACAAAAGTGTAGATGATAATATATAGTACCTGGATAACTGTGGAGCCAAACACCATCTTGAAATGATCACAGAGATCATGAATTACACCCAAGGTCTCCAGTTTAGGCGCAGAGACGACAGTTATTTGCGAAGGTGAATAACAAGAATCAAGGATCAACCTTTGAAGTGAAGGGGAATCTTCGATGATGAGCTCCCCTACGTCAAAAGAAATTCCAATTCTTACAAGGTTAGGCGACTTTATTCGGAGACAACCGATTTTAACTGTCAAAAGAAGCACTAAGCATTCTAGGGTAGGGCAACTGGATTGGATGATGCTATGCAGTGAGGCCTCCGACATACGAACCACCAGAAGTGAAAGTTTTTTGAGAAGTGGGAGTCGAAGGTTTTGTACCAGATTGTCTGGTAGTTTGCACAGGGCAAAGGTCGCGGTGTGGAGAGAGGAGGAAAACCGCGAGATGGACATCGGTGCTGAGGGCACAAGTACATGGCGTTCGGAATGTGGTATGTGATTTTTGTGGGAATAGTAGAACTCAAGAAGCTAGAGTTTTTCAAGTTCAAGGGATTTCAGCCAGGCGTCCACCGTGCAGGGCATGCACAGGTAGCATGCCGAGATGTAGAGGTGTTGAACGGAGCCCTGGTGGGAGGAGATGATGGCTCCGGGGAGTTCAAAATCATTGAACAGAGATAGACCACGACAGTCGAGATTAAGAGGCGCGGCGCGCCATAGAGGGCACCACCAAGATGCGAGGACTTGGGTGTGGCATCAATCCTTGGTGGGGAGAAGCGAGATGATCTCCCCAAGGATGGCGTCCGGGAGATCGCTGATGCGGTCCGCCAGAGATTCTTCGGGTTCCTCAGATCCAGGGGGGAGGCTCGCTGCTTCTCCCCGCGTTGCCGGGTGCATGATCTACAACCGACGTCGCTGCTAGCGGGAGCCTCATCGTCTTGGCGATGGGGCTAGCCGACTCCCTTTTCATTGCGAGCGCCGCGTTGAGCTCATGTGTTTGAGAAGAGTAGCGAAAGACGAGCCTAGAAGGGGGGCTGGGGTTTTCTGTAGGAGTGAGGAAGAAGGGGAGCAGGGTTTTTCTATAGGAGTGAGGAAGAAGGGGAGCAGGGTTTTTCTATAGGAGTGAGGAAGAAGGGGAGCGGTGGTTTTCTGTAGGAGTGAGGTGAGGAAGAAGGAGAGCGGGGGTTTTCTATAGGAGCGAGTTGCAGTGAAGTGGGAGCGAGGAGGAAGAAGGGTTTTTTTTGGGAGCGCCCCTCTTCAAGTAATATGGGCCTTTCCTACAAAATATGGGCTTTAAGATGGATTGGCTCTTGTACTGGTTGGTCTTAACACTAGAGACAGCCCATTAGAGACACTCTACAGCTCTCCAGCTTATGGCCCATTCGCAAAAAAAAAATAGACGCACTCCAGCTTATGGCTCCTGCTCGGTAACCTTTTTCAACTTGAAAAAAAAATTATGGCTCCTCCTCAGGCCCGCTTGGCATCCACCAAATTAGAGGGTGCGGTACTGCATGCAGACACTCACACTAGTCGTAGCGTGGCACAAATGAGGCGTCAAATAACAGGCCCACAATATAGATTCTAAAGGTTCACACGCTAGTCAACATTCACATTAAACTAAGCTTTAAAACATACAGTATGCATACTAGCTAACATTCACAAGCACATAAGTTCAACATGTTTAAGCATCTCAATGATTCACCAGACTATAACCAAGACAAAGCTGGGAGAAGGAGTAGAAATCAAGAAAAAACAATCGATGCTTCTCTGAGCAAAGGGCCTCCCAACGCACTCATTAATTTCCTGGGCATGCTTCTTTGTTCTCAATGTTGAGTGCACTTTGAGCATGTTGGCAACTCCATAGCTAGCTCGCTGGCTCATCTTGCAATTGACGTTGACACATGATGACCCACAAGTATAGGGGTCAATCGTAGTCCTTTTGATAAGTAAGAGTGTCGAACCCAACGAGGAGCAAAAGGAAATGATAAGCAATTTTCAGTAAGGTATTCTCTGCAAGTACTGAAAGTAGCGGTAACAGATAGTTTGATAGCAAGATAATTCATAACAAGTAACAAGTAACAAGTGTAACAAAAATGCAGCAAGGTGGCCCAATCCTTTTTATACCAAAGGACAAGCCGGAACGAACTCTTATAATAAGCAAAGCGTTCTCGAGGACACATGGGAATTCTCATCTAGTCACTTTCATCATGTTTATTTGATTCGCGTTCGCTACTTTGATAATTTGATATGTGGGTGGATCGGTCCTTGGGTGTTGTTCTTACTTGAACAAGCCTCCCACTTATGATTACCCCCTCTCGCAAGCATCCTCAACTATGAAAGAAGAATTAAGATAAATCTAACCATAGCATGAAACATATGGATCCAAATCAGCCCCTTACGGAGTAGCGCATAAACTAGGGTTTAAGCTTCCGTCACTCTAGCAACCCATCATCTAATTACTACTCCACAATTCCTTCCCTTAGGCCCAAATATGGTGAAGTGTCATGTAGTCGACGTTCACACGACACAACTAAAGGAAGCAACAACATACATATCATCAAAATATTGAACGAATACCAAATTCACATGATTACTTATGACCAGACGTCTCCCATGTCCTCAAGAACAAAAGTAACTACTCACAAATCATATTCATGTTCAAGATCAGAGAGGTATTGGATAGCATCAAGGATCTGAACATATAATCTTCCACCAAATAAACTAACTAGCATCAACTACAAGATGTAATCAACACTACTAGCAACCCACAGGTACCAATCTGAGGTTTTGAGACAAAGATTGAATACAAGAGATGGACTAGGGTTTGAGATGAGATGGTGTTGATGAATATGTTGATGAAGATTGGTCCTCCCACGATGAGAGGATCATTGGTGATGTTGATGGCTTCAATTTCCCCCTCCCGGAGGGAAGTTTCCCCCGCGGAATCGCTCCGCCGGAGAGCAAAAGTGCTCCTGCCCAGGTTCCGCCTCGAGACGGCAGCGCTTCGTCCCAAAAGTCTTCTCTTCATTTTTTCTAGGGCAAATAGCATCTTATAGGAGAAGATGGGCCTCGGAGGCCTGCCAGGGGCCCCACAAGCTCGGGGGGCGTGCCCAGGGGGTAGGGTGCGCCCCCCATGCTTGTGGCTTCCTGGTGGTCCCCTCCTGGTATTTCTTCGGCCAATATTTTTTATATATTCCAAAATAAATCTCCTTAAATTTTCAGGTCATTTGAAGTTGTGTAGAATAGCTATCTCTGTTGTAGCCCTTTCCGGTCCAGAATTCCAGCTGCCGGCAATCTCCCTCTTCATGTGAAACATGCAAAATAAGAGAGAAAAGGCATAAGAATTGTATCATAATGTGAAATAATGACCCAAAACATAATAAATAATAGTAGGAAAACATGATGCAAAATGGATGTATCAACTCCCCCAAGCTTAGACCTCGCTTGTCCTCAAGCGAAAACCGAAATCAATAATCATGACCACATGTTTAGATAGAGAGGTGTAGATAAAACAAAATACGGACATGAAAGCATCATGATCATTATTATAACAGCAATATATCATCATAAAACTTCTCATCAATAAGTGAGAACTCATCCACATGACAAAGTATGAACCATAAACCGTATTGAAAACTAACAAACTATGATCTTGGTCATTGAAACAATTTGCAATTCATCATATTATCAGAAAGATTCTATGTAAGAGCTTTGTTTAGCAAGTTCACATACTCAACTATCATTTAGTCTTCTATGATTGCTGACACTCACGACATACTTATGGAGCAAAAGTTTCAGTCAGACACATAGAAAAATAGGGGCTTATAATTTCACCTCCCAACTTATTTACCTCAAGGGTAATGTCATCAATAATAACTCATGATCACCTACATCCAACTGGATATATATGCCTGGATCTTTCCCCACCACATGATGCTTGCCAAGAGAGAAAAATAAAAATGGAATAGAGGAGAATACTATTGACTCTTGCATAAAAGTAAATACTTAAAGTAAAGGATAGGCCCTTCGCAGAGGGAAGCAGAGGTTGTCATGCGCCTTTTATTTTTGGATGTGCAAACTCTTAATGTAAAGGAACGTCACTTTATATTGCCCCTTGTGATAGCAACCTTTATTATGCAGTCTGTCGCTTTTATTTCTTCACCATCACAAGTTCATACAAAGCTTATTTTCCCTTACAATAAAAGATGATACATATTTAGGAGCAATTTTTATTGCTTTTGCACCGATGACAACTTACTTGAAGGATCTTATTCAATCCATAGGTAGATATAGTGGACTCTCATGACATGAAACTGTTTCAAGGGTTTTGGATGCACAGGTAGTATCTCTACTTAGTGCGGATTTTTGGCTAGCAAAAGAAAGGGGGCAAGCACCACATGTTAGAGGATCCATAACAATATAGCTTCTATGTGAATATAAGCAAACACAACTCATTACGTTGTCTTCCTTGTCCAACGTCGACTATTTGACATAGAATATTTAATGGGGGCTCACAATCATAAAAGATGTCCAAGATAATATATTTATATGTGAGACCTCTCTTTCTTTATTACTTTTCATGGATTGCAACAATGACCAATGCTATGTTTGTTAACTTCCAACAAGTTTCATCAATTATACTTCTTTTATGTGAAGTCATCACTCCCCATGGGATTAGCATATGATCTCCCTTTTTTATTCTCATTATTTTATTTCTAAGATTGGATCAACAAAAGTAAAACAACTCAACTCAAACTACTCTTTATTACATAACTCTCACACTCGATTACATAGATAGATAGATCACAAAGCAAGCACTTGAAACTAAACCATACTAAAACTTTATTCTTCTAAATCAAGAAATAACGAAGGATCGAACTAAGATAAATAATTATAAAAGTGATGGTGATACGATGATACGTCTCCAATGTATCTATAATTTTTGATTGTTCCATGCTATTATAGTATCAATATTGGATGTTTTATATGTAATTATATGCCATTATATATCATTTTTTGGGACTAACCTATTAACCCAGTGCCCAGTGCCAGTTGCTGTTTTCTGCTTGTTTTAGCCTTTTCAGAAAATTATTATCAAAAAGAGTCCAAACGAGAAAAAAAAATTGGATTAATTTTTTTTGGACCAGAAGAGACCCATGAAGCTTCGGGAGAAGACCAGAAGAGCCACGAGGAGGCGACACGCCTGGAGGGCCCGCCCAGGGGGGTAGGCATGCCCCCTAGGCTTGTGGGCCCCTCGTAGCCCCTCCTGACCTAATTCTAGCGCTATAAATTCCCAAATATTCCCAATATACCAGAGAGACATAAGAGAAAACCTTTCCACCGCCGCAAGCCTCTGTTCTTCCGCGATCCCATCTGGAGGCCTTTTCCGGTACTCTGCCGGAGGGGGAATCGATCACGGAGGACTTCTTCATCAACCTTGATGCCCTTCCCATGATGTGTGAGTAGTTTACCACAGACCTACGGATCCATAGCTAGTAGCTAGATGGCTTCTTCTCTCTCTTTGATCTTCAATACCATGTTCTCCTCGATGTTCTTGGAGTTCTATCCGATGTAATCTTCTTTTGCGGTGTGTTTGTTGGGATCTGATGAATTATGAGTTTATGATCAGAACTCTTATATGCATGATTATTATAGATTTGTATTTCTCTCTGATCTATCGATTTGGTTTGGCCTACTAGATTGATTTATCTTGTAATGGGAGAGGTGCTTTGTGATGGGTTCAATCTTGCGGTGCTCAATCCCAGTGACAGAAGGGGACATGACACGTATTTGTATTGTTGCCATTAAGGATAAAAAGATGGGGTTTAATCATATTGCTTGAGTTTACTTTGTCTACATCATGTCATCTTGCTTAAGGCATTACTCTGTTTCATACTTAATACCCTAGATGCATGCTGGATAGCAGTCGATGGGTGGAATAATAGTAGTAGATGCAGGCAGGAGTCGATCTACTTGTCTCGGACGTGATGCCTATATACATGATCATTGCCATGAATCTATCATAATTATTTGCTTTTCTATCAATTGCCCAACAGTAATTTGTTTACCCACCGTATGCTATGTGTTCGAGAGAGAAGCCTCTAGTGAAAACTATGGCCCCCGGGTCTACTTTATCATATATAAAAAACCTAAAAATACCTTGCTCCAGTTTATTTACTTTTATTTTATTTAGTATTTTAGTTTATCTATCTATCACTATTAGAATTAATCCTTGCAAATAACCGCTAAGAGGATTGACAACCCTCTTATTTGCTTTGGGTGCAAATGTTTGCTTTTGTGTGTGTAGGTGCGCTTAATGGGATTTTGCTTGGTTCTCCTACTGGATTGATAACCTTGGTTCTTAACCGAGGGAAATACTTCTCTCTACTATACTGCATCATCCTCTCCTCTTCGGGGAAATACCAACGCAGTCTACAAGTAGCATATGATACCGGGGCACCTCCCCCAAGCTTGGCACAAGCCAAGGGTGGTGCCCATACCCATGTACTCAAGTCTCCTTCTTCGGTGATGGTGGTGATGATGTAATAGGTTTATCCTCCGTCTTCCAAGGCATAGGCTCTCCATCATAAAAGGATGAACGTGTTTTCGGAGTCCTGAAATTTGCAGCTAAACTCATACCTTTGAACTTGGCCTCATACTCAAAATTTTGGTTTTGTAAATCATAAATTTGGGCCAGAAGATGATCAATCCAGTCATTGAGCTTGAAGATGACGTCCCCAATATCCTTGTCGTCCACCTTGTTCTCACCAATGAATTCCATGATCATGGAGTGGTTAGCATTGAGTCTGCGCTCCATCATCCCTTGACACTTGAAGATCTCCTGTTCCACCGCTTCCAGCCTGGCCTTCTCTCTCCTGGTCTTCTTGGACCCTTGAATGTCCCGGATGTGAAGCACCCCCTCATGCATCTCAATAGCTTGAGGATGCTTCATCACCTCCGGAAGGTACGGGTTGATGACCTTCTCATAGAACTTGTCCTTGGACGAGCTTGGAGGCGCCATGGTGATCTAGATCTATCAGAAAAACAGCCCGAAATAAGAACAGAGGAGAAACTTGCGATACGGTGGTCAAAACATCTGGAAGTATATATAATGATTTTTTTTCATGCAGGACAAGTAATATGTAGGAAAAACGGAGTCAAGAAAGTCCATGGGGGAGCCACAAGCTCGGTAGGCGAGCCCTAGGGGGTAGGGCGCACCCCCTAGGCTTGTCGCTCCCTCGTGCACTTTTCAGACTATTTATTATTTTCCTAATTTTTGATATATTCCGAAACTAACAAAAAGTGCTATTGTGGAATTTTTGGAGTCGGTTTACTTACCGCACCACATACCTACTCCTTTTCAGGGTTCTGGAGCGTTTCGGAAGGTTTCCTCTATGTGCTCTTCCGGTGTCATTGTTTGAATAATATTAGTTTCAACATTAATGGGTGTACCTGAGATATAATGTTTAATTCTTTGCCCATTAACCACTCTCGGATTAGTGCCTTCAGAGTTGTATATCTTGATAGCTCCGGAGCGATAAACTTCTTCGACGATGTATGGTCCTTCCCATTTAGAGAGAAGTTTTCCTGCAAAGAATCTTAAACGAGAATTGTATACTAGAACGTGATCACCCGCTTTGAATTCCTGTTTTTGAATTCTCTTATCATGCCATCTCTTAAATTTTTCTTTAAACAACTTGGCATTTTCATAGGCTTGGATTCTCCATTCATCTAGAGGGCTAATATCAAATAACCTCTTTTCACCGGCAAGTTTAAAATCATAATTAAGTTCTTTAATTGCCCAATATGCCTTATGTTCAAGTTCAAGAGGTAAATGACATGCTTTGAATAGACCATCTTATATGGAGACATACCCATAGGATTTTTATAAGCAGTTCTATAAGCCCATAATGCATCATCAAGTTTCTTAGACCAATTCTTTCTAGATCTATTAACGGTCTTTTGCAAAATTAACTCTATCTCTCTATTACTCAATTCAACTTGTCCACTAGACTGAGGATGATAAGGTGATGCAATTCTATGGTTAACATCATATTTAGCAAGAAATTTACGGAAAGCACCATGAATAAAATGTGAACCACCATCAGTCATCAAATATCTAGAGACTCCAAACATCGAAAATATAACCTCTTTAAGCATTTTAATAGAAGTGTTATGATCATCACTACTAGTTGGAATAGCTTCTACCCACTTAGTAACATAATCAACAGCAACTAAAATATGTGTATACCCGTTAGAGGAAGGAAAAGGTCCCATGTAATAAAATCCCCAAACATCAAATGGCTCAATAACAAGTGAATAATTCATAGGCATTTTCTGACGTCTACCAACATTAGCAATTCTTTGACATTCATCACTAGAGAGGACAAACTCACGTGCATCTTTGAAAAGAGTAGGCCAATAAAAACCAGATTGTAATACCTTATGTGCAGTTCTGTCTCCCGCATGGTGTCCTCCGTATGCCTCGAAGTGACACTTCCATAGGATTTGTTCCTGTTCATGCTCAGGTACACAATGTCTAATAATACCATCTAATCCTTTATATAAATGTGGGTCATCCCAAAAGTAATGTCTTAAATCAAAGAAGAACTTTTTCTTTTGTTGGTAGGTAAAAGTAGGTGGAATATATTTGGCAACAATATAATTAGCATAGTCTGCATACCAAGGACTAGTGTGAGAAGCATTTACCACAGCTAATTGCTCATCAGGAAAATTATCATTAATAGGCAATGAGTCATCAAGAACATTTTCCATCCTAGACAAATTATCAGCTACGGGATTTTCAGCTCCCTTTCTATCAATAATATGCAAATCAAATTCTTGTAATAAAAGTACCCACCTAATAACTCTAGGATTAGCATCTTTCTTTTCCATAAGATATTTAATAGCAGCATGATCAGTGCGAATAGTTACTTTAGAATCAACAATGTAAGATCTGAATTTATCATATGCAAACACAACTGCTAAAAATTCTTTCTTAGTAGTAGCATAGTTTCTTTGAGCACTGTCTAGAGTTCTACTAGCATAATGAATAACATTCAATTTCTTATCAACTCTTTGCCCTAGAACAACACCAACAGCATAATCACTAGCATCACACATAATTTCAAAGGGTAAGTTCCAATCAGGTGGTTGAACAATAGGTGCAGATATTAAGGCTTTCTTAAGTATTTCAAAGGCTTCTACACAATCATCATCAAAAACAAATGGAACATCTTTTTGTAAGAGATTAGTAAGAGGCCTAGAAATTTTAAAGAAGTCTTTTATAAACCTTCTATAGAAACCAACATGACCTAGGAAACTTCTTATACCTTTGATATCTTTAGGACATGGCATTTTCTCAATTGCATCAACTTTAGCTTTATCAACTTCAATACCTCTTTCAGAAATTTTATGCCCAAGTGTCGGTACCAAAACCGGCAGATCTCGGGTAGGGGGTCCGAACTATGGGTCAAGGAGCCAATGGTAACAGAGAGCGTAGAGACAGTGATTTACCCAGGTTCGGGCCCTCTCGAGGAGGTAAAACCCTACGTCCTGCTTGATTGTATTGATATGATTGTATGAAGGTTACAGAGTTGATCTACCTCGAGATCAGATGGGCTAAACCTTAGATTATGTGTCTCTCCCCTACGGACTAAACCTCCTGGTTTATATAGACACCAGGGGGGGCCTAGGGTTACATATGGTCGGTTACCATCAGGGATAAACATGCCGGTTATGCCATCTATTCCTTGGAGGAGACGCCAAGACTTCAGAGATTTCCTTCTATCATACGGGGCCGTCCACAATCCAGCCTTCCATCGACGTGTAGAGAGCGGCCCACCAGTCCGGCCCATGAGAGATAGGCCGGCAGCCCGAGTACCCCCTAGTCCGGGATAACCCTCAGTAGCCCCCGAACTAGTCTTCGAAGGCGAGGTAGATGCCGAACACCATCGGCTTCGTGGACCAGTTCACTTTCCTCCGTGACACCGGTAACAGGCCTGTATTATCCGAGTTGTATTTTCAAGCATTATCCGGTCATGTATGTGCCGAACTGTATCTTGGTAACGAAGTATAATAATAACTTAGCCCCGAAGGCTAGCCGCTTCGGCGTGAACAGTGTTCTCATTTGACAACTTTTACCGAAGGGTCACACCTTGCCACGACCGCAAGTTGGTTTATGACAAACTCGATTCGTGGTTCGAGGTGGTTCTCATTGGCTTGTTCCATCGATATGGAGATCGTGTCCTGTTTTCAAGGGATATAATCAATAATCCGCCTCACCCCACGCGCGCATAATGGCACGGTTATACGGGGAAGCGGCGAGGACTGCGACGCAGCAAAAGGACCGTGGGTTTTACAACCCATAAAAGGGGCATAGTCCTTGTTTCGGTCGCACGCTCTCATTCCCCCTTTCGCCATTGCCTTCCCCGTCTCCTGAGCTCCAACACCCAGATCTGCTCTCCCTCCCAAGAACCTTTCCATCCATCCGCCTAATCCGGTAATGGCGGGTTCCGGGTCCAAGGGCAAGTGGGAGGCGTCCGTCGTCACCGAAAGCGCCATCTTGGAGTTGAAGGGCGCGGGATATCTCCCTGCTGACGTAGCCCACCGTGCTCCAGAGGCCGGCCAGGCCGTCCCCACGCCGCGACCGGGAGAAAGGGTGGTGTTCGTCCCCCACTTCCTCCGAGGCTTAGGATTTCCCCTTCACCCCTTCATCAGGGGTCTTATGTTCTTTTACGGGCTTGACTTCCACGATCTCGCGCCGAATTCCTTTCTACATATCTCGGCCTTCATCCTCATCTGTGAAGCCTTTCTCCGAATCCGGCCACACTTTGGCCTGTGGCTGAAGGTCTTCAACATCAAGCCAAAAATCGTCGACAGCCAACAAGCAGACTGCAGGGGTGCTATGGTCAGCAAACTCCCCCGAGTGGAATGGCCAGAGGGCACCTTCATCGAGACCGTCAAGGTTTGGTAGAGGGAATGGTTTTACATCACCGAGCCGAGGAGCGCGGGTTGGGGGGCGATTTCGGCCTTCCGATCCGGACCCCCTACGAGGTTGGTCTCATGGACCAAGAAAGGCCTCGACTGGGGGGTAAACACGGAGGTGGAGCAGCTACAGCAACGAATTGCCAAGATGATAGGGAGAGGCGTCGAGCTGCCCAACGTGGTCCAGATCATGCTCGGCCGTCGAATACTCCCATGCCAGGATAGGGGCTCCCCCATGTGGGCCTACTAGCCCGAAGACCCGGCCACCGTGCGCAACTTCTTCCGCACCACCCACGCCCAGCTATGGAGAGCGCTGTTCAAGCCGCAGAAGGACTGGCCGGCCGAGGGAGAGGACATCGGACTTGACGCCGCAAACCCCCCACGGGAGGTATGACTAAGTTTGTTCTTGTATCCGAACTATTTCCCTTTAATAAGGTACTCAGCTTCTTGACTTCTCATCCACAGAAATGGCTGAAGAAGGCCCAGCGGATTGACAGTCCGGTGCCGCTGCCAGAAGGACCCAGGACGCCCCTCCTGATGGCCATGTTGGCCATGGAGCCGTACGAGGTGCCAGAAAGGAAGGAGAAGAAGAAGCAACAGGGAGAGGCCAGAGAGAGCCTCCACTCCCGAAGACCCCCGGGTGCTAGATCCGGGGATACCAATGCTCCCTCCACGCAAGAGGAGGAGAAGGAGCAAGGAGAGGACGGGGAGCAGGACGATTCCTCCCAAACAGGGAAGAGGGAGGCGTCCGAGGATGCCGAGGAGGAGCCTCCTCGACCCGCTCCCAAAAGACCGTGCAAGGCCAAGGTAGCCTTGTCCGGCAATAGCTCGGCTTCTTCCGAGGACTCTAAGGCCTCAGAAGAGGTTCCTCGGAAAATTCCCAGGGCCAAACCGCAGGCCCAAAGGTATGCGTTCTAGCAACTACCTGAGCGTCTTTAGCCGAACTGGGCTGATACTGATCAAGTTTCCATGTGCAACTTTGCAGTCCGCTGCGCGATCTCCCCGCCGACTGAGTTTCGGAGGGGGATTCTCCACCGGCGGCGCTAGCGGAGAGCGGCACTGGATCCCGCGCCTCGCCTTCCCCAATCGTGAAGGAAACCGAGGAGGTCCTGTCGAGGAGGACTCCTCCCATGCCACACACAGGGGAAGGAGGCGATACTATCATGGCCGAGGTGAATGCCTCGGTCGCCGAAGGCCAGGAGGGGGGGGGGCCTCTGATGAACGAAAGGGAGGAGCTCAGACGAACCGAGCTCTCTTCGAGGACCACTCCAGAGACGTCAAGGCGTCCCGCGTCCGGTGCTCCGGACTTGGAGAAGGAAGGAGCCGGAGTACCACCGCCACCCCCGCCTGCCCAAGAGCAGGCATCGACCAGGTGGCCGGACGAGATGGAGGACGCTGTAACCAGCTCCTCCATCACCGAAGAGCACTGTGCACTTATGTGCGCAGTGTCACAGAGTATTCGGTCCGTGGATAACGGACTGAAGGAGGCTTTTAGTGTCCTTCTGACCGGCTTCAAGGTGAGCGAAGTAATGCTTTTTCCTTAGGAAAATTCATTTGTGCAAATATATAGCCTCATACATAGTAGCCCCCGAGACTCTGACCGGCTGAGCAAATCCGGTCGGAGGATCAAAAATCGACATCTCGGATACTAACGGGTGCAAAATAATGCGCAGGCATCATCCTCGGCCGCAGCTGCCAACGCCGAAGAGTTGGCCGAGCGGAATCGGAAGCTAAAGAGCTCCGAGGACGATCTGAGCCTGGTGAACAAGAGGTTCGACGAGGCGCAAGGTAAGGCCGAGTTGTGATAGTGAATATAGCTGCAGATTTAAAGCAGTGTTCGATGCATCCTAACGGAGATAACCGATTGAACTGCAGCTGCCGCCGCGGAGGTCGAAAGCCTCAAGGCCGCACTGAGGACAGCTCAGGCGGACGTGGCGACGCAAAAGTCGACAGCCGAACAGGTAGCTGCCGAGCTGGTGGCGCTGAGAACCACGAGTGAGAAGCACGAGGCCAGGGTGCAGGAAGTGCAGCAGGAGCTCGGGGATGCCGTCACAAGATGTGAGGCCCTCGAGCAAAAGAATAAAAAGCAGGCTGCCGAGCTGACCTCGTTAGCAGCGGTGGCTAAGGAAGCGCGGACAGAGGCGCGCGGTTACCAAGAAGAGCTCCGCCAAGTCAGGCTGATCGCGGATGGTAAGCCGTACTTGTTACAATGTGTCTTTGGAGGTAACAGGTTCGCGTTGCTCACGCGGGTATGGCGTTCCGCAGGCGCCTTTGCGGACCTACCGAAGAGTGCGGCGGATGCGGCGAGGTTCTTCGCCGGCCAGGAGGGTTGGGCCGAGCAGAGGCTTTTCTGGGCGCAATTTCAAGCGCCCGAACACCCTCCCCTCCTCAACAACCAGATGAAACAGCTAATGGAGCTGCATCGGATGGCGGAGCCGGTGATGAAGGACCTCTGCGTCAAACTATGGCCGTCGGAGCCGCTGCCGAGCAGCTACTTTGGTCTGGTGCAGAGGCTATTCGACGCTCCTGCTCAGGTCGATGCCTGGAAGCGCTCCACATGTATTGAGGGTGCTCGAATGGCCTTCGGCAAGACAATGGTACATTGGCCGAAGCTAAAACCCGCTGAGATAGCCACTGGACCTCCTCCGCCAGGGAAAGAGCATAGGCGTCCCGAGCAGTATTTTCCAGCCGTGATGGATGGTGCTCGGGCAGTAGATGCCCAATGCCCAAAAGATGTAATGTATGAGTAGATGTAGTTTCCTTGTAACCAAGGAGTTGAAACTTTTGCATTATTGTAGAGCAAGTGATCGGCTACGGTTATAGTGTCGGATTAATTTTGACTCCTATGCGGCCGATTTGAAACTGAAAGTTACCAGTCGTCGGCTTCAGCCCCCTGGCAGATACTGCATGGGGTGTTTTCTCGTAATACGTGAACCCTTAGCCGACGTCTCGGTGCCCGGGGGCGGTTGTATGTACGAAAAACCAGGCAATCAGACTATGTGGTTTTAGGGATTTCACTTGGCCAGAGGAGCTTGACGGTGGGGGCCGGTGACGAGCCCCCGGTGTTTGTGATATTCGGACGAGCCGCGGTTGATACCATCATCACATGGTTTCTGTGACAGAGAACCCTTCGTATGACACGGACTAACCTCCAACGATTTTAGGCTAACGCCAGTCATCGGATCGCCGACCAGTTCTCGCTTATTGGGACAGTCAGTTTTCGGCTTTCTCCACTGAGGTAATTGACCAGGCGAGCTAGAAGTACAATCGCAGTGGTTCTCCCTTTACCCTCTTAGCCGAACAATGCAGAATGTAAGAGGGTAAACACAGGAGCCGGGCAACCCAACTATTAACCAAAGACGCAATTCGGAACTGATTCATATAATGCAATATCCGTGACACCGAGCACATGAAAAAAAGAGAAGTGCCGGTATAAAGTTTTAAGGCAAGATCTATGGTCGAGCCCCCGGTCTATTAGCCGGTTTAAAATAAATGTATCGTGATAGTTTACTTCGGCGGAAAAAGGTGGAGAGGAATATGCAACGTGAATGACTGCACGAGTATACCATAATAAAGTGGTCTTTACTTCCTTTGAATGTGTGACGTCCAACCGTACAATCCGTATTGCCGAAGTAGTTTAAATAGATACTTTATAGGAATGTATATATTGAGAGTAAAGGTTTACACAGGGCTTCCATGAGTGGCTTGACGTCCCTACTACGCCCTGCTGCACGTCTGCGCCTTTGCTCGTCAAGAAGCTGTCGCGGAAGCGAAGCTATCCGCCGTGTATTCGGCGGAAGTAGTAATCTTTGGCGGGTGAGCCCTTGAAAAAGGGTTTTGAGAAGTCGTCGTGGTATATCAGCTGGACGCTCATCGGGCCCTAGATGGAGCCCATTGTTGATGTCGATTTAAAGACATTTGGTGGCCATTGGTCGGTCGAACCGAGCTCTGGACCTTTTGTTTGCTATGTCCCCACAACTGCCCATGGAATTTTGAGCGCGAAATTGTGTACTCGAGGTACGTATTTCGCAACTAGGTGGGCCGTGCTGTGGGGCGCGTATCCCTATTTGGGTAGAGCATGGGAGCGCGCCGGGACCGAGGCTGCAGCTCGGGAGCGCTTGACAGTGGACTGGGATTGCGACGCCTCTTCGGCAGCTTGGACTTCGGCGGCGAGAGCCGTAGTGTGTTCCTCTATTCGGAGTGAGCGCTCGGTATTACCGTTAATGGTAATAACGCCCCTTGGTCCTGGCATCTTTAGCTTCAGGTACGCATAGTGCGGGACGGCGTTAAAGCGAGAGAAGGCGGTCCGTCCGAGGAGTGCGTGATAACCACTGCGGAAAGGAACGATATCGAAGATCAAGTCCTCGGCGCGGAAGTTGTCGGGCGAGCCGAAGACTACTTCCAAAGTCACGGATCCCGAGCAGCGTGCCTCGACGCCAGGTATTACACCTTTAAAGGTGGTGTTGCTGGGTTTGATCCTTGACGGGTCGATCCCCATCTTCCTCACTGTATCTGCATAAAGCAGGTTAAGACTGCTACCTCCGTCCATCAGGACTCTAGTGAGGTGAAATCCGTCCACGATGGGGTCGAGTACCAGAGCCGCTGTTCCTCCATGGCGTATACTGGTCGGATGATCTCGACGGTCAAAAGTGATCGGGCAAGCCGACCAAGGGTTGAATTTCGGGGCTACCGGCTCTAAGGCGTAAACATCCCGAAGCGCGCGTTTCCGCTCCTTCTTTGGTATATGCGTGACGTAGATCATGTTCACAGTTTTGACCTCCGGAGGGAACTGTTTTTGGCCTCCATTGTTCGGCCCGCGAGGTTCGTCATCGTCCTCACTGCGGCGGACCTTGCCCTATTCTTCGGCTGTGGCCTTGCCGGCCTGCTTGATTACCCAACAGTGACGGTTGGTGTGGTTAGCTGGCTTGTCGGGGGTGCCGTGAATCTGGCAGGGCCTATCCAATATTCTGTCCAGCGCCTATGGGCCATCTTGGTTCCCTTTAAAGGGGGTTTTCCGATGTCCCGATTTCGAGCCGCTGAATCCGGCGTTCACCGCTGCGTCATCGGATTCACTGCCGTTGTTTGAGTGTCGGCGCTTGTTGTTCCTATTGCGCCGGGGTTTGCCATTCCCATCCCGGGTCTCTGAAGTACCGGGGTCTTCGGGGTGGTTGCTTCGATGAGCTAACCAGCTATCTTCACCCGCGCAAAAGCGGGTCATGAGAGAAGTAAGGGCCGACATTGTTCTTGGCTTGTCTTGGCCGGGCTGGCAAGCGAGCCACTCGTCCCTGATACTGTGTTTGAATGCCGCAATTGCTTTGGCGTCCGGACAGTCAACGATCTGGTTCTTCTTGGTCAAGAACCAGTTCCAGAATTGCCGGGTTGACTCTCCGGGCTGTTGGATAACATGGCTCAGGTCATCGGCGTCCGGTGGTCGAACGTAGGTGCCCTGAAAGTTAGCTCGGAATGCATCTTCGAGTTCTTTCCAGCTTCCGATGGAGTTTTCGGGTAGGCTGTTCAGCCAATGCCTGGCCGGTCCCTTAAGTTTCAGTGGGAAGTACTTGATAGCATGGAGATCATCTCCTCGAGCCATATGAATGTGGAGAAGAAAATCCGCAATCCACACAGCTGGGTCAGTTGTCCCATCATAGGATTCTATATTAACGGGTTTAAACCCCTCGGGGAACTGATGCTGCATCACCTCGTCAGTAAAACACATTGGGTGTGCGGTGCCCCTGGCCCGGGCCGCATCGCGCCGAAGATCAGTTGTCATCCGGGCCCGGTGCTGATCCCGAGCCCTGTCGTTTCTATCGCGCCAGGCCTGGTATCCGTCCCGTCCAGCGGGTGCGTATCCTGTGGTTCCATAGATGGACCTCGACTGAATCGCTCGTGTGTTTAGGTCGTGGCGCAGATCGTATTGGTCATCCGGTTGAACCGGGTCTTTGCCTGCTCGGCGAGAAGGCACGAGTGGGTATTCGGCTTCCCTAGCCGTCCTATCCCATCCTCGAGGGGGCACGGGTGGGAGTTTGGCTTCTCCGGCCGCTCTATTTCGTCCTCGAGGGGGCGCGGGTGGGTATTCAGCTTCTCCAGCCGTTCTATCCCGTCCTCGAGGGGGCGCGGGTGGGAAGTCGGTTTCCACAGCCGGCCTATCTCGTCCTCGAGGGGGCCGGTCGGGCTGGTCTGCATAAGTTTGTCTGGGAGGTACGGGCTCGAAGGCCTCATCCTCGAATTCTGGAAGGAGGCGCCGCCGTGGGTAACTCCTATATTGGCCCTGACGTTGATCGTCGAGGCCTTCTTCGGCGGCTAGGACCATCGTCCATCTATCGTTGAGTGTATCCTGCTCGGCCCTGAGTTGTTGTTGTTTCATCTTTAAGCTTCGGGCAGTGGCAATGAGTTGCCGCTTGAATGTTTCTTGTGCCAAGGGATCCTCTGGGACGATAAAGTCCTCGGGTCCAAGGCTATCTTCCTCTTCAGATGGGGGAAGGTAATTACTGTCCTCGGAATCATCGAGGTCCTCGGGGTCACCCTGGTCCTCATGCCCTTCAGGTGTGTCAGGTCGTTGCTCGGGCGTGTTGTCGCCGAGCTCCCCCAAATTATCCGGAGTCTCGTTAGCTCCGGTGTCATTTGTGTCTGTGTGATTTTCCTTGCCCTTCCCCCGCCCTCTGGATCGCCGTCGTCGGCGTCTGGGCGGGTCTTCGGTGGTGTCATCGCCGCCTTTGTTGGTTGTGTCACCGTCCTTCACGGGGGTGTCAACCATGTAGACGTCATAAGTGGAGGTGGCGGTCCACTTTCCGGTATTTGTAGTGGCAAGGACGGTGTCCGTGGAGGGCGGGACGTCCATGTCCTCGTCCATGTAGTCAGCCTCCTCGGAGGCGTAGTCCAGCATGTCGGTTAAATCTTCGACAGTGGCTACCAAGTGGGTGGTGGGTGGGACGCAAAATTCCCCGCGGGCGGCATCCTGTCCGGCCTGCTCCTGGTCCGAGGACGGGCCGTCCGCGATATTTATCATCCGGATCCGGTCCAGCATCTCGCTTAAAATCGAGGGATCCACCGGATCCATGTTCGGATAGTCCCTGGAGTTGAGCTCCGGCGCGTCGTTAACGGGAGTGTGCTCGGCCAAGGGTGACCCCTGGTTCTCCGACACCGGGGTTGGAGTCAAACTCAAGGTCAGGTCCGATCTGAGGCCCGCCCCGAGGACTGGGGCGGGGAAGGGATCCGAAGTCAAGGCCTCGGGGTTGGTGGGTTCCTCGGGTGAGGCCGAGAACCCAGTGAAGATCAGATCGCCTCGACCGTCGGCGACGAACTAAAGGCCGCCGAACCTGATTTCCTGCTCGGGGGCGAAGTTGCCGACCTGGTCGAGGTGACCGGTCGGATCGGTGTATAACACGATACTGCCGAACGCGAAGAGCTGGCCGGGGACGAAGATGTCCCTGCTACGAACTCCGTCGCTGAAGAGAAGAGCTGTCCGAGGACGATGATATCCCCGCTACAGATTCCATTGCTGAAGAACTGTCCGGGGACGGCGAGCCATTGATCCTTGGCGACCCACGACGGGACTCTCAATGAAAGCACCAATGTCGGTACCAAAACCGGCATTTCTCGGGTAGGGGGTCCGAACTATGGGTCAAGGAGCCAATGGTAACAGAGAGCGTAGAGACAGCGATTTACCCAGGTTCGGGCCCTCTCGAGGAGGTAAAACCCTACGTCCTACCTGATTGTATTGATATGATTGTATGAAGGTTACAGAGTTGATCTACCTCAAGATCAGATGGGCTAAACCCTAGATTATGTGTCTCTCCCCTACGGACTAAACGTCCTGGTTTATATAGACACCAGGGGGGCCCTAGGGTTACATATGGTCGGTTACCATCAGGGATAAACATGCCGGTTATGCCATCTATTCCTTGGAGGAGACGCCAAGACTTCAGAGATTTCCTTCTATCATACGGGGTCGTCCACAATCCAGCCTTCCATCGACGTGTAGAGAGCGGCCCACCAGTCCGGCCCATGAGAGATAGGCCGGCAGCCCGAGTACCCCCTTGTCCGGGACACCCTCACCAAGGACTATACCTTCATTTACCATAAAGTGGCACTTCTCCCAATTCAAGACAAGATTAGTTTCTTCACATCTCTGCAAGACTCGATCAAGGTTGCTTAAGCAATTATCAAAAGAAGTTCCGTAAACGGAAAAATCATCCATGAATACCTCAACAATCTTTTCACAAAAGTCAGAGAATATAGCAGTCATACATCTTTGAAAGGTTGCAGGTGCATTACATAAACCAAAAGGCATACAACGATAAGCATAAGTTCCAAAAGGACAAGTAAAAGTAGTTTTCTCTTGATCTTCTTTTGATACAGGTATTTGAGAAAAACCAGAATATCCATCTAGGAAGCAAAAGTGTGTATGCTTAGACAACCTTTCTAACATTTGATCAATACAAGGTAGAGGGTAGTGATCCTTTCTAGTAGCTTTATTTAATTTCCTGAAATCAATTACCATCCTATAACCAGTTACAATTCTTTGTGGGATAAGTTCATTTTTATCATTAGGGACAACGTTAATACCTCCGTTCTTAGGAACACAATGAACAGGACTTACTCATCTACTATCAGCTATAGGATAAATTATACCTGCCTCCAGAAGCTTTAATATTTTAGTTCTTAGCACATCCTTCATTTTAGATTTAATCTTCTTTGATGATCAACAACTGGTTTAGCATCTGGCTCCATATCAATTTTGTGCTGACATAGAGTGGGACTAATGCCCTTAAGATCATCAAGAGTATACCCAATAGCTGCACGGTGCTTCCTCAGAGTTTTAAGTAATCTCTTTTCTTCATGCTCCGAAAGGTTAGCACTGATAATAACAGGATATATCTTCTTTTCATCAAGATAAGCATATTTAAGTGTATCAGGTAGTTTCTTTAATTCAAACACAGGATCACTCTTAGGTGGAAGAGGATCTCCCAAAGTTTCAATAGACAAATTATGTTTATGAATAGGTGTTGTTTAAAGAATATTTCATCTATTTTATTTCTTTCACTCATATGCATATCATTTTCATGGTCTAACAAGTATTGTTCTAAAGGATCAGTAGGAGGCACGGCAATAGAAGCATGACCAATAATTTCATCCTTATTAGGTAATTCCTTATCATGAGGTTGTCTATGAAACTTAGAGAAATTAAACTCATGAGACACATCACCAAAATTAACACTAACAGTTTCTTTATTGCAATCAATCTTAGCATTAACTGTATTCAAGAAAGGTCTTCCAAATATAATGGGACAAAAATCATCTTGTGGTCATCCAAGAAAAAGAAAATCAGTAGGGTATTTGATTTTACCACACAAGACTTCAACATCTCTAACAATCCCAAGTGGTGTAATAGTATCTCTTTTCGCAGCTTAATAGTGACATCAATGTCTTCAATCTCAACAGGTGCAATATCATTCATGACTTCTTGATAAAGAGTAAAAGGAATATCACTCACACTAGCACCAATATCACATAAACCATGATAGCAATGGTCTCCAATTTTAACAGAAATAATAGGCATGCCAATTACAGGTTTGTTTTTATCTCATGGATCTGGCTTAGCAATTTTAGTTGCCTCATCACAGAAATCTATGACATGTCCATCAATATTATCAACCAAAAGATCTTTAACCATTGTAATATTAGGTTCAATTTTAATTTGTTCAGAAGGTCGAGGTGTTCTAATATTACTTTTATTAACCACAGTCGTAGCTTTAGCATGTTCCTTTATCCTAACAGGGAAAGGAGGTTTCTCAATATAAGCAGTAGGCACAACTGGGTCAATATTGTAAACAATTGTTTCTTCTTTAGCTATAGTAGGTTCTTCGTTTAATTCAATAGGTGGATGAAACTTAAACCATTTCTCCTTGGGGAGATCAACATGAGAAGCACATGATTCACAAGTAGCTACTATCTCAGAGTCAAGTCCATATTTAGTACTAAACTTATGAAAAGCATCGGTTTCCATAAAAGATTTAACACAATCAAACTTAAGATTTATACCTGACTCTTTACCTTTGTCGATTTCCCAATCTTCAGAGTTGCGTTTAATTCTTTCCAGAAGATCCCATTTCAATTCAATAGTCCTTTTCATAAAGGAACGAGTAGAAGAAGTATCGAGCATGGATTGATCATTACGAGAAAGCCGAGCATAAAAGTTTTGAATAATTATTTCTCTTGAGAGCTCATGACTGGGGCATGTGTGCATCAAATATTTAAGCCTCCCCCAAGCTTGAGCGATACTTTCTCCTTCACGAGGCCAAAAATTATATATATAATTCCGATCATGATGAACCAAATGCATAGGATAAAACTTCTGGTGAAATTCCAGCTTTAACCGGTTCCAATCCCATGTTCCACTATCATCCAATACCCTATACCATGTCAATGACTTTCCCTCCAAAGATAAAGGGAATACCTTCTTCTTAACTCCATCCTCGGATAAACCTGCAAGCTTAAACAATCCACAAATTTCATCTATATATATCCAGTGCATATCAGGATGTATCTTTCCATCTCCTGCATAAGGATTAGCCAGCAGTTTCTCTATCATACCCGAAGGAATTACATAATTAATATTTTCAGTAGGTTCAGTAGGTTGAGGGGAAACTCTCCATGCTTCTGGTTGAGGTGAAGATACCCCGAACAAACCCCTCAAAGGATTACTTTCCATAGTAACAAGTGATAGTAAATTTTAGCACGTAATAAAAGTGTTTCCTTACGAAATTCCGCTTACCAAAGGCGCTTCACTCCCCGGCAACGGCGCCAGAAAAGAGTCTTGATGACCCACAAGTATAGGGTATCAATCATAGTCCTTTCGATAAGTAAGAGTGTCGAACCCAACGAGGAGCAGAAGGAAATGATAAGCAGTTTTCAGCAAGGTATTCTCTGCAATTACTGAAAGTAGCAGTAACAGATAGTTTGATAGCAAGATAATTCATAACAAGTAACAAGTGTAACAAAAGTGCAGCAAGGTGGCCCAATCCTTTTTATAGCAAAGGACAAGCCGGAACGAACTCTTATAATAATCAAAGCGTTCTTGAGGACACATGGGAATTCTCATCTAGTCACTTTTATCATGTTTTTTTGATTCGCGTTCGCTACTTTGATAATTTGATATGTGGGTGGATGATGACCCACAAGTACAGGGGATCAATCGTAGTCATTTCGATAAGTAAGAGTGTCGAACCCAACGAGGAGCAGAAGGAAATGACAAGCGGTTTTCAGAAAGGTATTCTCTGCAAGTACTGAAAGTAGCGGTAACAGATACTTTTGATAGCAAGATAATTCGTAACAAGTAACAAGTAAAAAGTATAATAAAGTGCAGCAAGGTGGCCCAATCCTTTTTATAGCAAAGGACAAGCCAGAACGAGCTCGTATAATAAGCAAAGCATTCTCGAGGACACATCGGAATTTCATCTAGTCACTTTCATCATGTTTGTTTGATTCACGTTCGCTACTTTGATAATTTGATATGTGGGTGGACCGGTGCTTGGGTGCTGTTCTTACTTGAACAAGCCTCCCACTTATGATTACCCCCTCTCGCAAGCATCCGCAACTACGAAAGAAGAATTAAGATAAATCTAACCATAGCATGAAACATATGGATCCAAATCAGCCCCTTACGGAATAGCGCATAAACTAGGGTTTAAGCTTCTGTCACTCTAGCAACCCATCATCTAATTACTACTCCACAATGCCTTCCCTTAGGCCCAAAGATGGTGAAGTGTCATGTAGTCGACGTTCACATGACACCATAAAGGAAGCACAACATACATAGCATCAAAATATCGAACGAATACCAAATTCACATGATTACTTATGACAAGACTTCTCCCATGTCCTCAAGAACAAAAGTAACTACTCACAAATCATATTCATGTTCAAGATCAGAGGGGTATTGAATAGCATTAAGGATCTGAACATATAATCTTCCACCAAATAAACCAACTAGCATCAACTTCAAGATGTAATCAACACTACTAGCAACCCACAGGTACCAATCTGAGGATTTGAGGCAAAGATTGAATACAAGAGATGAACTAGGGTTTGAGATGGGATGGTGCTGGTGAAGATGTTGATGAAGATTGGTCCTCCCACGATGAGAGGATCGTTGGTGATGTCGATGGCTTCGATTTCCCCCTCCCGGAGGGAAGTATCCCCGGCAGAATCGCTTCGCCGGAGAGCAAAATAGCTCCTTCCCAGGTTCCGCCTCGAGACGGCGGCGCTTCGTCCCAAAAGTCTTCTCTTGATTTTTTCTAGGGCAAATGGCTTCATATAGTAGAGGGAGGGGGCCAGACGCCAGCCAGGGGCCCCACAAGGCATCAGGGCGGGGGCGCGCCCTGTTGCCTTGTGGGCAACTGGTGGGCGCGCCCAACTGGTGAGGCCCCCCAGCCAGGGGCCTCACAAATCATATTCATGTTCAAGATCAGAGGGGTATTGAATAGCATTAAGGATCTGAACATATAATCTTCCACCAAATAAACCAACTAGCATCAACTTCAAGACGTAATCAACACTACTAGCAACCCACAGGTACCAATCTGAGGATTTGAGGCAAAGATTGAATACAAGAGATGAACTAGGGTTTGAGATGAGATGGTGCTGGTGAAGATGTTGATGAATATTGGTCCTCCCACGATGAAAGGATCGTTGGTGATGTCGATGGCTTCGATTTCCCCCTCCCGGAGGGAAGTATCCCCGGCAGAATCGCTCCGCCGGAGAGCAAAAAAGCTCCTTCCCAGGTTCCGCCTTGAGACGGCGGCGCTTCGTCCCGAAAGTCTTCTCTTGATTTTTTCTAGGGCAAATGGCTTCATATAGCAGAAGGAGGGGGCCGGAGGCCTGCCAGGGGCCCCACAAGCTTGGGGGCGCGCCTAGGGGGGTAGGGCGCGCCTCCCAGGCTTGTGGCTGCCAGGTGGGTCCCCTCCTATTGATTCTTTCGCCAGTATTTTTTATATATTCCAAAATAATTCTTCGTAAGTTTTCAGGTCATTTGGAGTTGTGCAGAATAGCCATCTCTGTTTCACCCCTTTCCGGTCAAGAATTCCAGCTGCCGGCATTCTCCCTCTTCATGTGAATCTTGCAAAATAAGACAGAAAAGGCATAATAATTGTACCTTAAAGTGAAATAATGATCAAAAACATAATAATTATTAGCAGGAAATCATGATGCAAATTGGACGTATCAACTCCCCCAAGCTTAGACCTCGCTTGTCCTCAAACGAAAGCCGAAATCGATAATCATGACCACATGTTTAGACAGAGAGGTGTCGATAAAAATAAAATACGGACATGGAGCATCATGATCTTTATTATAACAGCAATATATCATCATAAAACTTCTCATGAAAAAGGGACAATTCATCCACAAGCTAAAGTATGAACCATAAACCAAATTGAAAACTAACAAACTATGATCTCAGTCACCGAAGCAATTGCAATTCATCATATTATCAGAAAGAGTCTATGTAAGAGCTTTGTTTAGCAAGTTCATATACTCAACTATCATTTAGTCTTCTATGATTGCTGACACTCACGACATACTTATGGAGCAAAAGTTTCAGTCGAACACATAGAAAGATAGGGGCTTATAATTTTGCCTCCCAACGTATTTACCTCAAGGGTAATGTCAACAATAATAACTCATGATCACCTACATCCAACTAGATATATATGCCTGGATCAATCCCCACCACATGATGCTTGCCAAAAAAGAAAATAAAAATGGAATAGAGGAGAATACTATTGACTCTTGCATGAAAGTAAATACATAAAGTAAAAGATAGGCCCTTCGCAGAGGGAAGCAGAGGTTGTCATGCGCTTTTTGTTTTTGGATGTGCAAGCTCTTAATGTAAAGGAACGTCGCTTTATATTGCCCCTTGTGATAGCGACCTTTATTATGCAGTCTATCACTTTTATTACTCCACAATCACAAGATCATACAAAGCTTATTTTCCCTTACAATAAAAGTTCATACATGTTTAGGAGCAATTTTTATTGCTTTGCACCGATGACAACTTACTTGAAGGATCTTATTCAATCCATAGGTAGATATAGTGGACGCTCATGGCATGAAACTAGGTTTAAGAGTTTTTGGATGCACAAGTAGTATCTCTACTTAGTACAGAGTTTTGGCTAGCAAAAGATAGGGGGCAAGCATCACATGTTAGAGGATCCAAAACAATATAACTTCTATGTGAATATAAGCAAACATAACTCATTACGTTGTCTTCCTTGTCCAACGTCGACTAATTGACATAGAATATTTGATGGGGGCTCACAATCATAAAAGATGTCCAAGATAGTGTATTATATGTGAGACCTCTCTTCCTTTATTAGTTTTTCATGAATTGCAACAATGACCAATGCTATGTTTGTCAACTTCCAACAAGTTTTATCAATTATACTTCTTTTATGTGAAGTCATCACTCCCCATGGGATTAGCATATGATCTTACTTTTTATTCTTTATTTATTTCTAAGATTGGATCATCAAAAGCAAAACACTCAACTCAAACTACTCTTTATTATATAACTCTCACACATGATTACATAGATAGATAGATCACAAAGCAAGCACTCGAAACTAAATCATACTAAAACTTTATTCTTCTAAATCATGAAATAACTAAGGATCAAACTAAGATAGATAATGATGATAAAAAGTGATGATGATACGATATCGGGGCACCTCCCCCAAGCTTGGCACAAGCCAAGGGTGGTGCCCATACCCATGTACTCAAATCTCCTTCTTTGGTGATGGTGGTGATGAAGTGATGGGTTTGTCCTCCGTATTCCAAGGCATAGGTTCTCCATCATAGAAGGACGAACGTGTTTCTGGAGTCCTGAAATTTGTAGCTAAACTCATACCTTTGAACTTGGCCTCATACTCAAAATTTTGGTTTTGTAGATCATATATTTGGGCCTGAAGATAATCAATCCGGTCAATGAGCTTGAAGATGACGTCCCCAATATTCTTGCCATCCACCTTGTGCTCACGGATGAACTCCGTGATCATGGAGTGGTTAGCAAAAAGTCCGCGCTCCACCATCCCCTGGCACTTGAAGATCTCCTGTTCAATCGCTTCTAGCCTGGCCTTCTCGCTCCCGGTCTTCTTAGGTCCTTGAAAGTCCCGGATGTGGAGCACCTCCTCACGCATCTCAATGGCTTGAGGGTGCTTCATCACCTCCGGTAGGTACGGGTTGATGACCTTCTCGTAGAACTTGTCCTTAGACGAGCTTGGAGACGCCATGGCGATCTAGATCTGTCAGAAAAACAGCCCGAAACTAGAACAGAGGAGAAACTTGTGATGCGGTGGTCAAAACACCCGTGAGTATATATAATGAATTTTTCCCATGCAGAACAAGTAATATGGAAGAAAAACGGAGCTGGGAAAGTCCACGAGGGAGCCACAAGCCTAGTAGGCGCGCCCTTGGGGGTAGGGCACCTCCCCAGGCTTGTCGCCTCCTCGTGCACTTTTCGGACTATTTATTATTTTCCAATTTTTTTTATATTCCAAAACGGAGAGAAAGTACTTTTATGGAAGTTTTGGAGTCGGTTTACTTACCGTACCACATACCTACTCCTTTTCAGGATTCTGGAGCGTTACGGAAGGTTTCCTCTATGTGCTCTTCCGGTGTCATTGTTTGAATAATATTAGTTTCAACATTAATGGGCGTACCTGAGATATAATGTTTAATTCTTTGCACATTAACCACTCTCGGATTATTTCCTTCGGAGTTGTTTATTTTGATGGCTCCGGAGCGATAAACTTCTTCGATGATGTATGGACCTTCCCATTTAGAGAGAAATTTTCCTGCAAAAAATCTTAAATGAGAATTGTATAATAGAACATGATCACCTACTTTGAATTCCCGTTTTTGAATTCTCTTATCATGATATCTTTTAACTTTTTCTTTAAACAACTTGGCATTTTCATAAGCTTGGGTTCTCCATTCATCTAAATAACTAATATCAAATAACCTCTTTTCACCGGCAAGTTTAAAATCGTAGTTGAGTTCTTTAATTGCCCAATATGCTTTATGTTCTAATTCAAGAGGTAAATGACATGCCTTTCCATAAACCATTTTATATGGAGACATACCCATAGGATTTTTATAAGCAGTTCTATAAGCCCATAGTGCATCATCAAGTTTCTTAGACCAATTCTTTCTAGATCTATTAACAGTCTTTTGCAAAATCAATTTTATTTCTCTATTAGTTAATTTAACTTGACCACTAGACTGAGGATGATAAGGAGATGCAATTCTATGATTGACATCATATTTAGCAAGCAATTTACGAAAAGCACCATGAATAAAATGTGAACCACCATCAGTCATTAAATATCTAGGGACTCCAAACCTCGGGAATATAACTTCTTTAAGCATTTTAATGGAAGTGTTATGATCAGCACTACTAGTTGGAATAGCTTCTACCCACTTAGTAACGTAATCAACAGCAACTAAAATATGAGTATACCCATTGGATTTAGGAAAAGGACCCATATAATCAAAACCCCAAACATCAAATGGTTCAATAACAAGTGAATAATTCATAGGCATTTCCTGACGTCTACCAACATTACCAATTATTTGACATTCATCACAAGAAAGGACAAACTTACGTGCATCCTTGAAAAGAGTAGGCCAATAAAAACCGGATTGTAATACCTTGTGTGCAGTTCGGTCTCCCGCATGGTGCCCTCCATATGCCTCGGAGTGACACTTATGTAGGATTTGTTCCTGTTCATGCTCAGGTACACAACGTCTAATAATACCATCTAGTCCTTCTTTATATAAGTGTGGGTCATCCCAAAAGTAATGTCTTAAATCAAAGAATTTTTTTTCTTTTGTTGGTATGTAAAACTAGGTGGTATATATTTAGCAACAATGTAATTAGCATAGTCTACATACCAAGGAGTATTACGAGAAGCATTTATCATAGCTAATTGTTCATCAGGAAAATCATCATTAATAGGAAGTGGGTCATCAAGAACATTTTCCATTCTAGACAAATTATCAGCTACGGGATTTTTAGCTCCCTTTCTATCAACAATATGCAAATCAAATTCTTGTAGCAAAAGAACCCACCTAATAAGTCTAGGTTTACCATCTTTCTTTTCCATAAGATATTTAATAGCAGCATGATCAATATGAATAGTAACTTTGGAATCAACAATGTAAGATCTGAATTTATCACCTGCAAACACAACTGCTAAAAATTCTTTCTCTGTAGTAGCATAATTTCTTTGAGCACTGTCTAGAGTTTTACTACCATAATAGATAACATTTAATTTCTTATCAACTCTTTGTCCTAGAACAGCACCAACAGCATAATCACAAGCATCACACATAATTTCAAAGGGTAGGTTCCAATCAGGTGGTTGAACAATAGGTGCAGAAATTAAGGCTTTCTTAAGTATTTCAAAGGCTTCTACACAATCATCATCAAAAACAAATGGAACATCTTTTTGCAAGAGATTAGTAAGAGGCCTAGAAATTTTAGAGAAGTCTTTTATAAACCTTCTATAGAAACCAGCATGACCAAGGAAACTTCTTATACCTTTGATATCTTTAGGACATGGCATTTTCTCAATAACATCAACTTTAGCTTTATCAACTTCAATACCTCTTTCAGAAATTTTATGCCCAAGAACTATACCTTCATTCACCATAAAGTGGCACTTCTCCCAATTCAAGACAAGATTAGTTTCTTCACATCTCTGCAAAACTCGATCAAGGTTGCTCAAGCAATCATCAAAAGAAGTTCCGTAAATGGAGAAATCATCCATGAAAACCTCAACAATCTTTTCACAAAAGTCAGAGAATATAGCAGTCATACATCTTTGAAAGGTAGCAGGTGCATTAGATAAACCAAAAGGCATATGACGATAAGCATAAGTTCCAAAAGGACAAGTAAAGGTGGTTTTCTCTTGATCTTCAGGTGAAACAGGTATTTTAGAGAAACCAGAGTAACCATCTAGGAAGCAAAAGTCTGTATGCTTAGATAATCTTTCTAACATTTGATCAATAAAAGGCAAGGGATAATGATCTTTCCTAGTAGCTTTATTTAATTTCCTGAAATCAATTACCATCCTATAACCAGTTACAATTCTTTGTGGGATAAGTTCATTTTTATCATTAGGAACAACGGTAATACCTCCTTTCTTAGGAACACAATGAACAGGACTTGCCCATCTACTATCAGCTATGGGATAAATTATACCTGCCTCTAGAAGCTTTAATATTTCAGTTCTTACCACATCCTTCATTCTAGGATTCAACCTTCTTTGATGATCAACAATGGGTTTTGCATCTGGCTCCATATGAATTTTATGCTGACATAAAGTGGGACTAATGCCCTTAAGATCATCGAGAGTATATCCAATAGCAGCACGGTGCTTCTTCAGAGTTTTAAGTAATCTCTTTTCTTCATGCTCTAAAAGGTTAGCACTAATAATAACAGGATATATTTTCTTTTCATCAAGATAAGCATATTTAAGTGTATCAGGTAATAGCTTTAATTCAAACACAGGATCACCCTTGGGTGGAGGTGGATCTCCCAAGGTTTCAACAGGCAAATTATGCTTAAGGATAGGTGCTTGTTTAAAGAACAGCTCATCTATTTCATTTCTTTCATTCATATGCATATCATTCTCATGGTCTAGCAAACATTGTTCTAAAGGATCAATAGGAGGCACATCAATAGAAGCAAGACCAATAATTTCATCCTTATTAGGTAATTCTTTATCATGAGGTTGTCTACGAAACTTAGAGAAATTAAACTCATGAGACACCTCACCAAAATTAACACTGACAGTTTCTTTGTTGCAATCAATCTTGGCATTAACTGTATTCAAGAAAGGTCTATCAAATATAATGGGACAAAAATCATCTTGTGGTGATCCAAGAACAAGAAAATCAGTAGGATATTTGATCTTACCACATAAGACTTCAACATCTCTAACAATCCCAAGTGGTGAAATAGTATCTCTATTTGCAAGCTTAATAGTAACATCAATATCTTCAATCTCAACAGGTGCAATAGCATTCATGACTTCTTGATAGAGAGTAAACGTAATAGCACTCACACTAGCATCAATATCACATAAACCATGATAGCAATGATCTCCAATTTTAACAGAAATAACAGACATGCCAATTACAGGTTTGTATTTATCTTTAGTGTCTGGCTTAGCAATTCTAGTTGCTTCATCATAGAAATATATGACATGTCCATCAATATTATCAACCAAAAGATCTTTAACCATTGCAATATTAGGTTAAACTTTAATTTGTTCAGAAGGTCTAGGTGCTCTAATATTACTCTTATTTACCACAGTTGAAGCTTTAGCATGTTCCTTAATCCTAACAGGGAAAGGAGGTTTCTCAATATAAGCAATAGGCACAACTGGATCAAAATGGTAAACAATTGTTTCTTCTTTAACACTAACAGGTTCTTCATTCAATTCAATAGGTGGATGATGTTTAAACCATTTCTCCTTAGGGAGATCAACATGAGCAGCAAAAGATTCACAAAAGGTAGCTACTATCTCAGAGTCAAGTCCATATTTAGCACTAAACTTATGAAAAGCATCAGTTTCCATGAAACATTTACCACAATCAAACTCAAGATTTATACCTGACTCATTACCTTTGTCGATTTCCCAATCTTCAGAGTTACGTTTAATTCTTTCCAGAAGATCCCATCTGAATTCAATAGTTCTCTTCATAAAGGAACCAGCAGAAGAAGTATCGAGCATGGATTGATCATTATGAGAAAGCCGAGCATAAAAGTTTTGAAGAATTATTTCTCTTGAGAGCTCATGATTGGGGCATGTGTGCAACATATACTTAAGCCTCCCCCAAGCTTGAGCGATACTTTCTCCTTCACGAGGCCAAAGATTATATATATAATTCCGATCACGATGAACCAAATGCATAGGATAAAATTTCTGGTGGAATTCCAGCTTCAACCGGTTCCAGTCCCATGTTTCAGTATCATCACATAGCCTATACCATGTCAATGCCTTTCCCTCCAAAGATAAAGGGAATACTTTCTTCTTAACTCCATCTCCGGATAGACCTGCAAGCTTAAAAAATCCACAAATTTCATCCACATAGATCAAGTGCATATCAGGATGTACCGTTCCATCGCCTGCATAAGGATTAGCTAGCAGTTTCTCTACCATACCCGAAGGAATTTCATAATAAATATTTTCAGTATGTTCAGTAGGTTGAGGAGCAACTCTCAATGCTTTCGGTCGAGGTGAAGATACCCCGAACAAGCCCCTCAAAGGATTACTTTCCGTAGTGACAAGTGACAGTAAATTTCAGCACGTAATATAAATGTTTCCTTACCAAATTCCACTCACCAAAGGCGCTTCACTCCCCGGCAACGGCGCCAGAAAAGACTCTTGATGACCCACAAGTATAGGGGATCAATCGTAGTCCTTTCGATAAGTAAGAGTGCCAACCCCAACGAGGAGCAGAAGGAAATGACAAGCGGTTTTCAGCAAGGTATTCTCTGGAAGTACTGAATGTAGCGGTAACAGATAGTTTTGATAGCAAGATAATTCATAACAAGTAACAAGTAACAAGTATAATAAAGTGCAGCAAGGTGGCCCAATCCTTTTTATAGCAAAGGACGAGCCGGAACGAACTCGTATAATAAGCAAAGCGTTCTCGAGGACACATGGGAATTTCATCTAGTCACTTTCATCATGTTTGTTTGATTTGCGTTCGCTACTTTGATAATTTGATATGTGGGTGGACCGGTGCTTGGGTGCTGTTCTTACTTGAACAAGCCTCCTACTTATCATTACCCCCTATCGCAAGCATCGACAACTACGAAAGAAGAATTAAGATAAATCTAACCATAACATGAAACATATGGATCCAAATCAGCCCCTTACTAGGGTTTAAGCTTCTGTCACTCTAGCAACCCATCATCTAATTACTACTCCACAATGCCTTCCCTTAGGCCCAAAGATGGTGAAGTTTCATGTAGTCGACGTTCACACGACACCACTAAAGGAAGCACAACATACATAGCATCAAAATATTGAACGAATAACAAATTCACATGTTTACTTATGACAAGACATCTCCCATGTCCTCAAGAACAAAAGTAACTACTCACAAATCATATTCATGTTCAAGATCAGAGGGGTATTGAATAGAATTAAGGATCTAAACATATAATCATCCACCAAATAAACCAACTAGCATCAACTACAAGATGTAATCAACACTACTAGCAACCCACAGGTACCAATCTGAGGTTTTGAGACAAAGATTGAATACAAGAGATGAACTAGGGTTTGAGATGAGATGGTGCTGGTGAAGATGTTGATGAAGATTGGTCCTCCCACGATGAGAGGATAGTTGGTGATGTCGATGGCTTCGATTTCCCCCTCCCAGAGGGAAGTATCCCCGGCGGAATCGTTCCGCTGGTGGGCAAAATAGCTCCTGCCCAGGTTCCGCCTCGAGACGGCGGCGCTTCATCCCGAAAGTCTTCTTCTGGTTTTTTCTAGGGCAAATGACTTCATATAGCAGAAGAAGGGGGCCGGAGGCCTGCCAGGGGCCCCACAAGCTTGGGGTGCGCCTAGGGGGTAGGGCGCGCCCCCAGGCTTGTGGCTGCCTGGTGGGTCCCCTCCTGTTGATTCTTTTGCCAGTATTTTTTTATATATTCCAAAATAATTCTCCGTAAGTTTTCAGGTCATTTGGAGTTGTGCAGAATAGCCATCTCTGTTTCACCCTTTCCGGTCCAGAATTCCAGTTGTCGGCATTCTCCCTCTTCATGTGAATCTTCCAAATAAGAGAGAAAAGGCATAAGAATTGTACCTTAAAGTGTAATAATGATAAAAACATAATAATTATTAGTAGGAAATCATGATACAAATTGGACGTATCAGTGGACCGGTGCTTGAGTGTTGTTCTTACTTGAACAAGCCTCCCACTTATGATTACCCCCTCTCGCAAGCATCCGCAACTACAAAAGAAGAATTAAGATAAATCTAACCATAGCATGAAACATATGGATCCAAATCAGCCCCTTACGGAGTAGCGCATAAACTTGGGTTTAAGCTTCTGTCACTCTAGCAACCCATCATCTAATTACTACCCCACAATGCCTTCCCTTTGGCCCAAATATGGTGAAGTGTCATGTAGTCAACGTTCACACGACACCACTAAAGGAAGCAACAACATACATATCATCAAAATATCGAACGAATACCAAATTCACACGATTACTTATAACCAGACTTCTCCCATGTCTAACTACTCACAAATTATATTCATGTTCAATATCAGAGGGGTATTGGATAGCATCAAGGATCTGAACATATAATCTTCCACCAAATAAACCAACTAGCATCAACTACAAGATGTAATCAACACTACTAGCAACCCACAGGTACCAATCTGAGGTTTTGAGACAAAGATTGAATACAAGAGATGAACTAGGGTTTGAGATGAGATGGTGCTGGTGAAGATGTTGATGAAGATTGGTCCTCCCACGATGAGAGGATCGTTGGTGATGTCGATGGCTTCGATTTCCCCCTCCCGGAGGGAAGTTTCCCCGGCGGAATCGCTTCGCCAGAGAGCAAAAGTGCTCCTACCCAGGTTCCGTCTCGACACGGCGGCGCTTTGTCCTGAAAGTCTTCTCTTCATTTTTTTTCTAGGGCAAATAGCATCTTATAGGAGAAGATGGGCCTCGGAGGCCTACCAGGGGCCCCACAAGCTCGGGGGGCGCGCCCAGGGGGTAGGGCGCGCCCCCCAAGCTTGTGGCTTCCTGGTGGGTCCCCTCCTGGTATTTCTTCCGCCAATATTTTTTATATATTCCAAAATAATTATTCGTAAATTTTCAGGTCATTTGGAGTTGCGCAGAATAGCTATGTCTGCTGTAGCCCTTTCCGGTCCAGAATTCCAGCTGCCGGCAATCTCCCTCTTCATGTGAAACTTGCAAAATAAGAGAGAAAAGGCATAAGAATTGTATCATAAAGGCAATAGAGATCACTCAACATCAGACCATTTTGTGCAGTTCCACTGAAATCATCTTCATTGTCCTGAATGTGAAAAGATAGGAAAATAATAGCTGTACTTAAACTGTGTTACAAAACAGTAGCACATATCAATAGCTCGGCATGACAAAACACGATCATCTGGACGAAGGGGTACTGTGCTGCGTGAGGAAGATTATCCATAATTTTATAAGTGGTTAGTTGATTTCCACCTTGGGGTCTCATCTCATGCCATGGAGGAAATTCGATCCAATCGATCAGTGCAATTCCTTTCGTCTGGCTGTAGAAAATTTGTCCAACTCACCCCAATATCTTTTTTGTGCAGTTGCACTAAAGTTATGCACCGCTATTTGCACGACCCCTACTCGCCGGCCAGGCCATCTATGACTCGGTATCTTTTATCTTGCGTTGATGAGGCAGCTACAGTGCTTGTTAGCTCCTCCACACATGACAGGCTCATTCCACACTGCGATCATCAAGTCAACGTATGAATAAGCTTATTTCATCTTGCGTTGGTCATTCTACCTAGTCACGAATGTAGGAATACCTCGAGCACTGTGAGGTTAGCTGACAGCAGGTAGATGCAGCCATCTAATTTTGTGTGGTTCTACTAAAATTGTGGTTTGTGCTTCTGTTTGCACAAATAGAAACCACATGGAGATAGACAACCCTGTTTACAGAAATATGTGATAGGGTTATTTAAGCAGTGTCATTTTTTTGCTGTGGCATATGATTAACAGCAGCATCTCATATGTTATCAATGGCATTACACTGACAGTATGAAAAGGTGCCATTAACTAAGAAGTGCCATCACATCAGATCAACACGGGAACTAGATTAACGGGGGCTTAGATTAACATGCATAACAATTGCATTATAACTCTGTGATGACAGTAGCACATGACCAGTAGCTATGTGCACGGTTAACAGGAACGATCGTTCTAACAAAGGGTGATACGGAAAGGAGAAATACATCATCGTCAACCAAATGTGCAATTAAATTTGTGCAGTTCCACTGAGATGAAGCTATGTTACCGGCGTGAGATTTAAGTGTAACACCCCAAGACACTCTTCATAAGAAATAAAGCAAGACAGAAGCATTTCATAAAATGGTGGTGGCATTGCTTCAGTTTATCAATGGCAATAGATTGACAGCAGCATTACTTAAGAGTGACATCACATTAACAGTAGCATTGTTTCATTTTACCAGATATTATATTAACACCTACAGTAAGGGCATTGGGACAGGTAAGGCACAAGCATGTTTTACCTCCACCGAGGCATAAAGTGGTGAGGCAGAGGTGGTTGCCAAGAGTGGCAAACATGCAAGCAGAATGTCTGGATTTGTGCCATTTTTGTTCTCATCAGTGACCTTTTCCTACGTGACCACAGGAAATCTAGCCGTGCTCATTCTCAGTTGCGTTGTCCACCCAACACCCCCTCACTTTCTTTCCTTTTTTGACCAAGAGACCGGTCAGGCCAGCATCTTACTACTAGTACTTCCCCCCACCCTTCACCCCCACCCCACTTTATTGCCCTTTTCAACAAAGAGATCAGTTCATTAACCGGTCTTTGCTACCCCACCCACCCCAAAAAAATCCACATTCAACCAGGCCATCTATTTATCTTCATGCAGTACCTTGTTTTCCTCTAATTGTAAAAATTTAGGTGGTGTTCAAGTGTTCGACAAGCCGACGGGGCTATCTAGAGCTTTGGACAGAAGAATATCCACATGCAGGATGCAGCAACATGGGGAGCAAACCAAACTTGATGGGAAAAAAGGATGCAGCGATGTGGGGAGCTGGGCCATTAGAAGAAGGCCGGTTCTAAAAGAAGTTATACCTTCGGTCGGCGGGATGTGGCGAGGCAGGCAGCGGGATCTGGCAACACGACAGCAGTGAGCAAGGGTGCGGAGGACCACTGATACGTCTCCAACGTATCTATAATTTTTTATTGTTCCATGCTATTATAGTATCAATCTTGGATGTTTTATATGCAATTATATATCATTTTTTGGGACTAACCTATTAACCTAGTGCCCAGTGCCAGTTGATGTTTTCTAATTGTTTTTGGTTTTTCAGGAAATCAGTACCAAACGAAGTCCAAATGCCATGAAACTTTTTGACGATTTTTCTCTGGACAAAAGAGACCCTGGAAGCTTCGGGAGGATCCCAAAAGCCTCATGAGGAGGCCACAAGGCAACAGGGCGCGGCCCCAGGGAGGCGCGCCCTGATGCCTTGTGGGCCCCTCGTGGCTCCTTTTGACCTAATTCCACTTCTATAAATTCCCAAATATTTGGAAACCAACAGAGAGCCAGACGAGAAAACCCTACCGCCGCTGCAAGCCTCTGTTCTTCCGCGATCCCATCTGGAGACCTTTTCCAGTACTCTGCCGGAGGGGAATCGATCACGAAGGGCTTCTACATCAACCTTGCTGCCCTTTCGATGATGTGTGACTAGTTTACCACAGACCTACGGGTCCATAGATAGTAGCTAGATGGCTCCTTCTCTCTCTTTGATCTTCAATACCATGTTCTCGTCGATGTTCTTGGAGTTCTATCCGATGTAATCTTCTTTTGCGGTGTGTTTGTTGGGATCCGATGAATTGTGGGTTTATGATCAGATTATTCATGAGAAATATTTGAGTCTTCTCTGAACTCTTTTATGCATGATTTTTATAGCTTTGTATTTCTCTCTGATCTATCTATTTGGTTTGGTCAACTAGATTGATTTATCTTGCAATGGGAGAGGTGCTTTGTGATGGGTTCAATCTTGCGGTGCTCAATCCCAGTGACAGAAAGGGACATGACACGTATTTGTATTGTTTCCATTAAGGATAAAAAGATGGGGTTTAATCATATTGCTTGAGTTTACTTTGTCTACATCATGTCATCTTGCTTAAGGCGTTACTCTGTTTTATACTTAATACCCTAGATGCATGCTGGATAGCGGTCGATGGGTGGAGTAATAGTAGTAGATGCAGGCAGGAGTCGGTCTACCTGTTTCGGACGTGATGCCAATATACATGATCATTGCCTTGAATATTGTCATAACTATGCGCTTTTCTATGAATTGCCCAACAGTAATTTGTTTACCCACCGTATGTTCTGTGCTCGAGAGAGAAGCCTCTAGTGAAAACTATGGCCCCCGGTCTACCTTTATCATATATTAAAATCTAAAATACTTTGCTGCAATTTATTTACTTTTATTTTATTTTGCAATTTACTTTTTATCTATCACTATCAGAATTAATCCTTGCAAATAACCGCTAAGAGGATTGACAACCCTCTTATTTGCGTTGGGTGCAAGTGTTTGCTTTTGTGTGTGTAGGTGCTGCTAATGAGGTTTTGTGTGGTTCTCCTACTGGATTGATAACTGATGTCTACTACACAACTTATTCTTGTAGACTCGTGTTGGGCCTCCAAGCGCAGAGTTTTGTAGGACAGTAGCAATTTTCCCTCAAGTGGATGTTCTAAGGTTTATCAATCCGTGGGAGGCGTAGGTTGAAGATGGTATCTCTCAAACAACCCTGCAACCAAATACAAGAAATCTCTTGTGTCCCTAACACACCCAATATAATAGTAAATTGTATAGGTGCACTAGTTCGGCGAAGAGATGGTGATAAAAGTGTAGTATGGATAGTAGATATAGGTTTTTGTAATCTGAAACTATAAAAACAGCAAGGTAACTAGTAACAAAAGTGAGCACAAACGGTATTGCAATGCTTGAAAACAAGGCCTAGGGTTCATACTTTCACTAGTGCAATCTCTCAACAATGCTAACATAATTGGATCATATAACAATCCCTCAACGTGCGACAAAGAATCACTCCAAAGTTCCTATTAGGGGAGAACATAAGATAGAAATTGTTTGTAGGGTACGAAACCACCTCAAAGTTATCCTTTCCGATCGATCTATTGAGCCATTCCTATAATTGTCACAAACAGCCCTAGAGTTCGTACTAAAATAACACCATATGATACACATCAACCAACTCTAATGTCACCTAGATACTCCAATGTCACCACAAGTATTCGTGAGTTGATTATACGATATGCATCAAACAACTTCATAATCATAATATTCAATCCACACAAAGAACTTCAAGGAGCACCCCAAAGTTTCTATCGGAGAAAAGATAATGAAAATGTGCATCAACCCCTATGCATAGATTACCCCAATGTCACCGCGGGAATCCGCGAGTTGAGTGCCAAAACATATATCAAGTGAATCAATATAATACCCCATTGTCACCACGGGTATTCATATGCAAGACATACATCAAGTGTTCTCAAATCTGAAATATTCAATCCGACAATAACAAAACCTCAAAGGGAAAAGATTCGATTCATCACAACAAGGATAGAAAGCTCGCGATACATAAAGATCGTGCCAAATCAAGAACACGAGAGAGAGAGAGATAAAACACATAGCTACTGGTACAAACCCTCAGCTCCGAGGGTGAACTACTCCCTCCTCGTTATGGAGACCGCCGGGATGATGAAGAAGGCCTCCGGTGATGATTCCCCCCTCCGGCAGGGTGCCGGAAAAGGGCTGTAGATGAGATCTCCTTGGTACAGAGGCTTGCGGCGGCGGAGTCAAAGTTCTAGGGTTATTTCTGGGGGTTTTGGAATATATATGATCTTTCAGCGTTGGAATCACGCGAAGATGGGCTAAGATGGGCCCACGAGGCACCACGGCGAGCTTGTCCCCCCCCAAACACGCGGTGGTGGCTCGTGGGCACCTCGTGGCTCTTCTGGTCCTCCCACGAAGCTTTGGGGGTCTCTTTTGTTCCAAAAAAAATCATCAAAAAGTTTCGCTGCAATTTGGACTTCATTTGATATGGATTTTCTGGAAAACCAAAAACAAGCAAAAAACAGCAACTGGCACTGGGCACTAGGTCAATATGTTAGTCCATAAAAATCATATAAAAGCCATATAAAAGTGCACCAAAATCATACAAAATTGTTATAAACATGGCATGAATACTTCATAAATTATAGATACGTTGGAGACGTATCAATAACCTTGGTTCTTAACTGACAGAAATACTTATCTCTACTATATTGCATCATCCTCTCCTCTTCGGGGAAATACCAACGCAGTCTACAAGTAGCAGGAATAATTTTTGGCGCCGTTGCCGGGGAGACATCATCAAAACTTATCAAGTACCTTCGCACAACCTATCTCTTACTTGCATTTATTTTTATTTGCCTTTTATTTGCATTTGCCTCTTGTTTTCATGTCCCCCACTTCTAAAACAATTTTACGAAAACAAAAATATTTTTTTGTTTGCCCGTTTGCTTGCTTGCTAAAATTGTGTGATGATACGTCTCCAACGTATCTATAATTTTTTATTGTTCCATGTTGTTATATTATAAATCTTGGATGTTTTTATATGCATTTATTGCAATTATATATCATTTTTTGGGACTAACCTATTAACTTAGTGCCCAGTGCCAGTTGCTGTTTTCTGCCTGTTTTTTGTTTTACAGAATATCAATATCAAACAAAGTCCAAATGCCACAAAACTTTTTGGAGATAACAAGTACTGGAAGCTTTGAGAGAGGGCCAGAAGATCAAGGAGTGGCCCACGAGGCACCACGGCATGCCTGGGGGGGGCGTGCCCTGGTACCTCGTGGGGCCCACAGAGCTCCTTTTGACCTAATTCCACCACTATAAATTCCCAAAAAATCAGAAACCCTCAGGAGAGTCCACGAAATACTTTTTCTGCCACCGCAAGTTTCTGTTCTCGAGAGATCCCGTCTGGAGGCCTTTTTCGGTACTCCGCCGGAGGGGGAATCGATCACGGAGGGGCTCTACATCAACCTTGCTGCCCTTCCGATGATGCATGAGTAGTTTACCACAGACCTTCGGGTCCATAGTTAGTATCTAGATGGCTTTTTCTCTCTTTTTGATCTTCAATACAATGTTCTCCTCGATGTTCTTGGAGTTCTATCCGATGTAATCACTTTTTGCGGTGTGTTTGTTGGGATCCGATGAATTGTGAGTTTATGATCAGATTATCCATGAATATTATATGAGTCTTCTCTGATCTCTTTTATGCATGATTATTATAGCTTCGTATTTCTTCTCCGATCTATTGATTTGGTTTGGCCAACTAGATTGATTTATCTTGCCATGGGAAGAGGTGTTTTGTAATGGGTTCGATCTTGCGGTGCTCAATCCCAGTGACAGAAAGGGACATGACACATATGTATCATTGCTATTAAGGGTAAAAAGATGGGGTTTATTCATACGTGAGTTTATCTTGTCTACATCATGTCATCGTTCTTAAGGCGTTACTCCGTTCTTTATGGACTTAATACACTAGATGCATGCTGGATAGCGGTCGATGTGTGGAGTAATAGTAGTAGATGCAGGCAGGAGTCGGTCTACTTATCTCGGACGTGATGCCTATATACATGATCATTGCCTTGGATATCGTCATGATTATTTGCTTTTCTATCAATTGCCCAACAGTAATTTGTTTACCCACCGTATGCTATTTTCTTGAGAGAAGCCTCTAGTGAAAACTATGGCCCCCGGGTCTATCTAAATCATATACTAAAACCCTAAAAATATTTGCTGCAATTTTGTCTTATTTATTTTATTTTGTATGTTTGTTCAATCTATCTATCTATCACATACAATTTAATCTTGCAACTTATCGCCGAGGGATTGACAACCCCTTGTTTGCGTTGGGTACAAGGATTTGTTGTTTGTGTGCAGGTACTGCTAACGAGGCGTTGCATGATTCTCCTACTGGATTGATAACCTTGGTTTCATAACTGAGGGAAATACTTACTCTACTGTGCTGCATCATCCCTTCCTCTTCGGAGAAATACCAACGCAAGCTACAAGTAGCATGTGACTCAATGAAAATGAAAATATAGACATATGGATCCTCATCCACTTGCTAATCTTTTCAAATGATCCAATTATGATGAACCAATTGCTAGTGAGTTGAGTGCACTTGATTATCTTTATAAAGTTTTGCTTGAAAATCGTGAATCTGAAAATTGTGATGAAGTGCTAAAAGAAGAAGTTTATAAAGTGATTCATGATAGCTCCTTGAATGAAAAGCATGATTGCAATGATGTTATTATAAATTCTATTAATGTCAATTGTGCTAAGACTATGCAAAGCTACAAGCTTGGGGATGATAATTTTGTCATGTCCACTACTTATTGCAATGATCATGATTGGGGTGATAATTTTGTCAGTGGTTTTCCCCGATGTTGATGTAGCCTTTGCTATGTCCCGTTGTTGTATTCCTCGTCGCGTGCCTGCGCGCCGCCTAGTATGTCTAGCTGTTTAATTTTCCGAACTTATGTTGTCCGCATGTAACCGACTCTGTGTATGGATCTGTATGTCTTAATTGACTACTGTTATGAATCTATTGCACTACTTATTCATTGTCGTGTTACATCATGTTTATCTCTAAACACTTGCAGTTGTATTTACTAAACTACCCCCTGTTGAATTTTAGCAGGAAGGTTAGACTCGCAGGTCGTGGTCATGGCCGTGGTGCAAACGATCCACCACCGCCAGACTATATGGCAGCTATGATGCAGCAATTCGAGCTGAACCGCCAGTTCATGGTTGGAATCATGGCTCAGTTTCCACACCAGAACCAGAATGCTCAGAATCAGCAACCTGCCCCAATAACTCTGCAGGAGTTTGTGCGTCTCAGCCCTACTGTTTTCCGTAACTCGGAGCAGCCACTGGATGCTGATGACTGGCTTTGCGACATCACCTACGAGATGGAGTCTGCCAATGTCGCCCCCGCCAACCTTGTCACCTTCGCGTCCTACTTCTTGAAGTGTGCCGCTGCTCAATGGTGGGACACCCACAGGCGTTCACTACCTGCTGGGACAGTCATTACTTGGATCGAGTTTCAGACTGCTTTCCGTGCCCGTTACATTCCTCGGGGAATCATGGACCGGAAGAAAAGAGAGTTTCGCAACCTCACTCAGGGCAGTAAGACTGTCGAAGCTTATCAGCGGGAATTCCTTAATCTGTCCCGCTATGCTGAAGAAGACATTGCCACAGATGCTCGCAGATAGGAGAAATTCCACGACGGACTCCACCCAGACCTCAAGCTTGCACTTGTTGTTCATGACTTCGCCGACTTCGCCACTCTGGTGAACAAAGCTATCCAGGTTGAGACCGCTCAGATGGAGCACAAGGAGTCACAGAAGCGCCAACGTGACATTGGCTCATCTTCGAGCTCAGGACAAAGGCGAAAAATCTGGATTCCCAACAGCATGTATCGTCCAACTGCCCCTGCGCTAAGGCCTTCCTATGTGGCACCCTGTCTGCCTCCTCCACCCCCGAGGCAGCCGACAGCTCAAGCTGCTCCACCAAAAGTTGCTCCTCTTCGTCCTGAAGATGGTTTGTGTTTCAAGTGTAGCCGCCCAGGTCACCTTGCCAAAGACTGCCGCCAGAGTCAGAATCAGTTGGCACTTCCTCCTATTGGCCGTGGAAATGGCCGTGGCAACAACCAGACCCGCAACTATAATACTGGGTCTTCTACTTATGGTCGTGGATAGACTTACCACGTCGATATTGAAGAAGTTCAGGATCAACCTGATACTGTGATGGGTACCCTTCTCGTTAACTCAGTACCCGCTTCTGTTTTATTTGATTTAGGAGCATCGCATTCATTCATGACAGAAGCATTTGCATTAGCACATGACATTGCATTTCAAAAGATGAACCTACCAATAGTTGTCCGCACCCCTGGAGGCCAGTGTCAAACCACCATGATGGCACACAATGTTACTGTTGAAATCGAAGGATTAGACTTCCTTGTTTCACCCATCATCTTGAAATCTTCCATGATAGACCTCATTCTGGGAATGGGTTGGTTGAAAGCTCACATCGCTTTGATCAATTGTGCCACCAAAGTCGTCCAACTCCTTCACCCCTCCGACAAGATAGTGAACTACACCGCCCGAGTTATCCGAAATGCCGAAGCTCAGATATATGCTCTGAATGCTTTGAATGCTTCACCTCTTGAGGGAATTGAGAACATTCCAGTCGTTCGCGATTTTTCGGACGTCTTTCCAGAAGAACTTCCAGGAATACCCCCTGTTAGAGCCGTTGAGTTCGTCATCGACTTAAAACCAGGCACTACCCCTATCGCTAAGTGTCCCTACAAGATGCCGCCACATGAACTCCTTGAGCTTAAGGAGGAGATCGACAAATCACTTCGTAAAGGTTTCATTCGTCCAAGTTCCTCTGCTTGGGGAGCACCTTCTCTCTTTGTTAAGAAGAAGGATGGAACGAACCGATTGGTCCAGGACTATCGGCCTATTAACCAAGCAACAATCCAGAACAAATATCCACTTCCCCGGATCAACGATCTCTATGATCAACTGGCTGGATCCTCTGTGTTCTCTAAACTCGACTTAAGGTTGGGTTACCATCAGATCCGAGTTCGTAAAGAGGATATTCCGAAGACCGCCTTCGTTACCCGTTATGGATCATACGAGTACACCGTCATGTCCTTCGGATTAACTAATGCTCCAGCAACCTTCTCTCGATTGATGAACTATATCTTCATGGACTACCGCGACAAATTCGTCGTGGTTTATTTGGATGATATCCTTATATTTTCCAAGAATGAAGAAGAACACGCCGAACATCTTCGGCTTGTATTGGTGAAACTTCGAGAACATCAATTGTATGCCAAATTTTCCAAGTGTGAATTCTGGTTATCTGAGGTGACCTATCTTGGTCATGTGATTTCCAAAGATGGCATTGCTGTTAACCCAGAACGAGTTCAGGCTATTCTTGACTGGACTCCTCCGCAAACTGTTAAGCAAGTCAGAAGTTTTCTCGGTCTCGCCAGCTATTGCCGCCATTTCGGTGAGAACTTCTCCAAAATTGCTAAGCCACTGACTAATTTGCTTCACAAAGGCAAGAAGTTTGAATGGACGGAAAAGTGCCAAGAAAGTTTTCAGACACTTAAAGATAAGTTGACATCTGCCCCAGTGCTAGCTCCCCCTGATTCCCACAAGGACTTTGTGATATATTGCGACGCATCCCGTCAAGGATTAGGCTGTGTCCTAATGCAAGAGCGCAAAGTGATTGCTTATGGCTCTCGTCAGTTGTGTCCTCATGAAGATAAGTATCCAACACATGATCTCGGGTTAGCAGCAGTTATCTATGCTCTGAAGCTGTGGCGACATTACCTTCTCGGTAATCGTTGCGAGATATACACGGACCACCAAAGTCTGAAGTATCTGTATACTCAACCAGATTTGAATCTCCGTCAACAAAGGTGGCTCGAGACAATAGCTGAATATGACATGGATATTTCCTATACCCCTGGCAAAGCTAATGTAATGGCCGATGCTTTGAGTCACAAGTCTTATTGCAACAACCTCATGGTTCAGCAAGCACAACCTCTTCTCTATGAAGAACTTCGCAAGTTGAACCTTCACATTGTCCCACAGGGTCATCTCAATACCCTGGTTGTTGAACCAGACCTCGAGGACCTCATCAAGCATATACAGAAAGCTGACTCTGAGGTCGAGAAGATTAAGCGCGATCTCAAAAAGGGAAGGCCCTCATTCTTCACTATTGATGCTAATGGCACCTTGTTCATCAAAAATCGCTTAGTGGTTCCAAGAAAGGACAACCTGGATGTGACCCCGCGTGTCATGAAAGAAGCTCATGATACGCCTCTTTCAATTCACCCTGGTAGCACCAAGATGTACCAAGACATTCGACAGAGATACTGGTGGCCTGATATGAAGCGAGACATTGCTCGTTATGTTGCTGAGTGTGATGTTTGTCGTCGCATCAAAGCAGAACATCAAAGGCCTGCTGGAACTCTGTAACAACTTGCTATTCCTGAATGGAAATGGGACAAAGTCGAAATGGATTTCATTACTGGTTTTCCCATATCACAGAAGGGTCATGATGCTATTTTTGTCGTCATTGACCGATTCTCCAAGGTTGCTCACTTTCTGCCAGTCAAGGAGACAATCACTGCTAGTCAATTAGCAGACTTGTATGTTTCCAGAATCGTGTCACTCCACGGTGTTCCATTGGAGATCAGTTCAGACCGTGGCAGCCTCTTTACCTCAAGATTTTGGAACAGTTTCCAAGAAGCTATGGGAACGCATCTGTCCTTCAGCACCGCTTTTCACCCCCAGTCTCAGGGACAAGTTGAACGAGTCAATCAAGTGCTTGAAGATATGCTTCGAGCTTGTGTCATCTCATTCGGTAAGAAATGGGAGGAATCTCTCCCATATGCTGAATTCTCATACAACAATAGCTATCAAGCTAGTTTGAAGATGGCACCTTTTGAAGTTCTCTATGTACGTAAGTGCCGAACCCCTCTGAATTGGTCAGAAACTGGGGAACGACCACACTTCGGTCCGGACATTATCCAACAAGCTGAAGAACAAGTCCGCATTGTCCGGGAACATTTGAAAACTGCTCAGTCTCATCAGAAGAGCAATTATGACCGAAAACACCAGGTAATGGTCTATCAACCTGACGATCAAGCTGACCTTCGCGTCACTCCGATGAAGGGCACTCACCGTTTTGGGATCAAGGACAAGTTAGCTCCTCGCTACATTGGCCCGTTCCGTATCCTCGCCCGACGTGGAGAAGTGGCATATCAATTGGAATTGCCACCGAATCTCTCCCAAGTGCATGATGTCTTTCATGTGTCACAACTTCGTCGCTGCTTCAAGGATCCTATCCGAGTAGTGGACCATGAAATGCTTGAGCTACAAGAGGATCTTTCTTATCAAGAGTATCCGATTCGCATTCTTGATCAAGCTGAACATCGAACCCGTCAGAAGGCAATCAAGTTCCTTAAAGTTCAGTGGTCAAATCATTCTGAAGATGAAGCCACTTGGGAACGCGAAGATTGTCTTCGTGAAGAATACCCCGCTCTCTTTCAGCCTACCTCTTAATTCTCGGGACGAGAATTTCTTTTAGAGGAGGAGAATTGTAACATCCCCATGTATCAAGCTATAGTGATCACCCTTTTGATAATGCCAAGTCACCATGATTAACAGTGCTTGATCATCATTTGAGTCATATCTCATTTCAAATTCCACATTCAAATTGAGAATTCAAATTTAAAGTGAATTTAAAAGTTGTTCAAATCCAGGAACTAAATAGTTCATAATATTGCAAATATTTCCAAAGCAATTATAAAAATAAAATCAACATTAATTGAATTATTTAAATGACTCTAACATCATGAAACAGTAACAAAACAGTAATGTTTAAATCTATTTTAATTAATCCAAAGTTCAAATGAAATCAAATTACCTCCAAGCCTTTTCCAGGCAGTGATAAATATTGCATAGTATTTAATTGGACAAGTCTCATATTTTACAAAATGGAACTGGTGGCCAAACATTTTTGCAATTAGAAAAGAAGTAAAACAGAAGAAAAGAAAAAGGAAAAAGAACAGAACGCACTGTTGGACTGGGCTCTACGTGCACACAGTGCGGCCCAGCCCAACAGCGCCGGCCTTTCCCTAACCTCCCGCCCGCGCGCCCGCGCCCGAGCCGGCTCGCCGTCGCAGCCGCGCCCCCTCGCCGCCCCGCGTCGCTACAGGGCGCCTGGTGGATAAGAAGGCCACCGCGGCACCCATGGACCGCCCCCCAGATCTTTTCCCCCCTCCTCGCGCTCGCCTTCTTCCTCTCTCGCCATGGCCGTCGCTGCCGTCACCGTTGTGTGCTCGCCAGCGTAGCCACCACCACTGCCTCGCCTCGCCACCGCGCCAAATCGATCTGATGTCCTCGACTACGTCGGCTGCGCGCAACCGTTCGATCGGAGCCGCCCCAGAACGTCGTCCCCGACCCCGTCTTCTTTCTCGGCCCCGACGAACTCCGACGACGATTCCGGCCACTCCGAGCCCTCCCCGAGCCCACCTTGCACCTCTACAGAACCGCGGTGAGCAGCTGCGCCGTACCCCTCTCTCCCCGTCCTCTCTCCATGCTTGTAGCCGCCACTGTCATCGCCGCCCGAGCCTTGCTCCACCGCGGTGCTCGTCGCCGTCGCCGTCAAGCTCAACCAAGCACGGTGTCGTGCTCAGCATGCCCGCGCGAACCCAACGCTGCCTTTTGCGAGCCTCGCCATGCCCCGTAGCTCCAATCCGCGCAGCCACCGTACCCCGGCGTCTGCCTCCGTGCTCGCCACCGTCGTTACACACCGTCCCCGGCCACGGCACCACCGCCAAACGACGCGCCTCGCTCCCCTCTTTCGAACGCGCCATCGCACGGGCCCGGGGACCCTCTGTAGACGAAATCCAATGCAGCCCCGCCGCTCGCCGCCGCGGATTTGGTCGCCGGAGCAACTTCGGCGACGGCGCTGACGTGGCACCGCCACGTGGACCCCCTGGGTCACTGGCAAAGGGCCCCACTGGCCCCGTTGACTGCGTTGACCCAGTCAACGTGCTGACTCGGCTGCCCTGTGTCACTGACATGCGGGCCCCCGCGTTTAATTAAAACTAATTCGAATTTAAATTAATCTGTTAATTAATTTAGTTACTAATTAGTCGCTGACAACTGGGTCCCACCTGTTAATTAACCTAATTAACTAAATCAACCATTGTTAAGTCTAATCAGTCACCGACCAGTGGGACCCACTGGTCAGGTTTGACCCTGGTCAGCCGGGTTTGATCGCTGACGTCACCCTGATGTCATGCTGATGTCACAGAACACTGTTTTGGATAATTTGAATTAAATTATTTCAGAAATTCCAGAAAATGATTAAAACTTTTAAAAATCATATAAAATAAACCGTACCTCGGATGAAAATAATTTATATATGAAAAACGATCAGAAAAATATGACGAATCCGATTATGCCACCCACATACCTACCACACCCCTCTAACCTACTGAACATGGAACCGTCCCCTCCGTTTCAGTGTACCGATAATCACCCAGAGCTAGGAGAACACTCCCGGATAATTTCCCGCTCTGACTAACTTGCGTAGTGCTACATTAGAACACCCCTAGCACTGCATGTTGACATGTCATGCATCTCTGTTGCATTTGTTGCCATGTATTTATTGTTTCTTCCCCCTCCTTCTATCCCGATAGACCCCGAGACTGCCGACGACACTGTAGAGTACGACTATGTCGACGACGACCAGACCCCTTCAGCTGAGCTTCCAGGCAAGCAAAACCCCCTTGATCATCCAGATATCGCCTACTCTTTCTCTCTACTGCTTGCATTAGAATTGCTTATGTTGGTATTCCTATAGCTCCTATTCTGATGCATAGCCTGATTTCGTCGCCTGCATTTGATACCTTACCTACTATCCTATGATGCTTAGTTAGGTATGCTATGTTTCATCAGCTGGCCCTTCACCCTTGTTCGTTTGCCATGCTGGTTATCGGGCCGTGATCACTCTGGGTGATGATCACGGGAATGTTTACATATTGCAATACTTTAAAATGTTAAAGTCGGGCCGGCTCCAAGAGTGCCCGCGAGAGATTAATATTAAAGACGGGTCGGCTCCAAGAGCACCCGCGAGTGATATTATGGCGGAACGACAGGGCAGGCGGAGACCACCTAGGAGAGAGGTGGGCCTGGCCCCTGGTCATTGGACCGCGTGTTACCAAGTCGGAGCGACAGGGATCTTGTTCGTCTTCACGAGTTACTAAACACACCTAACGGATTTGGGTATTTGATCTGAGTTGGCTGCTGGCCATATACCCACTACCACCACGTGGGATAATGGTTATGGGACCCTCTACGTCGTATGTATCAGCCGAAAGCTCTTCAGATGTCACAGCTCAGAGATGCGGGCTGATTTTTGGGGTGGGCTGGTTACGTCACTTGTGTATACAGTGTCACGCCTGGGCCCCGGCCAGTCTCGCAACATGCAGGAGTGCAAAGGGCGATGGGCCCAAGACCCCTTCGTACTTAGGATTTAGACCGGCGTGCTGACCTCTCTGCTGAGCCTAGGTAGGACTGCGTCGTGTCGATTACCCGAGGTCAGGTATTACCCAGCAAATGTGTCTGGTCAGATGTAATCAAGCGTGCTGGGTAACAGTAGTGCACCCCTACAGGGAAGTTATCTATTCGAATAGCCGTGTCCACGGTAACAGGATGCTCGGAGTTGTATCCTGATCTACTACAACTATGAATGGATACTGTGACAATGTTAAACTGTTACTACTGCTCTCGGGATCACTTTCTCGCAGGGTAGTCGAGGAAGGATCTCAGGGCATTGCTAATATATACTTATTATATGTTGCTATGTTCTATTCTCTTCTGATGCTGCAAGATTGCTTCAAGATGCTAGTCTTCGATAGGCTAGGCCTCTCCCCCTCAGTTCCAGCATTTATGAGGTTTAGTCCAAAGATATAGCCCCATTCCTTTGATACCGATGCATAATTAGTATAGTTCTGATGTCAGTCTTGCGAGTACTTTGGATGAGTACTCACGGTTGCTTTGCTCCTCTTTTCCCCCATACCCGGTTGCTGCGATCAGGCGATGGAGCCCAGGAGCAGGAGTACCCTGGAGGCACCTACTACTACGTTGAGCCCGCCGACCAGGAGTAGTTCGGAGGCCCTAGGCAGGAGGCCTTCGCCTTTTCGATCACTGTCGCCGTTTGTGCTAGCCTTCTTAAGGCAAACTTGACTAACTATGTCTGTACCCAGATATTATTTGTTTGTATGACTTATGTATTCGGGTCCTCGTGACCCCTGGTTTGTAATATGAAGATTTATGTTTAAATTTGAGTTTAGAGTTGTGTTGTGATATCTTCCCGTAAGTCTCTGATCTCGAGCATGCACGTTTGCGTGTATGATTAGTGCACGGTCAAGCAGGGGCGTCACATGTCCACTACTTATTGCAATGATCATGATTGGGGTGATAATGCTTCTTATGATCTTGAAAATTTATTTAAGCCTCATGATGAATATGTCATTGATAATAATGTTTGCAATAATATTGAAAGTGGGTTTGGAAGAGTGTCAACTTTAGGTAAAAACAATCCCACATATTTGGAGAGTGTTCAATCTTATGAAATTTTTGATAATAGTGGGTTTGGAGAGGTCATGACTTTAGTTGATGTTAATCCCACTATCTTGGAAGATTATGAAACTTTTATGCATGTGGATCATGAAGAAAATATTTTATATGATAACTATATTGTTGAATTTGACTATGATCCTACATGTAATTATTATGAGAGAGGAAAACATGGTTGTAGAATTTTTCATGTTACTCAATTACCTCTCTTGAAGTTCAAATTGTTAATGTTTTGTTCTTCTTCCTTGCATATGCTAGATACTTCTTGTCTTGATAATTTGTTTGCTTATAAATGCCTATGCATAGGAAGTATGTTAGACTTAAATATGTTTGTTACATGCTATATGATTCTTTCTTTGTGCTTCAATTCTTATCTTTTATGTGAGCATCATTAAAATCTCGAAGCCTATCTTAATGGCTATAAAGAAAGAGCTTGTTGGGAGACAACCCAATAGTTATCTTAAATTTTTATTTTTACTTTCTGTTTTTGTGTGTTTACACAATTTTAGCCTCTGTTATGACTGTGTTTTTATCTTTTAATTAGTGTTTGTGCCAAGTAATGCCTTTGGGATGATTTGGATGATAGTATAATTGATGCTGTTTGAAAATAGAAACTTTTGCGTCCAGTGCTGGAATTTTGAATTTTTGCTGGAGCGTCAGAACCTTCTGATTTTTTTACACAATATTGATATATGAAGTTCCCACGCTTTCCTAATTCTTCAGAATTTTTGGAGTTAAATAAGTATGACTTTAATTCAGATCTTTACAGACTATTCTGTTTTAGACAGATTCTGTTTTTGTTGCATAGTTTGCTTATTTTGATGAATCTATGGATCGTATTGGGGGGTATGAGTAATGGAGAAGTTGGAGTACAGTAACATTATGCCAATATTAAATATGAATCAATTTACAATAGTACCTAAAGTTTATGATTTGTTTGTTATACTAACGGATCTCACGAGGTTTCTGTTGAGTTTTGTGTGCTGAAGTTTTCAAGTTTTGGGTGAGACTACGATGGATAAAGGAATAAGGAGCGGCAAGAGCCAAAGCTTGGGGATGCCCAAGACACCCCAAGGTAATATTCAAGGAAGACTCAAGCGTCTAATCTTGGGGATGCCCCGGCTGGCATCCCCTCTTTCGTCTACAATCTATCGGTAACTCACTTGGAGCTATATTTTTATTCATCACATGATATGTGTTTTACTTGGAGCATCTTGTATTATAGTTTGTTTGCTTTTGTTTGCTTTTTAGTTTGCCACAATCATCTTTTCTGAACACACCTTTTTGACAGGGACACACATTATTCGTGATTTGTTAGAATACTCTATGAGCTTCACTTATATCTTTTGAGCTAGGCAGTTGCTTTAGTGCTTCACTTATATCTTTTAGAGCACGGTGGTGGTTATATTTTAAAGAAATAGTTGCACTCTCATTCTTCACTTATATATCTTCTTGAGAGTCTAATGAATAGCAATGGTAATATGCATGGGTTATGAATTTGATCCTAATATCATAGGTATTCAAGAGGGATATAATAAAAACTTTCATGTAGATCACTGAATATGATAAGTTTGATTCCTTGCAATAGTTTTGCGATATTAAGATGGTAATGTGTGGGAGGTACTAGTAGATAATTGTGGTTTAGTAAGAATATTGGTGTTAAGGTTTGTGATTCCCGAAGCATGCACGTATGATCTGTCGTTATGCTAAGAAGTTGGAGCATGATTTATTATTGATTGCCTTCCTTTGCGTGGCGGTCGGGGGCGCGCGATGGTTAACTCCTACCAACCTCCCCCCTAGGGGCATGCGTAGTAGTACTTTGCTTAGAAGGCTAATAAACTTTCGCAATAAGTATGTGAGTTCTTTATGACTAATGTGAGTCCATGGATTATACACACTCTCACCCTTCCGCAATTTGCTAGCCTCTTCGGTGTCGTGCATTGCCCTTTCTCACATCGAGAGTTGGTGCAAACTTCGCCGGTGCATCCAAACCCCGTGATATGATACGCTCTATCACACATAAGCCTCCTTATATCTTCCTCAAAACAGCCACCATACCTACCTATTATGGCATTTCCATAGCCATTTCGAGATATATTTCCATGCAACTTTCACCGTTCTTTATTATGACACACATCATCATTGTCATATTGCTTTGCATGATCATATAGCTGACATAGTATTTGTGGCTTAGCCACCGTTCATCATTTTCATACATGTTACGCTAGTATCATTGCACATCCTGGTACACTGCCAGAGGCATTCATATAGAGTCATATTTTGTTCTAGTTTCGAGTTGTAATTTTGAGTTGTAAGTAAATAGAAGTATGATGATCGTCATTATTAGAGCATTGTCCCAGTGAGGAAAATAAAATAAAATAAAAAAGAGGCCAAAAAGAACCCACGAAAAAAGAAAGGAAAAAAAGAGAAAATAAAAATATAGTATAAATGAGAGAAAAAGAGAGAAGGGGCAGTGTTACTATCTTTTTCCATACTTGTGCTTCAAAGTAGCACCATGTTTTGCATATAGAGAGTCTCCTATTTTGTCACTTTCATATACTAGTGGGATTTTTTCATTATAGAACTTGGCTTGTATATTCCGATAATGGGCTTCCTTAAATGCCCGAGGTCTTCATAAGCAAGCAAGTCAGATGCACATCCACTTAGTTTTCATGTTGAGCTTTCATACACTTATAGCTCGTAGTGCATCCGTTGCATGGCAATCCCTACTCCTCACATTGACATCAATTGATGGGCATCTCCATAGCCCATTGATTAGCCTCATTGATGTGAGACTATCTTCTCCTTTTTAACTTCCCCTTATTAATCGCCACCACCACATTCTACTCCACCCATAGTGCTATATACATGGCTTGCGCTCATGTATTGCGTGGGGGTTGAAAAAGCTGAAGTGCGTTAAAAAGTATGAACCAATTGCTTGGCTAAAACCGGGGTTGTGCATGATAGATACTTTATGTTAAGAAGATGGAGCATGAAAGGATTATATGATTTTGTAGGGATAACTTTCTTTAGCATTTTTATTTTGGAAGGCATGATTGTTTGTTAGTATGCCTGAGTATTGATGTCTTTATATAAAATTATAGACTATTGCTTTGAATCATTCGGATCTTAATATTCATACCGTAAAGAGATTACAGGATGAAACATGTTAGGTAGCATTCCACATCAAAAATTCTGTTTTTATCATTTACCTACTCGAGGAGGAGCAGGAATTAAGCTTGGGGATGCTTGATACGTCTCCAACGTATCTATAATTTTTTATTGTTCCATGCTATTATAGTATCAATCTTGGATGTTTTATACGCAATTATATGCAATTATATATCATTTTTTGGGACTAACCTATTAACCTAGTGCCCAATGCCAGTTGCTGTTTTCTGCTTGTTTTTGGTTTTTCAGGAAATCAGTACCAAACAAAGTCCAAATGCCACGAAACTTTTTGACGATTTTTTTTGGACAAAAGAGACCCTGGAAGCTTCGGGAGGATGCCAGAGGCCTCACGAGGAGGACACAAGGCAACAGGGCGCGGCCCCGGGGGGCGCGCCCTGATGCCTTGTGGGCCCCTCGTGGCTCCTTTTGACCTAATTCCACTTCTATAAATTCTCAAATATTCAGAAACCCACAAAGAGCCAGACGAGAAAACCCTACCGCCGCCGCAAGCCTCTATTCTTCCGCGATCCCATCTGGAGGCCTCTTTCGGTACTCTACCGGAGGGGGAATCGATCACGAAGGGCTTCTACATCAACCTTGCTGCCCTTTCGATGATGTGTGAGTAGTTTACCACAGACCTATGGGTCCATAGCTAGTAGCTTGATGGCTTCTTCTCTCTCTTTGATGTTCAATACCATGTTCTTCTCGATGTTCTTGGAGTTCTATCCGATGTAATGTTTTTTTGCGGTGTGTTTGTGGGGATCTGATGAATTGTGGGTTTATGATCAGATTATTCATGAGAAATATTTGAGTCTTCTCTGAACTCTTTTATGCATGATTGTTATAGCTTTGTATTTCTCTCGGATCTATCCGTTTGGTTTGGCCAACTAGATTGATTTATCTTGCAATGGGAGAGGTGCTTTGTGATGGGTTCAATCTTGCGATGCTCAATCCCAGTGACAGAAAGGGACATGACACGTATTTGTATTGTTGCCATTAAGGATAAAAGGATGGGGTTTAATCATATTGCTTGAGTTTACTTTGTCTACATCATGTCATCTTGCTTAAGGTGTTACTCTGTTTTATACTTAATACCTTAGATGCATGCTGGATAGCGGTCGATGGGTGGATTAATAGTACTAGATGCAGGCAGGAGTCAGTCTACTTGTTTCGGACGTGATGCCTATATACATGATCATTGCCTTGAATATCGTCATAACTATGCGCTTTTCTATCAATTGCCCAATAGTAATTTGTTTACGCATCGTATGTTCTGTGCTCGAGAGAGAAGCCTCTAGTGAAAACTATGGCCCCCGGGTCTACCTTTATCATATATTAAAATCTAAAAATACTTTGCTGCAATTTATTTACTTTTATTTTATTTTGCAATTTACTTTTTATCTATCACTATCAGAATTAATCCTTGCAAATAACCGCTAAGAGGATTGTCAACCCTCTTATTTGCGTTGGGTGCAAGTGTTTGCTTTTGTGTGTAGGTGCTACTAACGAGGTTTTGTGTGGTTCTCCTACTGGATTGATAACCTTGGTTCTTAACTGAGGGAAATACTTATCTCTACTATACTGCATCATCCTCTCCTCTTCAGGGAAATACCAACGCAGTCTACAAGTACGTAGCAACCACCCACGCCGGTGCTAGGTCGGAGAACACGGCACGCGTCGGCTTCCTCCCTCGCCAACGGCGATAGCTTCAACGTTGCACCTTGTACCTTACCCAGCGAAAGGGATCAGACCGGATCTGTGACCACCGGTGAGAAGAGAGAGAGAGAGAGAGAGAGAGAGAGAGAGAGAGAGAGAGAGAGAGAGAGAGAGAGACAGACAGACAGAGAGAGTGGACACCGCCGTCTTGTTTAGATCTGGAGAGGGTGAGAGAGTGAGAAGAAGAAAGCAACCCTAGCAAGCAAGTCCCGAAGCTCCAGCCTACATATATAGTGGAGTAATTTTTTTCCTCTCTGTAGCAATCGTTTTAAATTGAATACGCGCGGAGCCATCTTTTCATTTAACGTACCAGTAAAAAAACTCGATCAATAACCACGCCACCACGTTCAGGTCGCACTTTGTATGGCTCACATGTGGTCCCAGACCCTACATTAAGTGGACAACTAGATGGGTCAAATTATCATAGCTGCCTCTTTGTGTGCAAATGCGCTCCACCGTGTACCCGCGCATGTGCGTGAGGGAACGAGTGCGTGCGTGCACCTCTTCTCTTCGTGTGTATGCGTGTGTGTGTGTGTGTGTGTCTCTCTCTCTCTCTTAGGGACAACGAGACACTGACCTAGACAGAGATGGTGTGCACAAAAAGTCGCAAGTGTGTTTGTGTGCGCGCGCGTGTGCATGAGAGCGGACACGGATGCGGGAGGACGCCATCCAACCGTGGCCGCATACATTTTGACAACAGTTTGAACCAACCGAACGAAATTCATGCAAACACGGCCGGATTTCATATAAACATGATGGATTTTCATATAAACATGACGGATTTCATTACATTTACATCAACTAAGCGGTGCTAGTCCGGCTCTAGAGGTATAATTAATACCTAATCTAAATGGTCGCCGGCGGCTCCTTTTGTCTTCCTCATGTCCGGTAGCCCAATCATCGTACTGTCGGGAGCCCCGGAGGTATATGCTTCAGCGCAAAGGGAGGCTCGCTTCCCCACCGCTCATCGGAGTGGAACCCCCGGCTAATGCTTCAGTCGGAGGGGAAGGGGGCGCCTCCGCTTCCGTGGAGCCCATGCAGGGTCGACGATGGTCTTCGCTGAAGAAGAACCGTGCAAGACACCGGCTGTGTACACCGGCGTCGCCTCGGCAGTGGCCTTCATGGGATACAAGCGGCGGCGGCCTTCCGTGTTCTACTTCTCCTCGATAATGGCGGCGAGCGCGTACGTGCTGGCCGCCACCTCATCGACATCCGCGCAGCCAGCTTCTTTCTCTACCTGCATGTCGTGGCTACGCGCGCGTCGCCGGCGGATGGCGCGGTCGCGGGCACTGGAGGCGCGGTACGACGTGGCGTCGTCGACGGCAGTGACGATGCCCGTGCTAGCATGCTCCCCGCCGTGCGGTCGTGGAGTAACTCGCCAGTTCTCCTCGAGCTGGCCTGGAGCGGCGAGTTGCTGAACCACGCGCTGGCTTGGGGTGGCAACTGGCTCCGTCGGGCTAGGCGAGGGAGGCGGAGCAGCGAGCTGCCTCGCTCGCAACCGCCGGGCTAGGCGGGCCACCCAGCCGGCTTTTATGCCGGAGAACTGCTCTTCCTGCTCGTCGGATGCCATCGAAACAGTGGAGAAAATGGTGGAAGGAGGGGCTTGTCCGGCGTTGCGTTTAATGCCAGCCCGCTCCTGAATGGACGTGTGGATGGAGTAGGTTTCTCAGCTTCCACGCGAGTTTAATGGAGGCGTTTGAATGCGGCGAGGAGGCGCGTTCAACCGGGCGTGCAGCGGGCGACGCCCTTGGCCGGCGAGCCGCTTCAATGGCGGACACGACCTCTCACTCTCACTGCATCCGCCCTGAGCCACCTTCAATGTGGAGCGGCGTGCTCTACAGCGGCGTGAATGCGGGTAGCTGGCGCCGGGCAGGAAGCGCGCGTGGGAGGGGGGCGGGTTTTTGGTGGGCCAGGGCGGTCAGAACCTCAGAAGCGGGCTTGGGATCGGTCCGGACTCCTGATTTATGCCGCTTCAGCTAGGATGAGTCTCCATCATGTGGAACCACACTAGAAAGCTGCGACCCTGGTTCCCGTTGCCCCACCGCTATGGATCGTGCCTTCTATGAAGAACGCTTGGGACTGGAACCAAGAGGTGTACATGGAGTCCATCGATAACGTTTAAGTGGAGTAGTCGTGCACAAATTTATGGGAGCGCTGTTAATATATTTAGAGTAGTCGTGCACAAATTTAATACAGGAATGGGGTATGAACTTGTGTGGCATGTTGGCATTTGTCCCTTAGAACTTACTAGCAAATGTGTGCATGCAACTTGTGTGGCTGTTGCACGGGCTCCGACACGCTTTGTGAGATTACTAAAAGGTGGCACAACTTTGACTAGCTGACCTTGCGCTTGGCTCTTCGCCTCTTCCGGAAGTCGAACAATGATGATGATATATAGTTCTGGCAATCTAACACCGAATGAACTGCTGCACGTACACCGCGTAGTAAGAAAAAGCTTCTCCTCGTCCTGCGAGCCACCGCGCACGCGTGGGCGAGGGAGAGGGCATAGTAAGCAAGCTTCTCCTCATTCTGCGAGTTGACAGGACACATCAAAGTAGTACTAGTAGTCTCCAAAAAGGGCCAACCATGTCCATGGCTACCATCCCGTGCTCCGTCATTGAGTACGTCCACGATTCACGTGCCATTGAAGAAAAAAATTGCGTACGTGCCATTGAAGAAAAAAACTTTATTTATAAATAACGCGCCACCGCATCATGGTCGAACTTTGATTCGTTCATGCGTGGTTCCTGACCCTCCACTTAAGTGAACAACTACTACATGCGTCAAATTATCACGTGAGCTGCCTCTTCGTACAGAAATGAGCTCCATTGTGTACCCGCGCGTGTGTGTTAGGGAAAGAGGCAAAGAGTATGTGCGTCGGTGCGTGCACCTCTTCTCTTCGTGCGCGTACTCCTTTTTTTGCAGGTGATTCGTGCACGTACTCCACCTACGATGGTGACCGTTGGTGAGTCTCACTTATACACTACTTATCTCCATTTTCTTGCATGACACCTGGACCTGGATGCTGGATGTCCCACGTGTCGGCAAAAGGAAGAAGAACGATTTCCGGCGACTGAGAAGGATCCAGGAACCGCGCGGTGGAGCGTCTGCACTCTTAATACGTATTTTATATTATTCAGTGATATAAAATCAACCCAATCTTCTCCATATATAGACCGAAGGAGTCCGAAACACGGCAACCCAGTGTAGTTACATCATACATGGCCCACCTCACGCTATCACCATATTCTTGGCCTCCGTGCGACACCTAGCTCTAGTAATCCACCAGCCCGTATCGCTTCTAGCTCCTCTTCTCTCTCAAAGTGCGGCGGGCTGGCGATTTTACCGTCAATTTGAGGTCGGTTTGCTCCCACTCCCTCCCACATGTTAGTGATATGCCAAGAGCATTCTAAAAAAAGTGATATGCCAAGAGGAAGTGCTTTGACCAACGAACCAAACGCGACAGGCGTGCCGTGAGTGAGTCCAGTTTCTCGTTTTGAACTTGTTTGGAGTAGTAGTAACACTTGGTTTTGCACCTTCATAGATTGATGCAAATCCTCGCTAAAAAGGCGCTTCGCTTTCTACTAATCCTTTCAACCGTCCTGCTACAATATATCACTCACATCTGGTTTATAGAGCTTAATCTCCAAAATTTGTATTACTATACCATTTTGTTAGTCTCAATTTTATTGGTCACATTCACATGTTTAGATTTCAAAGCGCATTAAATTATTGCGTGCAAGGATTAACAGAAAACTAACCAATGCATGTAAATGTTCTTGGTCATTGTACTCCTCATGCATGCATGCATTGCAATTAATACTACATGATACTCCCTCTGTTTTTATTTACTCTGCATATTAGGTTTGACTGAAGTCAAACTTTGTAAAGTTTGACCAAGTTTATAGCAAAAAATATATAAACATTTACCATAACAAATCTATATGATGTAAAAGTACATTCAATAATGAATCCAATGGTATAGATTTTTTATTGTATATGTTAATATTTTTGTGTATAAACTTTGTCAAAGTTTACAAAGTTGACTTTGACCAAAGCTAATACGCGGACTAAATAAAAACAGAGGGAGTACGCACTAGTACTCCAAATGCTCACCATCTAGTAGTTCATTGGTTGGTTTCGATTTTTGAATTGAGCCCCATAAACCCATACACTTGATGTTGTGCTGCTACCGTCCAGTATTCTCGTGTGGTGGTTTCTATAATAAAAAGGAGGTACTTACTATGGGAAAGGTGAAATAATGGTTGCTTCATCCGAACAACTTATTGTGGGAATATTGGAGTACGAGTGGATTCGATGAATAGTGAAATGATGGTTGCTTCATCCGAGCAACTTACTGTGGCAAAGGTGGGGCTCTGTGATTTGACTGCTCATTAGTCATTATTACTCTGGTGCAACGACCGGGGTGAACCTCCCCTGCGGTTGTGCACTCAATATTGGTGCATGACACGTGGACCCGGATGTTGGATGTCCCACATGTCGGCGAAAGGAAGTTCAATGGTTTCTGGCATTGCTATCAAGCTTTCAGGATTTGTTTATATGTCACATAATTTTCCAGCATAATAAATTATACTGTAATGCTATGAAGCTTTCAACTTTGGTTTCATGTGTCCTCTTGCCTCCAAGGTTGTCTCGTTACAACATTCCATCAAATACAAAGGAAACTAACATGGATGCTAATGCATCTCAATGATTCGCAGATCAGCCCCAATATTTACATCACAACTGAAGACAAAGTTGTGAGAAGGTCTACAAATAAAGAAAAATTAAAAATTGATCGGTGTTGTCCGTAGGCATGGTTCCATTTCTTGGCCACGGTGTGCATTGGTCGGCAGCTAGTTTCACGCAGCTCTGTCGAACTGAACAAGACATGTTAGCCAAGAAAGAAGTCTATGGAGGACATGGACCACCTGATCATTTTGTACAGTTCCACTAAAATCGAGCTGAGCATTCTTGTTTGCAAAGATATTGAATAAGTGTTATTACAATAATAGTGGCACTAGTTGATGAAACATACACACACAAATAGAAGCCGATCACCTTTGCAATCTCTCATAAAACTAACTACTTGTTGGAGAAGGTCAGGCTCAGAGTTGGATGAGGAGGATAGCACAACCAATCTCCCTTTGTGCAGTCCCACTGAAATGTAGAAACGTTGCCCGTGTGACATTTTAGTGGAACTGCACAAAACACTCTTGAGAAAAAAGTGATTTGTGCAGTTCACCAAAAGGTCGCAATAGCAACGAGGTGAAATGGATAGCCCTGGTTGCAAAAAGAGGTGGAAAGGAAACAATTACTGGCCAATAACAGTTGATGAAACATACGCCGACAAAAAGAAGCATATTCATTGTCTTAAGGGGGAGATAGCAACACATTGGTTTCTCTCAAACGGTGTGAGGACGAGATTGCAAAATGGGAAGTACGCCGGCCGAGCTACATTTTAGGCAAAGAACTAGAGAAGATCCACATGCAGAATTTTCCACATGCAGCGACGTGGGAATTTGGGTAGTGGAGCAAGGCCAGTTCCAGAGGAAGCTTTGCCTGAGGGTCATCGGGATGTAACTAGGAGGGTGGCGGTGGGCCGGATCTATTGCAGCAGCGAGCAAGGGGCGAAGGCCCTACAGCGCCGGAGCTTGGTCGGAGAAAACGGCGGGTACCGCAGATTGGGACATGCTAGCAGTGAGTTTCCTGCTTGACCCCGGCGACCGGAGCAACGCTACACATCCTCCCTTTCCGCTGGCGGACGGGATCCGGTCGGATCAGTGACCTGTGGTGAGAGAGAGAGAGAGAGATTGACCACCGCCTTCTTGTGTGAGAGAGTGTGAAGAGACGAACCCCAGCAAGCAAGCATTGAGGCTCTTGCCTTTATTTTATAGTATAATGGAGCGGTATTCTTTTTTCTCTCGATAACAATCATTTTATATTCTGTACGTGCCATTGAGGAATAAAACTTTATTTAAAAATAACGTGCAAACGCGTCAAGACGCACTTTGTTTCGTTCACGCATGGTACACGACCCTCCATCAAGTGAACAACCGCTACACGCATCAAATTATCATGTGGACTGCCTTTTCGTACAGAAATGAGCTCCACCGTGTACCCACGCGGGTGTGGTTGGGAACGAGACGTGAGTACGTGCATCGTGTGTGCACCTCTTCTCTTCGTGCACGTACCCCACCTACGTAGGTGTGTGTGAGAGAGATACAAACCTAGAGAGAGATGGTGAGTGTGTTCGTGAGTATTTTTTTGGGGGGAGGGGTGATTTTGTGAGTGTATTTGTGTGCGTGAGAGATAGACAGGGAATATGTGTTGATGATATCTCAAAAAAATGTAACATATGCAATGTGTGTGAAATAGAGGCCTAGATATATCATATATAGAGGGGGTGATCCACGAGAAAAGAGGGGAGGGATCATCGGCATGAGATATTGATAGAATCGAAGAGAGGGGTTGAAGGTGTATGGGTGCGAGATCTATAAAGAGAGCCAGCAAAATTGTGTGTGCGCACATCAAAGATATAGGGTGGCTGGCCTACTGGAAGGTGAGAGGGGAGAGGTGCAGTTTGTGTGTGGCAGGGAGACCTAACTAGAGCGTTCAACTATCGATGTGTGGGGAGGCTGAGACCTAAGTAGAGAGGTAGATCGACTGGTATATGTGTGGAGAAGGAGAGACCTAGCTATGTATTGAGGGAGATCGATCGGCATCCATACATATGTGTAGGAGAGGAATAAGGTTGGGAGAGAGACAGAGCTAGAGTGCTGGAGGGGTGGTGGTGGAGTTGCTTCTCGGAGATGGTGGGAGAGGCCTACTAGACAAACGGAGGGTACGACTGGAAAATCAATAAGAGAGGGGATGTCTGTCTGTGTGTGCGCGTGCGTGTGAGAGACGAGTCGGGAGGCATGCATGGATGATGAGGGGGGCGATATGTCTATGGTAAGCAGACCTAACTAGATAGGTAGATCAATCGTCGTGTGTCGGAGAAAGGGAGAGACATATCTAGTGAGGTAGATCGATCGGTGCATGGGGAAAAGAGTTATAGTCGACCTAGCTATATGTACAGAGGGAGATCGATCGGTATGCATGCATGTGTTAGAGGCAAATAAGGCCCAGAGAGACGGATAGAGAGAGAGGAATGCGGCTAGGAGGTGGTGCGAGAGGCCTACTATATAGAAAGGGGGAGGAGTGTGTGAGTGCAAGATCGATGAAAAGAGGGGCGAGAGTGTGCATGTGTGTGGGACAGTATGAGAGATGGGGGGCATGGACGGTGAGAGCAGAAGAGGGAAAGTGTGGGTATGTGGTAGGCAGACCTGGCTATAGAGAGGTATATCGATTGGTGTGTGCCGGAAAGAAGGAGCTGGGGAGACCTACAGAGACCATGGGAGAATGACCTAAAGAAAATAACGAATGTGCGCGATGGAGGGAATGCTAAGGGAGGGGGGGCGAGGAGGGCGTGTGCATGCACGAGAGAAAGTTAGTGCTAGCTACAAAGAGAAGAGGATTGTGTGGGTGTAAAAGACTAACAAAGATCATAATTCATTAAAAAAAAGTGGATTCGGATATTTGAATAAGAGATCATGGTGTTTTAAACCCATGCATGCATGGATATAATGATGATATGCGTGGTGTGGTTTTGAACATCCTATACTATATATATATCGAACAATCTCACATTTATTTGAATTTGAGATACCGATGGTAGGCATCGTTTGACCACATTGCATCCATGCACACCACTTTTTGAATTTGTGGTAATGTGTGGATTTTGCAACTCGCATCTAAATACTTGTAGTTCAGGGGGAGGGGGCACCGTGCATACACTGTGTGATAAACATAGTATACATATGAAACATGGTTTAGATTACGAAGATCTAGCTAGAGTTTGAAATGTACTATTATTTGAAATCAGCATAAAGTGGGTTCAAAAATTTGAATTCGAGTTCATATAGCACACATAGTTCATACCTAACTTGACAGTAATCATGTGGTGTGTTGTGAAGATAATATACAGATGATGGTTTAACTTGACAACAATCATCATTGTAGATTCTTATTCAAATAGAGAAACAAATTCAAATTTAGTTCATATTACAGCGGTAGTATATACATTTGGAATGGACTAAAATGTTCATTTGAGTAGGTTACATGCATTATACACCCAGCGAAATATTTTAATTGAGTATAACATGGATTCAAAGTTTTGAATGGCATTTGTGGTAATTCATATAGTAAAACGGGACAAGACTCTCTCTTGTGTGGTGGGAATTGGTTTTTTTGTTTTTTTTTCTGGTTGAGGGAAGTGCGAATTGATATGGTACCGTACACGTTAGCCTTGTCCCGAAATTTCAACATGCGCCTTGTTATGCCGAAATTTCAAGATATCTCTTTGTCTCTTTGTGCTATGAAAACTCCCTCCTTCTCAACCCGCACCTTGCTATCCCGAAATTACAACGCGCATGAAAACTCCCTCCTCCTGCGAAATCCCGACACGCGAAATCCCCGTTCTACTCCTGAGCGGAAAGAGCCGCTAGTTCAAATTGGTGGGGGTACTTTTGTAACTTACCCTACATTTCGGACAAGCGCGTCCCTAAGTCATGGTTCCCCCCTCCCATCCCCTGCTTTCCCCCATTCGAAAACCGAGGCCGCCAAAACCTCCCTCCACTAGCCGCGAAACCCCACCCTCCTCCGTCCGCCCCTCCCCCCCACCGCCGCCCAGCCGGAGCCTCTTCCCCGACGACGTCGTCCATCGCAACAGCTTGACGTCCCTCATCCACCCCACCGGATGAGGATCTGTCATCGATCTCGTTGTCCAGCCGGTTCAGCCGTCCCGTCCTCCACCTCCAAAGAGTTGCTCCGACGATCGCCTCGTCTATCACGGCTGCTCCATTCCCACAGCGCCGCCTTAACCTGCCCCACCGGAACCGCGGCATCCTCACTGACTCCTCGGATGAAGCCGAGGCCTACTCGGTGCCACCAAAGAGGTTGTACACTCATTGCATCTTCTCCTTCACTCGACCTCACGGCGCCGCCGGTGCTTGATCCCATTCCGCCATGGCGCGACTCCCTCGACACCGACGCCGCCGGCGACATCCTTCACGGCGGCTCTCTCCCATTGCAAGGCTCCCTCGGCGGCGGCGTCCATACCAGCCGGAGCTACTGCTGCTGCTCTGGCTCTCGCTCGCGCTGCTGCTCTGCTCTTGCTCTCGCTCGCGCTGCTGATGCTGGTACATGGGCTGCTGCAGCTACACGAGTTGCTACTCTGGCTCTCGTTCGCACTACTGCTCTGGCTGTTATCTGCTAGTGTGTTCCCTGTCGAGCGGATGCTGATTTAGATCACTGCTTCTCTGCTACTAGTGCTCGAGCGGCCTAAACTACCAGTGAAGTGCTTCTCTGCTACTAGTGCGTTCAGTTTCGACAGTAACAGTCGGTTTCGACAGTAAAATTCAGTTTCGACAGTTAAGTTTAGAGTCAACAATTTTTTACATCATCAGTTGGAGTTGGGTGTTTTTTGGTGATGTAAATTTTACAACTAGCACTTTTTGGTGATGTATTTTACATCATCTATTGGAGATGGTATTAGAATCCCACTTCAGATTAACGATGTCTGTCTTATACTGCTTCAGCCTCGACGTCGTACAGCTCGCCGGAGCTGCTCCAACGATGGAACCATCCATCACAACAGAGCAGTACCCTCGACGCCGTCTACAAACGCCTCAGATCTTCTTCCCTAGCTCTGACAGCCACCTCCGCCGCAACATCTTCAGCGATCGACCCAATGATGCTGAGGTCGACACGGCTACGCCAAAGAGGTTGTACACTTGTCACATCACTTTTTACTCCACATTCATGTCGATCCCTTAGGGCTATTTTGGTTCAAAGGAAAAAATGAAGGAAAAACATAGCAATAGGAAATTTTCCTATGGTACTCTACTATTCAATTATTCATGCATTTGGTTGAAAGGAATGGAGCAAAACAAAACTGAAGGATTTTTTCCTTTCGTGACTGTTTCAAAGGAAAACACAGAAATTTTAACATCCACCTGGACCTACTTATCAAAATCCTATGCATGAAAAAAAGACTAAGTGCATTAGTGGCATAATAACATTCTAACTGTACACATTTTCAGGTGATTTGACTTTAATTTGGCCATGTTTCTTTGCATTCTTGTGCTCTTCCAATCATGTGAACCGAACACCCTAGTTGAAAGATATCCTGTGTTTACAAATGCTCTATTTTCCACGTGCATTCCTATCCTATTCTGGTGTTTTTCCTATCCCTGCGTTTTTAGAATCCTGCAAGCCAAAGGAGCCCTTACAGAATTACTTCAGTTGCAGATACGTGTCGAAGAAAACTTTGTGTGGTTTGTCCTGCTCCTGCCGCGTCGTCGTCCACCTCACCTGAGCTGCTCCATCGACAGAAGTGTCCACCGTACCAGACATCATGACTCCTTATCGTCTTTCGCCGCCTCAGATCTCCTTCCCCGCTGCCGGGAGCCACCGCAACTGCATCACCATCATCGACTCAGCAGATGAACCTGAGGAGTACACGGGTCCGCAAGAGAGGTCGCACTCTTTTGTTTCTGCTTACTTTATGCATTGCTTAATATTACCTGCTAGTTTATCATCCTATTCATCTCTTAGACTCCAAGTCAGGTCCAAATTAATGTTCAAACTTGAGTTTTAAAATGCTTGTGGGGCACATATCGAGGCAGCAATGAATAGTATCTCTATCTACTATCTGGTTCATCTAGGGTATCTACTATGTCGTTCATCTTGGGTGGGAAACAAACAATAAAGCAGCCATCATCTGTCTTTTTATTAAATTAAGCTATCATTTGCCTGCTATCATTATTTTTGGATCTATCCACTGGTTGTTACCATCACTCTAGATTTCTGCATGCTCTCCTTACGTAATCTCACTATATTTTTTTGTATGCATGTCAGTTACTGTACACAGTCGTGCTGAACATGTCGAGAAAAAGAGAAGAGTCTTGCGTGGCAATACAATGTCATGCAGACATCACTCCATGGTGGGTGCAATGGCAACCCCACCCCCTCCTCCAGATTGTAATCCAGAGGAAGATAGTTGTTTAGAGGTGGATTCAGAGGGAGATGACCACTCCTATTTACCCCCCGAGGCGTTTGCTCTAACTTGGCATGATGATGTTGGTCATATCATGCATATGGTACCTTGCTTTGCTTACTTTCAGCATCATATATGTCATCTGCTTAGTTTAGACATGTTCTGTAATGCCACCTATTTAGTTTCTATATCATAAATGTGAATTATGCAATGCCATCCTTTTTAGACAGCCATAATATATGTGAAATATGCAATGCCATCCTGTTTAGCCAGGCATCATATATTTGAATTATATCTTGCCATTCCTTTTTTTCATTACATTTCCATTTGTCGACAATGTTTGTACATTCAACTACTCTTCCTGTGAATCATCCATTTGAGTGGGTGATGAAAAAATTTGGAGTGAAAACAAGGTCTTCCGAGCAGACAGTGCTACATGTCGAAGCAGATCTCTTGCTGGGTCCAGATAGCTCCTCGGAGGAGGATTCAGAGACAGATGACCAGTCCTATCCCCCCCCACCGAGGTGTATGCTCTAACTTGGCAGGGTTTGTCGGGGGGATGACCCCCCGGGTAGGCACCGGAGCCCGAAGGATTTTTCAAAACATCAGGGCAGCCTATGCCCCTCAATCCGGCTAGCCCTCCAGCCAGCTGCCCTGCGGCGGGCCGGCTGGGCACGGCGCCACGTCTGGGCCAGCTGGCCGCCGGCCGGCTGGCGACGGGTCAGCGGCCGTCCCATCCAGCCGCACGATAAGACCACTCTCCCACGACAGGAGTCCGTGGCTACAGTGCAGCCGTATCCGCTGACCCGGGCAACCGACGTCAGCGCGGCCTGCCACTGTAGCCCCACGACGCCAACCACTCCGTGACGCGGGAGGCGACGGGCCACAGTGCCGAGCGACCGGCGGGCCCCGCGGCCGACAGGACCCCGCTCCTCCATAGATTTACCCCCAGGAGCCCTCCATGCAGAGGGGTTCGCATTGTATCTCAACACACACACACACACACTCACAGGAGAGGTAGAATGGAGAGCTAGCTCCTTCTTCCCCCTCCGCCCAGGCAGCTCCAGGAGCACCATTGTAGCCCTTGTGCCCATCATACCATATTCGGCAGGACTAGGGGTGTTACCTCCCACGGAGAGCCCCAAACCTGGCTACGTCTTGTGTCTCTTACTCGCGCGTACCGACCACGCTTCCGGAACCCACCGGCATCCTCACGCAGCCCCCACTTTTAGCCATCTCATGGCATCTGCCGTGATTTCACCATAACAGTTGGCGCCCACCGTGGGGCTGCTCGCGGCGTCGGCCGAAGTCAAGTTTTGGACGAGACCCTTCACCAGCTCCGGCGAGCGCATTCCGCACGGCTTGGTCTGCGTGCCTGGGGTGCCAACCCGGCCGGCTGCGACGCAGCGCCAGGCGCGAACTCCGCCGGCCCTGCAGGCTGCTCCGTCATCCCCTTCGGCACGCAGCGCGTCTTCGTCGCGCTCATCCCCGACGAGTACCCTAGCGAGGTACACAGCTTTGTCGACTCACCCCTCCCTGTTGGTTGTGCCGCCTCCAGTGACGTTGCAGACCACTGCACTCGCGTGGAGGTGCTGACCACTGGCTCCAGCCTCGGCTCCTCGCGTGGCAAGGAGAAGGCCGCTGCGGCAGCTGCCGCTGCGGCCCAAACCAGCCGGGCCGACCCGCTGCTTGCGATGCTGCAAAGTCTACGCGCCCCCATCATGCCCGACGCCGAATCAGCTGCCGCCGCTGCTCAGCTCAACGAAGACCGTCAACACTTGATGGACGAGGCCACAGTGCTCACTGCGGCACGGCGTCGGTTGGAGTCCGCCCAGCGGGAGTATGACACCACCCACGGCCTCACGCCGGCTGGCGCTGAGCCCAGCCGGGTCGCCGAGGTGCGTCTCCGTGGTGGCGCCATTGGCCGAGCGCTTGGTGTAGGCCGGCCCACCTAAGACACCCCCATCAAGAACATGCACGCCGCGCAGGAGGCCATGGCGGACCTTGAGTTTCTGGAGGGCGAAAAGCTGCTACAGCAGCAGCAACGCGTCCGCGGCCTCATCACTGTTGCGAACCTGTAGCAGAAGTGGTTCGAGCCGGCCCAGCCTGCCGCCTCCGCCTCGGGGAACACCGGGGACCCGAACAGAGTCCTCCGGGACACGCAGCAGGCTTCTTCCCCCACACGCCAGCGCAAGCCGCTCGGGCCGGCACCGCGCAGGCCGGAGCCGGTGCAACCGCGCCATGACGGCCGGTGACAGCTGATACGTCTCCAACGTATCTATAATTTTTTATTGTTCCATGCTATTATACTATCAATCTTGGATGTTTTTATATACATTTACAGCAATTATATATCATTTTTTGGGACTAACCTATTAACTTAGTGCCCAGTGCCAGTTGTTGTTTTTTGCCTGTTTTTGGTTTTCTAGAATATCAGTACCAAACGAAGTCCAAATGCCACAAAACTTTTTGGAGATTTTTTTCTGAACATAAGAGACACTAGAAGCTTCGGGAGGAGGCCAGAAGTCAGAGGAGGTAGCCACAAGCCACCAGGGCGCACCTGGGGGGGCAGGCGCGCCCTGGTGCCTCGTGGGCCCACCTCTACCCCTTTCGACCTAATTCCACCACTATAAATTCTCAAAAATCGGGAAACCAACAAGAGAGTCCACGAAATACTTTTTTTGCCGCCGCAAGCTTTTGTTCTCGAGAGATCCCATCTAGAGGCCTTTTCCGGCACTCCGTCGGAGGGGGAATCGATCACGGAGGGGCTCTACATCAACCTTGCTGCCCTTCCAATGATGCATGAGTAGTTTACCACAGACCTTCGGGTCCATAGTTAGTAGCTAGATGGCTTCTTCTCTCTTTTTGATCTTCAATACAATGTTCTCCTCGATGTTCTTGGAGTTCTATCCGATGTAATCACTTTTTGCGGTGTGTTTGTTGGGATCCGATGAATTGTGAGTTTATGATCAGATTATCCATGAATATTATTTGAGTCTTCTCTGAACTCTTTTATGCATGATTATTATAGCTTCGTATTTCTCTTCGATCTATTGATTTGGTTTTGCCAACTAGATTGATTTATCTTGCAATGGGAGAGGTGCTTTGTAATGGGTTCAATCTTGCGGTGCTCAATCCTAGTGATAGAAAGGGACATGACACGTATGTATCGTTTCTATTAAGGGTAAAAAGATGGGGTTTATTCATGCGTGAGTTTACTTTGTCTACATCATGTCATCTTGCTTAAGGTGTTACTCCGTTCTTTATGGACTTAATACACTAGATGCATGCTGGATAGCGGTCGATGTGTGGAGTAATAGTAGTAGATGCAGGCAGGAGTCGGTCTACTTGTCTCGGACGTGATGCCTATATACATGATCATTGCCTTGGATATCGTCATGATTATTTGCTTTTCTATCAATTGCCCAACAGTAATTTGTTTACCCACCGTATGCTATTTTCATGAGAGAAGCCTCTAGTGAAAACTATGGCCCCCGGGTCTACTTCTATCATATATTAAAAATCCTAAAAATACCTTGCTGCACTTTTACTTTATTTATTTTAGTTTATATTTTAGTTCAATATATCTATCTATCACCATACAATTTAATCTTGCAATTGACCGCCAAGGGATTGACAACCCCTTATTTGCGTTGGGTTCAAGGATTTGTTGTTTTGTGTGCAGGTACTGTTAACGAGGTGTTGCGTGATTCTCCTACTGGATTGATAACCTTGGTTTCATAACTGAGGGAAATACTTATCTCTACTGTACTGCATCTCCCTTCCTCTTCAGGGAATTACCAACGCAGCTCACAAGTAGCAACGGTGTCGCTGACGAGTCAGCTGGAGACAGCCAGCTCCAGCAGCCGGAACGCCCCTTGCCGCCTGCTCGGCGGCCCCAGCCGGCCTCTACTGGCGCAGTGCCACGCGGTCCCGTCGCTGACCGTCTGGGGCCTCGCGAGCCCTACGACGACAATGATGCTCGCCATCGCATCGACCAGCTGGCGCGGTCCACGGCCCTCGAGGAGGAGAGTTCTGTCGGCCCCGCCTATTTCGGGCCACGCATCCGCGAGGAGCCCTTTCCCAAAGGCTCCTCGCTGGCCTGCGACACCCCCAAGTACAGTGGCGTCACCAGGCCAGAGGACTAGCTGGTCGACTACACCCAGGCCAGAGGACTAGCTGGTCGACTACACCACGGCCGTCGGCATAGCCGACGGCAACAAGCGCGTAGCGGTGCGCTACGTACCCCTCATGCTGCTCGGCTCGACCCGGACATGGCTGAATAGCCTGCAAGCCGGCAGCGTGAACTCCTGGCTGGACTTCGAGGATGCATTCGTGTGCAACTTCATCAACACGTACAAGCGCCCGGGCCGGCCTCGCTAGCTCTCCATGTGCGTCCAGGGCCCGGATGAGTCCCTCCGCGATTACCTCACGCGGTGGACGGAGCTGCGCAACTCCTACGAGGGGGTTCACGAGGTGCAGGCCATCTAGTACTTCATCGACGGGTGCCGAGATGGCACCCTCCTCAAGCACAAGCTAATGTGCTCTGAGCCAGCCACCTTGGCGGCGCTCATGTCCACGGCGGACAAGTACGCCACGGCCAACTCCGTGATGCGCGTGAAGGTCTCACTCGACGCAGCCGGCAAGCCTGTCCAGGTCCAGCCGGCCAACCCTCGGCAGGCTGGCGATGGCAACCAGTGCCGGCAAGACAACAACAACAACAACAACAACAACAACAACAACAACAACAACAACAACAACAACAACAACAACAACAAGCGGAAGGGTGAGCAGCCGGCCCCCCGCTATGACAATCGGCAAGTCGCCGTTGTGGAGGAAGAGTAGCCGGCCGAGCAGGGCGGCAGCCGACGCTAGCACACCGGCAAGGCCGCCTGGCAGCCCAAGCTTAGCTTTGAGTAGATGCTCGACACCCCCTGCAAGCACCACAGCGGCGCGAAGCCGTCGACGCACATGCTCCGGAACTGTAGCATCACCCAGCGCCTGCACTACAAGAAATATGGTAACTTGCGACCATCAATATTGGTCACTAATTGGTCGCTATTTTCCATTTGTGACCTTTTTGTGACCAAAAACAGTTGGTCAAAAGCTGGCCGTCTTTAATGAAACTTAACGACCTTCTTTGTGAAATGGTCGTAGTAGGTTACGACCAAAATAAAAGGTCGTCGATTTTACGACCTATTGTTTTGGTCACTGGCAGTCTGCCCAGACCACGTCAGATCCAATGTGGCAAGCTGACGTGGCAAAATTACGACCAAATTAAATGGTCGTAGCTCAGAATCGGCCCGGTCCAATTCGGTGTTTTACATGGGCCGAGCCCAACAAATTCAGCTTATTTATATTTTTTTCCTTTCAATTTTGGTCAGCTACATGGGCCAAGCCCAACATTGCAGCCTTTTTATTTTTGGGCCGTGGCCTTTTAACAGTGTATCAGCCATTATATTTTGGAGCTGGTCCCACCAGTCAGATAGGTCCCACTTGTCATAATCTCATACATTGGTCCCACGAGTCAGAAATTTCAAAATTGCTTAGATTATTTTTGTAAGTGGGTCCCAATAGTCAGGTTTCCATTTCACCCATTTCCAAATCACATAATCAATATTTCGAACAGAACAGAACAAATGTAGTTCATCAAGTAACACTAAATTAGTTATTATAATCTGTACATAGTCTATTACAACCCAGATATGCCTACTATTACAATTACAATCTATTACAACCAAACAGAAAACTCATTGCTGAGTAGGGCTTCACGGCTTTGAACTTCAAATTTCATAGGCATGGAGCTCCTGTAAAAGAGTGAACACAAAGGCTACCAGCATTAGAGTAGCTATTATTCCTGGAGTAAAATATCTAGCTATTTGAGTGAACACAAAGGTTTAGTGTACAAAAACTATCAGAAAACTATATATTTAAAGAAATTTCACAGAAATGCAGATTTATGGGCCAGATGTATGATAAAGCAATAGTTCATTTACCAAAAGAAAATAACAGTTCAAGCATCATGGTACCAACACCAATTTATCGATAGCTCAACACCAAACATGGAAGTTAAATTGACAATGCCAGACTCTGACCATTTCAAACTCTGACATCTATGCACGTAACAAGCTAGCTACTAGAAATTACTACAAGAAGGAGAACAACACACCTCATGTACATAATTCACACTTGACAATTACAATAGACACTGCACATACATGGAGAAGTGTTTAAAAATAAAACTCAGGACTTAGGCATGCACTGGGCATGTATGGATACTAATTGCTCGACTACATGAGGGTAGCCAATTCGCTATCACATACACAAAAGCATGATTCAGATCAACACCATAACAGAGATTGCTAAACCTCACCAGTGGCATACTTATTATACACACAGAGATGATAGTGACACCGTACTACTACTACTGGAAAGATTGGCAGCAAGGCTTACCCATTGGCAAAATAGTCAGATGAGGACGCCTCATTGTACTTCATGAGCATGCTTGGGGGCCAAACAGGCATATCAAAGAAATTGCATCTAGATTCTATCTTCTGCAAATCACAATAAACTCCAGTCACATTGTGTAGTATCAAATATAAGCAACAGTGCAGCAGCTGAAACCACAACCTAACTAATTTGTAGAAAAGCTCATGATGTAATCACATATTTACTTAAGGACTTGGTTATTGGTTACAAGCTAGGTGAAATGCAAACATACTCCTATTGTAGTGATGGATCCCAACTTGTTTAAATTAGAGTAGTTCGTTTAACTTGCACAATCCAAAGAGAAATATGTGCATTTCTCGGTTTGATTTGGATAGTCAACAGAAGTGATTTGGACTGCTTGAGACCGACTGCAGCAGCGCTAGCTCCGCGAAGAAGAAGACGGTGTTCCATCTGCACACAAATACACCCAAGAGAAGAAAAGGGAAACATCAGCACACAGACTCGTTGATCTGAAGAATTTGCATGTTGTGTATGTAAATGTAAAGTTCTTTTACCTCTTTATCATTCTTCTGATCTGAGAAGGAGGACGTGGCCTTGGCGAAGTGCACGAGGAAGACGTAGGGCGTGGGCACCGTCAGGTTCCATTTGAGAATGTTGAGGATTGCCTTCTCCATTCTTAGAATCTGCTCCCTCCTGTAGGCACTGTCAGAGATCAGTATGAATGAACACTTGTAAGTGGAGAAAAGCAGAGGGATTCAATCAAGCCTACCTCAGGAGCCCAGATCTCCTCGTACTTGTAGGCAATTAGGAGGGCGGATCCGGAGGAGTTGTTGTCGGAGAGGAGGGGATCCGGCTGGCCTAGTCGGAGACGACCGGGTCCAACGGCGGAGAGGAGGGGATCCGGCTAGTGACATGCCATAGTATATAAATCCTAAGATGCAATTACAAAGGAACAACTTAGTTCATTATTGAACATGTTTATGAAGTTCTCAGTCAATATCGATTAATTATCACTCAAATATAAGCATGTACTAGTTGAGGGCATGCATGACTTGAATGAGAAGTGCAGTAGTACATGTTACTAAGTAAATGTGTTTAAAATAGTAGTACCATCCATTCTCTCTGAATACTCAACACAACAGAGATAAACATTATTAGCATTCCATTTGAATTCTGCATGTAGTATAGTTCAACACAACAGAGATAAACTCAGTACAATTTGAGATAGCAAACATAAGTAGCAAGTCGAGAGGCAGGGAGGCATCATGTAGGTATGAATGTACGAAAGCATGAAAAAAAGCAACATCAGATTAACAAGACTGCATTGCAGATTACACACAAGACAAAGAGCACTTGGATCAGAGGCTACTACTAGCTAACACTGGTGGCTGTAATTAACCTACAAGTTTAAGGATGAAACAGTACAAGCTACATAGTACTCTGTAGATAGCTACAGTTAGACTGGCATTAAAAAGGTAATAATCCTTGGGCATACTAAAAGCATGAAGAAACCACCACAGGCCACCGCACAATGCAATTGAAGGGTCAAACGAACAAAATAAACACTAATCTGCCAAGAAAACGATGTAACACCAGAAGGTCCATCCTAAATCTAGCATAGCATGTCTCTCCACTTGAGGAGTCAGACCACGGCAAGCTATAGCCTCAATCAATTCACGGAACGAGATCTGATCAAGCAAGCAAGCTGCGGGCAGCTAACGGGAAACAACCAAAGCTAAGCACCCCGATCTAGGGTCAAACGAGAGGACTGTAGAAGGGGCTACGGACGCCGCTATCAATCAATCACTCGGGCGCAGAGAGGCAGAGGCGGAGCTTATTACCCCTTGCTTCCCGGGGATGGTGCAGTGCCAGACCATGAGGTTGACCAGCATCTCCGGCTTTGCGACGAAGCCCTGCGAGAACCAAAAGCAAACAGATCAGGAGCAGCGCGACATCCCCGATCAAAACAGCAGGTTAGGTGAGGTGAGGCGAGGCGAGGCGGCTGTAGGATCAAAAGTATGTCTAGAGGGGGGTGATTAGACTACTTGACCAAATAAAACCTAACCTTTTCCCAATTTTAGTTGTGGGCAGATTTTAGCAATAGTATATGTCAAGCATCACCCTACACATGCAATTCTAAGAGTATAGCAGCGGAAAGTAAGCAATTGCATATGTATGTAAAGGAGGGGATTGGAGATTTCAAACGCAATGAAGACACGGTGGTTTTTGGCGTGGTTCTGATAGGTGGTGCTATCGTACGTCCACGTTGATGGAGACTTCAACCCATGAAGGGTAACGGCTGCGCGAGTCCACGGAGGGCTCCACCCACGAAGGGTCCACGAAGAAGCAACCTTGTCTATTCCACCATGGCTTACGTCCACGAAGGACTAGCCTCACTCGGGGTAGATCTTCACGAAGTAGGCGATCTCCTTGCCCTTACAAACTCTTGGTTCAACTCCACATCATGTCGGAGGCTCCCAAGTGACACCTAACCAATCTAGGAGACACAACTCTCCAAAAGGTAATAGACGGTGTGTTGTTGATGAACTCCTTGCTCTTGTGCTTCAAATGATAGTCTTCCCAGCACTCAAACAACTCCTCACAGATTTGGCTATGGTGGAAGAAGGATTTGAGTGGAAAGCAACTTGGGAAAGGCTAGAGATCAAGGATCAAATGGTAGGAATGGAATATCTTGATCTCAACACATGAGTAGGTAGTTCTCTCTCAAAAAATGTATGGTGGAAGTGTAGTCACGTTCTGATGGCTCTCCTTACTGAGAAGGAGGTGGTGGAGGGGTATATATAGCCTCCACACAAAATCCAACCGTTACACACTTTTGACCCAACTCGGTGGCACCGAAACAATTATCTCGGTAGCACCGAACTGTGTAAAAGATATGAACTTTAGGAATCTCGGTGGGACCGATACGAACAACTCGGATGGACCGAAGTGCAATGGCTTAGGGCAAACCTCATCTCGGTGTCACCGATTGCATCAACTCGGTTGGACCGAAGTGAAGCAATAAGGCAACAGAGACTTGGCAAGCCATCTCGGTGAGACCGATTTGCATAACTCGGTGAGACCGAAGTGAATGCAAATGATTACAGAGAGTTGGCAAGGCCGTCTCGGTGGGACCGAGATCCATTTCGGTGGATCCGATTTGTTAGGGTTTTGGCAGTGGCTAAGTCTAGGTGAACTCGGTGGAACCGGATAGGAAATTTCAGTGGGGCCGAGTTGGAATGTAGGTTTAGGACATATTTGGGTAGAGAGAGTGGTTGAGGGTTTAGGAGTACTGTCACTAAGCACTTGAGCAAAAGGACCATTAAGCAACACCTCATCCCCTTTTAATAGTATTGGCTTTCCAATGGACTCAATGTGATCTTGGATCACTAAACCAAAAATGTAGAGTCTTGATCTTTTGCCAATCCTTGTCCTTAGCATTTTGAGGGGTCCACGTCTCTAGTCCATGCCATGCCAATCATTGAACATCCTGAAATCTTAATCTTGAATGGACATTAGTTCAATGAGATATATGTTGTTATGAATTACCAAAACCACCAAGGGAGAAAATGTGCTTTCAATCTCCCCCTTTTTGGTAATTCATGACAACATATAGATCAAAGCTTCGACAATTGATTAAATGAATGAAATACATTGTCGCTTTGAGAAGTATGTGATAAGCAAGAGCTCCCCCTAAATTCGTGCATTATTAAAAATTTGCGTTTGAATGCAAATGCACAATCGATTAGGCTCATGGGTCACTCTTCCATGTCACATACATCTTGGTGGAGCGCGCAAAATGGTATGATTGAAATAGAAGGCACGCATCACCAACATAAGTGAGTGATCATACAAAGATAATGATAAAGATAAACATGGAACATCACAATAAGCATAATATGATCAATCAACATAGTATCTCACAAGCATAAATGACAGGCACTGTAGCAAGCACACACATAACAAAGTACCAACAAGCAAATAAGTAGCAAAAGAACTCTCGAGAGAAAAACAACGACCAAAACACACTCTCTCTCGAAGCCTATGATCTATACAAATTCTCCCCCTTTGGCAACAAGTACCAAAAAGATCGAATCAGTATAGGACTAGTCGGCACTCTAAACGCGGTCCTCCGAAGCTCCTGAAGGCGATCTCCTGCTGGCAGCTCCGGTGTGCGTAGATGGCGTTGAGATGAGAGCATCCGCGAAGACATCTGCTGAAGTTTGTTGAGCTGGTGGAGTTGAGACCTGAGGTGGCACTGTGGCAGTAGCAGCTGGTGCAGATACTATGGTCCGTGGATCCACAACTAGTATCGTAGCAGATCTGGCTGCTCTGGGCACTGTCTGGAAATGCTCTGTGGTTGGTCTGTCATCTCCACTATCATCTGATGGGGCTGTCTTGGCAGCATCAACATCATTCTGCAGTTGTTCCACTGTAGTCTGAATCTCAGTCACCTTGACATCCAAATCATGAAATTTGGTCTCAATGATCCGCTCAAAACTAGCCTGGGTCTGGGTGAGGTTGGCCAAACTTCGCTCAATCCTCAGAGTGGCTTCAAGCATATATGTCATTTGATCCTTGGGTGTCTTGAGATTGGCAATTGGAGCATTTGGAGATGATGCCTCCTGAGCTGCTTTTGCTTCTTGGGCTTTACGGATTTCTTCTTGGGCTTTGTGCTGAAGTGGGATGCGAAGGATCCATCACTATGACATTATCCTCAAAATCTGGACGCAATGGCAAATGCTCTCGATCAAGAAGGTATGTGCTGGTTCCAACCTTGGAATTGATCAATAACTGAATATGTGGAGCATATCCACACGATCTCTTCTGATCTGCTGCAGTCCTCTTGATAGTCTCTACTCTCAGGCTCATCACCTTGAATTTTTGAGGTGTATCAAATAAATGCAGCAAATTGATGGAGTGGCCACGAATCATTTTGTCATCTCCTGACTTGGGTAGCAGAGTGTCCCGCAATATGGTGTTCGAGGTGGCCAGTCCTGGTAGCAGATGCTTCACTGATCCAAGGTTATGAGTCTCTATATCCTTCTGAGGAATTGCAGTGTACATGTTAGCCATGGAGTTGTGATCCATCTTGAGCTTGGCATAGATATCAATGTCATCGTCCTCTTCCTTGGGTGCACCAAGAAGATTTGCCCACTCAGAGATGGTTGACTGGTATCTGATACCTTCAGTCATCCACACTATTCTGCCATCTGGATAGAAGTGTGCTGTGGAGTAGAACTGCATGACCATCTCATCATTCCACTTGGTCAACTTCTTTCCAACAAACTCGTCAACTCCTGCAATCCTGAAGCTTTCATGGACGTGGGGTAAATAATCCTCATTCTCATCGATGTATTCCCAGTCCACTCACTTCATGTCACTGACTATGGGCTTCTTATCAAGCAAAACTGTCTCATAAAAGTCCTGTTGTTCATGGGTGTGAAAGCGATAGTCACATGCTGTCTTCCTCCTTATGGCATAAGGATCTGATGTCCTCCATTGACGCAGTCCCTTATCCTTTCTCAGCATCATGTTCTCTGCAACTGGGTGTCTATCATCATGATCTGGTATCTTAGGCTTCAACTTTCTGAGCACTAGTGGCTCTTCATCAACATTTGACTCAGGCACTGGGGCCTTGTTCTTCTCAGCAGCTGATATGTTCCTGGTTGACCTCTTGGGTGCAGACACCTTAGGCTTAGACTTGGGGGCAGCAGTCTTGATTGCATCAGACATGAGCTTCTGAGCTTTTGCAGGGGGTGCAGTGGCTGTTGGCTCATCCTCCTCTTCCTCCTCCTCATCAATAATCATGGAGGGTCTGCCAATCACACGGGCAAATGTTTTCCTTACTCTCTTCTTCTTAGCAGCTGGTTCAGTGTCACTAGGCTCTTCAAGAGTGTATTGCACAGTTTGTTTTGGCACTTTCCGCACAGTAGTTCTTTCTTTGGTAGCAGTAGGCTTTGTGCAGTACTCCTTAGCAAGCACTACTCTCTTTTTCTTGGTTGCAGTTTCACTCGCAACAAAGTCCTCATCCTCACTGTCGGAGGTTTTCTTCCTTCTTGTTCTGGTTGCAGCTTTAGGAAGATCTGGAGAGCTCCTCTCTCCCTCATAGAAACTTTCAGCTGGGCTCGACCCTTCAGTCATATCTGCCTGCTGTTCAGATCTGTTCTGACTGTCACTGTTGTCTAACATCTTGCTGACCCTGTGAATAGATAGGTATGGGCAGAGTAGATGAGTCATCACAAAAAGCAGATTGTTTTCCATAAAAAATGAGTTCAAACTTTAGTTCTAGGTTTTCACAGAATGCATTTCGGATGGACCGAGTTGATAATCTCGGTGACACCGAAGCACACTACAGAGACCTTGCACGCCATTTCGGTCAGACCGATATGGGGTTCGGTGGCTCCGAGATGCTAGGGTTTCACTGAGATTTTACTTTCGATCTCACCGATTCGCACAACTCGGTGGCACCGAGATGTACTAGTGCTATGGCCAGGGCCAAATCGGTGGGACCGAAAATTTCGAATTGGTCGGCCCTAGATGCATTCGGCGGAAACCTAACCCTAATTTTTTTGCTCGAATCTTGTTCTTACGAACTAATCTGGTGGAAAGAGTATTGCATTCATGGCAAGATATATGGCATTCCAATCGTGCATTGAATCGGAAATGGGAGCATGAGAGGGATCGAATCTCACCCTAACTTGGTGGAGATCCTCTACGGCGGCAACGGCGGTGGAGATTGCCATTGACGGCGACGGAGTCCTGCGGCGAAGGCGCACAGGAGACGACGGCAACGATCCGGAGACCAAGGAGGCGGCAACAATGGGGCGCGGGCGCGTGACGTTTGAAGTAATTTTCAACCACAAGGGCCGCTGAATATGTATACCCATGTGCTGTCGGTGGCACCGAGTGGAACAAATCGGTAGCACTGAGACGTGCAACTGCTTGCAGTTACAGCAACTCGGTGGCACCGAGTTGGTCTAATCGGTAGCACCGAGATGAAAACCTACATCAGTCTAAGTGATTTCGGTTCGACCGAGTTTGAGTGAGTTGGTTCGGCCGAAATCAATTAGAAGGTTTTGGAGGTTCAGCCCTTTCAGATCGGTAGCTCCGAGTGCTCCTCACCCGGAGGGTCCGAAAATGACTTGTTCATTTTTTGTGATGCAGCAAGAATGGAATTTGAGACAAGAAAGCATAGATAGCTAGAGAAGGTACTTAGGCATTCTTGTACATCGACTTGGCCAGAAAAACCAAGACAATCAAAACAACAAATGGATGTCCTCGAATGATGAAATCATGCAAACCAACATGCTCACACAATAAGATAGCGAATGAAATATGTGTCAAACATGCACAACCAATTCTAGCATCTATCAAGCAATGGCGATGATTGGGTCATCTATATATGAGTATATTGACTTAGGAGCCAAATGAGAACATTTGATCATAGGTCATACTCATCGTTTAAGCACAAGTGGGGTTACCACTTTTACATAAAGCATTAATGTGTTCACACCATTAGAGTTGCTTTAGCTCAATTGTTTAGAGCAAAGCTCCCACTAGATGTGATATCCCCCTAAGAGGGATGAACTAACCTTGGGTTTTGTCGATGATGACTTCATGTAGATGTTGAAGATGTGGATGCTCAATGTTGATGTAGACCATCAAGAGTTGGGTGCAATCCTTTGGAATTTTGTGCTTTCAATACCTACATGGGTTAGTCCCACACAAGGAACATACAAGGATATCCATAGACATAGAGTGAAATTCACATATGATGATGTCCATGAATGCATTGATTACCTTGTCCCTTGCCTTACCAACAAGAGGGTTTGTGACTCCATGAACTAGTGCAAAATGTGGAAGTTGGTTGCACAAGTTCTTGCCATAAATAATGTGAGTGAAGTTTGTTGGCGGAGTCACCCTCAAGAACTCTCTAGTTCTTCTTCTTTTGGACCCACATCAACTTGATGGGAATCCTTGGTGTTGTAGTAGCACTTGATGAAGTAGAACTTGATGAAGTCTTGGGAACCCACTTGACCATGGCTTGAGGAGTTTCTTCAAATGAATCAATCTCTTCTTGAAGCTTGTCCTTGCCTTTTAGCTTGTGGTCTTGTGGTGGAAGATATTCTTGAGCTTGTGTTCCCTTGAAGGAAGTAGGATCATACTTCTCTTGTTGAGGAACAAACTTCATCTTGGGGTATTGACCTTCTTCCCACTCAACTCCATCGGCATTGAACTTTCGTTCAAAACCAACATCTTGGTTCTTCCGGTGCCTTCCTTGCTTGCGTACAATTTCCTCAAATTGCTTACTCCCGGCAAGGCTCTTGTAGACACCTTTTTCTATAATTCCTTTCAATAGTATTTTTTCTTGCTCAAGTGTAACTTGGCTAAGAGAATCATTAGTGGAATCAATAGAACTACTAGAAGCAACAACATTGGATTTATCATTGTTATTGTTACTACTAGAGGTAGAACCATTTTTACCCTTGTTGCTAGTTTGCTTAGGTTTGACTTGTGGCATAAAGGTAGACAAGAGTAAACGCTTGGCAAGATATGAAGAACTCTTCTTTCGAAGATCATCATTGATAGCTTTAAGAAACTCATGCTCTTGCTCTAAATTTAGCTTCTCGAAGCGTAGCTTCTCATGAGTTCTTAGAAGTTCTCTATGATCCTCTTGAGTTGTTTCATGAGCTAACTTAAGATCATTTAGTTCTTTAGTTAGACGCTCAATCTCCTTCATAGCATTGTCACTCGTTTCCTCTTGACTATCATGATTACTAGCATTTTCATTATAGCTCACATTACTATCCTTGTCAACAAGTAAATCATCATCACCAAGCAAATCATCTTCATCACTATTGAAATCAAGATACTCGGGGTGTGATACCTTGGGGCCTTTTGCCATGAAGCATCTTCCAATTCCTTCATTTGGTGAGTCAAATAGATCATAGGAGTTGGATGACACAAGTGCAAGTCCGGCAACACCTTCATCTTGACTATAGTCGGAGTTGGAGTGATAACTTCTCTCGGAGTGGTTGTCGGAGTAGGAGCCAGAAACCCATTCACCAGCATGAGCTTGATGTCTTCTTCTTGTGTAGCTCTTAGATGACTTGTCCTTCCTCTCCGAATCCTTGCTTCTTCGAGAGTGTCTTCGTTCATAACGATCATCTCTACTCCTTCTCTCCTTATGAGGTGATTCATCTCTTCTATGTCTTCCTCTTGGTGATTCGTCTCTTTTCTTGTAGGGAGCCGTACACTCATTGGAATAGTGTCCGGGCTTTCCACAATTGTAGCAATTACGCTCACGACTTGATGATCTTCTCTCATAGTGTCTTGAGCTAGAGCTTCTTTCTTTCCCTTTGTTCTTGTAGAACTTGTTGAACCTTTTCACCATTAGGCTAATCTCTTCATTGGATACTAGCTTGTCACTTGAAGTTGTTGGAGCATCGGTTGAGGCCTTGTAAGCACCACTTGATTTGTTGTGTAGCTCCTCTTTGTCCTTGAGTGACATTTCATGAGCAACAATCCTTCCAATGACTTCCGTGGGCTTGAGATCTTTGTAATTTGGCATCATTTGGATCAATGTGCAGACGGTATCATATTTTCCATCCAAAGCTCTAAGTATCTTCTTGATGATGAATTTGTCGGTCATCTCTTCACTTCCTAAGCCGGCAATCTCATTTGTGATGAGAGCAAGCCTAGAGTACATTTCAGCGACTCCTTCACCATCCTTCATCTTGAACTTGTCAAGTTGACTTTGAAGCACATCCAACTTAGATTCCTTGACGGACTCGGTACCCTCATGCATATCAACCAAAGTATCCCAAATTTCCTTTGCATTCTCGAGGAGGCTGATTTTGTTGAATTCTTCGGGACATAAACCGTTGAATAGAATGTCACAAGCTTGAGCATTGTATTGCAACATCTTCAATTCTTCCGGGGTTGCTTCACGATCCGGTTCCTTGCCATCCTCAAAGAAGTCACCTTACAAGCCAACACGAACAACAGCCCAAATGGCAGGGTTATGACCAAGAATATGCATTTTCATCTTATGTTTCCAACTAGCAAAGTTTGTACCATCAAAATATGGACCTCTACGGTGATAGTTTCCCTCACTAGACGCCATACTCTCCTAGGTTGTGAAACCAAGGCTATGATCACCAAAGCAATGGAAATCAAGGCTTACGGAGACCAAAGCTCTGATACCACTTGTAGGATCGAAAGTATGTCTAGAGGGGGGGTGATTAGACTACTTGACCAAATAAAACCTAACCTTTTCCCAATTTTAGTTGTGGGCAGATTTTAGCAATAGTATATGTCAAGCATCACCCTACACATGCAATTCTAAGAGTATAGCAGCGGAAAGTAAGCAATTGCATATGTATGTAAAGGAGGGGATTGGAGATTTCAAACGCAATGAAGACACGGTGGTTTTTGGCGTGGTTCCGATAGGTGGTGCTATCGTACGTCCACGTTGATGGAGACTTCAACCCACGAAGGGTAACGGCTGCGTGAGTCCACGGAGGGCTCCACCCACGAAGGGTCCACGAAGAAGCAACCTTGTCTATTCCACCATGGCTTACGTCCATGAAGGACTAGCCTCACTCGGGGTAGATCTTCACAAAGTAGGCGATCTCCTTGCCCTTACAAACTCTTGGTTCAACTCCACATCATGTCGGAGGCTCCCAAGTGACATCTAACCAATCTAGGAGACACCACTCTCCAAAAGGTAATAGACGGTGTGTTGTTGATGAACTCCTTGCTCTTGTGCTTCAAATGATAGTCTTCCCAGCACTCAAACAACTCCTCACAGATTTGGCTATGGTGGAAGAAGGATTTGAGTGGAAAGCAGCTTGGGAAAGGCTAGAGATCAAGGATCAAATGGTAGGAATGGAATATCTTGATCTCAACACATGAGTAGGTGGTTCTCTCTCAGAAAATGTATGGTGGAAGTGTAGGCACGTTCTGATGGCTCTCCTTACTGAGAAGGAGGTGGTGGAGGGGTATATATAGCCTCCACACAAAATCCAACTGTTACACACTTTTGACCCAACTCGGTGGCACCGAAACAATTATCTCGGTAGCACCGAACTGTGTAAAAGATATGAACTTTAGGAATCTCGGTGGGACCGATACGAACAACTCAGATGGACCGAAGTGCAATGGCTTAGGGCAAACCTCATCTCGGTGGCACCGATTGCATCAACTCGGTTGGACCGAAGTGAAGCAATAAGGCAACAGAGACTTGGCAAGCCATCTCGGTGAGACTGATTTGCATAACTCGGTGAGACCGAAGTGAATGCAAACGATTACAGAGAGTTGGCAAGGCCATCTCGGTGGGACCGAGATCCATTTCGGTGGATCCGATTTGTTAGGGTTTTGGCAGTGGCTAAGTTTAGGTGAACTCGGTGGGACCGGATAGGAAATTTCGGTGGGGCCGAGTTGGAATGTAGGTTTAGGACATATTTGGGTAGAGAGAGTGGTTGAGGGTTTAGGAGTACTGTCACTAAGCACTTGAGCAAAAGGACCATTAAGCAACACCTCATCCCCTTTTAATAGTATTGGCTTTCCTATGGACTCAATGTGATCTTGGATCACTAAACCAAAAATGTAGAGTTTTGATCTTTTGCCAATCCTTGTCCTTGGCATTTTGAGGGGTCCACGTCTCTAGTCCATGCCATGCCAATCATTGAACATCCTGAAATCTTAATCTTGAATGGACATTAGTTCAATGAGATATATGTTGTTATGAATTACCAAAACCACCAAGGGAGCAAATGTGCTTTCAGCGGCGAGTGAAATCGATAGGGAGGGAGGGAGGGAGGGGGCCGTACGTGGGGGTGGTTCTTCCGCCAGGCCTTGCGCTCCTCCGCGAGGCAGCCGCGCGCGATTCCCCCGGAAGACATGGCGGCGGCGGCGTTGGACTCCGGCTGGTGGGGTGGAGGGGAGAGAGCGCTGAAGTCAAGCGTGATCTGGCCGCGGGGTAAGCTGCTCGTGATGGATCTGTAGCATGGTAGAGAAGGGGAGGGGTCGTCGGCGGTAGGGGAGGCCGGGGTTGGGACAGAGGATGGACGGCGGCGGCCGCTGGCTTTGGGAAGTCGAGCAGGAAGGGCGGGGGCGAAGGAGAGGAGGGGCCTGCGGAAGGGAGGATGGCTGGGGCTAGGGGAGGTGGGGCGGCATCGGAGGGACCTGACGGCGAGGTGAGATGGCCGGCGTCGTCGATCTGGATCGGGGAGAGGGAGCGAGAGGGAGGCGGCGGCGCGTGCTCTCTTTGGAAGGAAGGGGATCGAGGGAGGATGGTGTACCGCGCGTGCGTTTAGGAGAGGGGAGTGAGAGACGCTGGATCTGTAGGGTGTGGACGGCTCAGATCAACTACATCGGGGTGATCCGTGGGCTGCGTCCTGATTGGTTAGAAACATGAGCTGTTTAAAATTATTTCTTAGTGCTAAAAACAAGGGGGTTTGTGAAGTAGCTACCAAAAATATTTTGCAAAATGACATCACTAAAATGTTCACTTAAGTGAGACCACATTTTATGGATGATCACCAATTTGTATACATTCCGATCTTTCTAGCTATTTTTGGTCATTTAAACGGGTTTCTGCCGATTCGGTAGGAAGCGAGTCAAATTTCAACAACAGGTGCCTCATAGTTGGCACTTTTATTTTTTCAAAAATCATTTTTAGGTACAAAAGTAGCTATTTCAACATAGATACACCAAGAGTTTTGCATTATTAAGCACCTAACTACGAACGGTTATGCCCGCCGTTTTGACCGCATTTTGAAACGGGCATAAGAAATTCAAAAAAATTCAAAAAAATTGGAAAACCTTTGCATTGTGTCATTATATGTGACCAAGTTACCAGGAAAAATAATAAACTTGTAATACGACAATTATTTTTAAAAAGTGTTCTCAGAAATGAGCTATCATGTGTGAAGATTCATGGCTTTCAAGCCAAATGATCAATCTTATGGCCACATTCATGGCATGGTTTGTTCAAATGATCTCATATTGTGCACAAGGGTGCATCTTGGAATGGCAAACAATGTTGCCTAAGGAAGTTTTCATTTTCTTTGGACGAAAATTTCATTTTCCATTTTTTGAGTGCCCAAAATGAGTTTTTTTGTGAAGGACCTACCATATATTTGTTGCAAAATCGGACCAAATCAATTTTCTAAAATATTAGGCCATATTTAATGTACAATTGACCAAATGGTTGCGTGTCAAAAGCTTTGATCCACCTCTCGTGAAAAAGAAAATTTTCGCCGATTCAGTAGTAAACGGGTCAAATTTGAACTGCAGCTGCCTTATAGTTTGCTCTTTATTTTTTCCAAAAATCATTTCTAGGTACATAAGTATCTATTTAATCAGAGAAACACCAAAAGTTTTTTAAGATTCAACCACTAGCTAGGAACGGTCACGCCCGCCGTTTTGACCGCATTTTGAAATGGGCATGAAAAATAAAAAAAAATCAAAAAATTGGAAAACCTTCGCATTGTGTCATTATATGTGACCAAGTTACCAGGAAAAATAATAAACTTGTAATACGGCAATTGTTTAAAAAAAGTGTTCTGAGAAATGAGCTATCATGTGTGAAGATTCATGGCTTTCAAGCCAAATGATCAATCTTATGGCCACATTCATGGCATAGTTTGTTCAAATGATCTCATATTGTGCACAAGGGTGCATCTTGGAATGGCAAACAATGTTGCCTAAGGAAGTTTTCATTTTCTTTGGACGAAAATTTCATTTTCCATTTTTCGAGTGCCCAAAATGAGTTTTTTTGTGAAGGACCTACCATGTATTTGTTGCAAAATTGGACCAAATCAATTTTCTAAAATATTAGGCCATATTTAATGTACAATTGACCAAATGGTTGCGTGTCAAAAGCTTTGATCCACCTCTCGTGGAAAAGACAAATTTCCGCCGATTCAGTAGGAAGCGGGTCAAATTTGAACTGCAGCTGCCTTATAGTTTGCTCTTTATTTTTTCCAAAAATCATTTATAGGTACATAAGTATCTATTTAATCAGAGATACATGGTGTGGTGGCGAGATGTCGAGGTTTGGATGGTGGTCGAGGGCCCTAACTCCAGAGCGCGTAAACTGGCATGCCAGCCGCGTGGTCACCGCGTGACCGTGGCGTTGCCACGTGTTTTGGGCGGCCTAGGCATGTCTTGTGGGTTGGGCACTCCCCCGGTAGGTGTTAGGAAGAAGAATACAACAGAAGAATCTCGCGAGGAGACTGAACTAAGATCAAACATGAATTAGCAGCCAAGTGTTTGATTAGCGGTGGGGGAAATTCACATGGCCAATGGGCCTGAGTTTTGGTTGAGGATGATCATCTACTAAGGAGACTGTCTTGGCAAATTTACAGCTCAAATGGAGGAGCCTAGGTGGCACTTGCTTTGCAAAGTACCACACTGGACAGAAATATGGGTGTTGAATCTGGGCTCAAATGAATGAATGGATTGAGCTGAAATTTGGTGGAGGATGGTCATTTGGGCATAGGAAAGCACTGTAAAAATTTGATACCATTTGGACATGCCAAAGTGGTACTTCCTTCACAATGCTCTTCTCTGGACAGAAACTTGGGAAAATTAGTGAGAGAAATTGGCTAAATAAAATGAGCTCAAATTTGGTGGAGGGAAGTTATATAGGTAGGAACACGCCCTGGTAAAGTTTCAGCAATAATTAAGCAATATAAAATATAGTTGCTTCACAAACTGAAAATATGACCAGAATAAAAGATTGGATGATGAGCTCACATGGATTACTGCATAGAGCTCAAATTTTGTGGAGAGTGATGATTTGAGTATATGTAAGATTTGGAAAAATCTCAGATCATTTGGATAAACCTAGCTAGTACTTCCTTCACAAAGCTTCTCTCTGGATAGAAACTTTGGAAATTTGCTGAGGAAGATTTACTAGGCAAATGGAACTGAATATTGGCATGTGGCAATTATTTGGATATGGAAGAGTTCCCAAAAAGTTTGCGGGCAATATGAGGGGTCTAGATAGCACTTGCTTTGCAATGTGTCAATCTGGCCAGAAAATAGAAATTGACGCTGGACTCACATAGATGATTGGATTGAGCTGCAATTTGAAGGAGGATGATAATTTGGGCATATGAAGGCACTGTAAAAATTTCATACCATTTGGATAAACAAAAATGGTACTTCCTTCACAATGCTCTCCACTGAACAGAAAATTGGGAAAAATATTGAGGGCAATTGGATAAATTAAATGAGCTAAAATTTGCTGGAGGGAGGTTCTATGGGCATGGTCATGTCCTGGCAAATTTTCAGCAATTATAAAGCAATATAAAATATAGTTGCTTCACAAACTGAAAATATTACCAGAAACAAAGATTGGATGGTGAGCTCACATGGATTGTTAGATGGGGCTCAAATTTTGTGGAGAGCTATGATTTGGGCATATAGAATATGTGGCAAAAATTCAATTCATTAGGATATGCCTAGCTAGTACTTACTTCACAAAGCTTCTAGCTGAACAGAAACTTTGGAAATTTGCTGAGGAAGATTTACTAGGCAAATGGAGCTGGATTTTTTCATGAGGCAATGATTTGGATAGGAAAGAGTGCCCAAAAATTTTGAGGGCAATCAAGAAAATATAAATCGCACTTCTTTCACAAAGTGCTGTTCTGAACAGAATGAAAATGAATATTCCAGAATTATTTTTGAACTAGGCAAGGAAGGTTTTTGACATATTTGAGGAAGATATGATCCAAAGAATTTATGAGAATTTTTTGGGAATTTTGGGAATGACAGAAATGTAGGCTGCTTCACAACCTAGGGTAAAAATTGACACATGAACATGACACATAGGCAAAAATTGACACATGGACATAACACATAGGCAAAACTGATGAGGTGGCGCCTAGTCATAGCAATGCACCACAATTTACAAGGCTATGACCATCTATATTGGTCGTGATCAGCTAGAAATAAGGCAGCGGACCAGTGTTGTCTGCTTTACGACCATTTCGTGTAAGGAAATTACGACCTTTCTGACCAAAATGGTCGTTATGGTTTAGGGTTTGGAGCCCCCCGAACAGCTTATGACCAATTGGTCTCAAATGGTCGTAGATTTATGACCATTTCTTCCAGGGTCACTGACAGAAGGTCACAAGTTGACATATTTCTTGTAGTGCTGATGCGGGGCGACCTACCACCCCCCGCCCCCGCCGCCGCCTCCTCCCCCGTCAGCTCCGGCAGCCGGCGCCCTCGCCAACGACGCTTTCCCTCGCCAGGACACGACCTACATCATCTTCACCAGTGAGGGTGACGGCAAGCACAGCAAGCACAAGTACCAGCACGAGGTGAACACCGTTGTCCCCCCGGTCCCCCAGTTCATGCACTGGTCCGACCGCCCCATCAGCTAGACCCGGGAGGACCACCCAGCCGTGATGTCCACGCAGGGCGACTACGCCCTCGTCCTCGACCCCACCTTTGTTGCTAAGAAACACACCTGCCGCTTTTCGCGGGTGCTGATCAATGGCGGCAGCAACATCAACATCCTCTACCGCGACACGATGATCAAGCTCAGCATCGACGAGAAGCAGCTGCAGCCCAGCCGGACAGTGTTCCACGGCATTGTGTTGGGTACCTCCTGCTCCCGAATCGGCAAGGTCCGGCTGGACGTGTTGTTCGGCTCCAGCACTCACTTCCGCCGTGAGCCGATCTGGTTCGAGGTGGTCGACCTGGCCAGCCCCTACCATGCGCTTTTGGGCCGGCCCGCCATGGCCAAGTTCATGGCGGTCCCCCACTACGCCTACCTCAAGATGAAGCTGCCGGGTCCCAAGGGCATCATCACCATCGTCGGCGACTACAAGAAATCCCTGGAGTGTGCCCAAGCCGGCTCGAAGCTGGCCGAGTCGCTGGTCATTGCCGAAGAGAGGCGCCAGCTTGACTGCCTCGTGGCGCTGGCTAGCGAGCAGCCGGTCATGCCGGCTCCGCTCAAGCAGCCGGCCAACGAGGCGTCCTTCCAGCCGTCCAAGGACACCAAGAAGGTCTCGCTCGACCCGGCCAACCCCGACTCCGACCAGTTCGTTGTCGTGGGCACCCGCCTCGACAACAAATAGGAAGGCGAGTGTTGGGGATATTACCCAGCATTAAGATCCGACAGGATGGTAACCCGGCCTTAGGCTATGAAGCTCAGTGGGTCACCTCGCCGCCAGGTTGAGGATCAACAAGTGGGCCGGCTTAAGCAAGACCCGATACAAAGGCTGGCTCATCCTGTGGTCCGGCTCATGAAGAAAGGACCAGTCAAGAGAGCGTTTACCTTGGGGAACAAGATGACTAGAGTTAGAGTAGGATCCGGGTTAGCAGTACGACCCGGATTCTCATGTAACCCTAAGGGCTCAACCTATTATATAAAGGGGAGTACCTAGGGCAGAAAGGTTAGGATGCAATCTCTCGAGAGCTAGGCTAGCGATTCCACACCCTTGTAATCGAGATCCAAAGCAATAACAATCAAGTAGGACGTAGGCTTTTACCTCCGTTGTGAGGGGCCGAACCTGGGTAAAACTCGCGTCTCTCGATTCCAACCAACCCCTTCAAGCTTCCACCTAGTTGTGATGGCCTCACCACTAAGTCCTTTCACAAGGACATCTACCGTGACAAAACCATGACAGTTGGCGCCCACCATGGGGCCAGCGCACGATGGAGTTGAGTTCTTGGCGGGAGCTCCTTCAAGGATCGAGGGATACGCGATCGGTCAGATGACCAGGAGTCGCCGTGGAAAGCTCTACATCGATGATTCTGGTTGGGGCCCTGAGGCCGACTCAGTTGAGTACGGGTATCGGGTCCCCTTCGGCAAGATCCATGTCTTCATAGGCGTCATCGGTGAGTCAGCCGCCGGGCTGGATGTCATCCCCAACACCGAGTCGGCCCGCCGCGCCAATCCATGCCAGGCAAGACCCGGCCCACTGAGAGCTGGCCGGACGCATGCCTTTGTGGGCTTCACCCAGGGGGTGGCTCTGTCAGAAAATTTAGTATCTGGTGATGACACGCTTGCTTATTCAGATGGCGAGTCATCGATGGCGGAGACTGAGTCGATCTGTCCCATGTTTGATTGCAAGTTGGGGGGTCACTCCGACGTTGAAGTTTTTCCGGAGTCTCGTGAGCCGACCCGTTTTGTTGTGGTCTACATGGCTGGAGCGCAGAATCAGCTCCGCGACCTGGTGGATCCGGTGGCAGGACAAAATCTTACCATTGCCGGTTCAGGTGCGACCGGCTCAGGTGCCGCTGGTTCTCAGAAGACCGGGGCACAGGCACTCTCTGAGATGATGGCCACCCTCGGGACTCTGTTGGCACAGCCGGTGACCGTGGAGAACACTGCAGCGCGCAACAAAGAAATTGCAAAGCATTGAGAACAGTTAACCAAGATCCAGGAGGATATCAGCGTAGAGAATACCCGCATGGCGGAAACGCAGGCGCGCAGTACTTTGGAGCATCCGGACTACTCCCAACAGGTCGACAGGCTATACGCTATTTTTCCTGGTCTATGGTGCAGAGGCTGTACATCCAAATGATATTCATCATGACTCTCCCCAAATCACAGCTTATGTGGAGGCTGATAATGAACAAGCTCGCCAAGATGCTCTTGATGCTCTGGAAGAAGAACGCGAACTTGCCGCATCCAGATCTGCCATATATCAACAAGACCTACGTCGCTATCACAGTCGTAGAGTTTGAAGCCATACCTTTCAAGAAGGTGACTTAGTGCTCTGTCTGATACAAGACCAGGCAGGCATGCATAAGCTTTCGCTTCCTTGGGAAGGACCCTTCGTTATCAGCAAGAATCTCAATAACGGGTCATATTACCTTCTTGATATACGTGAAGCAAATAAGTCACGTACCTCTGAGGAGGAGGGCAGCCGACCCTGGAATATTGCACATCTCCGGCCGTACTACACCTAAGTACAAGACTTGGCAGTATTTTTGTACATACCTTCATCATGTATATATATTATGATCAATGAGATAAAGCCAGCATCTCTGTATAAGAGAGTTTGTCGTGTCACCTCAAATTGTGTGTTGAGTCTTTATTCTTTGATCATTGGTTACTTGGGGGCTTTCAACTCATCGAGTTTAGCTATTAACATCCCTCTTAACCCGGCGAATGCCATTATATACTTGGTTAAACCTGCCTGTTAGCAAGATGCTACTCCGAAAAGGTGACCCAGTGTACGCCCGATGAGTCAATCATGGAGGTGACCCTGAACTCATCAAAGTTAAAACACTAGTTAAGTCACGTGAGAGCCGGCTTTCAGAAAGCTAGGACAAACCAAAAGAGGCTAACAAAGCCTGCCTCACTGAAGCAAACCAAACTTGAGCCTCGAAAGCCAGTCTTTGTGTCGTGCCTCGAAAGCCAGCTTTATTACATTGTTAAAATTTTATATCATGCATTTATTACATATACTTGTGCGTATTCAATGTTTTTGCAGAAACCAGTTCACGTTGTTTGTGATATTATAACGGCAGGATAATTGCCGGGTTGCACAATAGCCACACCTATTTACAAGTGCTAGAGATGTTACCGCAAGTCGCCGCAGTAGCCGGGTCTCAGAACTCGGTCCGACTGTTTTCAAACAAGGGCATATCAAAGGGCCCTCATAGTTACTGTTGGCTTCTAAAGACGGATTGTCTATCTAATCCTTTAGTAAAAAGACTGATGTTTGGTTTTCAACACAACAAAAGTTGATCATTCATTGCAATCATCACCAGTTTTACAATCAAAGCAATATGTGCACGATGGCACCAACACCAGCACAAGAAGGTTCATAGCTAAAGTTATTACAGCACCATCGCCAAGCATGTTATGACGTGTTCAAGAAGGTCACGGCTGTGAGCCGGTAGCATGGCCCTCTGGGTCGTTGTTCGCGCCAGAAGAAGAGGGGTTGATACGTCTCCAACGTATCTATAATTTTTGATTGTTCCATGCTGTTATATTATCAATCTTGGATGTTTTCATATACATTTACAGCAATTATATATCATTTTTTGGGACTAACCTATTAACTTAGTGCCCAGTGCCAGTTGCTATTTTCTGCCTGTTTTTGGTTTTACAGAATATCAATACCAAACGAAGTCCAAATGCCACGAAACTTTTTGGAGATTTTTTTCTGGACATAACCAACACTAGAAGCTTTGGGAGAAGGCCAGAAGCCCCAGGAGGTGGCCATGAGCCACCAGGGCGCGCCTGGGGGGGGGGGGGGGTAGGCGCGCCCTGGTGCCTCATGGGCCCACCTCTGCCCCTTTTGACCAAATTCCACCACTATAAATTCCCAAAAATCGGTAAACCAACAGAGGAGTCCACGAAATACTTTTTCCGCTGCTGCAAGCTTCTATTCTCGAGAGATCCCATCTGGAGGCCTTTTCCGGTACTCCGCCGGAGGGGGAATCGATCACGGAGGGGCTCTACATCAACCTTGCTGCCCTTCCGATGATGCGTGAGTAGTTTACCACAGACCTTCGGGTCCATAGTTAGTAGCTAGATGGCTTCTTCTCTGTTTTTGATCTTCAATACAATGTTCTCCTCGATGTTCTTGGAGTTCTATCCGATGTAATCACTTTTTGCTGTGTGTTTGTTGGGATCCGATGAATTGTGAGTTTATGATCAGATTATCCATGAATATTATTTGAGTCTTCTCTGAACTCTTTTATGCATGATTATTATAGCTTTGTATTTCTTCTCTGATCTATTGATTTGGTTTGGCCAACTAGATTGATTTATCTTGCCATGGGAATAGATGCTTTGTAATGGGTTCGATCTTGCGGTGCTCAATCCCAGTGACAGAAAGGGACATGACACATATATATCGTTGCTATTAAGGGTAAAAAGATGGAGTTTATTCATGCGTGAGTTTACTTTGTCTACATCATGTCATCTTGCTTAAGGCGTTACTCCGTTCCTTATGGACTTAATACACTACACTACTGGAATCAGGGACTTTGCCATCTGCCAGCTCTTTGCCGTCTGCCAGCTGATGGCAAAGAGTCTGTTTGCCGTCTGTCTTGTCAAAGCAGACGGCAAAGAACCAACTGATGGCAAAGAGGGTCTTTGCCATCTGCCACTTCTTTGCCGTCTGCTGGCAGACGGCAAAGAGTTCTTTGCCGTCTGCCAGCAGACGGCAAAGACAAAAGTGGGCCCCACGGTGTACTGCACTGGCTAGGTCACACGGGGCTACTTCTTTGCCGTCTGCTGGCAGATGGCAAAGAGAAAAAAAAAGAAAACGATTGGCGCACACCCTCCACGCACGGGTCGCGTACAGAACCGAGCCAGCCCACTCGACCAGTTCTTGCTCCTCTGCTCCCTCCTCGAACCCTCGCCGCCGCCACCCGTCGTGCCGCCGCCGCCCGCTGCCCCCCATCGCCGGCCGGATCCCCTCCTCCGCGTATAGATCCGCCCACCCCGGCCTCTTTCCCGCCGGATCCCCTGCTCAGCGGCGCTCGTCCCGGCACCAGGTTGGAGCAGCGAGCCCGGCCGCCGCCTCGTCCCACCACCACCACCGCCGGCCTGCACGCCACCGGCCGTTGCCTCGTCCCACCACCACCACCGTCGTCGCGCACCTCCTCCTCGTCTCCCCCTCAAAGCCCGATCCCCGCGCGCCCAACGACCGCCTCCCCGGCAGCCCTGCACCGCGGCTCGACCGGAGCCCCGTCGCTCGCCTCGCCCGTCTCCGTCGCCGGCCCCCTTCGCCGGAGGCCACGCCCGGCGACCTCACCTCGCCGGCCACCTCCCCAACGCCTCCACGCGCCGGCAGCCTCTCCCCTTCAGCCTACAAGTATGATTGAAATCATTCCAACTGAATACACCTACAAGTATGAGAGAACAAGGACTACAAGTGTATGCTGTTTCCTTAATACTTCTTGTTTATCACTGCATTTTATTATTTATAGTTTAGTTAGCTTGTACAAGATGTCAGCCTGCAGCAGTTCAGTGAATAAGTATGTACCTACCTTGAAATAAGGTTTTTGTTGTTACATAACAAGAGCAAGTAGTTAAGTAATTGTGCTGTTGTAATTGTTTTCATCCTGCAATTTCATCTTACTGAGGTCGGTATCCCTTTTTTTCATCTTACCAGTGGACTGTTACACTAAATAATTTTTATACAAAAGTAAAGAAAGTAATACCTGAAGCATATATATATATATATATATATAATGATTCCCTGCTCTGTTTATTTGGCTCTAAGGTTGCACATTCCGATTCCTTTTTGCTGCTTTATTTATTTGTCTCATGTACTATGAATGAGCACTAAATTGTATTTGGCTTGTGCTATGAATATATGATGACTGTTTGTGCCATGCGAGACATTATAAATTCATCATGACTGATGCGTGCACCTAATCCTACTCTAGTAGATAACTCTTGTTTTGCTGTTTCCCCTTTGTAGGATAGACAAGTAGAAATGGTGATGTCAGTCGGTGGAATGTGTATGAACAATCTGGTCGCGCACCTTCATCTTTATTGTGGTTCTGATTCATAAATTTTCTACTAAAACAAATTTGTCAAATTTTCTTAAATAGGGCAGAAATTTGTGTGTTTGTGTATACCATCGTTACATCTATGCACCCTTTCTGTTCCTTCCTCTTCTGCTTTGTGGTAACCTGCTAGCATGTTCCATGTATAGGATCAAGTGTATATATGATCTGGAATCTTCTATTCCAATGTTTTTCATATTGACACCTCCATCTGTAAGTTTCATGCCTCCCCTTCCTCGACTTGCATAGTGCCATTTATTCTTCTTTAGGTTTTCAAGGTTTTTTTGTTTAGGACAGCCATGGAGCAGAAAGAACCAACATGCTAGTTTAACAAGGGGGTAATGGTGCTGACACTCTTATCATTTTGTGGACAAAATATGTGTCCTGTCCTGACACAGACCGCAATCGTGTCTGATAGTAAATATGTGGCTGATAGTAAATATGTGTCCTCTATATGAACATAAGCTGATTTTCTTATCTCTGATGAGCAATTCTTCAACTAGCTGTGTATGGTACGTGTTTCAGTTTTTGATGTTCAAGAAAGCAAATCACCCACTCTTAGCTGTGTATTGACAAACAAGTTGGTTATTGTCAAGGTAGCATATAAAGCTTATTTTATTACGTCAACTAGTTTTTGATGTTCAAGGAAGCAAATCACCCATTCCTAGCTTTGTATCGACCAACAAGTTGGTTATTGTGAAGGTGGCTTTGGTGCATCCTATTTGCATAGAATGCTTATTTTATTACATGAACTAGGTCATCGCTGTTGCTGTACCTCATGATTTCTCGATTTCATGTTCTGGCTTTTACTTTGACCTCAAGGTTGTCTTATTTCTCTTTGTCCTTGTGCAGCAGGATTTGATTCAGTACAAGGGGTTCATTGTGCCAGGCTCCTCTGTGCTGCTGGTTCCGTGCAACGGTGGTGGCAGCGGTGCTGTTCGGCATCGGCTACAAAAACAGCCACGGAGAGCTCATTGTTAGATGCATTGGATAATTACCGGTGCAACATATGCGTGAAAGGGCTCTTAAGGCCCTTTTCTTCTTCTATTTAGATAACAGAGGTCCTGGTCTTGTAGGATTTACCCTTGTTTCAGTCATAAACCTGTTGTTGCCTTTTTAGTGTGCTGAAAATCATGACTTTATAGTTCGGATCATTTGAACACTCTGTCTTGTTTCAGTTACCATCATATTTTCCTGAGAGACGTTATTCTGTCCTCCTTAGATGTTCTACAAGCAGTCTTGCCTGGGAAGAAAATATACATCATGGGCAGCTTGAGTGTGGAGAAGAAAAACCCAGTCCAGGTATTTCACTTCCTTGACCAAAACCTCCAAGAACTATCAAAAAGAGAATGACTATGTCCTGAAAAGATTCATTTGCTAAGTCTGACTATGTCCTGAATAGATTCATTTACATGCCAAGTCGATACAGATTCATCCGTAGAGCCTGAATGTTAATTTTATTCATTCAGTCATACAGGTTTGAATACTATACATTTCTACTCCTAACCCATTCTCTCTTTCTTAGTGTTTTTGTTATGCAGGTTGGAAGAAAAGAAAAAGATCCAGAGAAGATCTTAGTAATAAGATAGTTTTTAGGAAAATAGATATTTAGTTTTAGGTCATTTCTTGTAATTTCCGAAATGTAAATTTAATTACTTAATCATTTCTGATTCTTTATAATATGACTTTGTATTACCTATTCCAATTATTAATAAAGTTTTTAATTTACATGTGTTCATGACTATTGGTAATATGTGTTGGATATGCTATATTGGTCATATATATAATTTTCTATGAAAATGAATTGATATAAGAAAAAACAGGGGCTATATAGCCACTTTGGCCTATTTGGCCTCTTTGCCGTCCGCTGGCAGACGGCAAAGAGCTTGCTTTCTTTGCCGTCTGCCAGCAGACGGCAAAGAAGCAAGCTCTTTGCCGTCCGCCCGCGGACGGCAAAGACCTTTGCTTCTTTGCCGTCCGCCAGCAGACGGCAAAGTGGCCTTTACCGGCAGCAGCTTTGCCGGAGTGTTTGCCGTCTGCTAGCGGACGGCAAAGCCTTTGCCGTCCGCCAAGCATGCCTTTGCCGTCTGCTATGGCAGACGGCAAAGCAGCTGATTCCAGTAGTGCTAGATGCATGCTGGATAGCGGTCGATGTGTGGAGTAATAGTAGTAGATGCAGGCAGGAGTCGGTCTACTTGTCTTGGACGTGATGCCTATATACATGATCATTGCCTTGGATATCGTCATGATTATTTGCTTTTCTATCAATTGCCCAACAGTAATTTGTTTACCCACCGTATGCTATTTTCTTGAGAGAAGCCTCTAGTGAAAATTATGGCCCCCGGGTCTATCTAAATCATATATTAAAAACCCTAAAAATACCTTGCTACACTTTTATTTATTTTATTTTATTTTATATTTTAGTTCTATCTATCTATCTATCACATACAATTTAATCTTGCAATTAACCGCCGAGGGATTGACAACCCCTTGTTTGCATTGGGTGCAAGGATTTGTTGTTTTGTGTGCAGGTGCTGCTAACGAGGTGTTGCGTGATTCTCCTACTGGATTGATAACCTTGGTTTCATAACTGAGAGAAATACTTATCTCTACTGTACTGCATCTCCCTTCCTCTTCAGGGAATTACCAACGCAGCTCACAAGTAGCAGGGGTCAATATTTGCCGGCTCTTCGCAATTGTCATGAGCCGCCGCCTCTGCTTGACTTGCCGACTCATCTACTACCCACTGAATAGAACACAACGCTTCAAATACAGAGTCTGCTTTCATCAAAGTGGAAGGATTGACATCAGGGGCGAAGTTTTGCTTACGGCGCGGAGGCGTAAGTTCAACCGGCTTGGGGTCAGGAAGGCTCATTTGTTTGCCGTCTTCAACATAGCCGGCTTGGTATTTCTCTAAATCTACCTCTGCTGCAATGCTGGTGGCTGCTACCCGGGTCTCCTTCACGCAACGCGCATAGTCTTTGTTGGTGAACTCTGAGCCGTCCGCGTTGAATTCTGGAAAACCATCGGCCAGCAGAGCCGTCTCCATCTCAGGATGATACACCTTTGCATGCACCAGGGCATACATTGATCCTTGGCGGCTTGCGGATTTCTTCAACTCATGGATCCATTGCGGGACGGTGGACAGTTCTTTCAACATATCCATGATGTAGTGTGGTGGGGCCTTAGTATTTTTGACTGCCATAATACAGTAGGCGCCACCCACATACAGCTGCTCTAGGAACTTGTACACCACCTTCAATTTTACCAGAGGAAGTTCAACCAAGTTATGATTTCTTCTGCCTGCAAACACATGTCAGCAAGTATTAGTAATCTGGCTCAACATGTTAAGCCGGAACGTGTGGTGGCTTGAAGAGTTTTATGCTTACCAAAGATAGTCGTGCACATGTCTGTTATATGGCTCTTGAGTGTGGATAGCTCTTGAGTCACCGGCTCGAGCTTTGACTCAGTCTCTTCTGCTCGTTTTAGCAAGACGGCTTTCTCCTCTTCATATGCTGCCTTAGTTTTTTCCAGGGTATCGGTCACAGCCAGCAACGGCTTTTGAAAATCTGACGATAGATGTTCTGCCTTTTCGCGCAGCTTCTTTTCGGCCTTGAGATCTTTCTGTAAGCCGGCTGCCTGTGACTCGGCCTGGTTTAGCATATCCTGTGTATCAGTTTAAAAGAAAAGTTCGATGTCATACTTGCTAGTCCCGAGCCGTCGTGGGCGATCGACCCGGCACTTGGGGGCTACATCAGCCAGTCTTCTACTTATGATTGATACAAGTCCCATGCAGTTGCAAGCATTCTACATGGCACTTGGGGGCTAATGCATTGACATTTTTTGCCTAACACGTTGATTATCAAGACCCGACTCGTCACAGAATGATGAGCCAGGCCTTGGGGGCTACCAACTGTTCTACAAACACATCTTGCAAGTATGTAAGATCCAGCCGGCTAATGCATAGTGGCCCGGCTCTTAGGGGCTATAGTATTACTACACTTATGTTTACATGATAAGGCGAGTCAGAAGTGATTTGAGGTTACATACATAGTAGCAAGGAAGCAATGAAAATTACCTCATATTTCCTTCTTAAGCTGTTGAAAATGGCTGCTTCAGTTTCCCGGCTCTCAGATAGCCGGGTTAGGAAAGTTTGGTGCAGGGCATCCACGTCTTGATCTTCAAAGGACGGGAACTCAAGACTGGCCTTGCCCTTATTTTTTGGCGACTCATTCTTTGCCGCAACTTTGACCAAGACATTGGAATGTTCTGGAGGAATGCTTTGACTCTCACCAGTGATAACCATATCATCTTGAGTCTGGCCTGTTGGCTGCTCTACTGGGGTAGTCTCCGTTTCCGCCACTGGAGTGGAAGTTCGAAAAGGACTTGGCGGGTTGTCTTGGAGGGGCGGTTCGTCTTGACCCGCCTAATTGTCCTAGATTGGTGTCTCGTCTTGAGTTGCCCGATTGTCTTGAAGCTCTGTGTTGTCCATCTCCAAGTCGTGAGATGGATTCGCTTCAGTCTCTACTGCAGCGCCGGAAGACTCGCCAGTTTTCTTCTTAATAACAACTTTGGCACTATATTAATGAAAGACATTAATAGTTTGAAAGGGAGGAACAAACCATGATTCCTAATGCAAGGCAAGTTATTTTTGTTCTTACCCCTTGTTGATGGTGAAAGGCAGCAATTGAGTGGCGCTGGATTCGTCGGAGGACGGAGAAGTCAAATAAGCTGAATCCTCCCTTGGCATTGGTTGTTTGAATAAACCGGCTTGAGGAAGACTCGCCATGGGACTTGTTGGAACGTCAACACGAGGTCGACGAGACCTATCATGAGATAAGCCCTCTGACAAGTCGCCTGAGTTGCTTCGGGTCTTCCGCTTCAGGTTAGCAGTGTGCTGCATTTTCTTCAAAGACAAATGACGATCCAGGTGAGCAGATGGATGCGAAAACGGAACTTTACTGACCGCAACCCAGATTTTTCTTTGACCAAATGTTTCTGAGTCTGAGTCTAAAGAGATCAAGGTTACCTCTGCGGTGCCGGCTCTGCTGGTTTCGGTCTGGTCCTGGGACAAGTCGGCATCAGCAAGTTCGTTAAAAAGACGGCCAAGAGAGTCAAGATCTACCTCAGGTTCTTCCTCTTCCTCTTCATTTTGATCTTGAGGAGGAGTGGCGGCTTTTGTTCCAGCTTGCCACCATTCAGAGCCCTCCTAAAAACAAAAGAGCCGGTTTGTCAGTCAAAGAGAAATAATACTTGCTTAGTGAAGGATGAAGGAGGGTGACTCACAGCTGGAGCCGGGTTGCCAGTGTAAAAGGCGGGAAGACCCACTAGGGCAATCTTTTCTTTTTTCTCACCAAGTTGCTTCTTGGTGGCCTTGATTAAGTCGGTGTTTGTCCAGTTTTGCGTACTGAAACACAACTCGTCGTTTGTCTCACCAGTATATGTGTGCAGATGACGGCTCCTTAGGCTGAGTGGTTGAACCCGCCAGTCCATCCATGTCCGGGTCAAGTCGACCCCGGTAAGCCCATGAGCTATGAGGGCGCTGATTTTGGTATAGATAGGCTGAAATGTTTCTCGTTCTTCTGGCGGGGCATAGGCATCAAATTGAATTGAGGCTGGAAGCCGGTCCAATCTGTAACCCGGTAATGGGTGTTCGTCAGCTGGGGAAGTGTCTTGGCAATAAAACCATGTCTTGTGCCAGTCCTTTGGATGACTCGCCAGTGCCATCTCAGGAAAATATGAGTTTCCCCTCCGTTGAATTGTGACTCCACCGCATTCCAGGCTAGAGCCATTCTTGCATTCAGTTTGGCGGTTGCAATAAAATAAGTCTTGAAATAGGCCGACTGTGGGTTCCATCTGCAGATATATTTCACAGAAGGCTTGGAAGTTGCTCAAGTTGAGGACCGAGTTAGGCCCGAGGTCTTGTGGCCTGATGTTGAAATGATGGAGAACATCGCAGAAAAAATTGGAACCCGGCTGTCGAAACCCTCTGTCCAAGTGATCCTTAAAGATTATTATCTCGTTGGGGCCAGGGGTAGGCCAGGTCTCCTCTTTAGGAGCCCGCCAATTAATTTGATTCTTTGCGGGAAGTAACCCGGTGGTTACCAGGTCTTCTAGCATCAGGTTGGACATACATGACTTTGACCAGTTGGCAGCCTTGCTAACTTTGGGAGCCATTGATTGCTGAAAATAAGAGAAGTGGGTTACAAGTCAGTTATAACCCGGGTCACGAAACAGAGTTGATATTTACGACAATTATGGTTTGAGAGTCGGCAAAAGAATAATGCAGATCTTGAGTTAGCAAAAGTAACTGAGAGCCGATAAAAATTTAGCTAAAGGTATGAGCCAGTGAGCCTATCAACGGAAGATTGAAACCCGGAAAAAGTGTGAAGTACAGATCCGGGTCAGGGTGTTACAAACAACTACTGTTCAGATTACAATAAGGTTACGGATCTGGAAAATGCCTGAAAAAGGAAAATTAAAGGACCTAGCTATGGCAGTGTTCGCAAAGAAGATGTAAAGAGAGATCCATTTCAACTACAGAGGGGATCTAAAAAAGGGACCTAATATGCCGCGGAGGTAGTATTACATCTACAGACAGTGGTCCATGGAAAAGCTATATCTACAATTGCATTATCTAAGAACATTGATGAACTTGACAAGAAATAGCAATGGAGGATGGCAAGGGAAAATGAGGGGCTTACAGATCTGCGAGGAAGGGCTTGAGGGCTTCGAGCTCCGTGAATGTGGCCGCGGCGCGCTTGACAGGCTCCGGCGGCGGCAGTTGTAGACGCTGGCTTCGGCGACGGCGTTGTTCTTGTTATCTGGTTCGGCAAGCTCAAGGAGGCGCAGTGGCGATGAAGGTGAGAGGAAGAAGAAGCAGTAGCACGCGAGAGGTAAAAATGAGCCTCGGGGCCCTGTTGGCTTATTTATAGGGGAGGTGGAACCCGAAATGGCAGGAGCGAAACCCCAGGCGGCGCAGTAAATTTAGGCTAAAAGGTTGCCTCGATTCTCGCATTAACAAGATTTGACATATCCATTCAAAGATTCGTTATGATGACATATGCGCATGTCAGAGCAGAGAAGGTGATGTCATGGCATGAGGTTGCAGAAATCACCAAGTATGGAGGAATTATGAGACCCGGCAAAAGCATGACCCGGACGAACAGTTTGAAGAATGACTGAAGTTTAACATGGATAAATCCAAGTCAAACTGGGGGCTAATGTTGGGGATATTACCCAGCATTAAGACCCGACAGGATGGTAGCCCGGCCTTAGGCTATGAAGCTCAGTGGGTCACCTTGCCGCCAGGTTGAGGATCAACAAGTGGGCCGGCTTAAGCAAGACCCGGTACAAAGGCCGGCTCATCCTGTGGGCCGGCTCGTGAAGAAAGGACCAGTCAAGAGAGGGTTTACCTTGGGGAACAAGATGACTAGATTTAGAGTAGGATCGGGGTTAGCAGTACGACCCGGATTCTCATGTAACCCTAAGGGCTCAACCTATTATATAAAGGGGAGTACCTAGGGCAGAAAGGTTAGGTTGCAATCTCTCGAGAGCTAGGCTAGCGATTCCGCACCCTTGTAATCGAGATCCAAAGCAATAACAATCAAGCAGGACGTAGGCTTTTACCTCCGTCGTGAGGGGCCGAACCTGGGTAAACTTGCGTCTCTCATTTTCTGACCAACCCCATTAAGCTTCCACCTTTGTGCGATGGCCCCATCACTAAGTCCTTTCACAAGGGCATCTACCGTGACAAAACCACGACAGCGAGCTCGTCGACTTCCTCCGTGTGAATCGGGATATCTTCGCGTGGTCCCCCAAAGACATGCCGGGTGTTCCGAGGAAGTTGGCCGAGCACAAACTCCACGTCTGGCCGGATGCCAAGCCGGTCCGGCAACCGCTACGCCGCTTCTCCTCGGAGAAGCGAAGAACCATTGGTGAGGAGATCGCCCGGCTGCTCGCAGCCGGCTTCATCATGGAAGTTTTCCACCCCGAGTGGCTGGCCAACCCAGTCCTCGTCCTGAAGAAGAATGGTACTTGGCGCATGTGTATCGACTACACAAGCCTGAACAAGGCATGCCCCAAGGACCCGTTTGCTCTGCCCCGGATCGATCAAGTGATCGACTCCACAGCCGGTTGCGAGCTGCTGTCCTTCCTAGATGCCTACTCCGGCTACCACCAGATCAAGCTGGACCCGGCCGATGCCCTCAAGACGTCCTTCATCACCCCCTTCAGGGCGTATTGCTACATCACCATGTCGTTCGGCCTGAAGAATGCCAGTGTGACTTTCCAGCGCTGCATGTAGAAGCGCCTCCTGCCACAGATTGGCAGGAATGTGCACGTCTACGTCGACGACGTCATGGTGAAGACCAAGCAGCACCTCACCCTCCTAGAGGACCTCAAGGAGACGTTTGCCAACCTGCGCCGGTTCCAGATCAAGCTCAACCCGGAGAAGTGTGATTTCGGCATGCCGGCTGGCCAATTCCTTGGGTTCCTCGTCTCGGAGCATGGCATCGAGGCCAACCCGGAGAACATCAAGGTGATCAAGCGCATGCGCAAGCCGGCTCGGCTGCGCGATGTCCAGAAGTTCACCGGCTGCTTGGCCTCTCTCAGCCGGTTCGTCAGCCGGCTGGGGGAGAGGGCCCTGCCCCTGTATCAGCTGATGAAGAAGACGACTAAGTTTGAGTGGACTGACAGGCGGACGAAGCTTTCTGCGACCTCAAACGCATGCTCTCCACCGCACCCGTCTTGGCAGCGCCGGCTGAGAAGGAGCCCCTGCCGATGTACATCGCGACGACCACTCGCGTGGTCAGCATGGTGCTGGTGGTAGAGCGCCCTGAGGAGGGCAAGGCACAGCCGGTCCAGCGCCCAGTGTACTACCTGAGCGAGGTTCTCTCCACCTCCAAGCAGAACTACCCCCACTACCAGAAGATGTGCTATGGCATGTACCTGGCCGCCAAGAAGCTAAAGCAGTACTTCCAGGAGCACGCTGTCACCATGGTGAGCACGGATCCCCTCAGCGAGATCATGGGCTGTCGCGACGCCTCTGGCCGGGTCGCCAAGTGGGCCATCGAGCTGGCATCCCACACGATCCTCTACGAGCCCCGCACCACCATCAAGTCGCAGGCCTTGGCCGACTTTCCTCGTCGACTGGGCGGAGACCCAGTACCTGCCGCCGGCTCCCGACTCGACGCACTGGCGCATGCACTTCGACGGCTCGAAGATGCTCACCGGCTTGGGAGCCGGCATCGTACTCTCCTCCCCCAAGGGCGACCGGCTACGCTACGCTCTCCAGATCCACTTCGCCGCCTCCAACAACGTGGCCGAGTACGAAGCCCTCGTCCACGGCCTCCAGCTAGCCAAGGACATCGGCATCCAGCGCATCCTCTGCTACGGCGACTCCGACCTAGTGGTGAAACAAGTCTCTGGCAAGTGGGACGCCAGGGATGCCAACATGGCCAGCTACCGTTTCCTGGTCCAGCAGATGACCGACGGCTTCGACGGCTGTGAGTTCCTCCACGTCCCTCGAAATGAGAACGAGGCGGCCGACACACTGGCCAAGATCGGCTCCACCCAGCAGGCCATTCCAGCCAGCGTCTCCCTCGAGCACCTGTGCAAACCCTCCATCAAGCCGTCTCCCGACCCGGAGTCCATCTTTATCCCGCCGACCCGAAGGCTCCCGCCTCTGGCTCGGGGACTGCCGCTCCGGTCCCGGGGGCTACCGGCTCTGGCTCGGGGACCGCCGCTCCGGTCCCGGGGACTGCCGGCCCGGCCTCGGGGGCTGCCGGCTCCGTCTCGCCGCCTCCCGATCCGGCCGGTCCTGTACAAGCCGCTGTCTTAACGATCGTAGAGGCGCCGTCTTGGGCACAGCCAATCCTCACTTTTTTGGTGAGCGGCGAGCTCCCTAGCGACGAGGTCGATGTTGGGAACGTTGCATGGGAAACAAAAATTTTCCTACGCACACACAAGATCTATCCATGGTGATGAGCATCTACGAGAGGGAGAGTGAATCTACATACCCTTGTAGATCGCTAAGCGGAAGCGTTAATAAACGCGGTTGATGTAGTCGAACGTCTTCGCGATCCAAATCGCCGAGCGTCCCGCGATCCAATCACGATCCTTCCGATCTAGTGCCGAACGGACGGCACCTCCGCGTTCAACACACGTACGGCTTGATGACGCCTTCACCTCCTCGATCCAGCGAGCGATGGTGAAGTAGTGGTTGAGTTCCAGCAGCACGACGGCGTGGTGATGGTGGTGAGGAACAATCTCTGCAGGGCTTCGCCAAGCACTACGGAGATTATGACGGAGGAACTAGAGGGCTAGGGTTGCCGGCACACGGCTTGGGAAATCCTGATGTGTCCCGTGTGCTAGCCCTGCCCCTCTATTTATATGTTGAGCCTTGGGGTCTAAACTTGGAGTAAAAGCCTCCTCCGGGTCGGTTTTGCCCGCACAAGGTCGGTTTGGCCCGCAGGGAAAGAGTCCAACTCGGATCCCTGCCGAACCGTGCACAGCCGCGCACAAGCGGTAGTACCGCTTCACACAAGCGGTAGTACCGCTTGGGCGGTAGTACCGCTTCACACAAGCGGTAGTACCGCTCGGGCGGTAGTACCGCTTCACCAAGCGGTAGTACCGCTTACGCGGCAGCAAAACTACTTTTGCACTTTCCAATACCTCGTGGGCTTTATCCCTTTGGCCCATATAAAGTGTTGCTGCACCCGAACACTTCGGTAAACATCCGGAACCCCTTCCGGTGAACTCCGGAACCCTTCCAGAGATCAAAACACTATTATCACATATATCAATCTTTACCTCCGGACTATTTCGGAGATCCTCGTCATGTCCGGGATCTTATCCGAGACTCCGAACAACTTTCGGTCACCAACATAATAACTCAATTATACTAATCGTCACCAAACGTTAAGTGTGTAGACCCTGCGGGTTCGAGAACTATGTAGACATGACCAAGACACCTCTACGGCCAATAACCAATAGCGGGACCTGGATGCCCATATTGGCTCCTACATATTCTACGAAGATCTTTATCGGTCGAACCTCTATGTCAAGGATTCAGTTAATCCCGTATGCTATTCCCTTTGTTCTTCGGTATGTTACTTGCCCGAGATTCGATCGTCGGTATCACTATACCTAGTTCAATCTCGTTACCGGCAAGTCTCTTTACTCGTTCCGTAATACAAGATCTCGTGGCTAACACTTTAGTCACATTGCTTGCAAGGCTCATTGTGATGTTGTATTACCGAGTGGGCCCTGAGATACCTCTCCGTCATACGGAGTAACAAATCCCAGTCTTGATCCATGCCAACCCAACAGACACCCTCGGAGATACCTGTAGAGCACCTTTATAGTCACCCAGTAACGTTGCGACGTTTGATACACACAAGGTATTCCTCCGGTGTTAGTGAGTTGCATGATCTCATGGTCAAAGGAACAGATACTTGACATGCAGAAAACAATAGCAATAAACTGACACGATCAAATGCTACGTTTACAGTTTGGGTCTTGTCCATCACATCATTCTCCTAATGATGTGATCCCGTTTATCAAATGACATCTCATGTCAATGGCTAGGAAACCTTAACCATCTTTGATCAACGAGCTAGTCAACTAGAGGCTTACTAGGGACACAGTGTTGTCTATGTACCCACACATGTATTTGAGTTTCCAATCAATACAATTATAGCATGGATAATAAACGATTATCATGAACAAGGAAATATAATAATAACCAATTTATTATTGCCTCTAGGGCATATTTCCAACAGTCTCCCACTTGCACTAGAGTCAATAATCTAGTTCACATCACTATGTGATTTACATTGTAATGAATCGAACACCCATGCAGTTCTGGTGTTGTTCATGTTTAGCCCTTGGAAGAGGTTTAGTCATCGGATCTGCAACATTTAGATCCGTGTGTACTTTGCAAATATTTATGTCGTCCTCCTTGATGTAATCGCGGATGGAATTGAAACGTCGTTTTATGTGTCTGGTCCTCTTGTGAAATCTTGGTTCCTTGGCTAGAGCAATGGCACCAGTGTTATCACAAAACAGAGTCATTGGGTTAAGCGCACTAGGCACTACTCCAAGATCTGTCATGAACTCCTTCATCCAGACACCTTCCTTCGCCGCCTCCGAGGCAGCGATGTACTCCGCTTCGCATGTAGAATCTGCTACCACGCTTTGCTTGGAACTGCACCAGCTAACCGCACCCCCATTAAGAATAAATACGTATCCGGTTTGCGACTTAGAGTCATCCGGATCAGTGTCAAAGCTTGCATCGACGTAACCCTTTACGACGAGCTCTTGATCACCTCCATAAACGAGAAACATGTCCTTAGTCCTTTTCAGGTACTTCAGGATATTCTTGACCGCCGTCCAGTGTTCCATTCCTGGATCACTTTGAAACCTTCCGACCATACTTATGGCAAGGCTGACATCGGGTCTTGTGCACAGCATTGCATACATGATAGAGCCTATGGCCGAAGCATAGGGGATGACACTCATCTTTTCTCTATCTTCTGCAGTCACTGGGCATTGAGTCTTACTCAACTTCACACCTTGCAAAACAGGCAAGAACCCCTTCTTGGACTGATCCATTTTGAACTTCTTCAAAATCTTATCAAGGTATGTGCTTTGTGAAAGTCCTATTAAGCGTCTTGATCTATCTCTATAGATCTTGATGCCTAATATGAAAGCAGCTTCTCCTAGGTCCTTCATTGAAAAACTCTTGTTCAAATATTCCTTTACGCTTTCCAGCATTTCTATATTGTTTCCAATCAGCAATATGTCATCCACATATAATATTAGAAACGCTATAGAGCTCCCACTCACTTTCTTGTAAATACAAGCTTCTCCGTAAACTTGTATAAACTCGAACGCTTTGATCACTTTATCAAAACGAAGATTCCAACTCCGAGATGCTTGCACCAGTCCATAAATGGATCGCTGGAGTTTGCAAACTTTGTCAGCATTCTCTGGATCGACAAAACCTTCTGGTTGCATCATATACAACTCTTCCTTAAGGTAACCGTTAAGGAACGCTGTTTTGACATCCATCTGCCAAATTTCATAATCGAAAAAGGCAGCTATTGCTAACATGATTCTGACGGACTTAAGCATCGCTACGGGTGAGAAGGTCTCATCGTAGTCAACTCCTTGAACTTGTGAAAAACCCTTTGCCACAAGTCGAGCTTTATAGACGGTGACATTACCGTCTGCGTCCGTCTTCCTCTTAAAGATCCATTTGTTCTGAATAGCCTTACGCCCTTCAGGTAATACTTCCAAAGTCCATACTTTGTTTTCATACATGGATCCCATCTCGGATTTCATGGCCTCTAACCACTTCTCGGAATCCGGGCCCATCATCGCTTCTCCATAGCTCGTAGGTTCATCGTTGTTTAACAACATGACCTCTAAGACAGGGTTGCCGTACCACTCAGGAGCAGTACGCGTCCTTGTCGACCTACGAGGTTCGATAGCAACTTGATCCAAAGCTTCATGATCATCATCATTAACTTCCTCTTCAGCTAATGTAGGCTCCGCAGAAACAATTTTCTGCGCTGCGCTACTCTCAGGTTGAAGTAAAGGTTCAACAACCTCATCAAGTTCTATCTTCCTCCCACTCAATTCTTTCGAGAGAAACTCTTTCTCAAGAAATGTTCCGTTTTTAGCGACAAACACTTTGCCTTCGGATCTGAGGTAGAAGGTATACCCAACTGTCTCTTTTGGGTATCCTATGAAGACGCATTTCTCCGCTTTGGGTTCCAGCTTTTCAGGCTGAAGCTTTTTGACATAAGCATCACATCCCCAAACTTTAAGAAACGACAGCTTTGGCTTCTTGTCAAACCAAAGTTCATATGGCGTTGTCTCAACGGATTTCGATGGTGCCCTATTTAAAGTGAATGCAGCTGTCTCTAATGCATAACCCCAAAACGATAGTGGCAAATCGGCAAGAGACATCATAGATCGCACCATATCTAATAAGGTTCGATTACGACGTTCGGACACACCATTACGCTGTGGTGTTCCAGGCGGTGTTAGTTGTGAAACAATTCCACATTGTCTTAAGTGACTGCCAAACTCATAACTCAGATATTCTCCTCCTCGATCAGATCGTAGGAATTTAATCTTCTTGTTACGATGATTCTCAACTTCACTCTGAAATTGTTTGAACTTTTCAAATGTTTCAGACTTGTGTTTCATTAAGTAAATATACCCATATCTACTTAAGTCATCAGTGAAGGTGAGAAAGTAACGATAACCACCGCGCGCCTCAATGCTCATCGGACCGCACACATCAGTATGTATGATTTCCAATAAGTCACTTGCCCGTTCCATTGTTCCAGAGAACGGAGTTTTAGTCATCTTGCCCATGAGGCATGGCTCACATGTGTCAAGTGATTCAAAATCAAGTGACTCCAAAAGTCCATCAGCATGGAGCTTCCTCATGCGTTTTACGCCAATATGACCTAAACGGCAGTGCCACAAGAAAGTGGTATTATCATTATCAATTCTACATCTTTTGGCATCAATGTTATGAACATGTGTATCATTACTATCGAGATTGAATAAGAATAAACCCCTCACATCGGGTGCATGACCATAAAAGATATTACTCATATAAATAGAACAACCATTATTCTCTGATTTAAATGAGTAACCGTCTCGCAATAAACAAGATCCAGATATAATGTTCATGCTTAACGCAGGCACCAAATAACACTTATTTAGGTTCATCACTAATCCCGACGGTAATCGAAGAGCGAGCGTGCCGACGGCGATCACATCAACCTTGGAACCATTTCCCACGCGCATCGTCACTTCGTCCTTTACCAGCCTCCGTCTATTCCGTAGTTCCTGTTTTGAGTTGCAAATATGAGCAACCGCACCGGTATCAAATACCCAGGCACTACAACGAGAGTTGGTAAGGTACACATCAATAACATGTATATCATATATACCTTGTTTGTTGTTGGCCGCCTTCTTGTCAGCCAAATACTTGGGGCAATTCCGCTTCCAGTGTCCAGTTCCCTTGCAATGAAAACACACAGTTTCTGGTTTGGGTCCAGCCTTGGGTTTCTTCACGAGAGGAGCAACTGCTTTGCCACTCTTCTTGGAGTTACCCTTCTTACCCTTGCCATTTTTCTTGAAACTAGTGGTTTTATTGACCATCAACACTTGATGCTCCTTCTGAATTTCAGACTCAGCGGCTTTCAGCATCGCAAACAGCTCGGCGACTGACTTGTTCATCCCGTGCATGTTATAGTTCAACACGAAGCTCTTGTAGCTAGGTGGCAATGATTGAAGAACTCTGTCAGTGATAGCCTCTGGCGGAAGGGGCATCCCTAACTCAGCCAGACGGGTGGAGTACCCAGACATTCTGAGCACGTGATCACTGATAGACCCGTTCTCCTCCATCTTGCAAGCATAGAACTTATCGGAGATCTCATATCTCTCGATCCGGGCATTCTTCTGAAAGATAAACTTCAACTCCTGGAACATCTCATATGCTCCATGACGTTCAAAACGTCTTTGAAGTCCCGGTTCTAAGCCATACAACATTGCACATTGAACTATTGAGTAATCATCAGAACGAGCCTGCCAGGCGTTCACAACGTCTAGAGACTCAACTGGAGCGGGTGGATCACCAAGCGGTGCATCAAGGACATAAGCCTTCTGGGAAGCCGTAAGGATAATCCTTAGATTACGGGCCCAGTCCACAAAGTTACTTCCATCATCTTTCAACTTAGCTTTCTCTAGGAACGCATTAAAATTCAGGGGTGCTACTGCGCGAGCCATGATCTACAACATAAATATAGCAAAGACAACTTAGACTATTGTTCTTAGATAATGAGTTTAGTTAATCATATTACTTAAAAACTCCCACTCAAATTGACATCCCTCCGGTCATTCGAGTGTAACATGATCCAAATCCACCAACTCAAGTCCGATCATCACGTGAGTTGAGGTGGTTTCAATGGTGAACATCTTCATGTTGATCATATCTACTATATGACTCATGTTCGACCTTTCGGTCTCTTGTGTTCCGAGGCCATGTCTGTACATGCTAGGCTCGTCAAGTTTAACCCGAGTGTTCCGCACGTGTAACATGGCTTACACCCGTTGTATGCGAACGTAGAGTCTATCACACCCGATCATCACGGCGTGTCTCGAAACGACGAACTTTCGCAACGGTGCACACTTGGGGAGAACACAATTTATCTTGAAATTTAAGTGAGGGATCACCTTATAATGCTACCGTCGTCCTAAGCAAAATAAGATGCATAAAAGGATTAACATCACATGCAAATCATAAGTGACATGATATGGCCATGAACTTGTGCTTTTGATCTCCATCTCCAAAGCACCGGCATGATCTCCATCGTCACCGGCATGACACCATGATCTCCATCATCTTGATCTCCACCAACGTGTCGCCATAAGGTTGTCGCGCTGACTGTTGCTTCCACGACTATAGCTAACGTTTAGCGATAAAGTAAAGCATTACATAGCGCTTAATGATTGACACGCAGGTCATACAATAATTAAAGACAACTCTATGGCTCCTGCCAGTTGCCGTACTCATCGACATGCAAGTCGTGATATTCTATACATCACATGATCATCTCATACATCACATATATCTCATCATGTAATTGGCCATATCACATCACAACATACCCTGCAAAAACAAGTTAGACGTCCTCTAATTGTTGTTGCAAATTTTACGTGGCTGCTACGGGTTTGCAAGAACCGTTCTTACCTACGCAAAACCACAACGTGGTGTAGTGATTGCTTTTTGATCTTCTAAAAGAACCCTCTTCATTGAACCGATTCAACTAAAGTGAGAGAGACAGACACCCGCCAGTCACCTTTATGCAACAAGTGCACGCAGCGGTAAAACCAGTCTCGCGTAAGCGTACGCGTAATGTCGGTCCGGGCCGCTTCATCTCACAATGCCGCTGAATCAAGTATCAACTAGTAACGGCAAGCAATATGTATACATCCACGCCCACAACTCGTTTGTGTTCTACTCGAGATCTCATCTACGCATAGACCTAGCTCATGATGCCACTGTTGGGAACGTTGCATGGGAAACAAAAATTTTCCTACGCACACACAAGATCTATCCATGGTGATGAGCATCTACGAGAGGGAGAGTGAATCTACATACCCTTGTAGATCGCTAAGCGGAAGCGTTAATAAACGCGGTTGATGTAGTCGAACGTCTTCGCGATCCAAATCGCCGAGCGTCCCGCGATCCAATCACGATCCTTCCGATCTAGTGCCGAACGGACGGCACCTCCGCGTTCAACACACGTACGGCTTGATGACGCCTTCACCTCCTCGATCCAGCGAGCGATGGTGAAGTAGTGGTTGAGTTCCAGCAGCACGACGGCGTGGTGATGGTGGTGAGGAACAATCTCTGCAGGGCTTCGCCAAGCACTACGGAGATTATGACGGAGGAACTAGAGGGCTAGGGTTGCCGGCACACGGCTTGGGAAATCCTGATGTGTCCCGTGTGCTAGCCCTGCCCCTCTATTTATATGTTGAGCCTTGGGGTCTAAACTTGGAGTAAAAGCCTCCTCCGGGTCGGTTTTGCCCGCACAAGGTCGGTTTGGCCCGCAGGGAAAGAGTCCAACTCGGATCCCTGCCGAACCGTGCACAGCCGCGCACAAGCGGTAGTACCGCTTCACACAAGCGGTAGTACCGCTTGGGCGGTAGTACCGCTTCACACAAGCGGTAGTACCGCTCGGGCGGTAGTACCGCTTCACCAAGCGGTAGTACCGCTTACGCGGCAGCAAAACTACTTTTGCACTTTCCAATACCTCGTGGGCTTTATCCCTTTGGCCCATATAAAGTGTTGCTGCACCCGAACACTTCGGTAAACATCCGGAACCCCTTCCGGTGAACTCCGGAACCCTTCCAGAGATCAAAACACTATTATCACATATATCAATCTTTACCTCCGGACTATTCCGGAGATCCTCGTCATGTCCGGGATCTTATCCGAGACTCCGAACAACTTTCGGTCACCAACATAATAACTCAATTATACTAATCGTCACCAAACGTTAAGTGTGTAGACCCTGCGGGTTCGAGAACTATGTAGACATGACCAAGACACCTCTACGGCCAATAACCAATAGCGGGACCTGGATGCCCATATTGGCTCCTACATATTCTACGAAGATCTTTATCGGTCGAACCTCTATGTCAAGGATTCAGTTAATCCCGTATGCTATTCCCTTTGTTCTTCGGTATGTTACTTGCCCGAGATTCGATCGTCGGTATCACTATACCTAGTTCAATCTCGTTACCGGCAAGTCTCTTTACTCGTTCCGTAATACAAGATCTCGTGGCTAACACTTTAGTCACATTGCTTGCAAGGCTCATTGTGATGTTGTATTACCGAGTGGGCCCTGAGATACCTCTCCGTCATACGGAGTAACAAATCCCAGTCTTGATCCATGCCAACCCAACAGACACCCTCGGAGATACCTGTAGAGCACCTTTATAGTCACCCAGTAACGTTGCGACGTTTGATACACACAAGGTATTCCTCCGGTGTTAGTGAGTTGCATGATCTCATGGTCAAAGGAACAGATACTTGACATGCAGAAAACAATAGCAATAAACTGACACGATCAAATGCTACGTTTACAGTTTGGGTCTTGTCCATCACATCATTCTCCTAATGATGTGATCCCGTTTATCAAATGACATCTCATGTCAATGGCTAGGAAACCTTAACCATCTTTGATCAACGAGCTAGTCAACTAGAGGCTTACTAGGGACACAGTGTTGTCTATGTACCCACACATGTATTTGAGTTTCCAATCAATACAATTATAGCATGGATAATAAACGATTATCATGAACAAGGAAATATAATAATAACCAATTTATTATTGCCTCTAGGGCATATTTCCAACAGTCGAGGCCCGGTAGGTGCAACGCCGGGCCTCCGCCTACAACATCATCAACAACGAGCTCGTCAAGCGCAGCACAACCGGCGTATTCCAATGCTGCGGCGAGCCGGCCAAAGGGCTCAAGATCCTACGCAACATCCATCAGGGCGAGTGCGGGCATCACGCTGCCTCGAGGTCCCTGGTGGCCAAAGCCTTCCGCCACGGTTTCTACTGGCCAACCGCTCTGAAGGACGCCGAGCAGCTGGTCCTCAAGTGCAAGGGTTGCCAGCACTTCAGCACCCGGAGCCACCAGCTGACGGTGGCCCTCCAGACCATCCCCATCACGTGGCCCTTTGCCGTCTAGGGCCTCGACATCGTGGGGCCATTCAAGACCGCTCGAGGCGGCATGACGCACCTGTTGGTGGCCGTCGACAAGTTCACCAAGTGGATCAACGCAAGGCCGATCAAGAAGCTCGACGGTCCCACAGCCGTCAAGTTCATCAAAGACATCGCAGTCCGCTACAGCGTCCCCAACAGCATCATCACCGACAACGGCACCAACTTCGCCAAAGGCGCGCTGGCTCGTTACTGCTCCGCCTCTGGCATCCGGCTCGACCTGGCCTCCGTTGCGCACCCCTAGTCGAACGGCCAGGCGGAGCGGGCAAACGGCCTCATCCTAGCCGGCATCAAACCCCGGCTCATCGAGCCACTCATGCATTCACCCGGCAGCTGGATCGATGAGCTGCCGGCTGTGCTCTGGAGCCTCAGGACCACGCCCAACCGGTCAACCGGCTTCACCCTTTTCTTCCTCGTCTACGGGGCTAAGGCGGTCATCCCCATGGACCTTGAGTTCGACTCGCCTCGGGTCACCCTGTACACGGAGGCGGAAGCAAAGGCGGCACACGAAGACAGCATCGACCTGCTCGAGGAAGCACGCCTGTTGGCTCTCAGCCGGTCGGCCATATACGAGCAGAACCTGCGCCACTACCACATCAAGAAGATCAAGCTCCTCGCGTTCCACGAGGGCGACCTCGTACTCCGGCTCGTCCAGCGGCCAGCCAGCCAACACAAGCTGTCCTCCCCATGGGAGGGCCCCTTCATCATCAGCAAGGCCTTGCGCAACAACGCGTACTACCTCATCGACGCGCAAAAGGCAAACAAGCGCAAGAGAGACGCCTCCGGCGAGGAGACGGAACGCCCATGGAACGCGGAGCTCCTCCGTCCGTTTTACAGTTGAACTAGTGTAGGATCGAAAGTATGTCTAGAGGGGGGGGTGATTAGACTACTTGACCAAATAAAAACCTAACAATTTCCCAATTTTAGTTGTAGGCAGATTTTAGCAAGAACACAAGTCAAGCATCACCCTACACATGCAATTCTAAGAGTGTAGCAGTGGAAAGTAAACAATTGCATATGTAAGTAAAGGAGGGGATCGGAGATTTCAAACGCAATGAAGACACGGTGGTTTTTGGCATGGTTTTGATAGGTGGTGCTATCGTACGTCCACGTTGATGGAGACTTCAACCCACGAAGGGTAACGGCTGCGCGAGTCCACGGAGGGCTCCACCCACAAAGGGTCCACGAAGAAGCAACCTTGTCTATTCCACCATGGCTTACGTCAACGAAGGACTAGCCTCACTCGGGTAGATCTTCACGAAGTAGGCGATCTCCTTGCCCTTACAAACTCCTTGGTTCAACTCCACATCATGTCGGAGGCTCCCAAGTGACACCTAACCAATCTAGGAGACACCACTCTCCAAAAGGTAATAGACGGTGTGTTGTTGATGAACTCCTTGCTCTTGTGCTTCAAATGATAGTCTTCCCAGCACTCAAACAACTCCTCACAGATTTGGCTATGGTGGAAGAAGGATTTGAGTGGAAAGCAACTTGGGAAAGGCTAGAAATCAAGGTTCAAATGGTTGGATTGGAATCTCTTGATCTCAACACATGAGTAGGTGGTTCTCTCTCAGAAAAATGTATGGTGGAAGTGTAGGCACGTTCTGATGGCTCTCCTTACTGAGAAGGAAGTGGTGGAGGGGTATATATAGCCTCCACACAAAATCCAACCGTTACACACTTTTGACCCAACTCGGTGGCACCGATTCAGAAGACTCGGTGGCACCGAATTGTGTAAAAGATATGAATGTTAGGAATCTCAGTGGGACCGATTGGAACAACTCGGATGGACTGAAGTGCAATGGCTAGGGCAAACCTCGTCTCGGTGGCACCGATTGCATCAACTCGGTAGGACCAAAGTGAAGCAATAAGGCAACAGAGAGTTGGCAAGCCATCTCGGTGAGACCGATTTGCAAAACTCGGTGGGACCGAAGTAAGTGCAAACGATTACAGAGAGTTGGCAAGGCCATCTCGGTGAGACCGAGATCCATATCGGTGAATCCGATTTGTTAGGGTTTTGGCAGTGGCTAAGTCCAGATGAACTCGGTGGCTCCGGATAGGAATTTCGGTGGGGCCGAGTTGGAATGTAGGTTTTGGACATATTTGGATAGAGAAAGTGGTTGAGGGTTTTGGAGTACTGTCACTAAGCACTTGAGCAAAAAGACCATTAAGCAACACCTCATCCCCTTTTAATAGTATTGGCTTTCCTATGGACTCAATGTGATCTTGGATCACTAAACCAAAAATGTAGAGTCTTGATCTTTTGCCAATCCTTGTCCTTAGCATTTTGAGGGGTCCACATCTCTAGTCCTTGCCATGCCAATCATTGAACATCCTGAAATCTTTAACTTGAATGGACATTAGTTCAATGAGATATATGTTGTTATGAATTACCAAAACCACCAAGGGAGCAAGTGCGCTTTCAACTAGTTTATGAATGTATCGCTACATTTTGAACTTAATGAAAGCAGCAGGTCTCCCGAACGACACTCAGGGGCTACCTTTTCATCTCTATCAAGCTTTTTTTTCCTCTGGCGCACTCTATCGCATTCGCCTCCCTCCCGCCACGTCGGCACGTCCGGCTCGGGGGCTCGCCGCCTAGCCCGCGCCTTGCTCTTCCGCAGCCGCCCCAGTAGCATGCGCACTGCCTAAGCCCTCTCTTCGCCGCAAGCCATAGACCGGCTCCCGGCTGTCCGGCTGGCAAGAGCCAAAGGCTGAAAGTGCCCTCACGCGAAAAGTGGCTAAGGAGGAACGTCCGGCTCGGTCCATCCGGCTGTCCCTCTCGTTCGTCGCCGCACAGACCGGCTGCGCTCTAGCCGGCTTCGCCGCCTGCAGCCAGCCGGGCCAGTGGGTGTTTCGCTCGCGCTCAAGTCCTAAAAACCTAAGTACTGTACGCTTTCTTTCGAATCCAACTCCCCGTCCCAGCTACAGACCGGCTCCCGGCTGTCTGGCTGGCGGGAGGAAGTTGAGAGGGGAGGAGAACAGGAAAAATGGTCTAAGGACAAAGGCAAAAGCGAGTCGCCAGACAGCAAAAGACACACATAAACAGCAATAGCACGCATTTATATACATCAAAAGGCCCACGGCCAGAAGTTCATTACATTGAACTACTACACCCCCAGTGGGTGGACTTGCAAGCTAACAAAAGTTCAAGTCTGAAAGCAAAAAGCAGGAAAAGTAAAGGCCCTAGGCTACGGGCGCGTCGGCCTCGGGCTGAGCCGGCTCCCCCGTAGCGCCAGTGTCCTCCTCGACGGCGGCGGCGGCGTACGCCCCGGTGCTGGAGCCGGTCCCCTCGTCTCCGGTCTCGCCCTCGCTGCCCTCCGAGTCCTCAAAGGCCAGGCTGAACTCGTCCGCAGGGAGCGCCGTGACATCTGCCGCCCTCTCCAGAATGAACTCGTCATGAGGGGTGAACGACGCGATGTCGCTGGCCCGCACGGCGATCGGAGTTGCCCGCTGCGCCAGGTCGTCCTCTGCCCCGGCCCGCCTAGCGGCCAACTGGTCTAGGTTGACGCTCGGGTACCAGGACAGCACGAAGGACAGCGCCATCTTCGCACCGGATCGGGCCGCGGAAGCCCTCCAAGCATCGAGCCGCGCCGAGCCAGCCTCGAGCCACCTCGCCAGCCGGCTGACGGTTTGGGGCTGCACCGCGTTCGGCCACAAAGCGCCCACCACCGCCAGGCCGGCATCGCGGAGCCGGCCCATCACGCGCCCCACCTCCTTCAGCCGGGCCTCGTCCGCAATGCCAATCTCCATCGCTGTCCAGGCGGCAAGCATCCCGATATGGATGCCCGCCGCCCTCTGGTCCTCCCGGTAGTTGTTCACCGCGTCCTCGGCCGCCGGCTGCGTCTCCGGGAAGGCCTCTAGAAGAAGGAAGAAAGGAAATCAGATAAGAACCAAAGACCTGGCCGGCTGCAGCTACCGGCCAGGCATGAAAAAGCAAGAAAGCAACCAGAAGACTTAGGCATAAGAAGCTCGTCGACGTGCTGCGCCTCCGCCAGCATCCCCTGCTCCTTCACCGACCACTCGCTGGCGTGGCGGTCGTAGTTCTCCTTGAGCTGGGTGACCTCCTCGGCGGCCTTCTTCACCTGCTCATCCTTCTCAGCCGCCGCCTAGCGGTGCTTCTCCGCCAGCCGGTCCAGCTCGGCCCGGTGGGCAGCCGCCGCCTCATGCTTCTCCCGGGCCAGCCGGTCCGCCTGCTCACGCAGCTGGTCATGCTCGGTGACCGCCGCGTCGCGCTGCCGGTCGGCCTCGTCCAGCCAGCTCCGGAGCCCTTGCAGTTCGGCCGGGTTGACGGCCGCTGCTACGCAGCCGAATGGGAGTCCCGGTCAGTAGCCGGACAAGAAGCAAAGTAAAGCAAAGTACTCACCTGCCATGTTGCTTGCTCCGTCATACCCTTGTCCTCAAAAGAAGATAAGGCAGGTGAGTTTAATGGTTTGCAAGCAAAAATTATGAGCGAGAATAGTTCAGCTTATTTTGTACATTGTTTTGCTCACAAACTTAACTTGGTTGTTGTGGCCATGGCAAAGAAAATTACTGATGTTGGAGATTTCTTTGATATGATATCACTTATGGTGACTGTTGTTGGATCATCTTGCAAGAGGAAGGATAAACTTAGAGTGGATCATCAAGAAGAAGTGAGGAAAGCAATTGGTAAGGGTGAGCTTGCTACAGGAACTGGACTAAATCAAGAGCTTTCTCTTCAAAGACCAGGAGACACTAGATGGAACTCTCACTATAGAACTTTGGTAGGTTTGTCAAAGATGTTTCCATCGGTGGTTAAAATGCTAGAATATGTTGAGGAAGATGGTACTGATCCTATTAAGAAACGTCAAGCCAGTGGGATTCTAAAATATTTTCAATCATTTGATTCTGTATTCTATCTACACATGATGATGATTATATTTGCTTTAACAAATGGGCTATCTAAAACCTTTCAGAGAAAGGATATGGACATTGTTAATGCCATATTAGATGTGGAATCTACTAAGAGAGAGCTACAAAAGCTTAGATCTGAGCATGGTTGGAATGATCTTCTAGACAAGGTACGTTCTTTTTGTGAGAAGAATGACATTTTAGTGATGGACATGGAAAATGATTATGTGAATCCAAAGAAGATAAGGCAAAGGACTGTTATTAACAACGAGCATCATTATCGGATTGATTGTTTCTTTGTTGTCCTAGATATGTTGGTAGAAGAGTTAAATGGCAGATTCAATGTTATCAATTCTGAGTTACTTTGTTGTATGTCAGCTTTGAGTCCAAGTGATCAGTTTGGTCACTATAATGTTGAGAAGTTGAAGAAATTGGCTTAGTTTTACCCTGATGACTTCAATGATTTGGTGGGTCTTGAGCATGAACTTGATCTCTATTTGGATAATGTAACCCATGATACAAGGTTTGCTAGCTTGGATAATATTGGTGATCTGGATGAACTGATGGTGACTACAAAGAAGCATCTTTCTTATCATTTAGTATACCGATTTATAAAGCTAGCACTTACTTTGCATGTTGCCACTGCAACCGTTGAGAGGTGCTTCTCAGCTATGAAGATTGTGAAGAATGCTCTACGTAGCAAAATTAGTGATGATTTTATGAACCATAGCCTTATCTGCTTTGTAGAAAAAGAATTGATGAACAAAATTCCAAATGAAGTGATAGTTAAACGTTTTCATGCGGTGAAAGAACGTCGTGGGATGAAATGGAAGGTAATGCTCGGCCTAAAGCTCTTATCGTTTTTTAATACCAACCTTCTTCAACGTTTCCAGCCCCCTCAATTTTGATCATGTTTCTCGTTGTTGTTGCAGGTTGTAGATTAAGTGTTAGAACAATGTTTCAATGTTCTCTTTTGCAACTTCGGAACAAGATATTGTTATATTGATGTGATTAATTTTATCTCAAATGGTTAGTTTCCTTTCACATTTCAATGAACTTGGCTACCATGTGGATAATAAAGTGATTATTCCCGTGTTTTAGTTTACATGGATGTTTTTGTCTTGTTGATTTATCATTTATGAATATGGCCATACATTTTTTGCCCCCTCTCAATTATTTTCCTGGGTCCGCCCTTGGTCCACCACTCACGTATCATAGAACCAATGCCATCTGCTCTTTGTCAGAAATATCACGACACTCATCAACCAATAAGTTGAACACATCACTGCCAATTTCTTGCAAAATACATGACAAGATTTCCTCTGCAAAGCATTCATTAATACTTTTCTGAATTTTTGGAGACAACATTTGATTATTATGTGGGGCGTTTTTGAATGCCTTGGCTACAATTTCATTTTGACTAATAGTATACTCCATCAACTGCAAATAGTTTCCTTTATTTACTGACTCTTCTGATTCATCATGACCACAATATGGTTGTCCCTGATGCAACAAGTATCGACAGACATCAATTGCATCATTTACCCGAATAAGATGCTCAGTTTTCTCAATTTCACTTTGCTTGTGTAAGGCTACTGGGATTGATTGATCTATGTTCCGTAGATCCTCACAGTGTTTTAGTGCTCTATTGTGGAAACTGTTGCGATCACCTACATGAGTCACAAATCTTTCTGGCTTCTTCCAATTGTGAAAGCCATCTACTACAAATGCATCATGCCCAGGTTTGTTACCTTTGATGTTGTCCCTGAATAAATAGCAACACAAGCAATATGCATTGTCATTTGCCTCACTGTACTCTAGCCAAGTACCACCATACTCCTCATACCAATCAGGATTAAAGTACCTATTGGTCTTCCCAATCATCCTTGGCTTAAAAGTTTTCGGTTTAGGTAGATGGGCTCCCCATATCAAGTATTTCCTTCGTATGTCCTCATGGTGATTGGGATTGTAATCTATAATCCTCTTCCTTTTAGATGGATCCCTAGGAATCTTCTCCAAATCAACTAGTTCGGGCATCGTGGAAGTTGTTGATTTTTTAAAAAACCTCTCCTTTAGCTGTCCTGTAATATTAAGTGCCAATAATTCAAACGTCAATGGAAAAAAGGTTTGAACTGATCTAATCACACAAATTGATAAATTATACACAAAAGTTAACAAGACTAAGATGTTTTTTTAACATTGAAGCAAACAAACAAAAAACTTGAAGAAAAAAGTTCTAGGGATTTACCTTGATGTCAATTGAAGTTAGGGAATTGCAGGAGGTCAGGAGATTGGATCACCGTCGACTGTCGCCGTGTTGCCGCAGTGCCGCTGCAACGTCGCCGGCCAGGTCGCCGGGAGCGCGAGCAGCATGGGACGGGCGAGGGTCGAGGGGGAGTCGACGATTGCTGGCGGTGCTGCAGCGAGCCGGTGACTCGCGGCGGTTTGAGATTGAGGCGATACGATAGGCGAGGGCTTTCTTTAGTCCCGTGCGTTTTTTTTCCAGGAATCCCAGTGCGTGTTTTTCTTAACTGGAGGCGCTGCACGCTGCGTATGTGTGTAGGCTGTAGGCAGGGGTGAGAGTTACGCTACGGGATGTGACAATCCTTTTTACTGGGCTTACTTTTTTTACCATTGGGCTTCTAAAATATCCAATGAATTAGGGCACGTTATTAGCCTTTGTAGAAGCACTAATGAATCACATGGTAGTACTATACCTCGATGGAAAAAATCAAGTGGGGGCAGCTGCCCCACGGCTCTTCACGTAAGTCCGCCCCTGAGTAGGACGCGCCCTACAACTAATCATAAGATGGACCCTAGGCAGAGTGGCTAGCAGCAGCCGAAATCTGGCGCTACGCTGGCGCCAGCGGGCCGGCCCTCGCCTCGCTTAAGGCGATAAATAGTCGCCGCGCCTAAAAAGAAGCTCCAGCTCTCTTTAAGCGCCACGTTGGGCCAGCAACGGGCTTTGCGTGACGTCTGGAAGGTGGGTGACAAGGCCGGCCTACAACCTCAATGCTTTGCCTCTGAAATCAACTTCCGCCCAGCCCAGCCCTTCCTTCGGTCGGTCAATTTGAAATCAACCCACGAGAGCAAAAAGTTGGAAAGGGCCCAAATATACAAGCGTGCTCTCGTCTCTTCCTTTGCTCTGCCGTCACCTACGCCGCTTCTGCTCGCCGCCGACCTATGGAGCCCACGGCGCCGCAGCGCGGCACCAAGCGCCCCCTGCCTGCGACCGCCGCCGGGGAAGACGACGATGACCGCTCCGCTCTCGGGTAAGTCAACCCAAGCCCCTCCCTCCGGCCTGACCCCTACCTGTTTCCGCCCGTTCTCGCCGGTACCCCGCGTTAGGGTTTCGCGCTCCGGTTCGGCTGATGTTTTTCATTTTTTTTCCTCCCTTCAAGGGACCGCAAGGTGCGGTTCCCCAAGGGGAAGAAGGCCAAGTACCGCGACCCTGCTGCCGCTGGCAGCAGCGGGGAGGGAGGCGCCGCCGCGGAGGACATCGACGACCTGATGAACCCCGAGCTCGCGGCGGTGAAGCGAGCGCGACGGCGCCACCGCAGGGACGGGGACGACACGCAGGGCACCGCCAACGTCAAGGGCTTCGAAATGCGCTACAAGGTATGCAGTGCTATTCCTGCCTTTGAGTTTCTTCTGTGGATCGGATAGTTAGGATTCTTATGTAAGTGATTGCAGCCTTGTAGTTTCTAGTTCCTATGAAGTCTCGTCGGAATTTACAAGCTGCCACATGGCCATACGAGGCAGCACAACTGCCCAGATGATGTCTAGGCAGAATTGGAGCTAATTGCTGCTATACTGTGTTGTCGTGCTACTTTTAAATGCATTTTTCTCTGGCATGGCTGCAACCAATTAAACTATTAAAGTATGTCAATTATGGATATTATTTGGTAATAACATGCCAACTTGGTGAAATTGCCTAGTAACTTCGAATGATCCTGTATTTTTTGTGGAGGTTCTGATGGAAAATTGCAGTTTTGAGGGCATTGAAGATAAAAATAGAGAAGGCGTTCGCGTTTATGTGTGATCTCAAAACGTCCGGTGAAAATGAAAAAACAGGAGCAAACACCAAACAGAAAAAAGTAGTGGCATAGACTACCAATTGGTTTAGTATCTATGGTTAGATTACATAAATTATTAGTTGGGCATTTATTTGGTTCATGTTGAAGCCATGGGCCTATGTTAAAGGGTTAGTGTTTCTTACGATGCATATTGTTCACATCTTAGCAAGTTCTATGCAGGGAAGGATGCATTTCTTTTTACATCATTTTGGTAACAAATGAACTTCATTATTTTACTATGCTTTTCAACTTACGACTGAAATATTACATAGCTGCTCTTTCCTATTGCTTGGCTGTTGTATTAAAGCCTGTGATCATGGCTTTTACTTGGCCTTTTTCATATTTTGACTTCTAAGCATGACAATATATTTATACCCTGCACTTTGCCCTGCTTATCATTGGTAGTATGGTTATTAGGCATAAGTTTGAAGTTAACCACTTTGCTATCATTGTCAGATAACACAGACTTTGATGTTCAACAGGACGACGCCAACTTTATCGATGATGGTATTGAGATAGAACCTTTTAACTTGGAGCAAGAGAGGGAAGAAGGATACTTTGATGAAAATGGGAATTTTGTCGAGTTTGCAAGGGGCAACGATATGAAGGTATGGTCTATTTTATGTTTATTATCGTCTTGGATGTTGCGCATGGAGTTACAATCTGTCAATTTGGTGACGCGATCACCTGTTTTGTACAGGATGCCTGGTTGGATAATGTTGAAGTAGACACCAAATTTGCTGGAAAGGCTCAAAAGAAAAAAGACAAAGAAGAGGAGTTCCAGGACCTTTCTTCTGATGATATTGGAAAGATAAAATGGAGAATAGCATGCATGCTTGAACCAGCAGAAACGGTATGTTCAATTGCAGCTTCTGTATAGCTTTAACTTAACATTGTGATAGTTACAAGAGGGGGACAGGGTTCCTTTGTTGTATTCTTGGCTTACCGGCAACATCACTAGAGAAATGATTTAGTGAATTAGTTTAACTGTAGTCTCAGGATACTTGTTGACATAAACCTGGCAGCGTGTTACCTTTTACCCTTACATCTTTGCTGTATGGATAATCAATCCGAATTGCACTGCATGTCTGTAACACAATGCTGTTTGTTACTTATCATGTCTATTGGAGACTGAGGGGAAGCATGCTCTTGATATGCTCGTGTGCTGCAGTATCTTCTCTCAATGCTGAGGTTATAAACTTGATTTGTAACAGATGAATCCAGAAACTATTGCATTTTTTTCTTCACGCTACTTCTTGGAGCATATGCTTTTATTACAGATTGCACGCCAAATGTTCAGTAAAAAGTCTGATATAGTTATAACCGTAGAGTATGTGCTATACTTTTTTTTTCCTGGACACAGCATACAACCATGTCTACTATGTCACATTGTTGTTGAATCTTTATAGACTTGTAGCGAAACATTGTATGAGTCAAAACCTATCATGAAACAAAGGAAACCATGTGAGACTTTTTTCTATTATTAATAATGCACTCATGGGTTGAATGCATGTTAAATCTTTTCTTGAATGGTGTTCTGCCAGATAATCCAGGCTTTGAAACGATTGAAGAGTACATCCACTGACAATCGTGGAAGAATGACTGAGGGGACCAAGCGCATATTTGATGAGCTGACAGAAGCTGCCATGAAGCTAATGGAGAATGGGGAGTACAGTATGTGTTCCTTTTCTGTTTAATTTTTTTAGTTTGTTAGTTTTTGAATCATTCATTAATCATTTTGGCATGGCAATAACCTTCTGATGATCTGCATTCTTATATCATTTTTTAATGTCCTGCTGTAGATGTATATTCAGATGATCGGGAGACATTTGTACGCGAGGCTGGTTAGTACCTCCCTTATTACTAACTTATCCAAATCTTCTGTTTCTTATCACCATGTTTCACTTCTGATACTACTACATGTTCCCATTCCCAATGTGAAAACAATATTGCATCAGTGTTACTAGTAAAAACCCAATAGGTGACAGTTGAAATGAACGCTATATGAAATGTGTGTGCTTAACGAATATGCTTAATATCAGCTATCACCAATCAGGTACCAGCTTTGTGACATTGTTTCAGTAAAAGCTTGCAAGATACATAGATATGCTACATTTTAGGTTATGCCTATTTCCAACAGAAACAGATCCATCTGTGTTACTGCAATTAATACATGAAATGAATACTTACCACCCATTTGAATCCATTCCCCTGCTTGAATGGGTAGAAGTACTTTAGATGGTTCGTGCTACTTCTGTCACCTATTCTGGAGCTAGCACCATTGTCCATACAAGATGGGTGTTGACATAACTTAGTCAAGCTAACATGATGACTCATTAAACACACAATTTATTTTCCCCATTCAAAAGATGACCCACCGATAGATGAACTAAGAATCTATCCAGCTTACAAAAGGTGATGGTAGAAAATGATAATAAGCAGATAGAGCCTGTTGGTCTAAAAATCCATGTGGATATTTGTTACTTTTATTAATAGTCTTGTAGCTGTATGAGCATTGTGCCTTTTTATTCTTATTGTAAATTATTCCTTAATATTGTCTCAATGGGGATCACACCTGATTACATGTTTCCATCATTTTGCCTTTTGCAGAGGGTTATGAACGTCTAGCGCGTGCTCGACTTGGCATACCAGAAGTTGAAGAAGATATATTTGCAGACGCCACAGAGAATGGCCCAACTACCGCATCCTTACTGGAGATGGACAGTGGTCCTTCAGCTGCCAATACCTCTGCGACAACTGCTATAGCAAATGATGATGATAGTAACTTTGACATGTTCGGTGAAAATGACGACACTGATGTCAATCCTGATTCTGATGCAAAAACTTTAGATTCAGGTTGCAATCCTGAGCCAGTACCACAAGATGCTTCTGGAACCTCAGGTGCTGAAAGTAAGCTATTATCTCAGTGATATCTCTTTATCCTGAGCAATTTTATGCTCTCTCCATTTTTTTAGCAAGAATCATTTCTGTACTTATCAGCAACTCGTTCGGTTATTCTTGCAGAGGTTGGTAATGGAAGTGCGGACTCTGATTATGTCTACGATCCATCGTCAGGGTAGGTTATAGATCTTACTTTATAGTAATTTGCTGCAGTTACACTCTATTTGTATAATTTAGTTTTTCGTTACAGCAAGAGATATGTAGTTAGCAGCTGACTGTTGTACTGTTGAACTCATTACTTGTGTTGATTATACTCCCTTTTTGGTTTTCATGCAGTTACTATTACAGCAGCAGCACAGGCTATTACTATGATGCTGCATCTGGGTGTTATTGCGCTGCATCTACAGGAACCTGGTATTTCTTTTTGCGTTTTTCTTTCATTCACAATCAATTGATGTTGTTTCTTTCTGTGTCTGACCACTTCTTTGTGGGTGCAACAACTTGCTTAGTAGTATGGTTCCCTTTTGGTTAGTACTAGCGGGTAGTTGCCGCCGCGCCCCGTTAGTTTGTTCAAGGAGTTACTTTTTATTATGTTATGAGAATCTGTTGCGCCTTCTCTTTAGCAAACGGAAATTGCTTTTTATTATGTTTTGAGAATCTGTTGCGCCTTTTCTTTTAGCAAAAGGAGACGTGAAATGGTATGATTACATCTAGTGACCGCGTGTTCTATTTATCGAGTTGGATAGTCGATGGTGGTTGAATTTGAATAGTTGAAGGTGGTTAATCCACTGGGATAGAAAGTGAGCTCTCTCACTGAAATGAAAATGACGATAATCATAAATCCATGGAGTTCCGTCCAACACTTTTATTAGACTAATCAACTATCGAGTATACATGCTTACATTTTAAACTCGTGCACGAAGAGCATGTCCCCAAAATAAAAACAGTTCAGGTTAGAAAAAGAAGTGAACGCCCAAACAGTTTAGGTTAGCTAACTCATTCTGTACATAATTTTCCACTACTGGCTGGATGGAAGCAATCATCAAAGATGTCCGCAGCTCAACATTCTGAGCTTGTAGGCATCCCCAAAAGCTTGATATGACAGTTCCATCTTTGATACATACAGAAAAATTCGAAGGATCATCCAGGCACACATGGCTAAATTTTCTCTTAACCTAATTAGCCAACTCATGCACTACAAAATTTTCCTCTACTGTTCGGATGGCCGTAGCTCCACCGACAAAATGACTTTCTTGTAAGATCACCGGAATATGAGCTGATGGAAAAGAGGTCAGTATCATGTCTGTGTGCTTCTATAACTCGAACTCAACATTCAAATTAGCCAAATTCAGTTTGACCTAGAACCATCAGCAAGCACTAAATATAAGTTAAGATTGGAATTTACTCCTGATCCTATACACATAATATGCAGTAAATAGAACACTCCTGATACATTTTACATATGAAGAGCTACACTCCGATGTTGTGTGTCAGGGTTGAGCATTGTGTTGTCGCTGGTAAATCTTGGCATAGTTTTCTGTATATTGTTTAAATACCTGCAGAAATTTTCTAAGTTCATGAAATAGATCAGGCGATATGTGCATAAGTAGTGAGTTGTGTGATGGTCAAAAGATGCAGAGTATATGCATGACAAAATGCTTCTATGCAGATATGATAACCATCTAGAGCTAGAAACTCATAACATGGAGTCAGGAACACAATGACACGGTAGTACAACAAATCTGATTGAGCAAAGTTTGGTTGCTTTAAGAGAAACATAGTTAGCACTTGTTGCATTCTAAGTGTTATCTACAAAATGAACGAATAATAATAATAATAAATCCTATATCATCTCATGTTTTACCAGAACTGTCACATGATACTATATCTTCCAGCTTTCCACTATAACACTTACGACCGAAAGCAGAAGAGTACGCTTAAAGAAAAATGAACTGTCCCGGTAGATACTTTCAGGGGCCTTGGAACAATTTGGATTCCTTGTCTCCACAGATCCTTGCAGGATTGTAATGGATAAAAGATAGATCAGCTGATACAACGGTGAACATAAACATTTGCCAGATAACTCAGTTAAACAACTACCTTTGATGATCTATGGCTGGATATGATAACATGTTAAATATACTGTTATCAAGATATATGATATATCACTGTATGTCAAATAGGGCAATGCACAAATACATCTGAACCACATTTGATTGCTCACAATTATTTCTTGAACTCAACATTTCTTAGAGAATAAATATAAACTCATATAAGAACAAACTATTTCAAACAGAACCACCAAGAAAATGGCAACTTGTATGTATGGTACTAATCTAAGAACGTCCTTGGACACAGAAGTAAAAAAAATCCAAAAGTATCCACCACCAGAAGACCTTTCTTCGCTGTGTAAGTTCATCCCATTTATAATGCACCAAGTGATTGGAATCACACATCTGGATCAATGACCAAATGTGTAACAGAAGCATTCATTAAATTATTTTAACAAATCACACAAATGGAATTCAAATGGCAACATCAGGTGAATGGAAGAGGTAGAGTACAAAAAAGAGAAAAGTAGAGCAGGCTGCCTTTCATTTAATCTATCCAAAAGGAAAACATATTTAAAACTCTCCGATAAGCCTATTACTGGATTAAGAACCAGTTAGGCATACAATTTTCTGTACTATATGCTCACCCTTCAGATTTGAACTCTAATTATAATTGATATGCTTATTACCCTAAGGACTAAAAACCAAGGGAGAACTAAAACTGCACTGGTGCATCTATGTATTACAGCGAAGACACTACAAGACTCCCATTTCCACATCATTTTTTGCTTGCAGGGTAAAAATAGCAGTTTAGGACATATAAACTATTCCCTAAGCTGGTAAATCTGTTTGTGCAACGTCCTTGCGCTCATCTGCAACAACACAAATGAATGAAATAAACCTTCTGGGTATCTCCACCCAGGTTCTGAGCAAGCATCACTATGCTGCCTAATTTACTGTTTCTCAAACATCTTTGTTAACTGATAAGTAAAAGCAACAGTGTAGGTAAATAAAAGCAAATAAACTCCTTTTCACATGCTATGACAAACTGATCCTTCTTCCAGCAGCAGAAAAAGTAGACTAACAATAATTATCTTGAACTAATCGTATGGCCTAATTTTGGAGATCAGTTAAGCAAGCAGATAAATATTAGACCAAGGAGAACAGCAAGAGGTTGTGTAACTAATAAGCCTACTTTACAAATTAATTTGGAACCAAGAGGTTGTGCAACTAATAAGCCTACTGTACAATTAATTTGGTAATGAACTAACACACCAGGATATACATGAGTTGAATGCGAGTAAAGGAAAGGAAATACTCCCTCCGTAAAGAAATATAGGAGCATTTAGATCACTATAGGACTAAAGTAGTGATCTAAACGCTCTTATATTTCTTTACGGAGGGAGTAATAATCTATTATAGCCTAGTTTTGGAGACCATGAGTTGGCTAAGCAAGCACATAAATATTGGACCAAGGAGAACCACCAGGAAAATGGCAACAATGACAAAGAACATCCGGTGTAGGAAGAACTGATCAACAACACTAACCAACAAAATAAATAAGCATTAAGGCACTCGCAATGATCAAAGGAAGGAAAAGAAAAATAGAACTACGAAGGAACGGAGTAGGACCCTACGAAGTATCAGGCTGCCACTTAGGGTGTGTTTGGTTCAAGGGACATGCTAGAGTGGCGGAAACGCTCCTTCGCGAGCGAGCGTTGCAACGAGCGATCTCGTTTCCTCACGCTATCGAAAGCCAAGGACAGATGGGCCCACCCACGTTAACGCATCAGCCCACATGTGTCTGTACAGCGCTGGACCCTCCCTACTCTCTCTCTCCCGTGAACCATAATCTCCCCCCCCTGATTTCAATGGGTGGGGCCCGGGGTGGGGCCAGGATTTACCTCAAACGATGTCCCAGACTTGCTAAAAAAGGCAAATGCGGCCTGTCGGAAATCGCGCGTTGCAGCGCGCGCGCGCGAGATAGCAACGCCCGCTAGAGTGGTTTTGGGTATCCCAACCAGCTAGTTGGGGATAGCCCTTTTTTATGGTTGGTTGAGTGGGTGAGGTTAACCCTTATTTTGTTTGGTTTGAAGGATGAAATGTGGTTGGAGATAGCCATTGATGTGTTTGGTTTGAGGGATAAGCGGTAGACAGGAGTTGTGATGACCTTTTTTATTGAACTGATGATACAAAATTACAGAGAAATATGGCAAATCATGCCAATCTGTATAGACTAGGCCTAACAAAAGGCACTATTTCTCTCCAATTATGCCTTACTAATGTAATCCAAACCAAACCTGAACAGAACGTGTATATATTTGAGGTTATCAGAAAATTGGTAGCTCATCTAGTTAGTGCAAACAATCAGGAGGTATGTGATGCAGCTAGAGGAGAAATCGGCCAACCTGCAGTCATAAAAAACCGTATACACAACAGAATAGTTCATGTTTCATCACTGAGCTTGCTCATGTTCGTTGTTGTGGAGCCATAAAGCTTCGGGAAGAGAGATAATAGAGAAATGGGAGACAGACTGACGCCCAAACATCTCAAGCCGCGGGACACGGGCGCGCTCAGCTCATGGATCCAGCAAACCAGCAACCTCTGGACGCCACTCCCGCATGCCTCCGGCCACCACAACCCCGCCAACGATACGCTAGTTCTCTTGGCCTCGTCCCTGAGCACCCAGTCGAGCCAACATGATACCACCGGCCGCCGCTCGAGTACGCCTCCGGGACGTCGGCAGGGAACGCCTGCGCGAACGACGGCCGCCCCATCTTCTCCAACTGCCAAACTCCCTCCGGCCGCCATCCCCTGCGCTCAGTCTACCGCACCCTCCGGCCGTCGCCGCCGTTGTGTCACAGATGAGAGAGGAGAAGGGATTCGATCTGTTTGTGAGGAGGCCGGAGGGTGGGAGGTAGCAGAAAACGATTCGGGGTGAGCTATCGGAGCCAGCGAGAGGGTGGTTGGCTTCGTCCGCCAGATTTTGCCGGCTCCGCGCAGCCACCGTTTTAGCGAATATTCTAGGAATAATGGCTATCCTCATCCCTTCTATCCCTCAAACCAAACGGCTGGCAACAACCGAAAAAAGTGGCTATCCCTGTCCCCTGAGGGATAGCCCATGAACCAAACACATCCTTAGAAAACATACACGGGCGGTAAAGAACGAATTCCATGGATGCCTCCCTTAGGCAGTGACCCACCATCACACGCACACGCAGACGACACAGACAACAATAAAGCACCAGGCTGACAACCAAAGGATGAAGAAGGGCGTTGAAACACCAGACTGGCAAACACCCCCGTCCAGCACACCCGGGAAAATCAACAGACATGCCATCTACAAAAGTGTAAAAGAACAAAAAAAGAATAAATGACAAACCAAACAGAAAGTCAAATCAACAATGCAAAGCATGCTCACCATCAGTAAACAGGGCACCTTCCTGCCGTCAAGAGCGAGCTTTGTCACGATCCAAACGGAGGACCTGCAAATATCAACAACAAACAAATCGAAACAAAGAATCACAAAACAACACAAAGACACAGGAACCAGATTCAGAGAGAAATAGGAACAGAAGGATCTAGTATTCTAGAGCCCGGCTTAGGAAATTGCTTTCAATATGTAATGGTAAAGTCAAATCTTGTAAAACAACACAAAATTAGGAGTATAGCAAGACAATTTCTAGACTGAACCGGGAAAAAAAACCTGCTGCCTTCCTGACATTATGTCGAACACTTGATCGGCATTCGAGCAATGCGCAGGGGGTAGCCACGCTTGATGCTCTGGTCATGGCGAGCCCCTCCATGTTGAACTCCACCTGCAGGGCAGCACAAGCCATCAGCAGTAGCGGGGGCAGATGGACTGCTGGAGGGAGGCAGCTAGGGCACGTACAGGAGACACCGGTGGCCGCACCGTCGCGTTCCATAGCGAGCAGCCGCACCATGCAACCAGAAACCCATGGCGCCGCACATCAGAGGAGAGACAGGGGAGTTGGGAGGTGGGAGGAGCATGAGAGGTTGGGAGGTGCAGGGGGGCCGGGAGATCGGTGGCGCTTCATGAGACAAACGATCTGGAGGGGGGGGGGCGCTGGGCAAGCGCTTTATACGTGGGTAGGGCCGCGAAGCGCTGATAAGGGATTGGGCCAGAGTCTTCCAGAGAAAACGATCTGAACAGTCGACCCACCCAAAACGGCAACTGACGTGAAAAAAGAACGTGGCTAATCAGCCCGGTCAAAGTGGCAACCGACCTGAAAAAAGAACGTACCAGACCATGAGACCTGCACAGAAAACGCTACACGTATCCATATTACCCTATCACACGCGTCATTTTCACAGGAGCCGTAAAAAAAATAAAAAAAAAACCTGCTTAGAGGAATCGAATACCGTGGAATAATTGCGATGTTCACGTGGGCGTTATCCAAATAGGTGACTAGATCATGGTAGTTACTAGTTAGGATTGTATCCTTGAATCTTAGTAGTGAGTTTGTTATTTTCAAAATATCGCCCGATTCACCGATTTATCATCTGATTTATCGCTTATCGGTGGGTGACCGCTAAGATTATACCTTATCTTTGCTATTTATCATTTGGGCCGATTTATCACTCCGACGAGCGATTAATCGGGAATCTAGCGATTAATCGGGCTGGTCCCTGTGGTTAGAAACCCAAAAAAGGGTCTCCCGTTCAGTAGTCTGCCGCACATCACACTTCATCCCCCGTTCGATAGGCCATGTGCTGTAGTGTTGTCCTATTTATTTGTCATTGGCTCATATTTTGACATGTAATATGTAGTTATATATTGATATAGTGTTGTCCTATTTAAATTCTTACAACACACTGATGGTTATTTCCATTTTTACCTTATTAGTGCTTGGAACCTGGGAATTACAAGCAAAAACTGACCGATTAATAGTCGACCGATAAAATTGATTAATCGGTTGATTTCCAATTAATCTCATATCCCCAGCCGACCGAAACGCTAACGATACGCGATATCCTCAACATTGGTTCTGGGTATCCTGGAATGATCCAAGGTTCATTGCAGTCATTCTCGGTTATAGAGGAATTGCTTATTGTTTTATTTCACAGTGATTTTTCATTGGGCTGCCTTGTAATGTTTATCTTATTTCATCATCATGATAAAGTGGATAAGCGTGATTCCAGGTTTACTGCCAGTTGCTCTCAATTGCTAGCCAGTTATAATTTTTTTACATGTAACACGTGTCCACTTCACCATTGTAATAAAAGATGTACCCCATATATAATAAGGGTGTATCCTGTAGGATCGAAGTATGTCTATCAGAGGGGGGGGGGGGGGTGAATGGGAGTTTTAAATTTTTCTCGGAAATATCAAAACTCTCGGAACCCAGCAGCGGAACGAATGAAAATACAGTAAACAGTGAGCGAATACAAACTACCGAATGTAAACTAATCACATGTACCGAGGTAAATCACATGATTGAAATATGGCATGTCACAGTTCGAATATAAAGAAGGATAGTAGAAGTGACCAGTGATGCTCGATGGCGACAAGGTGTTTGGTAGACCAGTTCGCCCTTCTGCACAAGGACTACGTCTGGTTGGAGGGGTTGTGATTTAACACAGAAGATAAACTCTCTTCGCCCTATTCTCCTCGACAATTGGTTCGTCAACCAATGCCGATTACTCGTGGTAGATACTTGACGGCGATCTCCAAACCTTCACTGAAGATAAACTCTCTTCAGCTCTCTTCGCGAACCACAATACTCTTGGTTGCTGAAGATTTTGCTCGGTGAAGACAATACTCTTCGACACTCGAGCTGACACCTATCCGTCTAGAGAGTTGCAGCTCTCAAGAGTAATAGGCGGAGCGTACTGGACTTAGATTCTAGTGATGCTGAACCACTATCTAATTTTTCGGCTCTAGGGTTTTTCTCTCGGTGGATTTTAAACTCAAATCTTTCGGAGAGGGGGTTGCTCAACAATCTTCTCAGGATCAAAACGGAGCAGCCACCGGACAACGCCGGCGCGGGGTGGCTATTTATAGCCGCAGCCTTCCCTGGGGGGAAATGACCATTTTGGACACGCGGTCCAGCTAATGGCCAACCGACACGTTCACAACGGTCGGATTTGGGAGCAACGGTAACATTACTTGCGGAGCAAGAAATGCTAACTCCTCGGTCAGAGTCAAATCTCTCGCAGCGAAGAAGATCACCGTCTCTTGCTGGCAAGTATTTGCTCGGAACACAAAGAGATTTCTCTCGCATCTTTCATAGGATTTGGGTTTAGCATTAGAGAATCAAAGCTTTGAACGCTACACCCCTCTTAATAGTACGGTGGTCCTATGACTCAATGAAAAGAAACGAAACAACGAAAAGAATGCTACGTCTTCTCTTCGTCTTCAATTTCCTCGGCTGCAGTCACTTCCTTCGGACAGGCACCGAACCAATTGCTTTACGTCAGCAATTTTGAGGGTCACTCTTGTCGTCATATCCTTCGGTGATAACTTTCACTGCAACGCAGGGGATAACCTTTGGAGATATGAATCCAAACTTCTCTCAACTCCAGGGACCTGTTACTCTGTGTGCACTAGCAAACACATCAGTCCCTTACTGTTTGTCAACAATCTCCAAAACATAAGGAGGCAACATTATTGCACCAACAATCTCCCCCTTTTTGGACGATTGATGACAAAACAGATAATCATCGAAGTGAAGATAGATAAATGTAAAATGGGTTAAACAAGAGTGAGTAAGCGTTATTTGCTCGAATATGAAATGAACTCCCCCTAAATGTATGCAGGGACGAAAGATATGAGATAGATTCTCCTGCAATAATTGAAGTATATGGAGGAAGTTTCAATCATTCGAGACATTTGATTCGCACTGATGAGATATAATCCATCGAGATCTTAGTGCAGTCAAAGTTAACTTCTGATAATAATTCCACCTGCAAGACAAATACTTCGAGAGAAATGGTGCAGCAGCAGGGGTTATTAATATTACATCACAGAAGACAATCGAGTTTGACAACTAGAAGCAAATGGACTGGGACCGACAGTTTCAAACTCGAACGAAACCAAAATAAATGAAACACCAAAAGCAAATCTATCGAGACTCGATGTAATTCTCCCCCTTTTTGTCAACAAGTGTCAAAAAGGTGACGAATAACATGAGTGAAGAAACGCAGATCTTGGATCAATCAGTGGCATCGCCAGATGAGCTGTCCGAGGAGATTTCTTCTTCGGAAGTGACTGGAATAGCTTCGTTTTCAGCAGCAACAGATTTTTCTTCAAGAACAAGAGCTTGAGGTTGAGCAGACGAAGGAAAAGCTGGAGTGGTCACTGGAGGAACACGAGACTGCACATTGCCTTCGGTAGGTTTCTCTGTTGGTGATGTGGCTTCAGATTCATCAAGCAATTTACGCAGCCTTAGATGAAGATCAGTTGTAGGCTCACGAGCAGGCAGAGAAGGAGTCCTATCTTGAAAATCTTCAATAGTGAAGCCTTTGTCAATATAATCATAAAGCTCTTGGAGATTGACGGTCAGGAGTTGTTTTTCGGTAAAGAACTTGCGAAGCAATTTCCAGAGTCTTTTCTTATTTTCATCAGCAATCAGATGCATTATCCTCGTGCGATTGTTAATTGCATTCAGCTCGGAGGCAAGATGTTCTTTCTCATGTCTATCTTCTGCAATATGTTGCATGAGCAGCTGTTGAGTACGCAAACTGACTTCGAGTTGCGATGGAGGTTGAGGCGTAATCTTTCGGTCGCGCTGAGGCAGACGAGGCCCATCAAAGTGCTTGTGATAGTCGCGGGAGCTTGAAGCAGTCGACTTGCTCGAAGAAATATCTTCCATAACTTGCAGAGTATCGCGAACTGGAGGAATGAAGCTTTTGTGGCTTTCCTTCGCAAGATACACTGTGCGCATGGCATGATCAACAACTTTCTGTACCCATGGCGCAAACACTTTGATGCAAAAGGGATATTGAGCTGAATCCTTCAGAATACGTAGGAACATGTCTTCCACATCGAAAATGTATCGCTCAGAGATAGCATATATTGCATTGCGAAGAACATCTGAGATGGATTTGTTCGGATTCATACCAACCAATGGGCAAATGGTGTATGAGAGCATATGGAATAGCGTCTGATTGTCGAATGATAAATGCTCAGGACGAGGAGGACCAGTGTAGTCACGAATCTTTTCGGGATCCATTGTGCATCGAAAGAGTTCATCCGATATGACATCAATGTTGTGAACTTGAATGTTAGTGTTACCGTGCTCAAAGCGAGGAAAATGGAAGTGCGAGACAAAATCTGTCGAAGTGCACTTGATGCGTTTTCCTTCGGTCATCCATTCCATAATCCATTTTGAGCTATCTTTTTCATCACCAGAGATGTACACCGTTGCATAGAATTGAAGAATGATTTCTCTGTTCCACGGGTGCTCGAACTCGAAGACCTTTGTGAGGCAGAAATCATCCAGATCCTGAAGCAATTGATTAAAACAGCCAATATTTCGCATAGCAGGAACGTCCAGAAATTCATGAGGAAAAATCTTCTTGCTCTCATAAAGGACCCGAGAGTAATAAATAGCTTGTTCCTTGGTCCAGAACCGAGGTGATTCAGAGGTGCGCGGGCCATCGTACAGACTGGCCTGAAAGAATTTTGGATGCGCATTCCGATTAAAAAGCGGTCCTTTTGCGCCTGCGCCTGTCGAGAACAATGGCAATTCTTCACGGGGATATGGATATTTGAGTTCTTCAGGGGAAAGATACTCATCACCATATACAACTGAGTCAGACCGGCGGGCAGAGACAGATTTTTGCTCGGTGGGACCAACATCTGGCATACGTGCGACTGTATCGATGGATAACTTGAGTGGGGAGGGAGCATGAGGCACAACAGATGGTGCAGCAGGGGCGCTTGGCACTGGAGCAGGTTCATCAACTTTGGGCACCGAGGCCAAAACATCCATTGGAGGAGGCTGAGACTGTTCCACAGTAACTTGTTTTTGCCCGTCGACAGATGGAACTGGGACTTGTGGCGCTTCTTGAGCTGGAGAGGCTTGGGGCTCGGAGCGAGGGATTTCACCTTCCTCAGAAGCAACGTGTTGCGAGGGAATTTCAGCCCGAGCAGGGGAGGCCACAGGCGCTGATTCAGTTGGCCTTGGCGAGGGAGGAGCATCCGTGTCCTTAACAGGTGGTGGCGAAGGAATAGTAGGCTCAGAAGATTTTTCTTTCTGAGACTGAGCATCTTGACGGACAGGAGACGGTTCCTTCGGAGCTGGAGGTACATTTTTCTTCGCCGTTTTCTTTCTTTGCTTGATCTTTTGCTTCGCAACATGATCAATATGGCCTTTAACCAGATCATTGTAGCCAGTTACTTTGGCTTGATGTTCATCACAAATTTTTCGAACAATTTCATCAAGATCTGTGTGAAAGCGCAACCTTCGGTTACGTAGAAGACTCATTGCTCGGTTGATATCCTTGTAGGAATCTTTGAGTGTGTTGATGATGAACTTTGATGAGGCAGTTTTCATTCGCTCATTAAGATCCAGTAGTTCGGCGGAGAGGGAATTAATCTCAACTGCATCATCTCTCAGTTCTTGCACTACTGATGTTGCTTGAGTAATAACTTCGGCAGGGATAGGCAAAGATGCCACTTCTCCATCGAAAGGGTTCTCCACAAACTTATCGAGCTGCTCCATGATAAATATATGATCATAATAATGAGGTGCATCTGACTTGCCAGAGGGAGCAGTCTGAACAGGAATATGAACTTGCTCGGAAGGTGGCTTAGAAGCCAATGGTTGAGTCAGTGTAGGTGCAAATTTAGCAACCTCTTCCTTCGGAGCAAAGGATTGAGAAGCATCTTGCTCGGTAGACGTCTTGATCTTCCTCACTTCAGGTATGGGAATGTTTTCGCCAGGCTTTGCAGTATTCACTGGAGCATCAACTACCAAATCCTTCAAGTCAATTGCATCTGGATGTGGAGTTGTGTTCACGTGCTGTTTCATGGTGACAGTGGTAGCTGGCGTTTTTCTGGCAGGCAACTTCTTTGATGGCGCCAAATTGATCCGAAGATTAGGCAGCACGGTTGAGGTGGTAATGTTCACATCCTCGCTGAGAGCAGCAGCAACCTCTTCTTTGGTGAGCGGAGGATCATCTTCATCAGCCGAGGAATCATCCATATTTGCTTCATCTGCTGGTACAGCCTTTTTCTTCTTCGGTGCACGCTTTCTCTTTGAAGCAGCAGTATTAGGATCATGCTTGTGTTTGGTACGTCCTTCAGATATCCCTTCAGCCTTTTTCTTTTCCACATCATCTTTGAGAAGACGAAGATTTTCGGCTTCTCGAGCCTTTTTCTTTTCAGTCCTCTCAGCTCTTTTGACGGCATTGCGTTGACGCTTGGCAAGCTCATCGGGATATGAGGCAGGAGTGCGAAGAGAGGACTCATGAGCATTTGCCGGAGGAGGTGGTCTCTCTTGAGGTCCATTTGACTTGATTAGAGAAAGTTCTCGGCAGTCACCCCACGGTGGATGGAATGCAAAATTCTGAGCAAAACGAGGGGCAACGAACTCATAATTGAACCATTTGCGCACCCAGTGGTATCTCGTTCGTGTTTTGATTCGCCCGGAACTGTGTTGTATCGGTCATGAGAAATATATCCAGCTGTGTTTGTGAGAGCCTGTCTGCCACCCCTCTTCTTTTTCGGAGCAGTTTCTACTTGCTCGACGTCATTTTGTTCGGCCCTTTTTCTCTTGCTGGTTGACGGGCCTACCGTTGGGCCCTTAGCATTCGGAGCTTTTGATTCATCAGCAGTGCCCAATGCAATATCATCTCTTTCAGGCTGGCTACGCTGAGCTGAATCTGCAACTGACTGCATTTTCCTGTGAACATAGATAGATGCGAGGGAAAATGGGGACAGGGTTACGAATGCACACAGCTAAGATTTGGAAAAACAGAAATCGTTTTTGATGAAGAGGTAGATGCAGACTTTGAGAAATGTTTCGGGCGAAAGAAATGTATAGAACGAACTAGTAGGTTCGAAGAAAATACTAGTAAGTGTGCTAAGCATTCCGTTCGGACGAGACACAACACAAACCCTAGATCTGAAGTTTTTCGGATGCGAGGGACAACTACAAACCACATCCACAAAAGTTACCTAGCAGTAAGGATCTGAGAAATTTCAGTAAAACAAGGCTATTTCTACCGCGGACGAACTTGAACTGGATGAACGTAAGAACAAGTTCGCACTGCACATACCCTAGCTTGGTGATGTGCAGCAGCTACGGCGGCGCGGAGACGAAGATGATCCGCGGCGGCGAGGGAGGACTCCGGCGACCCCTTTCCGGCAGTGAAGCGGCGAAGGTGGTCGGCGTCGTCGAGCTCGAGGAGGAGCAGTGCGGTAGGGCTTCGGTGAGTGGCGATGGTGAAGACGCGAAGTGAATCAAGGAAAGGGGGTGGCTCAGTATTTATATGCGAAGAAGAAGTGACCGCACCTTGTAAATCTGATCGGACGGACGGAGTCAAGGGACGTTTGCGATTCAACGGATAGGATAAGCTGGCAGTTGATGATGAGCACGTGGCAACCGTCATCTAAGAACGTGGTCCAGACCTGGGCGGGAAACCCCAAATTTTGGACGGCTTTCGCCAAAACAGATGAAGTTCGGACCAAAACTTTAGCGTGGTCAAGGACACCAGATAAAGTTTCGTTCACAGATGAATTTTGTGCATTCATAACAGAACAACATAGACTGGAAGAGATAGAATAGAGGGAAAACAGGGTCCTAGATATTTCACTCAGACGAAGAAAAACAAATACTCGAGAGAAAAACTATGAGTGAAATTCATTCGGACAAACACAAAATCCTCAAGTGCAGCTCATCCAAGAGAAATTGTGGTGGCGTTACCCACCGTATAAGAACTGTATGACCCCGAGCGTCGCACAATTATCGTAGCACCCGGTTAGTCTAGTTCTTCGTTAATGTATTCACTCTCAGAAAGAAAATTTCACTTTGTCGAAATTTTCAAACTCTTCGAGTGTTATGCACCCATTCCTTCTAAGATGTGGAAGTGTTGGTACGGGTGCCGAGTCCCGCTTACTGCACGTTTGCGGAATCTAGGATATTTAGCTCACACCGTAACGCACAGAATCTTTTCTCGTCGAGAGGCTTGGTGAATATATCGGCGAGATTCTCTTCGGTGTTGACGTGACTGATAACAAGATCCTCTCGAGCAACATGATCGCGTAGGAAATGATGTCTGATCTCAATATGCTTGGTGCGAGAGTGCTGCACAGGATTGTGTGCAATTTTGATCGCACTCTCATTGTCGCACAATAGAGGGATCTTCTTGACCTTGATGCCATAATCCTTCAGAGTCCGCTTCATCCATAGCAACTGTGTACAACATGCGCCAGCAGCAATATATTCGGCCTCAGCCGTAGAGAGTGAGACACAATTGTGCTTCCTTGACGACCAACAAACCAATGATCTACCGAGGAAATGACATGTCCCCGAAGTAGATTTCCTATCAACCCGGTCACCTGCATAATCTGAGTCTGAATAGCCAACGAGGTCAAACTGTGCTCCCTTAGGATACCATAAACCTAAGGTGGGGGTGTGAGCCAAATATCTCAGAATACGCTTGACCGCTTGGTGATGCGATTCTTTCGGTGCAACTTGAAAACGAGCACACATACAAACACTCAACATAATGTCAGGTCTGGATGCACATAAGTAAAGCAAAGAACCAATCATCGAACGATAAGCTTTCTGATCGAAATCTTTACCGTACACATCTGCGTCCAGCTGGCCATTAGTGGGCATGGGAGTTTTGTAACCCTTCTGTTTGCAATCTTGCATTTTGAACTTCTTAAGACAGTCTCTCAGGTATTTCTCCTGAGATATGAAAGTTCCATTGTCCTGTTGACGAATTTGCAGTCCGAGAAAGAACTTAAGTTCACCCATCATAGACATTTGATACTTCTCGGACATCATTCGCCCGAATTCCATGCTGCAAGCATTGTTAGTACAACCGAAAATAATATCATCCACATAAATTTGACACACGAATAGATCGCCATCGATAGCACGAGTGAAAAGAGTGGAATCAGTGGATCCTGGCTTAAACCCTTTGTCGAGCAAAAACCTCTTTAGAGTGTCATACCAAGCTCGAGGGGCTTGCTTCAATCCATACAACGCCTTTTTCAACCTGAAAACTTTGTTAGGAAACTGAGGATTTTCAAAGCCAGGTGGCTGTCTAACATATACTTCCTCATCAATTTCACCATTGAGAAAAGCACTTTTCACATCCATTTGATAAAGCAGAATATCATTGTAATTTGCATAAGCGAGAAGAATACGAATTGCCTCAAGGCGTGCAACAGGAGCATAAGTTTCACCGAAATCAATACCTTCTGCCTGTGTATACCCTTGAGCGACAAGACGTGCTTTGTTCCTCACAACAATGCCATTTTCATCTTGCTTATTTCGGAAAATCCATTTTGTGCCGATGATATTGTGCTTCTTAGGATTCGGTTTGTCAACCAATTCTCACACATCATTTAATTCGAATTGCACCAACTCTTCTTGCATGGCATTCATCCAATCGGGATCATTCATGGCTTCCTCATACTTGGTAGGCTCTGTCAATGAGACGAAAGAGAAACTGCCACAGTAGTTAGCCAACCGAGTGCGAGAACGAGTTGTGGGTCTGTAACCTGGATTCTCGAGATCTTAGAGGATTAATGCAGGGTCAACTCGATTTGCCACTCGTGGGTGAGGATTTTCTTCTTGATTTTCATTTTCCTTAGTGTCAGCATCAGGATTGGCATTAGTATCGTCATTTCCATCATGATTGCCATTTTGGTCGGCGTTAAGATTTGGGTTGCCATTTGTGTTCAGTGCGGCATTTGCTTCGGCAGTAGCTTGGCGTGTCCGTCGAGCTATGGGAGCATCATCATCGGAAGAATCAGGTAGATTTCCTTCGACTGGCCTGACATCCCCAATGGCCATTTGCCGAATAGCATCCGAGATCGGAGGTTCATCTATCACATTAGGCAGGTGCTCCTTTTGGGAGCCGTTAGATTCATCAAACCGCACATTTACCGTTTCCATAACTTTCCCGTGGTGAGAGTTATAGACACGATAAGTATGCGAGTTTGAGCCATAACCAAGAAGAAAACCTTCATGTGCTTTGGGTGCAAACTTAGAATTATGATTCATGTCACGAATGTAGCATGGTGCACCAAAAACACGTAGATAAGAAACATTCGGTTTCTTGCCAGTGATAAGCTCATATGAAGTCTTCTTAAGGAATTTGTGAAGATAAACACGATTCACAACATGGCAAGCAGTATTAATAGCATCAGCCCAGAAACGAATAGGAGTTTTATACTCACTGAGCATTGTTCTCACCATTTCAATAAGAGTTCTATTCTTTCGCTCAACAACTCCATTCTGTTGGGGTGTGTATGCGGCAGAGAATTCATGAGTAATACCATTTTCATCGAGAAAATCTTCGATATGAGTATTTTTGAACTCAGTGCCATTGTCGCTTCTGACATGTTTAATACGCACTTCATATTCATTTTTAGCTTTCTTGGCGAATCTTTTGAAGATGTCTTGGGTGCAAGTTTTGTCTTCTAGAAAGAATACCCAAGTGTATCGAGAAAAATCATCAACAATAACCAGACCATAATGACTGCCTCCGAAACTTGCATAGTTTTGAGGCCCGAATAGGTCCATATGAAGAATTTCCAGTGGTCTCGTTGTGGTCATAACAGTTTTTGATGAATGATGCTTCTTGCCCAATTTACCAGCCTCACAAGCAGCACAAAGACGATCCTTGTCGAATTTCACATCAGGAATACCACGGAGATGATTTTTCTTCACGAGTGTCTGCAAGTTTCTCATACCTGCATGACCAAGTCTTCGGTGCCACAGCCATCCTTCGGTTGCTTTCGCAAGCAAACAAGTTCGGACTGAGGGACCCTTAGAGAAATCCACAATATATAAATCACCTTTTCTATTTCCTTCGAATACGAAGGAATTGTCAGTGGCCATGAAGACAATGCATTTGAATTTAGAAAATAGAACTAGCATGCCTAGATCACAAAGCTTGCCGACAGACATAAGATTGAATCCAAGAGACTGAACAAGTAAAACATCATCAATGTTCTTATCCTTGGATATAGCAATTTTACCTAACCCAAGTACCTTTCCTTTGTTGTTGTCGCCGAAAGTGATGTACTTCTCAGATGACGCAGTTAAATTTGGGTCGACAAACAACGACTTGTCTCCGGTCATATGACTAGTGCATCCACTATCCATTATCCATTCGGTACACCCGGAGACATAGTCCTGCAGAGAAATCAGGCTTTCTTAACCACCCACATCATTGTAGGTGGCTTCGAAACATATGAGCGAGCAGGATATGATTTCTTTCGAAAATTATGTGACTTGTAACTTGAGTCAGTACGAGCATAATGGAAAGAATAAGCATTGAAGTTTCTTCCTGACGAATGAATATAGTGGTTTGGTGAAGCAAGTATGTACTCATTCCGTCGAATCTTTTCAAGGACATATCGAGCATTTTCTTCCTGCATGGTTAGTAGTCTAGTGACAGATAATGCCTCGATAGTTTTCCTGGGCACCCAGATAGATTCCTTTGGGGGGCCATTCCTGCTGTTTGGACCAACATAGCGAGCAACAACCTCACCACGTTGGTTTTTGAACAACTTATAGTTGTCCAGAGAATCATCATATGAGTATTCGGGGATTGGCGAGTCATATCCCGAAAGTAAAGCTGGATCGAGCGTTTTGCTCTTAGCAGGCACCCACACAGTGCGAGGATATTGATTCGGTTCCCAGTAGGAGCCATTCTCATTTAGTTTCCTTTCGAAACCGATACCTTCCTTCCTGGGGTTTTTGTGAAGAATGGATTTCTTCAGAACATCACACAGGGTTTGATGCCCTTTGAGAGACTTGAACATTCCTGTCTGAAGACGATCCTTCAACCTAGCATTTTCATCAGAAACAGAACCATTTTCCTCGACCGAGGGGTTAGCATTCACAGAAGATTCAGCATTTGATTCAGCATTGCTGCGTTCGAGACATTTTAAGCAAGGAGGTACAAACACTTCAGGTTTCTCTTTGAGTTGTTGGGTGAGAAGAGAATTTTCTCTGATCAAATCATCATGAGCCTCTCTCAGCAACTCGAGTTCCTGTTTCCGTTTCAGGTAATCATAAGTCAATCTTTCGTGGTCAGCCGAGAGAAAATCATGACGATCTGAGAGATCCTTCATTCGAGACTCGAGAGTGGAATACTCTTCGGTCAACGACTGATTTTTCTCCATCTCCTCAACCAACAACCCTTCAGACTTCCTGAGGGTTTTCTCAATTTTCTCGAGAGAGTTTTGTTGTATATTAGCAATTTTGATCAGTTTAGCATAGTCATCCTCATCAGAAGAATATTGATCACTGGAGTGAACCTTGTGATGTTTGGAGGATACCTTTTCTTTCGAAGCTTTGGCCATGAAGTAGTACGCAGGAGACACGTTGTCGCTCGAATGATTTTCGAAGAAGTTCGATGCAGGAGTAGAGCCACATGCTATGCCAGCCATGCCAGAGTCGGAATCCTCCTCTGATTCATCAACCTCTTCGTCGTCAGAAGATGCTTCTTCGGAATCCATTTCCTTGCCGATGTACGCCTTGGTCTTGCGTGAAGTGTTCTTGCGGTTGGACGAGGACTTGGAGGGATTCTTCGAGGAAGATCTTGACGAGGACTTGGAGGAATCCTTCTTCTTGAAGAACTTCTTTGTTTTCTTCTCATCATCGGAGTCGTAGCTCTTGCTCTTGCTTTTGCCATGGTTTCCTGAATCATATCTTCCACTAGCACGGATTTCAGCTTCCCAGAGAGGGCAGTCCAAAATGAAATGACCTGGCTTTTTGCACTTGAAGCAGGTGTAGTCTCCTGTTGGCTTTGATGAAGATTTGGAGCCGCCAGAGTTGCTGGATCTTTTCTTCTGAAACTGATTTTTCCTATGAAGACGCTGGAATCTTTTCGTGATCAATGCGAGATCCTGACTAATCCTTACGGTGTCATCTGAATCTTCATCGGCATTTCCTTCCGAGGAAGAATCAGGCACAGCCTTGAGAGCATGACTTTTTCGGTGACTTGAGCCATAGATCTCTCTCTTCTCTTCTTCTTGTTCTTCGTGGGTGTTTAGCCTTTCCATGATATCAGCAGAGTCGAGAACTTTGAAATCAGCTCGTTCCCGAATCATCAGAACAAGTGTGTCGAACGAACTGTCAAGAGACCGGAGCAACTTCTTCACAACTTCATGATCAGTGATGTCTTTGGCGCCGAGACCTTGTAGCTCGTTTGCAATGTCACTCAGACGATCGAAAGTTTGCTGACAGCTTTCATTTCCAATGCGCTTGAACCGATTGAACTTGGCCCGAAGTGTATCAATGCGAGCTTCTTTCTGAGTTGAAACACCCTCGTTTATCTTTTCGAGAATGTCCCACAATTCCTTTGCAGTTTCACACTGACGGTAGCGAAGAAATTGAGCACGAGAGAGATGGCCACCAATTTCATCTTTAGCTTGAGCATCCATCTGAATGAGTTTCTTCTCGTGATCAGTGGGGACCTGGGGTACTTCAACTGTGAATCCATTCTGCACCACATTCCACATATCATCATCAATAGCTCGGAGACGGATCTTCATCTTCTCCTTCCAGAAGGGATAGTCCGTCCCATCGAAGATGGGAATCTTGAGGTGCGACTTGTAGCTCACTGAAGACATACTTAAACTCCAAGGTGGTTAGACCAAAATGAGCAGAGTCAAGGAGAACCTCGCTCTGATACCAATTGTAGGATCGAAGTATGTCTACCAAAGGGGGGGGGGTGAATGGGAGTTTTAATTTTTTTTCGAAAATATCAAAACTCTCGGAACCCAGCAGCGGAACGAATGAAAATACAGTAAACAGTGAGCAATACAAACTACCGAATGGAAACTAATCACATGTACCAAGGTAAATCACATGATTGAAATATGGCATGTCACAGTTCGAATATAAAGGGTAGTAGAAGTAACCAGTGATGCTCGATGGCGACAAAGTGTTTGGTAGACCAGTTCGCCCTTCTGCACAAGGACTACGTCTGGTTGGAGGGGTTGTGATTTAACACAGAAGATAAACTCTCTTCGCCCTATTCTCCTCGACAATTGGTTCGTCAACCAATGCCGATTACTCGTGGTAGATACTTGACGGCGATCTCCAAACCTTCACTGAAGATAAACTCTCTTCAGCTCTCTTCGCGAACCACAATACTCTTGGTTGCTGAAGATTTTGCTCGGTGAAGACAATACTCTTCGACACTCGAGCTGACACCTATCCGTCTAGAGAGTTGCAGCTCTCAAGAGTAATAGGCGGAGCGTACTGGACTTAGATTCTAGTGATGCTGAACCACTATCTAATTTTTCGGCTCTAGGGTTTTTCTCTCGGTGGATTTTAAACTCAAATCTTTCGGAGAGGGGGTTGCTCAACAATCTTCTCAGGATCAAAACGGAGCAGCCACCGGACAACGCCGGCGCGGGGTGGCTATTTATAGCCGCAGCCTTCCCTGGGGGGAAATGACCATTTTGGACACGCGGTCCAGCCAATGGCCAACCGACACGTTCACAACGGTCGGATTTGGGAGCAACGGTAACATTACTTGCGGAGCAAGAAATGCTAACTCCTCGGTCAGAGTCAAATCTCTCGCAGCGAAGAAGATCACCGTCTCTTGCTGGCAAGTATTTGCTCGGAACACAAAGAGATTTCTCTCGCATCTTTCATAGGATTTGGGTTTAGCATCAGAGAATCAAAGCTTTGAACGCTACACCCCTCTTAATAGTACGGTGGTCCTATGACTCAATGAAAAGAAACGAAACAACGAAAAGAATGCTACGTCTTCTCTTCGTCTTCAATTTCCTCGGCTGCAGTCACTTCCTTCGGACAGGCACCGAACCAATTGCTTTACGTCAGCAATTTTGAGGGTCACTTTTGTCGTCATATCCTTCGGTGATAACTTTCACTGCAACGCAGGGGATAACCTTCGGAGATATGAATCCAAACTTCTCTCAACTCCAGGGACCTGTTACTCTGTGTGCACTAGCAAACACACCAGTCCCTTACTGTTTGTCAACAATCTTCAAAACATAAGGAGGCAACATTATTGCACCAACATATCCCATATGAAAAATTGCTAGTGAAGCATCCATACCTAATTTACCTCGAGCATCCCAGTATCCCTGAGCATTTCAGCTCGAGTTGTTTTTTGTTCTAATTTGATGCATGGCCAATTGACCATAGAACTGCAGAATGCATCCAACAAAGCTTTTGACACAAGAAATATGCAGAACATAAGGGAAAACTAGCTTTGTCAGTTTGAACCGGACACACTGGTTTGTGGAAACGGGTACCAGATCCAAACCGTGCTGTTACCATAATCTCATGTAACTGAGTGATGGATATGCTGGCTCTGCAGTTTTCCATTTAGAGAACAAAGTTGCTTGTCGGCATCCATATCATATAACTGCAGTATTTTTGTAGTTGATGTACCCTATGACCGAGTCCTTGCTGCAGGTCTCTGAATGCTGGCAGTATCTGTGTTGATGTGCTATATCGTATTTGCAGGTACTCGTACGACGAACAATCAGGCACATACACAGAAATGCACGGCGAACAAACTGGCATGCACAAAGATTAGAGGGAGAGGGGGTCAAGGAGTAGCCAAGCTGTAATAGTTAGCCCCCAAGCTAGGTGGTTTGTACTCCCCAGTGTGGTGTAGCTTCAGTATGCAGTAGAGCTGTAGAAGCCCTGGATCTCAACTCTCATGGCAGAATTATCATGTTGATGAGGAAAAGAGTTGGTTACTTGTGGTTGTAGGATGTTGGTTGAAGTTCATGCGATCATCCACAGAGCGTTTGCTCAGTCATGAGTTGTCGTTTTTCTCTAACCATTTGCCGACTTGGTTACGCTGGCCCACCATGTTCATGCAGAAAGAAACCTGTAACATGTGTTATGATACATCGCCCTTTGTGAAATTTGAACCTCACTGTAACTTGTGGGACCATATACAAGCAAGACGATTGTTGGTCCTGATTGAAGTTGCTTTGACAGAGAAGGTTTTGTAGCGCTGAATGTTGCGTACTTGGCATACCACGAGCACTTAATTTTCTCTGCGTTGCTCTATACATCTGGGTTTCCCACATGGAAATTCTACATTTTTTTGTTAACTCGCAAGGCCAAGCGCTGGCTGTCGTAGTCGCTCGGCTTCAGGACAGAATTTATCATACGTGCGTATGTTGGTAAGAAACTAATAAGCCCGAGTGCTTTCATGCGGCTTGCTAGCTCGATAATTTTACTACTAATACCTAGTAGGAATATACTCGCAAATGATATCCGTATGCGCATTTTCAGCATTCGATATGCAGGATATAGGAGGAGGTCAACTGTAATGCTTGGCATATACGACATGTATACCACCTGCACCTGATCCGGGTAAAACATTCATCTGGCAGATCGGTCAATGGATGTTTGTGGTTGCCTTTTTGCACCGGTGAGTCCAAGTCAAAACCCCAGCTTGTGTACACACGCTGCACGTACGTGCAGCTGCTACAGTCAGTGACTGCTGGCCGAAGAGGATGCAAGTTGCGACAACTAGTACTCCTAGCTAGCTACAGGATCCAGCCTGCGTTCACACGATCGTAGTAGTACCCCTATACGTGCAGCTGCTGCTAGCCGAGGAGGATGCAAGTTGAACCGTCTTAGCCACAGGAGGATCTACTCGAGTACCCGTATCCAAACTGTCGCGTCGCATGGATGCACGCCTACGCCTTGATATTCAAAAGACCCTTCCATCGTGTCAGCAACAAGAAGGAGCAAGAGCGGGAAGAAGGTGATACTGGTTCAAACGAGAGGCCCAAGCGCAAGCCTCGCTTACCCACTCGACTTGCAGGCCAGGAATGGGCCTTGGGCCTTGTAAAAGCATAAATACTCCTTTTCCATTCAGTAGACGGTGGCGATAGGCAAACGGCTGGCTGGCCAGCTAGATAGCGTGCTCTGCTTTCTTCTCTCGTTTTTCCCCTTCTCTGAGATCCAATTGTAAGACATTGATTCAAGTTCCATGGAGATATAGATGAGAACCTCACAATCTGGCATCAGAGCCCATCGATCCGTCGGCCCTTCCGGCTCACCAGCGTCATACCCTATTCGCCGACAGGCAGCGAGCGGCGGCGATGGACCGCATCTCGCCGGAGACCAGAGCCATCTACGACTTGCTGCGGGCTGACTTCGACAAGTCCGACCGCGACCGCGTCGATTCCACGACGGCGGCCATCTCCAAGCTCGACGCGAAATTGGACCTGCTTTCATCCCGCATCGACGAGGTCAAGCTGTCCATCGGCGTCGACATCGACGAGCTGCGACATGGGCTGGACCGTTCCTCGTCTGCCGCTGCTGATCCGTCGAGAGGTGCGCCTCCAACACCCAACAGCATCGCGAACGGTGGCCCGTCTGAATCCGAGGGACACCGCGTCGACATCGAGAACAGGGGTTCCGGGCATCGACTCTACGTTCCACCGCCGGCCAGAGGTACGCAGATCGACCAGTCCCTACAGAGAGTTCCGTTCAACTTGATCGAAAATTTTCGCTCAAATTCTACTGATGTGTTCGGGTATGGTCCTCGAATCGAGCTTCCCCGTTTCGATGGTTCCAACCCAAAACTCTGGCAGACCCGCTGTGAAGATTACTTCAAATTTTGGGGGACACCAGCGAACCAGTGGATTTCTCTCGCAACTGCTCTGTTCGAGGGGCCAGCAGCTCGATGGTTGGAATCTGTACGCCGTCGAGTCCCTAATGTCACTTGGGATGAGTTTTGCAGGCTGTTGTTATCCAGGTTTGGTCGTAACTTGCATCAGTCGATCCTCAGGAAATTTTTCACCATTCAGCAAACTAGTACAGTAGAAGATTATGTGGATCGTTTCTCTGAACTGTTTGATCAATTGGCTGCTTATGAGACATCTCCCAATACTGTACATTATGTTACCCGTTTCATGGAAGGTCTGAAACCTGCTGTCAGGATTGCCGTGGGTATCCAACAACCTGTCGATCTCGATTCCGCATATCAACTGGCCTTGCTGCATGAAGAACTAGGACTGAGCCATGCAATCCCGAGTCCTAACAACCAATCTTCTCGTCGAGCAGCTGCTCTACCGTTACCTCCTCCTCCCAGTACAACAATGAACATTCCTGCTCCGCGCATCTCTGAAGAAAAGAGAACTGTTGACAGTTACAAGCGCTCAAGTTCAGAAGACAAGTGGGGCGCGCTGCGTGCTTATCGCAAGGCTAAGGGACTATGCTTTATCTGTGGGGAACGATGGGGTAAGGACCACATTTGCAAGCAGGAAGTTCAGCTTCATTTTGTCCAGGAAATGGTTGAATTTTTGCAGCAGTCAGAGTCGTCTGATGTGAGTGACAGTGAGAACTCTCCATCGGTACATATGATCACCCTGTCTGCTGCTGCAGTTGGTCAAGATAGAACTGCTTCAGTCAAAACAATGCAATTGCGTGTTCAACTCCAAGGGCTCAATCTATTGTTCTTAGTTGATTCAGGCAGTTCTCACTCCTTCCTAGATGCTGCTTTGTCTGACAAACTACAGGGATTGTCACCCACACCATCCGTGCTTGTTAAGATTGCCAATGGTGATACAGTTCCCTGGAATCAACAGTTAGTTGATGGTGCTTGGTCTTGTGCAGGACATAAGTTTGTATCTTCATTCAGAATTTTTCCTCTGGGCAGTTACAATGGCATCATGGGTCTTGACTGGCTCTCATTACACAGCCCTATGTTGGTTGATTGGGAAAATCACTGGATGTCTTTTGTGCACTCTGGAACAGAAATTACATTGTTGGGCACAGCTGCAGTACCACCTGTGATAGCAGTATTGGAAGTATGCTCACTGTTAACCACAGAAGATAGCCCTATTCCAGCTGAAGTTCAGTCTGTTTTGGATGAATTTCAGCATTTGTTCGAGCCACCCAAGGGTCTCCCTCCTAGACGCGCCTATGATCATACAATTCCTCTTATACCAGGAGCAACACCAGTATCTCTGAGACCTTACAGATTGGCACCCAAACTGAAAACTGAACTGGAACGACACATACAGGAAATGCTCTCCAGTGGCATCATTCGACCCAGCAATAGTCCTTTCTCCTCACCACTTCTTATGGTTAAGAAGAAAGATGATTCGTGGCGACCTGTGATTGATTACAGGCATCTAAATGCTATGACACAAAAGGGGAAGTTCCCTATACCTGTCATCGATGAACTATTGGAAGACCTTGCAGGTGCTAGCTGGTTCAGTAAGTTGGATCTTCGCTCGGGTTATCATCAAATACGTCTAGCTCCTGGAGAAGAATACAAGACAGCATTTCAGACCCATCTAGGTCATTATGAATTCCTGGTGGTCTCTTTTGGGCTGACTGGTGGTCCAAATACATTTCAGTTTGCTATGAATGATACTCTGTCCCCTGGGTTACGCAAGTACGTTGTGGTTTTCTTTGATGACATACTAGTCTTCAGTTTCACTCTGGAGGATCACTTAGTACACCTCAGGCAAGTTCTGCAACTTCTATCTGCTCATCAGTGGAAGGTGAAACTGTCCAAGTGTGCATTTGCCCAACGACAGGTTGGTTATTTAGGTCATGTCATCAGCGGATCTGGTGTTTCCACGGATCCCAGCAAGATATCTGCGATTGAATCTTGGCCTACACCAACCAATGTTAAGCAAGTCCGGGGTTTCTTGGGATTGGCCGGATATTACAGAAAGTTCATCCGTAATTATGGGATTATCTGCCATTCCCTCACTGCACTTCTGAAGAAGGGAGCAATTTTCTGTTGGACTACAGTAGAAGAGCAAGCATTTCAGGCTCTGAAGAAGGCGCTTATCTCTGCCCCGGTGCTTGCCCTCCCAGATTTCCATAAAACATTTGTGATTGAAACTGACGCCTGTGATGTGGGGATTGGTGCTGTTCTTTCTCAAGATGGCCATCCTGTGGCTTATGTCAGCAAGGCATTGGGGCCAAAGAATCGTGCACTTTCAGTTTATGAAAAAGAGCATCTCGCAATTTTGTTAGCTGTAGAACACTGGCGTCAGTACTTGCAATTGGGTGAGTTCATCATTAAAACTGATCACCGCAGTTTAACAAGCTTAACAGAGCAAAGATTGCATACCAATTGGCAGCAAAAAGCATTGACCAAGATGATGGGTCTCCAATACATAATCATTTATAAGAAAGGGGCAGAAAACAATGCAGCTGATTCTCTTTCTAGACGACCACATGATGCTATGGAACTGCAAGCTATCTCTACGGTGCAACCTGCTTGGCTGTCTGAAATTGCAGCAAGCTATTCTTCTGACATGTTTTGTCAAAAACCGTTACAAAAATTGCCTGCTGATCCATCGGCAGATGCTCGGTATTCTCTGAAAAATGGCCTATTATGCATTGATAATTGCATATGGGTAGGTGCTGATTCGCAACTGCAGACTAAACTGGTCCTGGCTTTTCATGCTTCTCCTCTAGGGCGGCATTCTGGCTTCCCAGTTACCTTCAGGAGAATTCGTCAGTTGTTTAGGTGGGCTGCAATGAAAGCTTTCGTCAAGGATGTGGTGAAGCACTGTTTAACTTGCCAGCAAGCTAAGCCGGAGAGAATTCCATACCCAGGTCTGTTGCAACCTCTGCATGTACCTAATTTACCTTGGGAAATGGTAACAATGGATTTCATAGAAGGGCTCCCTGTTTCCGGTCGATACAACTGTATTTTGGTGGTGATTGACAAGCTTTCCAAGTTTGGTCATTTCATTCCACTACACCACCCCTTTACAGAAGTTACAGTGGCTGAAGCTTTCTTGGACACAGTGTATAAACTACACGGTATGCCCATATCTATTTTGTCTGATCGTGATCGCATCTTTACTAGCACTTTTTGGAAGGAATTATTCCAGCGTGTGCAGGGGACACAGCTCCGCATGAGTTCAGCAAGGCATCCGCAATCTGATGGGCAAACAGAGCGTGTGAATCAACAAATAGAATGCTATTTGCGCTGCTTTGTCAGTAATCATCCTACCAAATGGTCCAAGTGGCTGCCCTTATGCGAGTATTGGTACAACACGAATTGGCATTCAGCTACCGAGAAAACTCCGTTTGAGATTATCTATGGTCATCCGCCTAGGCATTTTGGCATTGCTCCTGATTGTGCTGTGTTGTCTGAGGATTTATCTCAATGGTTGGAACACAGGCATGTTATCTTCAGTTCAGTCAAACAGCAACTATTGCGTGCCCAGCAACGTATGAAATTGCAGGCAGACAAACACCGATCTGAGAGGGTTTTTGCTGTTGGTGATGAAGTTTTCCTCAAGCTTCAAACCCTACATTCAAGCTTCGGTAGCCCCTCGCGCCAATCACAAGCTTGCTTACAAGTTCTTTGGGCCCTTTAAGGTACTGGAGCGTGTAGGCGAAGTGGCTTATAGATTGGCTCTGCCGGCATCGAGCAAAGTGCATCCTGTCTTCCACGTCTCCTTACTGCGACAGGTTCTCAAACCAAATCATCAGCTCCTGCCTTCCTTGCCAGTACCTGAGGCCAACCTGCAAGTTCCGGAGAAAATTCTGCAGCAACGAGTGGTTCGTCGTTGTGCTAAGAAGTTTCTGCAAGTATTGATCCAGTGGTCGGACAGTGCCCCAGAGTTGGCTACCTGGGAGGACCAAGACACCCTCAAGCAGCTGTTCCCTCGTGCTCCGGCTTGGGGACAAGCCGTTCTTCATCGGAGGGGGATTGTCAGCAACAAGAAGGAGCAAGAGCGGGAAGAAGGTGATACTGGTTCAAACGAGAGGCCCAAGCGCAAGCCTCGCTTACCCACTCGGCTTGCAGGCCAGGAATGGGCCTTGGGCCTTGTAAAAGCATAAATACTCCTTTTCCATTCAGTAGACGGTGGCGATAGGCAAACGGCTGGCTGGCCAGCTAGATAGCGTGCTCTGCTTTCTTCTCTCGTTTTTCCCCTTCTCTGAGATCCAATTGTAAGACATTGATTCAATTTCCATGGAGATATAGATGAGAACCTCACACATCGGCTCTCACACGTGCAAGTGCAAGTCAAGGCTCACCCGTGCAAGCTCCGAGACCAGTACTAGTATGCGTCTGATCTGACACCCGCCCGACAAAAAATATGGAGACGTATACAGACACGTACGCACGCATGCAGGCATGCACGCAAGCATGAAATCAAGCGTGACCGTGCATATGCGACGCACCAAAGACGACTACTCTACTCCGGACAAACAAACAAGTTGACGCATATGTTGGTCAGAGCGCGCGGGGCCGGCTGGTCTTGGTCGATGGGGCGAGCTCACATGAACCACGTCCGGATACGGAAACAACCATGCCGCACGCGTGCGTGCGTACGTGCGGGCAAGCTACCTTTTTTTTAACACAGTACAGACTGAGCCGGCATATCATCTTGAGATTTACGAAGTCACCGTAGGCGCCTCGTCGTCGACGGGAACGTCTCCTTCCACTGAAAGCGCATTGCCGGAAATTCTGAAATAAATTCAGGAATAATGCGAGCATCAGGACTTGAACCCTGATGGGCTGGGGATACCACTGTCCCTCTAACCATCCAACCACAGGTTGGTTCGCTGCTCGCAAGCTACGTAGCTCCATCTTCTTGCATTCTCTTCTGTTATACGTACGCGTGAGCCGGATTGATTAGAAAAGGCTCGACGAATCCGTTCCAAGCTCGCACCCGTGATGCCCAGATACGGTGCGCAGAAGAGTGTGCCATCTCCGTACCCCGATCCTCTCTGACAATTCCAATGATCCAGACCAACGAATGATTTGACCGGCCGTGATCGAGCAATACCTTACCTAGCTAGCTGCGTATAAATACGGAGCTTCCATTCTTAGCATGCACCCATAGTTACAAATCTATATACAATTCTGATCAATGCAACAGAGTGCAGCAACGGTTGCTACTAGGACTACGATGTGCGCCACCGAGGAAGAGAACAAGAAGCAGCAAGGTCGTGTGCTTGGAGCGGCGGCGAGCAAGGGCGGGCCGTCAGTCGAGGCGCTGGCCATGGCCGGCGGACGCCGCTGCATGTCGGCGGGGGCGTGCTGCTCCGAGCCCGACCACGTCGACGACGACGACAAAGCCATGCCGCCGGAGCACCTGCGCGCCTTCGAGGCGTTCCTGGAGGAGGTGGTGCCAGTGGGCATGATCATGGAGTCGCGGCGGGAGGAGGAAGCGCGTCTCCGTCGTGGCGGGCGGCCGCGGAGCTACGACGAGGACGTGAAGGAGAAGCTCAAGCTGTGGGCCAGGGCAGTGGCCAGGGAGACCACGGGAGGAAGGAGATGAGTAGTAGGCTGGCTACACGTACACGTGCGTGCAATGCATGCATGTGTGCAATCAGTACCCATGATTCAATTTGTTTCTTCGTGGAGCTAAAAACAGCTAAGCTAAATTACCCCCCCAAAAAGGAGAGCTAGCTAGGTTCTGTTCAATTCATTCTGTTGATGACTTTGTAATTGTTATGTTTGTCTGCACATACACGGCCGGTGACATTCTATGGCAATTGTTAAAACGGTTTTGCTAAAACTCAGCTAGCTTGAGTTTTAGTTTGGCATCATTCACGTATTTAACCGTACGATTAATTGCATGCAGATTCGCACTGATGTCTAGCTATTAACCTTTTCGCTAGTTGTTGCTGGGTTTACGAGTTGTGACAGTCTTTTGGGCTTTTCTATCTTCAGAGCGGAGACGAGCTTGTCCTCGAGAGCAACTAGTTGACGAGCGCTCCTTCGGGAGCCTCACAACGATCACTTGGGGTGGGTTGGAAGCGCGTCATTTGGCGCGCTCTCAACCGCCGTCACGTGTCGCGTTCTGGGCGTTTCCTTCGGAATTTTTTTTTCACACGCGTTTTCGGCTTTTTAAACGGGTTTTCTTCCAGTTTTTCCCCCGGTTTTCCGTCTACATCATGTCATCTTGCTTAAGGCGTTACTCTGTTTATCATGAACTTAATATCATAGATGCATGCTGGATAACGGTCGATTGGTGGAGTAATAGTAGTAGATGCAGGCAGGAGTCGGTCTACTTGTCACGGACGTGATGCCTATATACATGATCATTGCCATGAATACGTCATAACTATGCGCTTTTCTATCAATTGTCCAACAGTAATTTGTTTACCCACCGTATGCTCTGCGTTCGAGAGATAAGCCTCTAGTGAAAACTATAGCCCCCGGGTCTATTTAAACATATTATGAAAGCCAAAAATATCTTACTGCAATTATTTATTTTTATTTTGTTTTGCAATTTATATATCTACATATACAAGATTTGATCCTTGCAAGTAACGAGTTCAAGGGGATTGACAACCCTCTTGCCCGCGTTGGGTGCAAGTATTTGCTTTTGTGTGTGCAGGTGCTGTTCACTAGGGTCAGTGGCGGAGGTAGGGGGTGGACAGGGTGGGCCATGGCCCACCCTGAGATCTGAAAATAGCCTCTATAGTACTGTAGCAGAAAGGCCAAAAAATAGAAGAAAAAATAAATGTATATGTAAATTGCACTATTGGCCCACCCTGGCCCAGTGGGCTAGGTCCGCCACTGACTAGGGTTTGCGTGATTCTCTTTTTGGTTCGATAAACCTTAGTTCTCACTGAGGGAAATACTCTCTACTGTACAGCTTCACCCTTCCTCTTCGGGGAAAATCCCAACGCAGCTCACAAGTAGCAGTCACTTATTTTGGGACGGGAGTATTAGCCAACCAGGCGCGGTAAAAATTCCTCGAGGCCGCAGCCTTTACTCCTGCATGCGCCTTGTCTGTCAATATCCCTCTGCATGCAGCTGCATGGAGCTCACATCCGGCGACCCAGTGCACGTCTCGTGTTCAACTAGATCAGGAGCGCGCCTTGGCGCGGGGGTGCCGGTCCCAATGATGTGGTCAAACAGGTAATGATCGGTTAGTAGGAAGCATGGTTTAGCGCACATATTCAACAATATAACGAAACTTCCGGTTCAAGAGATATGTTTAGTACAGAGTAACCGCACAGAAGAAATGTGTTTACAAAGATATATCAAGAGTAAGGTATAGTTGCTGACCAGTATAACTGAGTTTACTACAGAGCATACAGATTAAATATACATAAAAAACAAAGTGTAGTTGTTGCCTAGGATAACCGCAATTTCACTACAAAGCATAAAGGCACAATTTGTACCAAAAGCAAGGCACAATGTTTGCTCAGGACGACTGACTTGCATCAGATAGTACAAAACATAAACATATAAGTTATGTAAATATAGCCAAGTAGTTCATACCGGTAGGTGTTACAGGAGATGTTTTATCTGCTCATAAACACAATTGAGATAACAAACAATTGGAAACGATGCTCTGGAAACATCGATAATAGTAAGGCACTATTTTTGTTAATCAAAGAACATCTATGACAGCTAATAGATGATCATTACAGATAACTTCTTCTTCCTCTTTCCAAGCAAAAAGGGTATTTTCTGAGACAAAGCTAATGCAATTAGCAGTGGACAATACTTATCAGAATTAGCTCATGAGCATAGGCACTATGCAAGCTATACAAAATTCAGATAGACTGGAAACAAATCAGTAACATTATGCCTGTAGAGTATTAAGTAGAAAAGATATGTTACTGAGAGATCCAAATGAATATTGCAGCTAAAAAAAGGTGCCTGCAAGAAAAGATGATGTAGGTGAGAGCAACATATCAGCCACTTGATACTTGAGTAGGAAAAGGATGATACATACGTACAACTGGAGTAACTTCTGTCAGACGATGCCGCGACAATAGCAAAGAGGAAACTGTGTAATTTGACTTCAGATTAACAGCATATGTGGGTTATTTGTCGGACTCATTACAACCACATGTCACTAAAATTAAACTTTCTAAATCATAATAAAGAATAATAATCCACAACCATGTGGATAAATATGAAATTTTACATTCCCATGATCTAGCTAAGTTTCGATTCAATAATGCAGTTCAGTGCAAAGGTATAAGCAACATGCGAAAAGGAATATTCCCAATAGAGAGCAAATAAGCCAGATTTGCTGCAAGCGGATACGTCCCAAACGTATCTACTTTTCCAAACACTTTTGCTCTTATCTTGGACTCTAATTTGCATTATTTGAATGAAACTAACCCGGACTAACGCTGTTTTCAGCAGAACTACCATGGTGTTGTTTTTGTGTAGAAATAAAAATTCTCGGATTGAGCTAAAAATTTACGGAGAATATTTCCATAATATATAAAAAATATTGGCGAAGAGAACTACTGGAGGGGGTCCACCCAGGAGCCACAAGCTTAGGGGGCGCGCCCACCCCCCAGGGCGCGCCCTGTGAGCTTATGGGCCCCACAGGCCTCCGTTTGCCCTAATTCCAACTCTATAAGTACCGTCTCGTGGAGAAAAAAATCAGAGAGAAAGTTTCATCGTGTTTTATGATACGGAGCTGCCGCCACCTCTTGTTCTTCATCGGGAGGGCTGATCTGGAGTCCGTTCGGGGCTCCCGAGAGGGGGATTCGTCGCCGTCATCATCATCAACCCTTCTCCATCAACAATTTCATGATGCTCACCACAGGGTGTGAGTAATTCCTCCGTAGGCTTGCTGGACGGTGATGGAGTTGGATGAGATTTGTCATGTAATCGAGTCAATTTGTTAGGGCTTTATCCCTAGTATCCACTATGTTCTGAGATTGATGTTGTTATGACTTTGCTATGCTTAATGCTTGTCACTAGGGCCCGAGTGCCATGATTTCAGATTTGAACCCTCTATGTTTTCATGAATATATTTGAGTTCTTGATCCTATCTGCTACTTATATGCACTTGTTATTGTTTTGATCTGTAGACCCCATAGTGACAATTGTTTGGGATACTCTCCGGGGATGACTGTAATTCGAGAAGTTCATGTATTCACCATGTGTTAATGCTTTGTTCCGGTTATCTATTAAAAGGAGGCCTTAATATCCCTTAGTTTCCTTATGGACCCCGCTGCCACGGGAGGGTAGGACAAAAGATGTCATGCAAGTTCTTACTATAAGCACATATGACTATTGATACGTCTCCAACGTATCTATAATTTTTTATTGTTCCATGCTGTTATATTATCAATCTTGGATGTTTTTATAATCATTTACAGCAATTATATATCATTTTTGGAGACTAACCTATTAACTTAGTGCCCAGTGCCAGTTGCTGTTTTCTGCCCTGTTTTTGTTTTACAGAAAATCAATACCAAACGAAGTCCAAATGCCACGAAACTTTTTGGAGATTTTTTTCTGGACAAGATAAACACTAGAAGCTTCGGGAGAGGGCCAGAAGACCCAGGAGGTAGCCACGAGCCACCAGGGCGCGCCTGGGGGGCAGGCGCGCCCTGGTGCCTCGTGGGCCCCCCTTTGCTCCGTTTGACCTAATTCCACCACTATAAATTCAGGAAAAAATAGAAACCCTCAGGAGAGTCCACGAAGTACTTTTTCCGCTGCCGCAAGTTTCTGTTCTCGAGAGATCCCATCTGGAGGCCTTCTCCGGTACTCCGCCGGAGGGGGAATCGATCACGGAGGGGTTCTATATCAACCTTGCTGCCTCTCCGATGATGCGTGAGTAGTTTACCACAGACCTTCGGGTCCATAGGAAGTAGCTAGATGGCTTCTTCTCTCTTTTTGATCTTCAATACAATGTTATCCTCGATGTTCTTGGAGTTCTATCCGATGTAATCACTTTTTGCGGTGTGTTTGTTGGGATCCGATGAATTGTGAGTTTATGATCAGATTATCCATGAATATTATTTGAGTCTTTGCTGCACTCTTTTATGCATGATTATTATAGCTTCGTATTTCTTCTCCGATCTATTGACTTGGTTTGGACAACTGAGTTGATTTATCTTGCCATGGGAAGAGGTGCTTTGTAATGGGTTCGATCTTGCGGTGCTCAATCCTAGTGACAGAAAGGGACATGACACGTATGTATCGTTGCTATTAAGGGTAAAAAGATGGAGTTTATTCATACGTGAGTTTATCTTGTCTACATCATGTCATCGTTCTTAAGGCGTTACTCCGTTCTTTATGGACTTAATACACTAGATGCATGCTGGATAGCGGTCGATGTGTCGAGTAATAGTAGTAGATGCAGGCAGGAGTCGGTCTACTTGTATTGGACGTGATGCCTATATACATGATCATTGCCTTGGATATCGTCATGATTATTTGCTTTTCTATCAATTGCCCAACAGTAATTTGTCTACCCACCGTATGCTATTTTCTTGAGAGAAGCCTCTAGTGAAACCTATGGCCCCCGGGTCTATCTAAATCATATTACTAAAACCCTAAAAATATTGCTGCCATTTTCTTTTATTTCTTTTATTTTGTATTTTTGTTTCAATCTATCTATCTATCACATACAATTTAATCTTGCAATTGACCGCCGAGAGATTGACAACCTCTCATTTGCGTTGGGTGCAGGGATTTGTTGTTTGTGTGCAGGTGCTGCTAACGAGGTGTTGCATGATTCTCCTACTGGTTTGATAACCTTGGTTTCATAACTGAGGGAAATACTTATCTCTACTGTGCTGCATCATCCCTTCCTCTTCGGGGAAATACCAACGCAAGCTACAAGTAGCAGGAAGAATTTCTGGCGCCGTTGCCGGGGAGACATCATCAACATCTATCAAGTACCTTTGCATAAACTCTCATCTCCTTGTATTTACTTTATTTGCCATTTGCCTCTCGTTTTCATCTCCCCCACTTCTAAAATGTTTTTACAAAAATACAAAAATATTTTCCGTTTGCCTTTTTGCTTGTTTGCTATCTTTGCTTGTGTTGCCATGTGCCTTCTAATTGCTTGCATCTTCGCTTGCTAAAAATCTATTGCTATGGATACACTTAAAGTTTACTACTTGAATCATCTTCGATCCATTATTGCTCGTGCTGAAACCCCAACTAGTTTAGTTGAGGGAAAATCTTTAAAGGAGCATGCTCATTTTGTGCGTCGCCATTTGTCTGAAAAAGGGAGACTCTTATGGCGTCAAATAAATTGTTTGCTATGCTATGCTTGGAATCTATGTGAAATTTATGATTTTACTTGTTGCTCTAAGAACCCTAAAAAACACCTTCCCTACCTATGTGAATTTAATGATAATGAAATCTTGTCTTCTTATGCCAAGGGTGTTTATAATTACTATGATATCGAACAAATTGTAGAATTTGTTGCTTTTAAGGGTGCTTATGAAGTTGCTTCTTTGATTGAAAAGTATGATATTACTTTTCACAAATCTGATTTTTTTGCCATACTTAAGTATTGCTATGAAAATTATGCATCTAATGCCTATGTTAGTGAATTTATTGAGAGAATGTCTACTGCTTTGGAAGAGAATAATGATACACATGAATCTATAGATAATCGTGATTCCATTGATTCAATTGAAATATCCCCTCTTGATGAATGTGATGCTTGCTATTCTTATGGCCATGATGCCAATATTAATAATGCTTGTAGAGATGAACTTGCTATAGTTCCTTATGTTAAAAATGAAATTATTGCTATAGCACCCATACTTGATAGCTCCTTGAATGAAAAGCATGATTGCAATGATGTTATTATAAATTCTATTAATGTCAATTGTGCTGATGATATGCAAAACTACAAGCTTGGGGATGAAAATTTTGCTATGTGCACTACTTATTGCAATGATCATGATTGGGGTGATAATGCTTCTTATGATCTTGAAAATTTATTTAAGCCTCATGATGAATATGCTATTGATAATAATGTTTGCAATAACATTGAAAGTGGGTTTGGAAGAGTGTCAACTCTAGGTAAAAATAATCCCACATATTTGGAGAGAGTTCAATCTTATGAAATTTTTGATAAAAGTGGGTTTGGAGAGGTCATAACTTTCGTTGATGATAATCCCACTAATTTGGAAGATAATAAAAATTTTATGCATGTGGATCATGATGAGAATATTTTATATGATAGCTATATTGTTGAATTTGATTATGATCCTACATGTAATTATTATGAGAGAGGAAAATATGGTTGTAGAAATCTTCATGTTACTAAATTACCTCTCTTTATGTTGAAATCATCAATGTTTTATTCTTCTCCTTTGCATATGCTAGAAATTGCTTGCCTTGATAATTTGTTTGCTTATAAAATGCCTATGCATAGGAATTATGTTAGACTTAAATATGTTTTTCACATGCTACATGATGCTCTCTTTGTGTTCCAATTATTATCTTTCATGTGAGCATCATTGAAATCTCAAAGTCTATCTTAATGGCTATAAAGAAAGAGCTTCTTGGGAGGCAACCCAATGAATAAAATATATTTTTATTATTTGTTTCTGTTATTGTGAGTTTTTGTGTTTTTAATTAGTGTTTGTGCCAAGTAAAGCCTTTAGGATGATTTGGAAGATAATATAATTGATGCTGTTTGGAAAACAGAAAGTTTTGCATCCAGTGCCTGAATTTGTTTTCTGTACTGGAGCGTCAGAAAAATCTTAAATTTTTACACAGTATTGGTATATGAATTTCCCACGTTGTCCTAATTTTTCAGAATTTTTGGAGTTACAGAAGTATGGCTTTTAAATAGATTGCTACAGACTGTTCTGTTTTTGACAGATTCTGTTTTTGATGCACTACTTGCTTGTTTTGATGAAACTATGGATTGTATCGGAGGGTATAAGCCATGGAGAAGTTAGAATACAGTAGGTATAATGAAAAAATAAAATATGAATGGGTTTGCAATAGTGCTTAGAGTAGTGATTTATTTTGTTATACTAACAGATCTCACGAAGGTTTTGTTGAGTTTTGTGTGATTGAAGTTTTCAAGTTTTGGGTGAGATCACGATGGATGAAGGAATAAGGAGTAGCAAGAGCCTAAGCTTGGGGATGCCCGAGGCACCCCAAGGCAATATTCTAGGAAGACTCAAGCGTCTAAGCTTGGGGATGCCCCGGAAGGCATCCCCTCTTTCTTCTACCAACCATCGGTAATTTTACTTGGAGCTATATTTTTATTCGTCACATGATATGAGTTTTGCTTGGAGCGTCTTGTATTATATGAGTCTTTGATTTGTTTGTTTTTTAGTTTGTCACAATCATCTTTGCTGAACACACCTATCTTGAGAGAGCCACATGTTTATCATCATTTGTTAGAATACTCTATGTTCTTCACTTAATTTTTTTGAGCTAGGCAGTTGCTCTAGTGCTTCACTTAAATCTTTTTGAGCACGGTGGTGGCTATATTTTGAAGAAATGAACTCTCATGCTTCACTTATATTATTTTGAGAGTTGATTGAAATTTTGAAGAAATGAATTCTCATGCTTCACTTATATTATTTTGAGAATTGATAAGATTGAAATTTTGAAGAAATATTTGCACTCTCATGCTTCACTTATATTATTTTGAGAATTGATAAGATTGAAATTTTGAAGAAATATTTGCACTCTCATGCTTCACTTAAATATTTTTGAGAGTTGATAATAGTAACGGTAATTTGCACAAGATATGAATTTGGTCCCAAAGTGATGAATATTCAAGAGGGATATAATAAAAACTTTCATATAGATCATTGGATATGATAAGTGTAATTCCTTGCAATAGTTTTGCGATATGGAAATGATAATATGCGAGTCATGTTAGTGAGTAATTGTGATTTAGTAAGAATATTAGTGTTAAGGTTTGTGATTCCCTATGCATGCACATTAAGTCAATAGTTATGCAATGAAATTATATCCTACTTATGGTGCATTATTCGGTGTTAGTTATGTTCAATGCATGTTTATGACCGTTTTCGTTTTTTGGTTGGTTGCTTCTCAATCTTTTGCTAGCCTTCATTTGTACTAAGCGGAAATACTGCTTGTGCATCCAAAATCCTTAAACCCAAGTTGTGCCAAATGAGTCCACTATATCTACCTATATGCGGTATTTCAATGCCGTTCCAAGTAAATTTGCGTGTGCCAACTCTAATTTTCGAAATAATTTTTCCATTTTGTGTGCCCGTACCGCTCATGAAGCGGCAGGGGGTGGCCATTATTTTCCATGCTAGGTGTGTTATTCTCACGATGAGTGTTTATTCACTTGTCATTGCACGAGAGAATGGTTGGTAATAGGGATGCCCAGTCCCACAATGAAATCAAAAATTAATAACAATAAAATTCCTTGGAAAGTGTTGGTATGGAGGGCACCCGTGGATACGGCTAGCCATGGATTGTGAAAGAATGGTGGAAAGGAAATAAACTTTACTTTCTGTTTGGGAACCACCTATGATGTGTCTAACATGGAAAATATTGGGAATTCTCGGTCGTTTTCGACAGGAAAAGCATGCCTCTCAAAATATTTTTATCTCTTTAATTTAAGCTTTGAGCTCTGGCACATTAGCAAATCTCTGCTTCCCTCTGCGAAGGGCCTATCTATTTACTTTTATGCAATTTTTATTTTTACTTTGAGTCTCCATCTTCTCTTGTAAAGCACCAACTAGAGAGCACTATTGTCATACTTGTGCATTGTGTGTAGCTAATATTTGAGTATGTTTCATGAATGGATCAATGATTGAGCATAATGGGCTAGGGATAACTTTCTTTAGCATTGATATTTTGAAAGACATGGTTGCTTGTTAGCATGCTTGAGAATTTATATCTTCATGTCAAATTATAGACTATTGCTTTGAATCATTCAAGTCCAATGTCCATGCTACAAAATAAAAGAATATGTGATGAATATGATAGGAAGCATTCCACATAAAAAATTCTGTTTTTATCATTTACCTACTCGAGGACGAGCAGGAATTAAGATTGGGGATGCTGATACGTCTCCAATGTATCTATAATTTTTGATTGTTCCGTGCTGTTATATTATCAATCTTGGATGTTTTTATAATCATTTACAGCAATTATATATCATTTTTGGAGACTAACCTATTAACTTAGTGTCCAGTGCCAGTTGCTGTTTTCTGCCCTGTTTTTGTTTTACAGAAAATCAATACCAAACGAAGTCCAAATGCCACGAAACTTTTTGGAGATTTTTTTCTGGACAAGATAAACACTAGAAGCTTCGGGAGAGGGCCAGAAGACCCAGGAGGTAGCCACGAGCCACCAGGGCGCGCCTGGGGGGGCAGGCGCGCCCTGGTGCCTCGTGGGCCCCCCTTTGCTCCGTTTGACCTAATTCCACCACTATAAATTCAGGAAAAATCAGAAACCCTCAGGGGAGTCCACGAAATACTTTTTCCGCCGCCGCAAGTTTCTGTTCTCGAGAGATCCCATCTGGAGGCCTTCTCCGGTACTCCGCCGGAGGGGGAATCGATCACGGAGGGGTTCTACATCAACCTTGCTGCCTCTCCGATGATGCGTGAGTAGTTTACCATAGACCTTCGGGTCCATAGGCAGTAGCAAGATGGCTTCTTCTCTCTTTTTGATCTTCAATACAATGTTCTCCTCGATGTTCTTGGAGTTCTATCCGATGTAATCACTTTTTGCGGTGTGTTTGTTGGGATCCGATGAATTGTGAGTTTATGATCAGATTATCCATGAATATTATTTGAGTCTTTGCTGCACTCTTTTATGCATGATTATTATAGCTTCGTATTTCTTCTCCGATCTATTGATTTGGGTTGGCCAACTGAGTTGATTTATCTTGCCATGGGAAGAGGTGCTTTGTAATGGGTTCGATCTTGCGGTGCCCAATCCCAGTGACAGAAAGGGACATGACACGTATGTATCGTTGCTATTAAGGGTAAAAAGATGGGGTTTATTCATACGTGAGTTTATCTTGTCTGCATCATGTCATCGTTCTTAAGGCGTTACTCCGTTCTTTATGGACTTAATACACTAGATGCATGCTGGATAGCGGTCGATGTGTGGAGTAATAATAGTAGATGCAGGCAGGAGTCGGTCTACTTGTATTGGACGTGATGCCTATATACATGATCATTGCCTTGGATATCGTCATGATTATTTGCTTTTCTATCAATTGCCCAACAGTAATTTGTCTACCCACCGTATGCTATTTTCTTGAGAGAAGCCTCTAGTGAAACCTATGGCCCCCGGGTCTATCTAAATCATATTACTAAAACCCTAAAAATATTGCTGCCATTTTCTTTTATTTCTTTTATTTTGTATTTTTGTTTCAATCTATCTATCTATCACATACAATTTAATCTTGCAATTGACCGCCGAGAGATTGACAACCTCTCGTTTGTGTTGGGTGCAAGGAATTGTTGTTTGTGTGCAGGTGCTGCTAACGAGGTGTTGCATGATTCTCCTACTGGTTCGATAACCTTGGTTTCATAACTGAGGGAAATACTTATGTCTACTGTGCTGCATCATCCCTTCCTCTTCGGGGAAATACCAACGCAAGCTACAAGTAGCAACTATATACGGAATACATGTCTACATTACATTGATGAATTGGAGCTATTGTGTATCGCTCTAGGTGGTGACTGTTATATGATGAATGTCATCCAATACAAATATCCATCCCTGATCCAATGCCTATGCTTTTCTCATATTGATCTTTGCTAAGTTACTACTGCTGCTGCTGTTACAATCATCACAAACTGCTTCTGTTACTGTTCTTATTACTATTGCTACTGTTACTGAAACTATCAAAACTATCAAACTACTGTGCTACTAAACACTTTGCTGCAGAGATATTATATCCCAGGTGTGGTTGAATTGAAAACTCAACTGCTAAGGCTCATAAATATTCTTTGGCTCCCCTTGTGTCGAATCAACATTTTTTTGTGAAATTCGAAGACTGTCGCGATCCCCTATACTTGTGGGTTATCAAGACCTTTTTCTGGCGCCGTTGCCAAGGAGCATAGCTCTATTTATTGAGTTCACTTGGGATTTTACACTATGAAGAATCTGAAAGACGCTAAGACTAAGATCGTACCCTCTAAGACGAGGGGAGGTAAGGAACTGCCATCTAGCTCCGCACTTGATTCACCTTCTATTTTAAGTAGGCTTGCGACACCACCACCTGCTGTTCATTCTGATATGTCGCAAGTAATTGATGATACTACTTCTACTATAAATGAAACCTGTGATGATGCTAGTACTCTGCTTGATAATATTGTGCCACTAGGTGAATTTCTTGATGAACAAATTGCTAAAGCTAAAGAAATTGAGAATGTTGAAACTTCTGAAAATTATGCCTACCTCTCCTACTAGAGTTGAATGCCTAAGATACCTGATGGTTATGTTATGGATGGGGAGATAGCTAGAGAATTTCTTGCTTGTAATGATAGAGATGATGTTAAGAAATTACTGAGTAAGCTGGAAGAAAAAGCTATGATAGAAAGAATGAAATATGATCCTAAGTTTGCTGCTTCTCCTATCTTTGTTACTGATAAGGATTATGAATTCTCTGTTGATCCTGAGTTAATTACTTTGGTAGAATCTGATCCTTTTCATGGTTATGAAACTGAAACTGTTGTGGCACACCTTACCAAATTGAATGATATAGCCACCCTATTTGCTCATGAGGAAAAAAAATTGCTACTACTATATTCTTAAGTTGTTTCCTTTCTCATTAAAGAGTGATGCTAAGAAATGGTTTAATACTCTTGCTCCTGGTTGTGTGCGTAGTCCCCAGGATATGGTATACTACTTGTCTGAAAAATATTTTCTGGCTCATAAGAAACAAGCTGCCTTATAGGAAATATTTAACTTTGTGTAATCTGAAGAAGAGAATCTCCCTCAAGCTTGGGGGAGGCTTCTCCATTTACTTAATGCTTTGCCAGATCATCCTCTTAAGAAAAATGAAATACTTGATATCTTTTATAACGGACTAACCGATGCTTCTAGGGACTACCTAGATAGTTGTGTTGGTTGTATTTTCAGGGAACGAACTGTTGGACAGGCTGAAGAACTATTGAATAATATGCTAAAGAACGCCGAGGATTGGACACTTCCTGAACCACCACCTAAACCAACTCTGAAGAAGAGAGGTATTCTATTCCTCAGTCCAGAAGATATGCAAGAAGCTAAGAAATCTATGAAAGAAAAGGGTATTAAATCTGAATATGTTAAGAATTTACCACCTATTGAAGAAATACATGGACTTGATATCCCGACATAGGTAGTAAAGGTAAATTCTCTTTATAGATTCGATGAAGGTGATATTCCTTACAATAAATCTGCTAGTCAACGCCTGGATGAATTTGATAACTACATTGTTAAGCAAGAGAATTTTAATATGCATGTTAGCAATCAATTGAAACTAAATGCTATTATGATTGATTGCTTGAGTGACTTGGTGTTTAGGATTGCTAATGATGTTAAAGGTTTAAGTAAACATTCATCCATGGTTCATACTCAGTTAGAACAAGTTTCCAAGTCACAAAATGATTTGCTTAATGAAATGAATAATAGAATGAATGATCGTGCTGTTAGAGTTGTGACTAGAGGAGGTAGAATGACTCAGGAGCCTCTTTATCCTGAAAGTCAACCTAAAAGAATTGAGCAAGATTCTCAAAGAATTAATGTTGATGCACCTAGTCCATCTAAGAAGAAAAAGAAAAAGAAAAATGATAAAACTTCGCATGCTTCTAGTGAACCTGTGATAGAAAAACCTTCTGAGAATCATAATGATGTTTCTATTTCTGATGTCGAGACACAATCTGGTAATGAGCATCCACTTAATGATAATGATAATGATGATGCTCAACCAGACAATGATAAAGAACTTGATAATGATGTAGGAATAGAACCTGCTGTTGATCTTGATAACCCACCTCCTAAGAATAAAAGATATGATAAAAGAGATTTCGTTGCTAGAAAACATGGTGAAGAAAGAGAACCATGGGTTCAAAGACCCATGCCTTTTCCTAGTAAACCTCCGAAAAATAAGGACGAGGAGGATTTTGAACGCTTTGTTGAAATGCTTAGACCCGTCTTCTTGCGAACACGTTTGATGGATATTTTGAAAATGCCTCCATATGCTAAATACATGAAAGATATTGTCACTAATAAAAGGAAGATACCTGAAGCTGAAATTTCCATCATGCTTGCAAATTATACTTTTAAGGGTGGAGTACCTAAGAAGTTAGGAGATCCAGGAATACCTACTATACCATGCTCCATTAAAAGAAATTATGTCAAAACTGCTTTATGTGATTTAGGAGCCGGTGTTAGTGTTATGCCTTTCTCTCTATATAGAAGACTTGATTTGAATAAGTTGACACCTACTGAAATATCTTTGCAAATGGCTGATAAATCAACTGCTATACATATTGGAATTTGTGAGGACGTTCCCGTTGTAGTTGCAAATGTTACTATCTTGATAGACTTTGTTATTCTTGATATGTCGAGGACAATAGTATGTCGATTATCCTTGGTAGACCATTTTTTAATACTGCAGGGGTTGTTATTGATTGCAACAAAAGCAAGGTCACTTTTCATGTCAATGGTAATGAACATACAGTATACTTCCCGAAGAAACAAAGTTCAATGAATAGTATCAACTCCATTGAAAAAATTGCGACAATTACTATTGGAGGTTTTGAATTTCCTCTTCTGACCGTCAAAAAGAGATATGAAATTCTTATTGTTGGGGAAATGCATATCCCCATTGAGGTAACCTAGTGGTATACGACAATTCTTTGGTTTCATATTACTCGGAAATAGTTTGTTAATAAGACTTGATCAACCTTATTAATGGATTCTTTTTGAGGGGCATGTGGTCGATGAATTTAGTAAGCACAACCTACTGTACCTTTTATTTGCTCTCTGTTATTTAAAGTTCAATAAAGTAGAATGCCATGATTATCCTGTTTTCTGAATTATCCATGCAATAAAAAATGTCCCAAAAATAAAAGTTCTCGGAATGACCTGAAAATTTAGTATGGTTTTTTCTACATTATTTAAGAATTTTTGGCACTGAACACACCCCAGGGGGTGCACCTATGAGCCACGAGCTCCTAAATCACCCTTGCTCTCAAGCCCGTGTTCTTGTTCATTTTCGTGAGATTTTCGATCTCCTTGCTCGGAGCTCCGTTTCCGAAACTGTTTTGTGGAATTACTCCTTGGTACGTGACTCCTCCAATGGTCCAATTAGTTTTTATTCTAGTGCTTTATGTTTTGCAAATTTTTGCTGCTGTGGTGACCATGTATATGATCTTGCATGTTGAATTTGTATGGTCCAAAGTAGTTTTGATGCATGATAGAGCCTCTAGACACTTGTGGGAGTAGTTGCTATCAATTTCGTTGAGTTTTGTTCACTTTTATTTTGAGGGACTAAATTTTTTAGAAATTTTTCAGAAAATGTTTAGGAAGATGTTCCATGGGGGCTCATCGAGCATGAGCTCACCAAGCCTCACAATACGTGAGCCGGACCTCGAACCACCGTGGGATGCCCTCGTGAGAGCATGCGAGTGGCCATCCGATGCCTTCATGATACGTGTCGGTTTCAAGGAAGAATTTGATATGTACGTGCACAATGCCGAGCTCACGGATTTCTTGTCAGATAAGTGTCCATAGTACCATGATCTCACTGATTCCTTCATGCAAAAATTCAAGTATGTATCTCACCGTACCTCTCATGATGTTATGTTTGACTTATATGAAAATTCTTTTCGCATGACCGTTCAGGAATTTAGCGATGCTTGTAGAATTCCCTCTTGGGGAACTTGCCTTGAACCTCGTAAATCTGATTGCAATGATTTTCTCATGAATATTACTCGAGGTGAAACTAGAGGCATAACGCAAGCTAGAATTGGGAGTATTCACTTTCCTGCTATTCATTATTTTGCTCTTTTCATAGGCAGATGCATAAATGGTAAACATGACCTTAGTACCCTGTGCGCTTCTGATTTAAGTATTCTTAAAAGTGCGGTAATGAGGGATAGGAAATTTAATATGGGGGCTATCATTGCACATCGTTTACATCATAATGCTCTTGATGGCGATCGTTTTGGTGGAATCTATGCCACTTGTTTAGCTAGTTATCTTGGCATACCCATAAAAGGAAATGATACCCTGTTGCCACCTAGCTACCTTGATTATGAGGCTATGGAGCGTCACCAGTTTCTCGAAAGGAACACCTCACCATTACGATACATGCTAATCTTTAATCAGCATCGTGTTATCCATATTACTTTGCCTGCTCCTGCCTTCTTCAACTTTCAGGAAAAACAGAGATATTTTATACTTGAGGAGGAGGCTGAGGCGTACAAGACGGCAGAGGAGAGTGCTCGCAGGAATGAGGCAGCCCGCCAGGCGTTGGCGGCTGCAATGGAGTATAACCCAAACTACCTCCACGAGTTCTATCCAGGCCAGCAGTGGCCATAGACCAAGTTAGGCCAAAAGTCTAAGCTTGGGGGAGTACGTATATCTCACCGACATTGCATTCATGTACCACACATTCATTCCAGTTGTCGGTGTTCATCCTCTTTCATTGTATATACATGTTAGTTTTAGTTTCGCTTTCTTCTTGTGTGTTTGAAAAACTTCGAAAATCCAAAAATATTTCCCACTTCTTTTCGGTTTTTCTTTCTTGCTTAGTTAGTTCGTAGTAGTAAAAGAAAAAGCAAAAAGATTTCTCGTTCTTCTTTTGTTTGTTGGGAGTTCTCCCGTGTAAATAGTTTTTCTCACTTTTCGTTTTTCCTGCGTTAGTTTGCTTTCTTCAGAAAAGCTAAAAACGCCAAAAATATTTCAGCATGTTTCTCTGAAATTCTTTTCTTTTAGTTGAGTCGTCGTATGGAGAAGACTATGCTAGAATTGTTAAAGTGGCTCCTATATGCTTTATTGTTGATTTAACGAGGAGCCACTATTACCTTGTCTTCTCCTTTGAATAAAATGTTTGCAGACTCCAACTTAGTCCATGGCACACTTCCACTATTATTATTTTCACATCATTCGGTCGTGCAAGTGAAAGGAAATAATGACGATGATTTGATGAAGTGACTGTGGTAGAGAAAGGCTGATATGAACTCTTCTTGTTCTTGTTCTTGTAAATATGTGTAACTCAGTCGATCTTGATTCAACATATTATGAGTAAACATATTTGTGATGACAATTAGAGATTATAGTTGCTCATGCCATGCTTAAATAGCTAGGAGTGGATAATGATTTGTCTTGTGTGTCAACATGCATTAAAATGGTTGTGATGTAGTATGTTAGTATGGTATCCTCCTCTGAATAATTCAAGTGGCTCGACTTGGCACATGTTCACACATGTAGTTGAATCAAAACCAACATAGCCTTCATGATATTTATGTTCAGGGTGTTTATATCCTACTCATGCTCGTATCCAATGTTAATTATTCGCAATGCATGATTATGACAGTTGTCGCTCCTTAAGTTGGTCGCTTCTCAATCTATTTGCTAGCCTTCGCCTGTACTAAGCGGGAATACTGCTTGTGCATCCAAAATCCTTAAACCCAAAGTTGTTCCAGATGAGTCCACCATATCTACCTATATGCGGTATTACTCTGCCATTCCAAGTAAATTTGCATGTGCCGCCTCTAATCATTCAAATAAACATTTGTTTTGTGTGCCCGTACCGCTCATGGAGCGACGGGGTGGTCGATATCTTCCATGCTAAGTGGGTTACTCTCATGATGGTGTTTATTCACTTGTCATTGCACGAGAGAGGCTGGTAAGTGGGATGCCCAGTCCTATAATTTGAAAATAAAGAAAAATATAATAAAACAAACTCCCCCGGAAAGTTGATTGTTTAGAGGGCACCCGTGAATTTGGCTAGCCATGGCTTGTGTTTGTATGGTTGAGGGGGAGTAAACTTTACCTTTTCACTTGGGAACCGCCTATAATGTGTTTAGCATGGAAGATATCAAAATCCTTTGTCGTGACGTTGACAGGAAAAGCACACCTCTCAAAATGTATTCATCTCTATTTTAAGCTTCGAGCTCCGGCACCTATGGAAATCTCTGCTTCCCTCTGCGAAGGGCCTATCCTTTTACTTTTATGTTATTTACTCTCATTGTTGAGTCATCACCTTCTCATTTAAAGCACCAACCTTGAGAGCGCCATTGTCATTTTTATGCTTTAAGTCTAGTTAATGTTGGATGTGACCATGACTGGATCTCTTCTACCCTGAATTACAATGTTTAGTCGCTGCTTGAACCTCAGAGGTGCTCTGCATTTATGTTTTGATGTCTCAGAAAGGGCTAGCGAGATACCATGTTATCATATTATATCATGATTGTTTTGACAAATTGTTGGCATCCGAGATATCTTATTATTGCTCGCTAGTTGGTTATGTTATTGTCATGAGTAAATGTGAGACCTAAGTGTTATCATTGATATGGTTAGTTCATAATCTTTGCTGAAAACTTGATCACTAGTTAAGCTTATATACAGTAACAAGAAAAAAAAAGTTTGTAAAAGTTTTTCTTTATCACTTTCAGTTTGTCAACTGAATTGCTTGAGGACAAGCAATGAGTTAAGCTTGGGGGAGTTGATACGTCCCAAACGTATCTACTTTTCCAAACACTTTTGCTCTTGTTTTGGACTCTAATTTGCATGATTTGAATGAAACTAACCCGGACTGACAATGTTTTCAGCAGAACTACCATGGTGTTGTTTGATACATCCATTTTGCATCATGTTTTCCTATTGATACTGATAATGTTTTTGGTCATTATTTCACTTTATGATGCAATCCTAATGCATTTTCTCTATTAATTTGCAAGATTTATATGGAGAGGGAGATTACCGGCAGATGGAATTCTGGACCTGAAATAACTACAACAGAGATACCTATTCTACGGAGCTCCATATTGACCTGAAACTTCACGAGGATTTTTTATTGAATATATAAAAAAATACTGGAGCAAAGAAATACCAGAGGGGGGCCACCTATTGCCCACAAGGCAACAGGGCGCGCATACCCCCCAGGAAGCGCCCTGATGCCTTGTGGGGCCCACAGCTGGCCTCTGGCCCCCTCCTTCTACTATATGAAGCCATTTACCCTACAAAAAAAATATGAGGACGACTCTCGGGACGAAGCGCTGCTGTCTCGAGGCGGAACTTGGGCAGGAGCACTTTTGCCCTCCGGCGGAGCGATTCCGCCGGGGATACTTCCCTCCGGGAGGGGGAAATCGAAGCCATCGACATCACCAATGATACTCTCATCATGGGAGGACCAATCTTCATCAACATATTCATCAGCAACATCTCATCTCAAACCTTAGTTCATCTCGTGTATTCAATTTTTGTCTCAAAACTTCATATTGCTACCTGTGGGTTGCTAGTAGTGTTGATTACATCTTGTAGTTGATGCTAGTTGGTTTATTTGGTGGAAGATTAGATGTTCAGATCCTTAATGATATTCAATACTCCTCTGATCTTGAACATGAATATGATTTGTGAGTAGTTACGTTTGTTCTTGAGGACATGGGAGAAGCCTTGTCATAAGTAATCATGTAAATTTGGTATTCGTTCGATATTTTGATGATATGAATGTTCTTGCTTCCTTTGGTGGTGTCAAGTGAATGTCGACTACATGACACTTCACCATACTAGGGCCTAAGGGAAGGCATTTTGGAGTAATAAGTAGATGATGGGTTGCTAGAGTGACAGAAGCTTAAACCCTAGTTTATGCATTATTCCGTAAGGGGCTGATTTGGATCCATATGTTTCATGCTATGGTTAGATTTATCTTAATTCTTCTTTCGTAGTTGCGGATGCTTGCGAGAGGGGGTGATCATAAGTGGGATGCTTGTCCAAGTAAGGACAGCACCCTAGCACCGGTCCACCCGCATATCAAATTATCAAAGTAGTGAACACGAATCAAATGAATATGATGAAAGTGACTAGATGATAATTCCGATGTGTCCCCGAGAACACTTTGCTTTATATAAGAGATTGTTCCGGCTTGTCCTTTGCTATAAAAAGGATTGGGCCACCTTGCTATACTTTAGTTACAATTGTTACTTGTTACTTGTTACGAATTACCCTGCTATAAAACTATCTGTTACCGCTACTTTCAGTACTTGCAGAGAATACCTTGCTAAAAACCGCTTGTCATTTCCTTCTGCTCCTCGTTGGGTTTGACACTCTTACTTATCAAAAGGACTATGATTGATCCCCTATACTTGTGGGTCATCAAGACTCTTTTTTGGCGCCGTTGCCGGGGAGTGAAGCGCCTTTGGTAAGGAAACATTTTTATTACATGCTGAAATTGTTGTCACTTGTCACTATGGAAAGTAATCCTTTGAGGGGCTTTTTTGGGGTATCTTCACCTCAACGGGAAGCAATAAGAGTTGCCCCTCAACCTATTGAACCTACTGAAAATATTTATTATGAAATTCCTTCGGGTATGTTAGAGAAACTGCTAGCTAATCCTTATGCAGGAGATGGAACAATACATCCTGATATGCACTTGATCTATGTGGATGAAATTTGTGGATTGTTTAAGCTTGCAGGTTTATCCGAGGATGGAGTTAAGAAGAAGGTATTTCCTTTATCTTTGGAGGGAAAGGCATTGACATGGTATCGGCTATTGGATGATACCAGAACATGGGACTGGAACCGACTGAAGCTGGAATTTCACCAAATTTTTTATCCTATGCATTTGGTTCATCGTGATCGGAATTATATATATAATTTTTTGCCTCGTGAAGGAGAAAGTATCGCTCAAGCTTGGGGGAGGCTTAATTATATGATGCACACATGCCCCAATCATGAGCTCTCAAGAGAAATAATTATACAAAACTTTTATGCTCGGCTTTCTCATAATGATCAATCCATGCTCGATACTTCTTCTACTAGTTCCTTTTTGAAAAGAACTATTGAATTCAAATGGGATCTTTTGGTAATAATTAAATGCAACTCCGAAGATTGGGAAATCAACAAAGGTAACACTACTGCAGGCGACCGCTAACGCGACACATGAATCAGAGACCCCGCGACCAAACTGTGTGTGATGCATGAATCGCAAACGGTGTCATAAAAAAACCGTCCCCAATAAGACGAACTGTTTGCGATGCCGGAGACATAAAAACGATTCAGATTAGAGATGTGTGTGTGATACATGGCATACAGTTGAACCATATGAACTATTTGCGATAAGCCAGAACAACAAACACGGTCAGCCAGTTCGTGGTGTGTGCGATACACGGCATACAGTTCACTCGGATGAATTGTTTGTGATTACGCAACACAACAGAAATGGGCAGGCAGATCAAGGTGTGTGCGATATACGGCATGTGGTTCACTCGGATGAACTGCTTGTGATTACCCAGCACAACAGAAACGATTCAACTTAACAAGATGTGTGTGATACGCGGCAAACAGGTCAGTAATCCGAAATGTGTGGGAAGACGGATAACAACATGGACGATTCCTGCTAATAACCCATGTGTGTTGTGGGCAAACGCTTGCTGGTATACAATTGTCAGCGATTGATGAAATCATCACCGACGGGTTCCCTAGTTTAGCCCGTGGGCGATGTGATTTGTTCAGTCTATAGAAGAACAACATATATAACCAAATTAAACATCCAATTACATAGGTGACTATACAAAACATTCGCACACACCTCAATAAACAATTACATGGATTCTAAACTAGGAGAAACGATCATCTAATCATCTACTTCTTGTGATGCTGCCGCCACTACTCGTGGCTCGATCCCTCGCCGTCCACAGGAAGGAGGCACTCCCTCATGTCAACGATCCGCCTGTACATCTCGTAGCTTGTGTACGCGTCCTTGGTCGCGTACTTGACGTGTTCTTCATCCAGTCTCCGCACCCAGGCCTCGTGCTAGGCATCCTTGTTCTTTTTGCACTCATCCTTCATGCCTCTATAGTAGGGGTCGATGATGGCCACGGCTAGGTCAACCAGGGAGCCCTTCGCCTTCTTTCTGCCCCAGACCCTGTACTGGTCTTGGATGTCGATAAGATTCTGGCAGGCCAAGCCCGTAGTCTCGAGCACCTTTAGATCGTTCACGGTGTCCACCATAGCGAACCCGTAGTCGGGGCTGTTGATAAACCTAGCGAAACACTCACAAGGCCTTGTGGCCAGGGAGTAGTGGTAGACGAGGACGTGATGGCGCACGCACAACTGGGCGACGGCAACCTTCTGATCATACCCGGTACGACCGCCGGTGAACTCGAGGTCGAAGCCGACCACTTGGTACTCGTCCTCAGCAAGCAACTGCTTCATAGTGTGGATGGAGCTCTCCACCGAGACCGGCTCGTTGGAGTACACCACCGAGAGGTCCTTCCCCCTCATGTGGGTGTCCACTACGTGAGGCGTGGTGAACTGCCGCCCGTCGTCGTCGTTAGCTGCTGGGAGCGCCATTGGAGCCGGGAGCGCCATTGGAGCCGCTGGATATCCTCTCTGTATGCGTCGTCGTGGGTGTGCTTTTTGTGTCGTGGGGCGCGAGAGATGAAGGTAAATGGCCGTGGGAATAAATGAGGGCCGGGCGGCCGGGATTCTCGGCATGTCCGCAAGGCAGTTTTTGCTGCACGTAACTGCGTCATGGCACCGCATCCGGCGTAACCGCATGCATAAGGCACCCCGAACGTATGTGATCGTGCGCCGGCCCGAAACGCTTGCAGCGCGCGCGGAGGGATGCGGGCAGAGCGCGGGGCGGGACGCGAGCAGAGCGCGTGCGGCGTGATGCGAGCAAAGCACGCCACGTCCACCTCAACCGCGAGCAACCACACGCATAGAGCAGTTGAACACGCAGGGAATGGCCGTCTACAAGCCGGCCGGTAGTTGCGAGCCGGCGGCGTGATGTGAAACTACGTCGCGTTCCACATCACACAGTGGGCGAACAATCGTTCATGACGCTGCGTTGAGAGTGGCCGTGTTCTAGGTAATTAAATCGCAAACGTTTTTTTAACCGTTTGTGTACGTGTCATTTCGACCTCCTCTCGCATGTCTTGTCACCGCGCTGCCGCAGAAGGCTTCGAGCGCAAGCTTGAGCACCACACAGGCGTTCTTTTGGCCAAACATTAGCTCGAAGAGGCGCCAATGAATCATCAATTTCCCGCACTACCGCGCAGGTTCCCGCGCGGAACCGTGCAAGCTTCCCGCCTGACTCGGCGAAATCCCCAAAAAAACCAGTGCTTACCGGCCTGCTATATAAACAGTCACGGCCGGCGAGTCGACATCGCATTTTCCCCTCCCTCCCCGTAGCTTATCTCGTCTGCTTCTCCCACCATCACCAATGGCACCGGTCCGTCGTCGTCGCTTAGCCACTCCGCCGTCGTCTGAGGACAGCTCCAGCTGGGAGGCTACACCGCGGCGGCGGCGAAGTCCCCGGCGGCGTGTACTGCCCGTGGCGTCCCTGTTGGGTGTGCGCACAACACCCGCCACACGCTCCACCGCCGCTGCCCGACGGCAGCTGTTGCCGGCCGCCGTTGCCGCCACACCACCAAAGCCCGCCAGGGCCATCGACCGCTCCACCACCGCGGCCCGAAGGCGGGTGGTGGCCGTCGTGGCCGCCACCCCACCGTTGGCCACCGTGGCCATCACCCGTTCCGCCACCGCGGCCCGAAGGCGGGAGGTGCTCGCCACCCCACCGTCGGCTGCCGTGGCCACGCCCTCTGCTCGACCGTGCACTAATCATACACGCAAACGTGCACGCTCGAGATCATAGACACACTTGAAGATATCACAACACAACTCTAAACTCAAATAAAGCCATAAAACAACATATTACAAGCCAGGGGTCACGAGGACCCAAATACATAAGTCATACAAACATAATATCTGAGTACAGACATAGTTAGTCAAGTTTTGCCTTAAGAAGGCTAGCACAAACAGCGACATCTGATCGAAAAGGCGCAGGCCTCCTGCCTAGGGCCTCCAAACTACTCCTGGTCGGCTAGCTCAACCCAGTAGAAGTGACCTTCGGGGCTCTCCTGGTAGTAGCAGTCCGCGGTGGCGTCTGGCTCCTGGGCTCCGTCGTCTGATGTATCATCAATTGGATATGGGGGAAAAAGAATAGCAGAGCAACTGTGAGTACTCATCCAAAGTACTCGCAAGACTGACATCAGAACTATGCTAATGCATTGTATCAAAGGAATGGGGCTATATCTGTGGACTGTACTGTAGAATGCTAGAATAAAGGGGGAGGGGCCTAGCCTATCGAAGACTAGCATCTTGAAGCAATCTTGCAGCATCAGAAGAGAGTAGAACAAGATATAATACCGCAATCATAGTTTAGTAACTCCCTGAGATCCTTCCTCGCCTGTCCTGCGAGAAAGTGATCCCGAGAGCAGTAGTAGCAGTTTAATAATGTGACAGTAACCATTTGTAGTTGTAGCAGATCGAGATACAACTCTAAGCGTCCTGTTACCGTGGACACGGCTATTCGAATAGATAACTTCCCTGCAGGGGTGCACTACTGTTACCCAACACGCTCGATTACATCTGGCCGGATACACTTGCTGGGTAATACCCGGCCTCGGGTAATCGACACGAAGCAGCGTCCTACCTAAGCTTAGCAGAGAGGTCAACACGTCGGTCGAAATCCTAAGCATGAAGGGGTCTTGGGCCATCGCCCTTCGCACTCCTGCACGTTGCGAGGGTGGTTGGGGTGCAGGCGCGACACTGTATACACAAGTGAAGTACCAGCCCAATCCCAACCAGCCCGCATCTTTGAACTGCGACGTCTGAAGAGCTTTCGGGAGAAACGTACAACATAGAGGGCCTCATTAAACCATTATCCCACGTGGTGGTAGTGCGTATAGGCACGTAGCCAACTCAGATCAAATACCCAAATCCGTTTAATCATGTTTAGTAACTCGCAGAGTCGTACAGGGTTCCTGCCGCTCCGACTTGGTAAGGCATGACGCGCGGGTACTCTTGGAGCCGACCCGTCTTTAGTGTTATCTCGCGGGCACCCTTGGGGCCAGCCCGACTTTAGCAGTTTAAGTATTGCAGAATGTAAATAGTTCCGCGATCCTCACCCAGAGTGATCACGGCCCGGAAATAAGCATGGCGTACGGACAAGGGTGATGGCCACCGATGAAGAAGTAGCACAGCTAATTAAGTATTATGGGACAACAGGTGGGGTATCAATAACAGACTACAAAATCAGGCTATGCATCGGAATAGGTGCTATCGGAACAGTAGCAGGGGCAATTCTAATGCAAGCATAAGAGAGAAGGGAATGGGTGATATCTGATGATCAAGGGGGTTTTTCTTGCCTGGAAGCTCTGCTGTAGGGACCTGGTCGTCGGCGGCGTCGTCGTAGACAGCGGTGTCGGCGGCGATCTCAGGGGCTATTGGGAGAGAAAGAGGAGAAGAAACAATAAATACACGGCAAAAGCAATCACTTATACATGACATGTCTAAATGTTGTGCGGAGGTGTTTTACTGCCTAACTAAATGCATTAGTTAATTTAGGAATTTATTTGAATTTATTTTATTAAAGTCAGTCACTATTCATTTATTGAAATCAGTCAAAAAGTTCCATGTTCATCTAGCTAGGAGTGTCGGACAGGCATTTTGATTGCATATTTAGATTCTACACATTTTTCTGATCGTTTTTCATATATAAATTATTTTAATCCGAATTACGGATTAAAAGATATGATTTTCTAAAGTTTTATTAATTTCTGAAATTATTTTAATTATTTAATTCAACATTATCCGAAACATTATCCGAAACAGTGATCTGCTGACGTCAGCATGACGTCAGCATGACATCAGCAGTCTGACAGGTGGGTCCCACCTGTCATTCACTGTTTAAATTAATTTGGTTAATTAAATATTAATTACAGATTAATAAAATTTATTAATCATTAGTTTAATTAATCAGGGTTAATTAAGTTAATTAATTAGTTAGTTAGTTAATTAATTAATTAATAATTAGTTATTATTTATTTATCTAAATTCTTTTAATTACTATTATTATTTAATCTATTTATTTTCATTTTTTTTAAAAACATTTTCGTTTTAACAGCGGTGGGGCCCGATAGTCAGTGGCGGACCGGACTTGTCCGCGCCCGGTCCATTTGGACACCGGACATGTCCGGTGCCCCACAGACGCGCGGGCAACGGGCGCAGCGGACGCGTCCGGCGACGCTAGCGCGCGCGAGCGGCCGAGATCGGACGGCGGCAGCGGCGAGGAGAGGCGCCCAGGGACGGCGAGCGGGGAGCAGCCGCGGCGGCGGCTGCGGGCGCGGGTTGCGGGCGACGGCGAGCAGCGGCGAGGCCAGCGGGCGGGCGACGTGTGCGCGAGCGGCAAGGTGCGCGCGGTCGCGAGCGCAGGCGGGCGCGGCAACGAGCGGGGTGAGCAGGTGCGGGGCCGAGCGGCGACGGCGACGACCGAGAAGGGGGGGAGGAGGAGAAGGGGCGCGGCGGCTCACGGGCGTGCAGGGGAACAGGGGCCGGCGAGGCGCGAAGAAGCGAGTCGGGGAGGAGCTCGGGGAGGCGAGGCGACGGTGAACGGCGACGAGCGACCGGGCGACGACGTCGGGCGAGGCGGCGGCGGCGCGTCCGGGCGGGAGGAAGAGGAGGCGAAGTGTGGGGGGGAAATGAGAGGGAGCGGCTAGGGTTCGGCGGGCGATGGCCTTAATAGGCCAGGGGGGTTGTGCGGGGTGGGCCGGCTGGGCTTCGGCCCAGTCGGCCAGGGGGGTTCTTCTCTTTTTCTTTTTCTTCTCCTTTCTATTTTCTGTTTTCTTATTTCTGTTTTATAAAATGGTTTGGGCACAATTTTAATTTTATAAAATAAGAGACTTAGCACAATATTTGTAGTGCAACTTTAGTCACTACTATAAATTGGTTTGGAGTCCAAAAGTTTCCATTTGAATTTTAGTTAATTAAAAAGGTGTTGAAAGTTGCTGTTTGTTGCTGTTTTATTGATGATGGAGTCATTTAACTAATTAAATAAATGTTGATTATATTTTTATAATTGTCTCTGAATTATTTGCTATTTGTTGAACATTTTAGTTTCTGGTTTTGAACAACTTTTAATTTTACTTTAATTTGATTTGCAATTTGAAGTTGAATTTGAAATGTGATATGATGCTAATGATGATCACGCACTACTAATCATGATGACAAGGCACTGTTAACAGGGGATTACTGTAGTTAATTACATGGGGTGTTACACGCCACCCCACCGCCGACCGCCGGGGTCATCACCCGCTGCACCACAGCGGCCCGAAGGCGGGATGTGGAGGCCCGCACGAGCATCAGCGACCTTGCCGTGCATTACATCGAGTTTCTACGGGAGGAGGAGGAGTGCCTGGTCGAGCACGCAAAGCGTCTTACCGCCGTTGTGGCCGCAGGAGAAGCCGCCGTAGTGGCGCGGAATGCAGAGATATACGAGGAGTCCCGCCGCTTTGAGAGGGATCGTCTGGAGCGGCAGAGGGCATTCGAGCTGGGCGTCGTTAAAGGTGCAGCAGCGGTAGGCGCCGTATTCCGCTTCTCTAGCTCGTCGGTAGGCTCCTCCTCCTCAGCCTCTTACTGAGCGCGCTCGGTAGAGGAGAGGCTGCTGGAAGTAGTACAAAGCCCCTCCATAGTAGTAGTATTTAGGGGCTATTTTGTTCAGTTCATCTGACTATAGATATGGTTAAACTGTACTATGTACTTAAATTTAGCTAGTATATATAGTTGAACTAGCTATTTCAGTACGTGGTTGGCAACAATTGGGTAAAAGTTTGTTCGGTTCAGCTGTCGAGTTGACTGTTTGTATAAAGAACGACTGCTTAATCTATGAATGAAATCTATGCTTACTAAATTTCACTTGCAAAAATTACAGTACTAGTGATTTTTAGCTTCAAAATTTGACAAATGGCAGTGTTTTTTTTGACGATCACAAATGGCAGTGTTACTAGGTTGACAAATAGCAATGTTACTAGATTGACAAATGGCAATGTTACTAGATTGAGAAATGCCAATTTTTCCATTTTGACAAATGGCAAATATACCCAATATGATAGATGCAAATCTTACCACATTGTTTGTACGTCGTTGCACACGGGTCATCATGCAAAATTGTTTGCGATGAAGAGATGCACAAAACCTGCGTGCCACATTTTCCCTTGACTTAGCTGTGAAGGAACCCAGCTCTCGCTTTGCATTCGGGTGTTCAGTCTGAAACGTTTGCGATGAAGAGATGCACAAAACCTGCGCGCCACATTTTCCCCTTGGCTTAGCTGCGAAGGAACCCAGGTCTCGCTTTCATACGGGTGTTCAGTCTGAAACGTTTGCGATGAGTGTTTTATTCAGAGAAAGACATTGATGTTTTTTTACTTTGGTAAGTATGTACATTTAGAGAAAAAACGCTAAGTTGATCAAAACCATAGATTTCATTCAGTAACACTGTGGTTTTACATTCATACGATCGGGATACAATATTAAACAAAAAAACTAATTGCAGCGGCGGCAGCGGCGGCGGCGTGCTGCGTCGGTGTTGTCGTCGTCCGGGACACCGTTGTTCAAGTCTTCAAGCCATCCCAGAATGTTCTGGACTTCGAAATCCAAGAGCCATTCATCGTGCGATCGATGGGAGGGGCGCGGGGGGACGGCGACTCGCGGCGCTACGAGGTAGCGGTCGACGGCGGCGTCCCATGACGCTGAGGGGGGCGCGGCGGGTGCAGGCGCGCGCACGGGCACGGGCGTGGCTAGTGCAGGAAAGCGCACGGGGACCGGCGCCGCGGTGGGTGCTGGGACGTGCACGAGCACAGGCGGGGGCGCTGGCGCTGGTACGTACACGAGCTCGCGTGGGTCCGCGGGGACCTCACTGATGCCCGTGGCTTCCAGCTCTGTGATGGTGCAAGGCGACCAGCCCGTCAATGCCACGGGGATGGTCACTGGCGCGGGCGCGGGGATGGGAGCTGGGACGGGCGCGGGGGCAGCATCCGCCGCGGCCAGCTCGTTCAGGGCCATGTCCCTGAGGTCCCATTCCTCCTTATTTTCTATCTCCTCCAGCTCGGAGTCGACTTCACCAAACCGGAAGACTAGTGGCAGATGATCCTTGTGCGCCATGGAGTAGGTGGAGCTCTGGAAGATAGGATTCGGGCGAGAGGGGAATGGGAGGCAAAGAGAGATCGGTAAGGCCGTCTATTAAACAGCGGCTCGGGCGCCATTAATGGAGAAGTTGAGAGCGAGGCGGGCGGCGATGGAGGTCAAAGGGCTCGCTTCCCGGTGAGCCTACGCACCGTACTGCTCGCACACCTCCTGGTGAGCCTGCGTAGAGGAGGACTGGTCGCACGCCTCCTAGTCAGCCTGCGCAGCGCAGGACTGGTCGCACGCCTCCCGGTCAGCCTGCGCCGTGGACTTCGCTCGCACGCCTCCTGTCTACTCAAACAGCTTCCCGGACGGCACCTCCTTGCCATTAAAAAAGTGGGACGCGTGGCGGCACGTAAATGGTCAGTAGAACGCCCACAATTGAAATAATATTGTACAACCGTTTGTGATGATAACGTGACAGCTATTTGTTGGCTATTAATGTGTGCGCCTTCTCTCATATTGGACAATTTTTTTACCACAACATGGTGCCATTTCATGACACCATGCCAAGTCTCATGAATTTCAGAGGAGTTTTGGATTTACAGGAACTTAAAAACCAAGTTTCTCAATGTTTGCGGCCGAGCCACGAAGCCTGGGTGTTTGAAATTCATTTCCATTTCTTGTATGGGACCTAAACATGCACCCAAGGACACATATATGATTTTTCAACCCATTTCGGTGCACAGGAGCATGTGCATGCAGTTCAAATTTGAATTATGCACATAAAATGCCTAGAAAACTCAGTTAATGTATAAAAATATCCAAACCAACCCCGAATAATTCCAACTTTCAACACGACACTCCTATTGGTCTATGTTGCATCTAGAAAAAAAAATCAAGGCGAGAACAGGCAACGAATGTCGTTTCGTCCACAAAGGTGACACACGTTCCCTACCGAAACAACGAGGCTTCTTGTGACAAGCTCTGGTTTGTGAGAAGCTTATACCAAAACCTGCCCCAAATGGGACAAAAAATTTACCACAGCATGTTGGTGCCATTCCATGACACCATGCCAAGTCTCATGAATTTCAGACGAGTTTTGGATTTACTAGAATTTCAAAACCAAGTTCTCAAGTTTGCAGCCGAGCCACGAAGAGCCTAGGTGTTTGAAATTCATACCCATTTCTTGCATGGGACCTAAACATGCAACCAAGGACACATATATGATTTTTCAACCCATTTTGGTGCACAGGAGCATGTGCATGCAGTTCAAATTTGAATTATGCACATAAAATGCCTAGAAAACTCAGTTAAAGTATAAAAATGTCCAAATGAACCACAAATAATTCCAAAATTTAACACGACACTCCTATTGGTCTATGTTACCTCTAAAAAAATCAAGGCAAGAAGAGGCAACGAATGTCGTTTAGTCCACAAAGGTGACACGTTCCCTACCAGAACCGTGAGGCTTCTTATCAGAAGCTCTGGTTTGTGAGAAGCTTATACCAAAACCTACTCCAAATGGGACAAAAAATTTACCGCAGCATGTTGGTGCCATTCCATGATAGCATGCCAAGTATCATGAATTTCAAATGAGTTTTGGATTTACTAGAATTTCAAAACCAAGTATCTCAGTGTTTGCGGCCGAGCCACGATGCCGAGGTGTTTGAAATTCATTCCCATTTCTTGCATGGGACCTAAGCATGCACCCAAGGACACACCTATGATTTTTCAACCCATTTTGGTGCACCGGGGCATGTGCATGTAGTTAAAATTTGAATTATGCACATAAAATGCCTAGAAAACTCAGTTAATGTATAAAAATGTCCAAACGAACTCCGAATAATTCCAAATTTTAACACGACACTCTTGTTGGTCTATGTTGCCTCTAGAAAAAAAATGAAGGCAAGAAGAGGCAACGAATGTCGTTTCGTCCACAAAGGTGACACGTTCCCCACCGGAACCATGAGCCTTCTTGTGAGAAGCTCTGTTTTGTGAGAAGCTTATACCAAAACCTGCCCCAAATGGGACAATTTTTTTACCACAACATGTTGGTGCCATTCCATGATAGCATGCCAAGTTTCATGAATTTCTGACGAGTTTTGGATTTACTAGAATTTCAAAACCAAGTCTCTCAACATTTGAAGTGGAGCCACGATGTCGAGGTGTCTGAAATTCATTCCCATTTCTTCCATGGGACCTAAGCCTACACCCAAGGACACATATATGATTTTTCAACCCATTTTTGTGCACCGGAGCATGTGCATGTAGTTCAAATTTGAATTATGCACATAAAATGCCTAGAATACTCAGTTAATGTATAAAAATGTCCAAACGAACCCTGAATAATTCTAAAATTTAACACGACACTCCTATTGGTCTATGTTACCTCTAGAAAAAAAATCAAGGCAAGAAGAGGCAACGAATGTCGTTTCGTCCACAAAGGTGACACGTTCCCTACCGGAACCATGAGGCTTCTTGTCAGAAGCTCTAGTTTGTGAGAAGCTTATACCAAAACCTACCCCAAATGGGACAACATTTTTACCACAGCATGTTGGTGCCATTCCATGACAGCATGCCAAGTTTCATGAATTTCAGACGAGTTTTGGATTTACTAGAATTTCAAAACCAAGTATCTCAGCGTTTGCAGCCGAGCCACGATGCCGAGGTGTTTGAAATTCATTCCCATTTCTTGCATGGGACCTAAGCATGCACCCAAGGACACACATATGATTTTTCAACCCATTTTGGTGCACCGGAGCATGTGCATGTAGTTCAAATTTGAATTATGCACATAAAATGCCTAGAAAACTCAGTTAATGTATAAAAATGTCCAAACAAACCCCGAATAATTCCAAATTTTAACACGACACTCGTATAGTTTTATGTTCACTGCAGACAAATGTTCTAGCAATTCAAACACCGTCCTTTGCCGCTATGACCCCATTCCGTATTTCAAATCAAGACGAAAAATCAAGTACATCACACACGGTTTATTATCACCAACCGTGTGAGATGCAGTACAAAATATCTTGGTGCACTGTCGTATATGGCTTACGCAAGAAGGTTCGTCAGCTACAGTCCACTGCCGGTGCGTCAAGTAAACTAGCCCCCCAAATATCATTTCACTGTTCAATCGTCGCCGGCCAAAGATGGGGACGTGGACCCGCGTCGTGAGGGCAACTTTGGCGGCCCACTACGGCGAGAGCGCGGCCGCAGCCTCCATGAGCGTGCTCACAACCTGCTTGAGCGTGGCTGCAATCTACGACCGGGCGGCTGCGGTAGCCGACACGGCCGCTACTGTAGCTGAGATGGCGGCAGCAACATCCGCGACGGGGATAGAAAATGGCGAGAGCGGGACAGCAACTGTCCGTTCTGCGGCGGCCACCTTAGCCCTGATGGAGGCCACCCACGCCCATGTCGAGGCCACCCACGCCCAGCTCCTGGCAGTCATTGCACAAATCACATGAAGCTTCTTCGACAACGGTCAGCAACCCACGGCCGAAGAGTTGGCAATCGCCGAGAGCGTTCGAGCAGCCGTCCGTTCATTCGTGGCATACATTGCCGCGATGGAGCCCGTCCAAACCCAGACCGCGGCCGCCCACGCCTAGCTCGTGGCGGCCTTTTCCGAAGAGATGGTAGACACGGATGGCGAGATGCTTGCCGAGTATGGTGCGATGGATGCCATGGAGCCTCTTCCCCAGGAGATCGTCGGGCGTGAGCTAGACATGGAGGAGGCGACGGAGATCGACGAGCGCCAGGCGGAGTAGTAGTCTTTGTTTAGAGCGCCGGTCTTTTGTTAGAGTAATGTTTAGGTCAGCTAGCTCTGTTTAATTGTTGAACTTGCTCGATTAAGAAGTGTGGGTGTGCTGTAGGTTCTTTTGTGTACCCAAATTATGCAATGACATGGATGACCACTGTAACCAGGGAAATTCGAACCAAAATTTGCACGTTCAAACTCATCACACACGGGGTAAGCCATATGAATTGTTTGTGATGTTTAGATATCGTACACAGTGCTGAATAAGGAACCGTGTCTGATGACACTTCGCGCGCCAGTTTTTCGCTGCACAGAGCGAAAAATTTCGGCATCCGCGGAAATATCTACCTCCCATGGCCCCCTCCTCCTTACCAAAAGCCACATTTCCCCTGCTTTCTCCTTCCATTCCAAGTTCAAACCTTCACTGCTTGCTTGCAGCGCTGCCGCCTCACCGGCGACGCGGCTTCCTGCTGCTCGGCCTCGTCGATCTAGTCAGGTAATCCACACCCGACCCCCATCCCCCACCTCCTTCTACATCCCACATGCCTCGACCGCCGGTGCGACCCCTTCCACCCAAATCACCGACCCATCCTCCAAATAAGCACCGCCCTAAGCCATGGTGCACGCAGTATAGCCAGGAGCTCAAGGAGCATCTGGCAGCGGAGAAGCAAATCGCGGCCGCACGCGCTGATGAGGTCGCGATGGCTGCCATGCATGCCGACCCCTAGATCTTTGAGGAGCACCTCGCCGTCGAGGCCACCGTCGACGCCTCGCGCGCTGACGCCGCCACGCGGTTGACTGCTTTAAATGACAGTTCATGGCATTTTCTCGAGGCCACCGTCGGTGCCTTCAATGAAGACTACGAGGTGTTTTCTCAGCGTGCCCGTGCTTACCTCAACTCCAGAGCCAGCAGGTTGGTGCCCGGAGTGGCTCAGGCGATTCACCACTACGAGGAGGGCACCCACGATGTGGAGGCCTCACCCTTTTCCAACTCTAAGGAGCCCATCGTCATCGATATCTCCGACGATGAGGAGTAGCTTGTCTTTTATCTCACTTGAAGGACCTATGTTCAGCTAGCTATCTACGCCGGTTAAGCATGTTCGGTTTACCTGTTGCATGTGCTGCTCCTGCCTTTCCTTTACAAATTCTAGTGAATTGTCCTATGTACTCTTACTATGCAATCTGATCCTCTAGTATATATGTTCTATATATTGTGCAATGTGGTGCTGAGTTAACTGTTTGGTTATTTTTTGTCATGTTCAGTTAACAGTTTAGTTCAATTCTGCAATGTGATGCTCAATTCTTGAGGGTGCAATTTTGTATTCTCTTGCATGTGAGAAATAATTGAATTTGGCTGTACAAAATACATGAGATACAAATACAATTGCTATATTTCCAAGTTGTTAAGCATACTAGGTTTGGTTGATTGTCTGATCTTGTAGTATGTTCTCTTTTGCAATGTGGTGCTCAGTTAACTGTTTGGTTCATTTGTTGCGGTGCTTAGTTAACTGTTTGGTTCAATTATGCAATGCGATGTTCAATTGTCGTGGGTACAATTTTGTATTGTTATGCACGTGAGAAATAAATCGAATTCGGATGTACTAAATACATGAGAAACATATACAATTGCTATATTTCCTAGTTCTTAAGCATGCTTGGTTTGGATAAATGGCTTTTCCATGTGGCTCGAATTAATCTGCTGAATCTGCAATGTGTTTATTTTTCATCAACATATTTTACTGATAGTATGCCAACCCTCACTTAACCTGATCAATAACTACCTTATATGTGTTGTAGGGAAACAATGGGAGGCACTGAGGTTTACCATCGAGGTTCGCACATGCATGGTCCTTTGTCTAATAGCACATTATTGTGCAATTGTAGGAACCATTCTAGTATTTACGTTTTTAACAATTTGGTCTTGCACATGTAGGTCCTGCTGTCAGAGGTTTTGACCCACTGTTCGACCCATTTTGCATATGGGGAAATGAGATGTCCATGAATATCAGTCAAGTCAAGAAACTAAGAAAGATTGTGAGGATAAAGAAACTAGCGATGAAAAACAACAAGATCTTTGTCTGCACAATGAAAAAGACATCAGTGAACTACAAGATGGTACTAACTCTTATACTCCCTCCGGTACTTTTTAGTCTGCATATAAGTTTTGTCCGAAGTCAAAGTATCTCTACTTTGACCAAAGTTATAGAAAAAAAAGCATCAACATTCAAACTGCGAAATCATTATTTTTAGATGCATTATGAAATACAATTTTATAGTTTACATATTTGGTATCATGGATGTTGATATTTTTTAAAATAAATTTGGTGAAACTTTACAAAGTTTGACTTGATACAAATCTAATGCGCGGAGTAAAAAGGACTGGAGGGAGTACCTTGTTTTTTATTCCTTTGCGCCATTTCAAAATTCAGAGAAGATATTTATGCATATCTTTGTTTTTAGGCCTTTCCAAAGCAGTTCACAGATGATTACCTCTCAAACCACCTGTATGGTCAAGAGGCGAGGAAGGTGTTCATACAACACCAACGGTACAATATTGAAGTCTTCCTCAAGAGGACGAAGGATGGGCGGTCAACCATCCACAGGCACTGGCCTAAAGTTGCAAGGACCTTCAACATCATTGAAGGCTCAATATTCGCCTTCCGCTTCAGCAGTTTTCCAGATGAGATTCATCTGTCTATCTACCATTTATGATGCTAATTTCCAAAGGTTTTAGATGTTGCATGTGAAACTTGGTGCTGTTGTGTAATGGGGTAGCTAGCTATATGCCTATATGGTGTGACTGAGTGCTTAAGCTATATGATGTTGTACTCTGATGTATTTCAATTATGAAATCCTGGTTCCATAATACGAAAATGAAATATATTGTGTGTTTATTATGAAATGTAAATTTGATTACTAAATGGATTAATAATAATAGGCCAATTAGCCTGCTTATTGGGTTTTTCTAGTGCAAACGGTTATTGAGACAACACCGTGGGCGATGATCTCAGACAACCCACACAGTTTATAGGAAGTAAACGTGTTGGATCAATGAACAATCACACACGACTTCCTCTAGACAACTGTTTGCGTTAGGCCACCTTGCACAAACGTTTTCCACATAAAAAGTGTGTGTGATGGACAGCCTATGCCACACAGTTTCTTCTAGACACCGTGCGTGATGCATTCAATAACACAAACAATAAAATTATTACTATCGTCTGTAATGGCAATGCTATCACAGACGATGTGATGCGGAAAACTGTGTGCTTTGTATATACGAACGGAAACGTTTGTCTAGGATTCACTGTGTGGGATGTATATACGAACGGAAACGTTTATCTTGGATTCACTGTGTGGGATGTACATACGAACAGAAACGATTGGGCCAGTATAATTGTCTGCGATGGCTCACCCGATCGCACACGAGCTCTTTTTGCCCTGCGTGTGTGACCAGAGGCCCTATCGCGGACGGTTTCGGGGTCGTGTGGAAAGGACCCCCCTATCGCACACACATGCAAGGCGACGATTCAAAACTCTGTCGCTGAAAGGGGGTAAAAACTGTTTGTATAGCAGCTCACTATACTAGTGTAAAGAGTCAGGTATAAAATTTGAGTTTGATTGTGTTAAATCTTTTATTTAAACCGATGCTTTTCATAAGTTTAGTACTAAATATGGACTTGACTCTAAGATAGTAGCTACTTTTTGTGAATCATTTGCTGCTCATGTTGATCTCCCTAAGAAGAAATGGTTTAAGTTTCATCCACCTATTGAAGTAAAGGAAGAACCTATTATAGCTAAAGAGGAAACAATCATTTATAATGTTAATCCAGTTGTGCCTACTGCTTATATTGAGAAACCTCCTTTCCCTGTTAGGATTAAGGAACATGCTAAAGCTTCAACTATGGTTAATAAGAGTAATATTAAACCAATTAAACCCTCTAAACAAATTAGAGTGGAACCTAATGTTGCAATGATTAAAGATCTTTTGGTTGATAATATTGATGGACATGTCATATATTTTTGCGATGAAGCAACTAGAATTGCTAAGCCAGAAACCGAAGATAAAAATAAACCAGTAATTGGCATGCCTATTATTTCTGTTAAAATTGGAAATCATTGCTATCATGGTTTATGTGATATTGGTGCTAGTGTAAGTGCTATTCCATTTTCTCTTTATCAAGAAGTCGTGAATGATATTGCACCTGTTGAGATCGAAGATATTGATGTTACTATTAAGCTTGCAAACAGGGATACTATTACACCACTTGGGATTGTTAGAGATGTTGAAGTCTTGTGTGGTAAGATCAAATACCCTACTGATTTTCTTGTTCTTGGATCACCACAAGATGATCTTTGTCCCATTATATTTGGTAGACCTTTCTTGAATACGGTTAATGCTAAGATTGATTGTAATAGGGAAATGGCCAGTGTTAATTTTGGTGATATACGTCATGAGTTTAATTTCTCTAAGTTTCGTAGACAACCTCATGATAAAGAATTGCCTAATAAAGATGAAATTATTGGTCTTGATTCTATTGTTGTGCCTCCTACTGATCCTTTAGAGCAATATTTGCTAGACCATGAAAATGATTTGCATATGAATGAAAGAAATGAAATAGATGAAATATTCTTTAGACAAACACCTGTTCTTAAGCATAATTTACCTGTTGAAACTCTTGGAGATCCTCTCCCACCTAAGAGTGACCCTGTGTTTGAATTAAAGAAATTACCGGATACATTGAAATATGCTTATCTTGATGAAAAGAAGATATATCCTGTTATTATCAGTGCTAACCTTTCAGAGCATGAAGAAAAAAGGTTACTTAAAACTCTGAGGAAGCATCGTTCTGCTATTGGATATACTCTTAATGATCTTAAGGGCATCAGTCCCACCTTATGTCAACACAAGATTAATATGGAGCCAGATGCCAAACCCGTTGTTGATCATCAACGACGTCTAAATCCTAAAATGAAGGATGTGGTAAGAACTGAAATACTAAAGCTTCTGGAGGCAGGTATAATTTATCCTATAGCTGATAGTAGATGGGTAAGTCTTGTTCATTGTGTTCCTAAGAAAGGAGGCATTACTATTGTTCCTAATGATAAAAATGAACTTATCCCACAAAGAATTGTAACTGGTTATAGGATGGTAATTGATTTCAGGAAATTAAATAAAGCTACTAGGAAAGATCATTACCCTTTACCTTTTATTGATCAAATGCGAGAAAGATTATCTAAGCATACACACTTTTGCTTCCTAGATGGATATTCTGATTTTTCTCAAATACCTGTATCAAAAGAAGATCAAGAGAAAACCACTTTTACTTGTCCTTTTGGAACTTATGCTTATAGACATATGCCTTTTGGTTTATGCAATGCACCTGCTACCTTCAAAGATGTATGACTGCTATATTCTCTGATTTTTGTGAAAAAAATTGTTGAGGTATTCATGGATGATTTTTTGTTTACGGAACCTCTTTTGATGATTGCTTAAGCAACCTTGATCGAGTTTTGCAGAGATGTGAAGAAATTAATCTTGTCTTGAATTGGGAGAAGTGCCACTTTATGGTGAATGAAGGTATAGTTCTTGTGCATAAAATTTCTGAAAGAGGTATTGAAGTAGACAAAGCCAAAGTTGATGCAATTGAGAAAATGCCATGTCCTAAAGATATCAAAGGTATAAGAAGTTTCCTTGGTCATGCTGGTTTTTATATGAGGTTCATAAAAGACTTCTCTAAAATTTCTAGGCCTCTTACTAATCTTTTGCAAAAATATGTTCCATTTGTTTTTGATGATGATTGCGTAGAAGCCTTTGAAATACTTAAGAAAGCCTTAATTTCTGCACCCATCGTTCAACCACCTGATTGGAACTTGCCTTTTGAAATTATGTGTGATGCTAGTGATTATGCTGTTGGTGCTGTTCTAGGTCAAAGAGTTGATAAGAAATTGAATGTTATTCATTATGCTAGTAAGACTCTAGACAGTGCTCAAAGAAATTATGCTACTACTGAGAAAGAATTTTTAGCAGTTGTGTTTGCATGTGATAAGTTCAGATCATACATTATTGATTCTAAAGTAACTGTTCACACTGATCGTGCTGCTATTAAATACCTTATGGAAAAGAAAGATGCTAAACCTAGATTGATTAGGTGGTTTCTTCTACTACAAGAATTTGATTTGCATATTATTGATAGAAAGGGAGCTGAGAACCCTGTAGCAGATAACTTGTCTAGGATGGAAAATGTTCTTGATCACCCACTTCCTATTAATGATAGTTTTCCTGATGAGCAGTTAGCTGTTATAAATGCTTCTACTTCTCGTAATAATCCTTGGTATGCAGACTATGCTAATTACATTGTTACTAAATATATCCCACCTAGCTATACATACCAACAAAAGAAAAAAATTCCTCTTTGATTTAAGACATTACTTTTGGGATGACCCACATTTGTATAAAGAAGGAGTAGATGGTGTTATTAGATGTTGTGTACCTGAGCATGAATAGGAACAAATCCTACAGAAGTGTCACTCTGAGGCATACGGAGGACACCATGCGAGAGACAGAACTGCACATAAGGTATTACAGTCTGATTTTATTGGCCTACTCTTTTCAAAGATGCACGTAACTTTGTCCTTTCTTGTGATGAATGTCGAAGAATTGGTAATATTGGTCGACGTCAGGAAATGCCTATGAATTATTCACTTGTTATTGAACCATTTGATGTTTGGGACTTTGATTATATGGGACCTTTTCCTAAATCCAATGGGTATACACATATTCTAGTTCCTGTTGATTATGTTACTAAGTGGGTAGAAGTTATTCCAACTAGTAGTGCTGATCACAACACCACTATTAAAATGCTTAAATAAGTTATATTCCCGAGGTTTGGAGTCCCTAGATACTTGATGACTGATGGTGGTTCACATTTTATTCATGGTGCTTTCCGTAAACTTCTTTCTAAACATGATGTTAATCATAGAATTGCATCACCTTATCATTCTCAGTCTAGTGGTCAAGTTGAATTGAGCAATAGAGAAATAAAGTTAATTTTGCAAAAGACCGTTAATAGATCCAGGAAAAATTGGTCTAAGAAACTTGATGATGCATTGTGGGCGTATAGAACTGCTTATAAAAATCCTATGGGTATGTCTCCGTATAAAATGGTTTATGGAAAAGCATGTCATTTACCTCTCGAATTAGAACATAAAGCTTATTGGGTAATTAAGGAACTTAACTATGATTTCAAACTTGCTGATGAGAAGAGGTTATTTGATATTAGCTCCCTAGATGAATGGAGAACTCAAGCCAATGAAAATGCCAAGTTGTTTAAAGAAAAAGTTAAAATATGGCACAACAAAAGAATTCAAAAACGGAAATTCAAAGTTGGAGAGCATGTTCTATTGTACAATTCTCGTTTAAAATTTTTTGCAGGAAAACTTCTCTCTAAATAGGAAGGGCCATACATCATCGAAGAAGTCTATCGCTCCAGAGCTATCAAGATCAACAACTCCAAAGCCACTAATCTGAGAGTGGTTAATGGGCAAAGAATTAAACACTATATCTCAGGTACGCCCATTAATATTGAAACTAATATTATTCAAACAATGACACCGGAGGAGTACATAAAAGAGACCTTCTGAAACGCTCCAGAACCCTGAAAAGGAGTAGGTATGTGATACGCTAAGTAAACCGACTCCAAAAATTCCATAAAAATTATTTCTGTCCGTTTTGGAATATTAGAAAAAATATAAAAATAAGAAACAACCGAGGGGACCCACGAGGAGGTCACAAGGTAACAGGGCGCGCCATACCCCCCAGGGCGCGCTGTGTTGCCTTGTGGGCCCCTCGTGTGCCCTCCCGACTCCGTTTTCCTCTCGTATACTTGTTCTACAAGATAAAAATTCTTTATATATACTCCCGGATGTTTTGACCACCGTATCGCAAGTTTCTCCTCTGTTCTTGTTTCGTGTTGTTTTCTGTCAGATCTTCGAGGTCGGGCATCATGTATTCCGCCTCCTCAAACAATGTGGGAGACAACGCTTGGTTGCAGCAGATGGAACTCAGGAGAGAGGAGGAGGAGGTCACCATGGAAGAAGGTGAAGGGGATTCGCTAGAAGTCCACCCTCCGGCCTCCGAGAGGGGTACCCTTGCCGGCATCTCTACAACTCCAAACCCCCATCAACCCATGAGGAATTCAGCAAGCCATGGAAGTCAAGGGGTACAAGAAGGGCTTGCCCCTAGGAGGCCCTTACACAGGTTACATCGGAACAATTTTCATAATTTGGTTCATAATTATGGAGTTGAAAATACTCCCCGTATGCACATACCTTCCAATTGGGACATCTCTTGTCCAAGTGAAAGTGATGCAGGAAAGAATGCTTGGGGGCCAGAGAATAAGCATATTATGGCCGAAGTCCAAAAGAATATAGAGATGATCCAACATGTACTCCAAGAAATTCAGAGCCTAAGGGAGATCCTAATCAATGTCATGAAGGACAAGCCCACTATTTCATCACCACCATCACCAAAGAAAGACACTTGAGTACACAGGTATGGGCACCACCCTTGGCTTGTTCCAAGCTTGGGGGAGGTGCCCCGGTATCGTATCACCATCACCCTTTATCATCATTATCTATCTTAGTTTGATCCTTAGTTATTTCGTGAATTAGAGGAATGAAAAGTTTAGTATGATCTAGTTTCGAGTGCTTGTTTCGTGATCTATCTATCTATGTAATCATGTGTGAGAGTTATATAATAAAGAGAAGATTGAGTTTTGCTTCTTTACTTTTATGTTTCAATCTTAGCAATAAAAGAATGAAAAGATCATATGCTAATCCCTTGGGGAAGTAATGACTTTACATAAGAAAAGTATAGTTGATAAAATTTATTGGAAATTAACAAACATAGCATTGGTCATTGATGCAATTCATGAAAGATTAATAAAGGAAGAGAGGATTCACATACAGATATACTATCTTGGACATCTTTTATGATTGTGAGCCCCCATTAAATATTCTATGCCAAAGAGTTGACGTTGGACAAGGAAGACAACGTAATGAGTTCTGTTTGCTTATATTCACATAGAAGTTGTATTGTCATGGATCCTCTAACATGTGGTGCTTGCTCACTATCTTTTGCTAGCCAAAAATCTGCACTAAGTAGAGATACTACTTGTGCATCCAAAACCCTTGAACCCAGTTTCATGTCATGAGAGTCCACTATATCTACCTATGGATTGAATAAGATCCTTCAAGTAAGTTGTCATCGGTGCATAAAGCAATAAAAATTGCCTCTAAATATGTAAGAACTTTTATTGTAAGGGAAAATAAGCTTTGTACGAACTTGTGATGGTGAAGAAATAAAAGCGACATACTGTATAATAAAGGTTGCTATCACAAGGGGCAATATAAAGTGACGTTCCTTTTACATTAAGAGTTTGCACATCCAAAAATCAAAAGCGCATGACAACCTCTGCTTCCCTCTGTGAAGGGCCTATCTTTTACTTTTCTGTATTTACTTTTATGCAAGAGTCAATAGTGTTCCTCTCTATTCCATTTGTATTTTTCTATTGGAAAGCATCATGTGGTGGGGAAAGATCTAGGCACATATATCCAGTTGGATGTAAGTAATCATGAGTTATTATTGTTGACATTACCCTTGAGGTAAATTGGTTGGGAGGTGAAACTATAAACCCCCATCTTTCTGATTGAAGCTTTCGCCCCATAAATATGCCATGAGTGTCAGCAATCATAGAAGACTAAATGATAGTTGAGTATGTGAACTTGCTAAACAAAAGCTCTTATATAGACTCTTCCTGAAATTATGATGAATTGTAATTGTTTCATTGACTAAGAACATAGTTTGTTAGTATTCAAGAAAGTTTATACTTTATACTTCAATATTGTGATGAATTATTACTTATTCATGGGAAGTTTTATGACGATATATTGCTGCTATAGTACTGATCATGATGCTTTCATGTCCGTATTTTGTTTTATCGACACCTCTCTCTCTAAACATGTGATCATGATTATCGATTTCGGCTTTCGCTTGAGGTCAAGCGAGGTCTAAGCTTGGGGGAGTTGATACGTCCATTTTGCATCATGTTTTCCTATTGATATTGATAATGTTTTTGGTCATTATTTCACTTTATGATGCAATCCTAATGCCTTTTCTCTCTTAATTTGCAAGATTTATATGGAGAGGGAGATTACCGGCAGCTGGAATTCTGGACCTGAAATAGCTACAGCAGAGATACCTATTCTACGGAGCTCCAAATGACTTGAAACTTCACGAGGATTTTTTATTGAATATATAAAAAATACTGGAGCAAAAAAAATACCAGAGGGGGGCCACCTGTTGCCCACAAGGCAACAGGGCGCGCCCTGGGGGTAGGCCTCTGCCCCCCCCCCCTCCTTCTGCCCTGGTGGGGCCCTCGGCTGGCCTCTGTCCCCCTCCTTCTGCTATATGAATCCATTTACCCTAGAAAAAATACGAGGATGACTTTTGGGATGAAGCGCCACCATCTCGAGGCGGAACATGGGCAGGAGCACTTTTGCCCTCCGGCGGAGCGATTCCGCCGGGGATACTTCCCTCCGGGAGGGGGAAATCAAAGCCATCGACATCACCAACAATCCTCTCATCATGGGAGGACCAATCTTCATCAACATCTTCACCAGCACCATCTCATCTCAAACCCTAGTTCATCTCTTGTATTCAATCTTTGTCTCAAAACCTCAGATTGGTACCTGTGGGTTGCTAGTAGTGTTGATTACATCTTGTAGTTGATGCTAGTTGGTTTATTTGGTGGAAGATTATATGTTCAGATCCTTAATGATATTCAATACTCCTCTGATCTTGAACATGAATATGATTTGTGAGTAGCTACGTTTGTTCTTGAGGACATGGGAGAAGTCTTGTAATAAGTAATCATGTGAATTTGGTATTCGTTCGATATTTTGATGATATGAATGTTGTTCTTCCTTTAGTGGTGTCATGTGAACGTCGACTACATGACACTTCACCATACTAGGGCCTAAGGGAAGGCATTGTGGAGTAATAAGTAGATGATGGGTTGCTAGAGTGACAGAAGCTTAAACCCTAGTTTATGCATTATTCCGTAAGGGGCTGATTTGGATCCATGAGTTTCATGCTATGGTTAGATTTATCTTAATTCTTCTTTCGTAGTTGCGGATGCTTGCGAGAGGGGGTAATCATAAGTAGGATGCTTGTCCAAGTAAGGACAGCACCCTAGCACCGGTCCACCCACATATCAAATTATCAAAGTAGCGAACGCGAATCAAATGAATATGATGAAAGTGACTAGATGATAATTCCCATGTGTCCTCGAGAACGCTTTGCTTTCTATAAGAGATCGTTCCAGCTTGTCCTTTGCTATAAAAAGGATTGGGCCACCTTGCTGCACTTTAGTTACAATAATTACTTGTTACTTGTTACGAATTACCCTGCTATAAAACTATCTGTTACCGCTACTTTCAGTACTTGCAGAGAATACCTTGCTGAAAACCGCTTGTCATCTCCTTCTACTCCTCGTTGGGTTCGACACTCTTACTTATCGAAAGGACTACAATTGATCCCCTATACTTGTGGGTCATCATTGTTTTTGTGCAGAAATAAAAGTTCTCGGATTGAGCTGAAAATTTACGGAGAATATTTCCAGAATATATAAAAAAATATTGGCGTAGAGAACTACTGGAGGGGGCCACCCTGGAGCCACAAGCTCAGGGGGTGCGCCCTATGAGCTTGTGCGCCCCACATGCCTCCGTTTTCCATAATTCCAACTCTATAAGTACTGTCTCGTGGAGAGAGAAAATTAGAGAGAAAGTTTCATCGCATTTTATGATACGGAGCCGACGCCACCTCCTGTTCTTCATCGGGAGGGCTGATGTGGAGTCCGTTCGGGGCTCCGGAGAGGGGGATTCATCACCGTCATCATCATCAACCCTTGTCCATCAACAATTTCATGATGTTACCATCGGGTGTGAGTAATTCCTCCATAGGCTTGCTGGACAGTGATGGAGTTGGATGAGATTTGTCATGTAATCGAATCAATTTGTTAGGGCTTGATCCCTAGTATTCACTATGTTCTGAGATTGATGTTGCTATGACTTTGCTATGCTTAATGCTTGTCACTAGGGCCCGAGTGCCATGATTTCATATCCGAACCCTCTATGTTTTCATGAATATTTTTGAGTTCTTGATCCTATCTGCTAGTTATACGCACTTGTTATTGTTCTAATCCGTAGACCCCATAGTGACAATTGTTTGGGATACTCCCCGGGGATGACTGTAATTCGAGGAGTTCATGTATTCACTATGTGTTAATACTTTGTTTCGGTTCTCTATTAAAAGGAGGCCTTAATATCCCTTAGTTTCCTTATGGACCCCGCTGCCACGGGAGGGTAGGACAAAAGATGTCATGCAAGTTCTTACTATAAGCACGTATGACTATATACGGAATACATGCCTACATTACATTGATGAATTGGAGCTATTGTGTATCGCTCTAGGTTGTGACTGTTATATGATGAATGTCATCAAACACAAATATCCATTGCTGATCCAATGTCGACGCTTTTCTCATATTGATCTTTGCTAAGTTACAACTGCTGCTGCTGTTACAATCATCACAAATTGCTTCTGTTACTGTTCTTATTACTATTGCTACTGTTACTGAAACTATCAAAACTATCAAACTACTGTGCTACTAAACACTTTGCTGCAGAGATATTATATCCCAGGTGTGGTTGAATTGACAACTCAACTGCTAAGGCTCATAAATATTCTTTGGCTCCCCTTGTGTCGAATCAACAAATTTGGTTGAAATACTACCCTCGAAGACTGTCGCGATCCCCTATACTTGTGGGTTATCACGGATCATGGTCACTGGGCTCATATTTTTGCGAGTTTTTGTTGCCCCTGACTAGAAGATCATTAGAAGCTCTTTATCACAGGAGAACAGTGAAAAAGGAAAAGAAAAACGACATTTAGCTAAAGGTTAAAATGCACAAGATGAGCATATACCAAACATCTTCAGGGAAAGAACCATGAAGCGATCATATAATTATACTCTAAGCTAGGAAAAATAGTAAATGATTCCCGCTCATGTTTTTATTTCCATTCATGAGTCATTGACACCGAGTTAGCTTTTCTCTTTCTTTGTGTGAGACTGCACCTACATATTCGAATTTCTGTCAAGCTCATGTAGGAATCTGAATACGTAGGTTACTAACACCAAGACAATCATCCGAACAGAACTATTTAGTTGAATAACTCATTTTGCTAGGTAGCTGTCTAGACAATGTAGGCACTGTCTAGCTCATCTACGAATCTAAATATGTAGGTTACTAACACCAAGACATCTGAATAGAACTGTCTAGTTGAATACCTCATTTGGCTAAATAGTTCGCTATCGAGACAATGCATGAGAATTTCGCAGAAAGTAGGTGCAACATAGGTTAGAAAATGCATGTAGACACTTCTATAAAGCATGAACTGCAGAAGAAAAGAAAGGCTCTATGGTCGAGGCCAGATCACTCACCAGACACCACCATCCTGCAATTTCTTAGGACCGGAGCATCAAGGAAAAGCATACATTCCATTAGGTGCCTGAACATAAGGCATCCTCACTACATGCCCAAGGGAGTTGCCCTGAAATAATAGATAAGCCTCAAGATCAAAATCAGCTAAAACCAAAGAATTGACTCACACAACACAACAATAGACAATAATGGATAAATTTCAATAGCTTTTAGCATACAAACCAAGGTCAAAATTAATTCACGTGGATAGTAAAGAATATCAATTATGTAGATCTTTGCTCCTTCATACTGAACTAACAATAAATAAATGCAGATGAACATTTTTTAGCTTGAACGCAGAAGACCATTCAGTTACAACACTAAGCTGCCAAGATATGATACACCCTTGATGACTAAAGATTCATTAGCATAACCTATAAATCAATAGGAACAAAATATCCATGTTGAATCACATAAAGCATCAAGAGTAATTGGAGAACACACACTGTATGAACCCAAACTGAACTACGGGTGTTCATCCTATTATATGGAAACAAATTAGAAGGGATGACAATCTGCTATACCTAGGATGTGTAAAGGCGGCGAGGTTGCCGGCGTCCACGCTTTGTTCTGGCCAAGCACATCCACCTCCAAGATGTTAAACAATGTCAGGTTATCCTACCAAATCAACATCAAATCTAAATCGAAGAGTCTCTTCTATATCCACATGTGCAATCACAATTTGACATGGTTATTCCTGTTGCTGGTGGGTACATCAATATATAGTTTCTAAATAGACTTGTGATGATTGATAGTATGATCCAAATTTGGAGTTAATATAAAGTACTGGCGGATGTGCTAATCTCACACAAGAGCACGCACCACAAATACTAATCAAATGTCAGTGCTAATCCAACCCAAGAAATTTGTGGAACTGAATCACGATATTTACAAATAAAAATCAGATATAAATTAGCCATGCACACACATAACGGGGGAACATGCGATTTACATCAAACCTGCAATCAGCTGGCCGTGGGAGCCTTGATGACCCACAAGTATAGGGGATCAATCGTAGTCCTTTCGATAAGTAAGAGTGTCGAACCCAACGAGGAGCAGAAGGAAATGACAAGTGGTTTTCAGCAAGGTATTTTCTGCAAGCACTGAAATTATCGGTAACGAGTAGTTTGATAGCAAGATAATTTGTAACAAGTGACAAGTAGCAATAGTAACAAAGAGTGCAGCAAGGTGGCCCAATCCTTTTTATAGCAAAGGACAAGCCCCTGGTGCCTCGTGGGCACCTGGGTGGCCCCCTCTGGTACTTCTTGCTTCCAGTATTTTTTATTTATTCCAAAATAATTCTCCATGAAATTTCAGCTCATTTGGAGATGTGCAGAATAGGTATCTCTGACATAGCTTTTTCAGGTCTAGAATTCCAGCTGCCGGCAATCTCCCTCCTTGTGTAAATCTTGCATATTAAGAGAGAAAAGGCATTAGAATTGCTCCACAAAGTGTTATATTGATTAAAAACACTATAAATAACAGTAGCAAAACATGATGCAAAATGGACGTATCAACTCCCCCAAGCTTAGACCTCGCTTGTCCTCAAGCGAAAGCCGATATCGATAATCATGTCCACATGTTTAGAGAGAGAGGTGTCGATAAAAACAAAATACGGACATAGTAGCATCATGATCATTATTATAACAGCAATATTTATTATCGTAGAACTTCTCATGTGCAAGTAACAATTCATCACAGCAACGAAGTATAAGACATAAACTTTCTTGAAAACTAACAAACTATGTTCTCAGTCAACAATGCAATTGCAATTCATTATATTTTCAGGAATGGTCTCATGTAGGAGATTTTTAGCAAGTCCACATACTCAACCCTCATATAGTCTTCTATGATTGCTAACACTCACATCATATATATGGAGCAAAAAGTTTCAGCGGACACATAGAAAGATAGGGGCTTATAATTTTGCCTCCCAACTTATTCACCTCAAGGGTGATGTCAACAATAATAACTCATGATCACCCATATCCAACTGGATATATATGCCTAGATCTTTCCCCACCACATGATGCTTGCAAAAGAGAAAAATAAAAAGGAAGTAGAGGAGAACACTATTGACTCTTGCATAAAAAGTAAATACATAAAAGTAAATGATAGGCCCTTCGCAGAGGGAAGCAGAGGTTGTCATGCGCTTTTTGTTGTTGGATGCACAAGCTCTTAATGCAAAGGAACGTCACTTTATATTGCCCCTTGTGATAGCAACCTTTATTATGCAGTCCGTCGCTTTTATTTCTTTACCATCACAAGTTCGTACAAAGCTTATTTTCCCTTACAATAAAAGTTCAGACATATTTAGAGGCAATTTTTATTTCTTTTTGCACCGATGACAACTTACTTGAAGGATCTTATTCAATCCATAGGTAGATATAGTGGACTCTCATGACATGAAACTGGGTTTAAGGGTTTTGGATGCACAAGTAGTATCTCTACTTGGTGCAGATTCTTGGCTAGCAAAGATATTGGGCAAGCACCACATGTTGAAGGATCTATAACAATATAACTTCTATGTGAATATAAGCAAACATAACTCATTACGTTGTCTTCCTTGTCCAACGTCAACAATTTGACATAAAATACTTAATGGGGGCTCACAATCATAAAAGATGTCCAAGATAGTATATTTGCATGTGAATCTTCTCTTCCCTTATTAATTCTTTCATGAATTGCATCATTGACTAATGCTATGTTTGTTAACTTCCAATAAATTTTACCACTTATACTTTTCTTTATGTAATGTCATCACTTTCCATAAGATTAGCATATGATCTTTTTCATTATTTTCATTGCTAAGATTGAAACATGAAAGTAAAGAAGCAAAAACTCAAACTACTCTTTGTTATATAACTCTCAACTCGATTACATAGATAGATCACGAAACTTGCACTCAAAAATAGATCATACTAAACTTTTATTCAACTAAATCACGAAATAACCAAGGATCAAACTAAAAGTAGGTAAAGATAGCAAAAGTGATGGTGATACGATACCGGGGCACCTCCCCCAAGCTTGGCACAAGCCAAGGGGAGTGCCCATACCCATGTGCTCAAGTTTCCTTCTTCGGTGATGGTGGTGATGGTGAAGTGGCAAGCTTGTCCTTCAGCTCAAGCAGATACATCAATCTGCGGTTGATGCTCCGAAGGGCAATGTTTTGCTCTTCCAACAAAATAACTTCACGAGTGAGAGATGTATTCTAAGCACTAACTATTTCAAAGACTCTTAGGGCTTCAATTACGGATGGGGAGAGATGATCATATAAAGGTTGAAGGATATCTTCCTTCTCTACGGTCTCCTCTATGGGGATGGCTTGCCCTTCTTCCAGAGCCTGGGCTCCTGCAACTTCCTCGACCTTGTACTCCTTGCCATTGTCTTCTTCTCCCGATGACATCTCGTAGTAAACCTCGCTGTAGGGGCGTTTGCCCGGCGATGGTTGCACAATGCGGTGCTTGGCACGGAGTTTTTGGGGAGCCATGGCGATCTAGATCTGTCAGAAAAATAGCACGAAACAAGAACAGAGGAGATTTCTTCGATACGGTGGTCAAAACATCAGGGAGTATATATAAAGAATTTTTATCTTGCACAACAAGTAATCCAGAAGAAAAACAAAGTCGGGAAGGCTCACGTGGGGCCCACGAGCCACCAGGGCGCGCCTGGGGGGGTGGCGCGCCGTGGTGCCTCGTGGGCACCAGGTGGGTCCCCTCGGCTGCTTTTTATTTTTGTAATTTTTTAAATATTCCAAAACTGACAGAAAATATTTTTATGGAATTTTTGGAGTCGGTTTACTTACCGTATCACATACCTACCCCTTTCAGAGTTCTGGAGCGTTCCGGAAGGTCTTTCTTAGGTATTCTTCCGGTGTAATTGTTTCAATAATATTAGTTTCAACATTAATGGGGGTACCTGAAATATAGTGCTTAATTCTTTGCCCGTTCACCACTCTCGGATTAGTGCCTTCGGAGTTGTTTATTTTGATGGCTCCGGAGTGGTAAACTTCTTCGATGATATACGGTCCTTCCCATTTAGAGAGGAGTTTTCCTGCAAAGAATCTCAAACGAGAATTGTACAATAGAACTTGCTCACCCACTTTGAATTCCCGTTTTTGAATTCTTCTATCATGCCATCTTTTAACCTTTTCATTAAACAATTTGGCATTTTCATAAACTTGGGTTCTCCATTCATCTAATGAGCTAATATCAAATAACCTCTTTTCACCGGCAAGTTTAAAATCATAATTGAGTTCTTTAATTGCCCAATATGCTTTATGTTCTAACTCCAGAGGTAAATGACATGCTTTTCCATAAACTATTTTATAAGGAGACATACCCATAGGATTTTTATAAGCAGTTCTATAAGCCCATAATGCATCGTCAAGTTTCTTAGACCAATTCTTTCTAGATCTATTGACGGTTTTTTGCAAAATTAATTTTATTTCTCTATTACTCAATTCTACTTGACCACTAGTTTGAGGGTGATAGGGAGATGCAATTCTATGGTTGACATCATATTTAGCAAGCAATTTACGGAATGCACCATGAATAAAATGTGAACCACCATCAGTCATTAAATATCTAGGGACTCCAAACCTTGGGAAAATAACTTCTTTAAGCATTTTAATAGAAGTGTTATGATTAGCACTACTAGTTGGAATAGCTTCTACCCACTTAGTAACGTAATCAACAACAACTAAAATATGAGTATACCCATTGGATTTAGGAAAAGGTCCCATATAATCAAATCCCCAAACATCAAATGGTTCAATAGCAAGTGAATAATTCATAGGCATTTCCTGACGTCTACCAATATTACCAATTCTTTGACATTCATCACAAGATAAGACAAACTTACGAGCATCCTTGAAAAGAGTAGGCCAATAAAACCAGATTGTAATACCTTGTGTGCAGTTCTATCTCCCGCATGGTGTCCTCCGTAAGCCTCGGAATGACACTTCCGTAGGATTTGTTCCTGTTCATGCTCAGGTATACAACGTCTAATAATACCATCTACTCCTTCTTTATAAAGATGTGGGTCATCCCAAAAGTAATGTCTTAAATCATAGAAGAACTTTTTCTTTTGTTGGTATGTGAAACTAGGTGGTATAAATTTAGCAACAATATAATTAGCATAGTCCGCATACCATGGAGTATTACGAGAAGCATTTATGACCGCTAATTGTTCATCAGGAAAATCATCATTAATAGGAAGTGGGTCATCAAGAACATTTTCAATTCTAGACAAATTATCTGCTACGGGATTCTCAGCTCCCTTTCTATCAATAATATGCAAGTCAAATTCTTGTAGCAATAAAACCCACCTAATGAGTCTAGGTTTAGCATCTTTCTTTTCCATAAGATATTTTATAGCAGCATGATCGGTGTGAACAGTTACTTTAGAATCAACTATATAAGATCTGAATTTATCACATGCAAACACAACTGCTAGAAATTCCTTTTCAGTAGTAGCATAATTTCTTTGGGCACTGTCTAGAGTTTTACTAGCATAATGGATAACATTTAATTTCTTATCAACTCTCTGTCCTAGAACAGCACCAACAACCTAATCACTAGCATCACACATAATTTCAAAAGGTAAGTTCCAATCAGGTGGTTGAACAATAGGTGCAGTGGTTAAGGCTTTCTTAAGTGTTTCAAAGGCTTCTAGACAATCATCATCAAAAACAAATGGAACATCTTTTTGCAAAAGATTGGTAAGAGGCCTAGAAATTTTAGAGAAGTCTTTAATAAACCTTCTATAGAAACCAGCATGACCTAGGAAACTTCTTATACCTTTAATATCTTTAGGACATGGCATTTTCTCAATAGCATCAACCTTAGCTTTATCAACTTCAATACCTCTTTCAGAGATTTTATGCCCTAAGACAATACCTTCATTCACCATAAAGTGGCACTTCTCCCAATTCAAGACAAGATTAGTTTCTTCACACCTCTGCAAAACTCGATCAAGGTTGCTTAAGCAATCATCAAAAGAAGTTTCGTAAACGGAAAAATCATCCATGAAAACCTCAACAATCTTTTCACAAAAGTCAGAGAATATAGCACTCATACATGTTTGAAAGGTAGCAGGTGCATTACATAAACCAAAAGGCATACGTCTATAAGCATAAGTTCCAAAAGGACAAGTAAAGGTGGTTTTCTCTTGATCGGGTTGTGATACAGGTATTTGAGAAAAATCAGAATAACCATCTAGGAAACAAAAATGTGTATGCTTAGATAATCTTTCTAACATTTGATCAATAAAAGGTAAGGGGTAATGATCTTTTCTAGTAGCTTTGTTTAATTTTCTAAAATCAATTACCATCCTATAACCAGTTACAATTCTTTGTGGAATGAGTTCATTTTTTATCATTAGGAACAACGGTAATACCTCCTTTCTTAGGAACACAATGAACGGGACTTACCCATCTACTATCAGCTATGGGATAGATTATACCTGCTTCCAGAAGTTTTAATATTTCAGTTCTTACCACCTCTTTCATCTTAGGATTTAATCGTCGTTGGTGGTCGACAACAGGTTTAGCATCAGGCTCCATATTAATTTTGTGCTGGCATAGAGTGGGACTAATGCCCTTAAGATCATCAAGAGTATATCCAATAGCAGCTCGGTGCTTCCTCAGAGTTTTAAGCAATCTCTTTTCTTCATGCTCTGAAAGGTTAGCACTAATAATAACAGGATATATCTTCTTTTCATCAAGATAAGCATATTTCAATGTATCAGGCAATTGCTTCAATTCAAATACAGGATCACCTTTAGGTGGAGGAGGGCCTCCAAGAGTTTCAACAGGCAAATTGTGTTTAAGGATAGGTGGTTGATCAAAGAACATCTTATCTATTTCATTTCTTTAATTCATATGCATATCATTTTCATGGTCTAGCAAATATTGTTCTAACGGATCAGTAGGAGGTACGGCAATAGAAGCAAGACCAATAATTTCATCTTTACTAGGCAATTCCTTATCATGAGGTTGTCTACGAAACTTGGAGAAATTAAACTCATGAGACATACCACCAAAATCAACACTAGCAATTTCTTTAGCGCAATCAATCTTGGCATTAACAGTGTTCAAGAAAGGTCTACCGAATATAATGGGACAAAAATCATCTTGTGGAGAACCGAGGACTAAAAAATCAGTAGGGTATTTTATTTTTCCACACAAGACTTCAACATCTCTAACGATCCCAAGCGGTGTAATGGTATCTCTGTTTGTAAGCTTAATAGTAACATCAATGTCCTCTATTTCAACAGGTGCAATATCATTCATAATTTCTTGATATAAGGTAAGTGGAATAGCACTAACACTAGCACCCAAATCACATAAGCCATGATAACAATGATCCCCTATTTTAACAGAGACAACAGGCATGCCTACTACGGGTCTGTTTTTATCTTTAGGATCTGGTTTAGCAATTCTAGCTGCTTCATCACGGAAGTAAATAACATGCCCATCTATATTATCAACCAAGAGATCTTTAACCATAGCCACATTAGGTTCAACTTTAATTTGTTCAGAGGGTCTAGGTGCTCTAATATTACTTTTGTTAACCACAGTTGAAACTTTAGCATATTCCTTAATCCTAACAGGAAAAGGTGGTTTCTCATGGTAAACAGTTGTTTCTTCTTTAACATTAACGGGCTCCTCAATCTTTTCTTTAACAGGGGGATGATATTTAAACCACCTCTCCTTAGGGAGATCAACATGAGTAGCAAATGATTCACAAAAGGAAGCTACTATCTCAGAGTCAAGTCCATATTTAGTGCTAAACTTATGAAAAGCATCGTGTGACGCCCCTGCTCGACCGTGCACTAATCATACACGCAAATGTGCACGCTCGAGATCAGAGACTCACGGGAAGATATCACAACACAACTCTAAACTCAAATTTAAACATAAATCATCATATTACAAACCAGGGGTCACGAGGACCCGAATACATAAGTCATACAAGCCATAATATCTGAGTACAGACATAGTTAGTCAAGTTTGCCTTAAGAAGGCTAGCACAAACAGCGACATAACAATCGAAAAGGCGAAGGCCTCCTGCCTAGGGCCTCCGAACTACTCCTGGTCGGCTGGCTCAACCCAGTAGTACGTGCCTCCGAGACTCTCCTGGTAGTAGTCTCCTGCAGTGGCGTCTGGCTCCTGGGCTCCGTCATCTGGTCGCAAGTAACGGGTATGGGGAAAAAGAATAGCAAAGCAACCGTGAGTACTCATCCAAAGTACTCGCAAGACTGACATCAGAACTAAACTACTTATGCATCGGTATCAAAGGAATGGGGCTATATCTTTGGACTGAACTACAGAATGCCAGAATAGAGGGGGAGAAGCCTAGCCTATCGAAGACTAGCATCTTGAAGCATTTCTTGCAGCATCAGAAGAGAATAGAGCAAGATAATATATAATCAATCATATTATAGCAATGCCCTGGGATCCTTTCTCGACTACCCAGCGAGAAAGTGATCCTGAGAGCAGTAGTAGCAGTTTAATATTGTGACAGTATCCATTTGTAGTTGTAGCAGATCAAGATACAACTCTGAGCGTCCTGTTACCGTGGACACGGCTATTCAAATAGATAACTTCCTTGAAGGGGTGCACTACTGTTACCCAGCACGCTCGATTACATCTGGCCGGACAAACTTGCTGGGTAATGACCGGCCTCGGGTAATCGACACGAAGCAGCGTCCTCCCTAAGCTCAGCAGAGAGGTCAACACGCCGGTCTAAATCCTAAGCACGAAGGGGTCTTGGGCCATCGCCCTTCGCACTCCTGCACGTTACATAGCTGGTCGGGGCCCAGGCGCGACACTGAATACACCAGTGACGTAACCAGCCCACCCCAACGATCAGCCCGCATCTCTAAGCTGTGACGTCTGAAGAGCTTTCGGGAGAAATGTACGACGTAGAGGGTCCCATAACCATTATCCCACGTGGTGGTAGTGCGTATAGGGCCAACGACCCACTCAGATCAAATACCCAAATCCGTTTAATCATGTTTAGTAACTCGCAGAGACGAACAGGGTTCCTGTCGCTCCGACTTCGTAAGTCATATCGCGCGGGTGCTCTTGGAGCCGACCCGTCTTTAATGTTATCTCGCGGGCACCCTTGGGGCCAGCCCGACTTTAACAGTTTAAGTGTTGTAGTAATGTAAACAGTTCCGTGATCATCACCCAGAGTGATCACGGCCCGATAACAAGCATGGCATACGGACAAGGGTGATGGGTCACCGATGAAGCAGTAGCACAGCTAACTAAGTCTTGTGGGACAACAGGTGGAGTATCAATAGCAGACTACAAAATCAGGCTATGCATCGGAATAGGTGCTATCGGAACAATAGCAGGGGCAATTCTAATGCAAGAATAAGAGATAAGGAATGGGCGATATCTGATGATCAAGGGGGTTTTGCTTGCCAGGAAGCTCAGCTGAAGGGGTCTGGTCGTCAGCGACGTCGTCGTACACGGCGGTGTCGTCAGCAGTCTCGGGGGCTATCGGAAGAGAAGGAGGGGAAGAAACAATAAATACACGACAAACAATGCAACACAGATGCATGACATAATAATATGCAGTGCTAGGTGTGACCTAACGCAGTACTATGCGATACTGGTGAAAGGGGAAAACATCCGGGAATGATTTCCCGAAGTTTGGCGTTTTTCGGTCAGATGAAACGGAGGGGACGGTTCCATGTTCGCTATGACAGAGGCACGTGACAGATGAACGGAGTGCATATTCGGAATCGTCAAATTTTTCTGATCGTTTCTCATATATAAATTATTTTAATCCGAGTTACGGTTTAATTTATATGATTTTTCAAAGTTTTAATCATTTTCTTGAATTGTTTAATTATTTAAATTAGAATTATCCGAAACAGTATTTGCTGACGTCACAGTGACGTCAACAATCAACTCTGACTGGTCAGAGTCAACCTGACATGCGGGTCCTGATGGGGATGTGTACCTAGGGTAGGGTCATAGGCCTGACCTACTTGCCCTACCTAAGGACACTGCCCCAGAAAGCTTAAGGGCTACAAGGAGATCTCCGACTGAAATCACCAAGGCATACAAGTCACTCGACAATATCCACTCGGAGATTACCTTTCACTCGACAGTTACCTTTCACTCAGAAGACAATCAATCACTCGGTCGTATGGCTCACTCGGATATGCGAAGACCGACAGTCGACAAGGCAGTCGAAGCACCATCTGGCGTTACGACATCAATGCCCCACTTTGTAACATAGGAGGTGAAGGGGTGGCGCACTCTATATAAGCCACCCCCCACCACTAGACTTGGGGACCTTTTTCTTCTACCTCTCTCTCTTTCCTTCTAGTCTCCGGACTTAGCTCAGGCAGGGGATCCGTTCTCCGCTCTCTCGCACACACATTGTAATCTCCGGATATATACTCAGATAAAACAAAGCCTCTCCGGAGCACGAGACGTAGGGTTGTTATCTCCACCGTGAGAGGCCCGAACTCGCTAAAATACCGTGTCACCCATATGCATCTCGGTAGATCATGCTCCTTTACCCTACCCCCTTCGTACTGTCGGAATCGTTCCCACGACAGTTGGCGCCCACCTTGGGGCATGGCGTCTATCGAGCCATGATGCATATGGTTTTTTCTTCAATCGCCGGCAACGGACTAATTTCTGCAGGCAACCCAAACTTTCTTGGGATGATCTCCCGAGATCAAACAATCACCGCTACCAATTTTGACTATTGGAGTCCCGGCCATCACACAAAATACTCCTCATCATACAAAAGGATCAGGGAGTTGCTCATCTCAACTTGTCCTCTTTACAATCAAACATTGCAATGATCTAACTATGTTTTGTTCTTTTTCTGTATGCACACGAGCTCATACAAAAGGACGTTTTCCCTTTGTTCCGATCGGTGGCTCGGCTCCTGGACGATGAAGCGTTGTCGCCCGCCCGTCATCATCTCGCGTACTCATCGGCGATGCCGTCGCCGAGCGCACACACACGCACAGCCGCTAACGCTCGGCCTGGTTCCCCGGCCGGTTGAACGCGTCTACCGGTGATCCGGTGACCCGGCTCCTCAGGCGACAAGGCCCGGCCGGCTGACGGCACTCGACCCAGCTCCGCACGCGTCGAAGCACGATTCTGACCTGTGCACAGCTCCGGCTCCCTGAGCAGTGAAACGCGACCAGGAGCGCTCGTGTCGGCCTCGCCCTTGGCTGCGCCGACCCGTGTCTCCGGTGTCTGGGCTGCAGAGCTGCTAGTCCTTCCCATCGGCACCTCTGGGCTGCCGACCGATTCCGGCCAGACCGGCAGTTTCCGCCGCGACGGAGCTCTCCTCTGGACTGCCTCTACAGCTCTCCTTTTAATTTGATTCTCTCCCGTATTAAAACGAAACTGCATGTGGTGGGAGAAACAATCCGTGATAAAAGGAAATTCCCATTGCATGCAGAATCATCTTTACTTCTTTCTTAATTAACACTAACACGTCTTGCATGCAGATGCTGGACGTGGGAAACTCATTCAATGCGTTGGTTAGCCAACAATCATGCCTAATTATTAGGGATTTGTTGCTCCATAGCCGCCCAGCTCCATCGCCGTCTCGCATGGCTGCGTCGTCGTCGTCTCCGACCTCGTCTGCAACGCCGTGGTCGATCTCCACGCACGGCCGCCGGCGCCGTCCGTCCCGTCATCATCTCCAACCTCGGTACAGCCGAGTGCGCACGCACGGCCGCCGGCGCCGTCCGCCCCGCCGTCGTCTCCAACCTGGGCACAACCGATTGCACCTCGTCTGCGACGTCGTCGTTAAGCCTCCACGCGTGGCCGCCGGCGCCGTCCGCCTCGTCGTCGTCACGCATGGCCGCCGGCGCCGTCCGCCTCGTCGTCGTCACGCATGGCCGCCGGCGTCGTCCGCTTCATCGTCGTCTTCAACCTTGTCGTTGAGCCTCCACGCGTGGCCGCCAGCGCAGGCGCGCATCGCTCGTTCCTCCGACGTCAGTCGCCAGCAACGGTCTCCGCGGTGGAGGCGCGCTGCGACGGCGACCTACAAAACAGCCACGGCCCGCAACCTACAACCGATGGCCGTTCGGGATCAGAAGAGTCAATGCCTCGTAAACTCCCTGGTAAGTGCATGCATAACGTGGCCACTTCCATGATCAACTGACTGCATGCAGAGAGAAAAAAAAAAGGAAACGAAGGACGACTCCCATCAATAGGCAACCCCGTTGGCTCCGTTTTGTTAAGGTATAATCGCCTCATTAAGCGGCCAAATTCTTGAGGATTTACAACGTCAGTTACCTAATTATTGCAGCCATGAGTGCGTTGCTTCAGCACTAGTTAATTAGTGCATGCATGCATGCCGTTAACTCCGTGGCTATGCTAGCTATACTTGCTAACTTGCAGGGAAGTGCTGGCACGGCGAAAAATATTCCTAGCTATGCTTGCTACTAACTTGCAGGGTCACCCGTATAAAGTTTGTGTTCAGACGATCAACATGTAGATCACTCGACAGCTCCGCGCATCGTCATTCAGTCTGACGCTCCATCGCCAGTCGTCGGACGCTCCATCGCCACTCGGCGAGACACGTCTTCGACACTCGACAGCTCCGCGCATCGTCATTCAGTCGGACGATCCATCGCCACTCGGCGAGACACGTCTTCGACACTCGACAGCTCCGCGCATCGTCATTCAGTCGGACGCTCCATCGCCACTCGGCGAGACACGTCTTCGACACTCGACAGCTCCGCGCATCGTCATTCAGTCGGACGCTCCATCGCCACTCGACGAGACACGTCTTCGACACTCGACAGCTCCGCGCATCGTCATTCAGTCGGACGCTCCATCGCCACTCGGCGAGACTCGTCTTCGACACTCAACAGCTCCGCGCATCGTCATTCAGTCGGACGCTCCATCGCCACTCGACGAGACACGTCTTCGACACTCGACAGCTCCGCGCATCGTCATTCAGTCGGACGCTCCATCGCCACTCGGCGAGACACGTCTTCGACACTCGACAGCTCCGCGCATCGTCATTCAGTCGGACGCTCCATCGCCACTCGACGAGACACGTCTTCGACACTCGACAGCTCCGCGCATCGTCATTCAGTCGGACGCTCCATCGCCACTCGGCGAGACTCGTCTTCGACACTCAACAGCTCCGCGCATCGTCATTCAGTCGGACGCTCCATCGCCACTCGACGAAACACGTCTTCGACACTCGACAGCTCCGCGCATCGTCATTCAGTCGGACGCTCCATCGCCACTCGGCGAGACTCGTCTTCGACACTCCACAGCTCCGCGCATCGTCATTCAGTCGGACGCTCCATCGCCACTCGGCGAGACACGTCTTCGACACTCGACAGCTCCGCGCACCGTCATTCAGTCGGACGCTCCATCGCCAGTCGGCGAGACTCGTCTTCGACACTCAACAGCTCCGCGCATCATCATTCAGTCGGACGCTCCATCGCCACTCGGCGAGACACGTCTTCGACACTCGACAGCTCCGCGCATCGTCATTCAGTCGGACGCTCCATCGCCACTCGGCGAGACACGTCTTCGACACTCGACAGCTCCGCGCATCGTCATTCAGTCGGACGCTCCATCGCCACTCGACGAGACACGTCTTCGACACTCGACAGCTCCGCGCATCGTCATTCAGTCGGACGCTCCATCGCCACTCGGCGAGACTCGTCTTCGACACTCAACAGCTCCGCGCATCGTCATTCAGTCGGACGCTCCATCGCCACTCGGCGAGACACGTCTTCGACACTCGACAGCTCCGCGCACCGTCATTCAGTCGGACGCTCCATCGCCAGTCGGTGAGACACGTCTTCAACACTCGACAGCTCCGCGCGCCATCACTCTACTGGACGCGTCGTCATCACTCGGCAGCCCCGCGCGTCGTTAGACAGCTAAGTCATTCTTCACAGACTGTATTCAATTAGATGGTTATTTCCACATTATCGAGTGGCACGAAAGTCGCGCATGATGTCCACTCGGAGGCCACGCCACCGAGTGTACCTTCTGCGCTCGGTTCTTTATCTTCACGTCGGATCCTTCACTTTCACAAGTTCACTCGGATCCTTCACTCTTTAGACTCTTGCTGGTTCTGGACCAGCAAGCACCTGGCACACCCAGCGGGTGTCTATGGGTGAAATTTACACGAATCATTTCAGCAAACATCAAATTACTTCGAGAATTTTTTGTGTTAGCTTGTGTTATTTTTCATACACAGGTTACCTGGACGCCTCTATGTGCCATTTTCGACGACACGCTGGACTCGGACGCCCCGCACACCGTCACTTGGTCAGATACCTCCGCGACAACATTCTCGACTAGGTCGCTCCGCGCGCCGTCACTCGACTGGACGCTCCTTCGTCACTCGGTCGCTCCGCGCGCCGTCACTCGACTGGACGCTCCTTCGTCACTCGGTCGCTCCGCGCGCCGTCACTCGACTGGACGCTCCTTCGTCACTCGGTCGCTCCGCGCGGCGTCACTCGACTGGACGCTCCTTCGTCACTCGGTCGCTCCGCGCGCCGTCACTCGACTGGACGCTCCTTCGTCACTCGGTCGCTCCGCGCGCCGTCACTCAACTGGACGCTCTTTCGTCACTCGGTCGCTCCGCGCACCGTCCCTCAGCTAGACGCTCCTTCGTCACTCGGCCGCTCCTGCGCCGTCAGACAGCTAAGTCATTCTTCATACGCTGCATTCAATTAAATAGTTGTTTCCGCATTACCGAGTGTCGAGGAAGTCGCACATGGCGTTCATTCGGAGGCCACGCCACAGAGTGTACCTCTGCGCTCGGTTGTTTATTTTTATGTCGGAACACTTCACTTCTGATTCTTTTGGGTCCAGTACTCAAACGAGTTCAGTCGGATCCTTCACTTGCACAAGTACAGTCGGATCTTTCACTCTTTAGACTCTTGCTGGTTCCGAACCAACAAGCACCTGGCACACCCAGTGGGTGTCTATGGGTGTTATTTACACAAATTATTTCAGCAAAGATCAAATTACTTTGATAAATTTTTATGTTGGCTTGTGCTATTTTTCATACACAGGTTATGCGATCACTCGACGCATCTGTGCGCCATCTTCGTCGCTACCCAGGCTCAGTCGCCGCAACGATCATTCGTGTGTTTCCACTTGTTCGGATGCCTCCGCGACGACATGTTCGACTCGGTCGCCCCGCGCGCCGTCACTGGGTCGGACACCTCCTCGACATGCATGACTTGGCCGCCCCGCGCGTCGCCACTCAGCTGGATGCCCCGCGCATCGTCACTCCGTGTGGCACGTCTTCATCATTCGGATGCCCCGCGCATCGCCACTTCGTGTGGCACTTCTTCATCATCGGCCGCCCCGCGCGCCATCGCTCAGCTTAGCTGCGATTCCGTATCGCCTAAGTGGAAAACTCTTCCGAGTACTCCAAGTGAGGACATCATCCACACTCGGGGGCTTAGCTGCGATTCCGTATCGCCTAAGTTAAAAACCACTCGGGGGCTTAGCTGCGATTCCGTATCGCCTAAGTTAAAAACCACTCCAAGTGGGGACATCATCCACACTCGGGGGCTTAGCTGCGATTCCGTATCGCCTAAGTTAAAAACCACTCGGGGGCTTAGCTGCGATTCCGTATCGCCTAAGTTAAAAACCACTCCAAGTGGGGACATCCTCCACACTCGGGGGCTTAGCTGCGATTCCGTATCGCCTAAGTTAAAAACCACTCCGAGTGAGGACATCCTCCACACTCGAGGGCTTAGCTGCGATTCCGTATCGCCTAAGTTAAAAACCATTCCGAGTGAGGACATCATCCACACTCGAGGGCTTAGCTGCGATTCCGTATCGCCTAAGTTAAAAACCACTCCAAGTGAGGACATCATCCACACTCGGGGGCTTAGCTGTGATTCCGTATCACCTAAGTTAAAAACCATTCCGAGTGAGGACATCATCCACACTCGAGGGCTTAGCTGCGATTCCGTATCGCCTAAGTTGAAAACCCATCATCATTCACTCGGAAACTTAGCTGCGAACCAGTCTTCGTCTAAGTTAAAAACAAACAAGCAAAGATTGTCTCTATCAGACCCCCGCCGATGCAAGCACTCGACGACGGTCTCGGGGACTACACCCAGTGGGTGCACTCAGCGTGCCCCCACTGGACATATTATCACTCGACCAGGTCTGTCCTGTCGAGTGGCAAGCAACTTTCAAAACGAACTTAAGACCCCCGCCGATGCAAGCACTCGACGGCGGTCTCGGGGACTACACCCAGTGGGTGCACTCAGCGTGCCCCCACTGGACCTACTATTACTCGACAAGGTCTGTCCTGTCGACTGGAAAACAACTCTCCGGACCCCGTAAAAAACGGACCCGACGGAGCAAACCATCACGTCAGAAGACTCTGCAGACCACTCGGACCTGATTTCGAGCTCAGTTTCACTCGGACCTGATTTCGAGCTCAGTTTCACCCGGACACATTTCAAGACAGAATCGATCAGGGTGAACGACAAAAGTTTCAATCGACACAGATTTCTAAGAAGCCTCAAAATGCACTCGGAATTTTTGTGTCTTGTCAGAACCTGCATTAACTCCTTTTCCACTCAAACCCCGATCCATTCGGGGGCTAATGATGGGGATGTGTACCTAGGGTAGGGTCATAGGCCTGACCTACTTGCCCTACCTAAGGACACTGCCCCAGAAAGCTTAAGGGCTACAAGGAGATCTCCGACTGAAATCACCAAGGCATACAAGTCACTCGACAATATCCACTCGGAGATTACCTTTCACTCGACAGTTACCTTTCACTCAGAAGACAATCAATCACTCGGTCGTATGGCTCACTCGGATATGCGAAGACCGACAGTCGACAAGGCAGTCGAAGCACCATCTGGCGTTACGACATCAATGCCCCACTTTGTAACATAGGAGGTGAAGGGGTGGCGCACTCTATATAAGCCACCCCCCACCACTAGACTTGGGGACCTTTTTCTTCTACCTCTCTCTCTTTCCTTCTAGTCTCCGGACTTAGCTCAGGCAGGGGATCCGTTCTCCGCTCTCTCGCACACACATTGTAATCTCCGGATATATACTCAGATAAAACAAAGCCTCTCCGGAGCACGAGACGTAGGGTTGTTATCTCCACCGTGAGAGGCCCGAACTCGCTAAAATACCGTGTCACCCATATGCATCTCGGTAGATCATGCTCCTTTACCCTACCCCCTTCGTACTGTCGGAATCGTTCCCACGACAGGTCCCGCCTATCAGCGTCTAATTAGGCTAATTAGGGTTTTAATTAATCTAATTACAGATTAATTTGGTTAATTAATAATTAGATTAAATAAACAGAATTAATTAAGTTAATTAATTAATTAGTTAATTATCATTTATTTATTTATTTTAATTCTTTAATTCTTTTATTTATTTTATTTTATTTCCGTTTTCTTTTTTTTTTGTTTAAACAGTGGCGGACCCCAATGGTCAGTGGGCAGGCCGGACATGTCCGCGCCGTGCCCGTGCGAGGGCCGGACATGTCCGGGCTCCAGTGCTCGCGCGGGCAGAGAGGCCGTGGCCAGCGGCGGCGCGGCGCAGGCGACGAGCGGCTGCGGCGATCGGCGAGGCGAGGCCAGGCGCGGACGAGGGCGAGAGCCGGGCGCGGCAGCGGGCGGAGGCGACCGAGCGGGCGCGGGCGACGAGCAACGGCACGGCAGTGGGAGGCGGGCACGCGGGCGAGCAGGCTCGGGTGAGGCGGAGGCAGGCGACGACGAGTGCGAGCGCAGGCGGGAGCGGGCGTGCGAGAGGCCAGGCGGGGCGCGGTGGACGGCGGCGAGCGCGAGGCCACGGTGGACGGCGGCGACGACGATAGAGAGGGGAAGAGGGCGACGGGGTCCTCACCCCCGATGCAGGGGAACGGGGTCGGCGAGGCTCGATGTAGTCCGGTGAGGAGGAGGCCGAGGAGGCGACGGCGAGGTCGAGGCGGCGACGAGGACGACGTCGGCGTCGGGCGGCGGCGGACGAGGAGAAGGGGATCGGGGGAGGGTTAGGGTTTCGGGGGTGCGAGGGGAGGGGGCCTAAATAGGCCAGCGGGAGTGGGTGGGCCGGCCTGGGCCGGCCACTATGGCCGAGGCCCAGGGGGGGTTTGTTTTTTTATTTTTCCTTTTTGCTTTTGTTTTTCTGTTTTCTCTTTTATAGTTTCTATTTTATAAAATGTTTTAGACACAAATTGAGTTTTGTAAGATAAGTGGCTAGGCCCAATATTTGCAGTGCAATTTTAGTTACTACCAGAAATTGGTTTGGAGTTAAAAGAATTTCATTTGAATTTCATTTAAATAGAAAGGCATTAATTATTGCTGTCTGGTTCTGTTTTGATGGTGTAAGGCTCATTTAACTAATTCAAATAATGTTGTTTATATTTTTGTAAATGCTTCTGAATTATTTGCAATATAATGAACATTTTGGTTTTCAAATTTGAACAACTTTTAATTTCACTTAATATTTGAATTTCAATTTAATTTGGAATTTGAAATGAGATATGATGCAAATGATCATCAAGCATGGTTAATCATGGTGACCTGGCATTATCAAAAGGTGATTACTGTAGCTACTACATGGGGATGTTACACATCGGTAGCCATAATGGATTTAACACAATCAAACTCAAGTATTATACCTGACTCATTACCTTTGTCGAGTTCCCAATCTTCAGAGTTGCGTTTAATTCTTTCCACAAGATCCCATCTGAATTCAATAGTTTTCTTCATAAAGGAGCCAGTCGAAGAAGAATCGAGAATGGTTTGATTATCATAAGAAAGCCGAGCATAAAAATTCTGTAAGATAATTTCTCTTGAGAGCTCATGGTTAGGGCATGTGTACATCATGTACTTAAGCATCCCCCAAGCTTGAGCGATGCTTTCTCCTTCACGAGGCCAAAAATTATATATATAATTCCGATCACGATGAACCAAATGCATAGGATAAAATTTCTGGTGGAATTCCAGTTTCAATCGGTTCCAGTCCCATGTATCAGTATCATCACATAGCCTATACCATGTCAATGCCTTTCCCTCCAAAGATAAAGGGAATACTTTCTTCTTAACTCCATCTCCGGATAAACCTGCAAGTTTAAACAATCCACAAATTTCATCCACATAGATTAAGTGCATATCGGGATGTACCGTTTCATTTCCTGCATAAGGATTAGCTAGCAGTTTCTCTATCATACCCGGAGGAATCTCATATGAAATATTTTCAGTAGGTGCAGTAGGTTGAGGAGCAACTATTTGTGTTTCCGGTCGAGGTGAAGATACCCTGAACAGACCCCTCAAAGGATTACTTTCCATAGTGACAAGTGACAGTAAATTTCAGCACATAATATAAATGTTTCCTTACCAAATTCCACTCACCAAAGGCGCTTCACTCCCCGGCAACGGCGCCAGAAAAGAGCCTTGATGACCCACAAGTATAGGGGATCAATCGTAGTCCTTTCGATAAGTAAGAGTGTCGAACCCAACGAGGAGCAGAAGGAAATGACAAGCGGTTTTCAGCAAGGTATTTTCTGCAAGCACTGAAATTATCGGTAACGAGTAGTTTGATAGCAAGATAATTTGTAACAAGTGACAAGTAGCAATAGTAACAAAGAGTGCAGCAAGGTGGCCCAATCCTTTTTATAGCAAAGGACAAGCCGGAACGATCTCTTATAATAAGTAAAGCGTTCTCGAGGACACATGGGAATTTCATCTAGTCACTTTCATCATGTTGGTTTGATTCGCGTTCGCTACTTTGATAATTTGATATGTGGGTGGGCCGGTGCTTGGGTGCTATTCTTACTTGAACAAGCCTCCCACTTATGATTACCCCCTCTCGCAAGCATCCGCAACTACGAAAGAAGAATTAAGATAACTCTAACCATAGCATTAAACATATGGATCCAAATCAGCCCCTTATGGAATAGCGCATAAACTAGGGTTTAAGCTTCTGTCACTCTAGCAACCCATCATCTAATTACTACTCCACAATGCATTCCCTTAGGCCCAAAGATGGTGAAGTGTCATGTAGTCGACGTTCACATGACATCACTAAGAGAATCAACAACATACATATCATCAAAATATCGAACGAATGCCAAATTCACATGATTACTTATGACAAGACTTCTCCCATGTCCTCAAGAACAAAAGTAACTACTCACAAATCATCTTCATGTCCAAGATCAGAGGGGTATTGAATAGCATAATAGATCTGAACATATAATCTTCCATCAAATAAACCAACTAGCATCAACTACAAGATGTAATCAACACTACTAGCAACCCACAGGTACCAATCTGAGGTTTTGAGACAAAGATTGAATACAAGAGATGAACTATGGTTTGAGATGAGATGGTGCTGGTGAAGATGTTGATGAAGATTGGTCCTCCCACGATGAGAGGATCGTTGGTGATGTTGATGGCGACGATTTCCCCCTCCCGGAGGGAACTATCCCCGGCAGAATCTCTCCGCCGGAGAGCAAAAGTGCTCTTGCCCAAGTTCTGCCTCGAGACGGCGGCGCACCATCCCGAAAGTCTTCTCTATATTTTTTCTAGGGCAAAATGACTTATATACCAGAAAATGGGGGCCAGAGGCTGGCCAGGGGCCCCACGAGCCACCAGGGCGCGCCCGGGGGGGTGGCACGCCCTGGTGCCTCGTGGGCACCTGGGTGGCCCCTCTGGTACTTCTTGCTTCCAGTATTTTTTATTTATTCCAAAATAATTCTCCGTGAAATTTCAGCTCATTTGGATATGTGCAGAATAGGTATCTCTGACATAGCTTTTTCAGGTCCAGAATTCCAGCTGCCGGCAATCTCCCTCCTTGTTTAAATCTTGCATATTAAGAGAGAAAAGGCATTAGAATTGCTCCACAAAGTGTTATATTGATTAAAAACACTATAAATAACAGTAGCAAAACATGATGCAAAATGGACGTATCAAGCCTCCTCTCTCAATGGTCGCTGCCTCTGCTCGTCATATAGTTACCGCCTCCCGCGTTTGCCATCTGTCAAGCTCGCTGCCTCCCGGGGCCACCAGCCGTCATATACCCACCCCCCATCTCCACGGTGATCAGAAGAACTTTTCCAGGCTTAAAAATCAACATTTCTGGATTTATGGTTTGGCAAGATATATATTTGCACCAATAGATAAAAGCCACTTTCTTCACGAAACAGATGATGCAATTGTCTATATTCAGGAAAGAGAAAGGAAAGGCAAACAAAACATTATTTCCTACTATGGAAATAGTGTATCAATTGCCTATATTCAAGGAACAAATGATCTCTTTGTCTATATTGCAACATATACAAACAAGCTCCTGGCCCATGCCCCCATGTTATAGTTCAATAAAAAGTAATTCAGTAAACTAAAACATAACCTAAAATGGAAACTGACGGTGTCCTGGACTAGGGGGTCCTGGCCTAGTCGATCTAGTCCATGGGCCGGACTGATGGCCCGTTTAAGAATAAGGACTCCGGAGGCCTTTTGACCTATGATGCAATCATATTGGGCCACACCGAGGACTTGGCGTGTACTCCAAGAACATCTATTAGATTCAGCATGTAATCCCTAGACAGCAACCGACCATGTGTAACCCTAGATACCCCCGGTGCCTATATAAGCCAGAGGGTTTAGTCTGTAGAGGCATTCGCATTCATCATCACCCCTAGGGTTTAAACCACAACTTACGATCTCGAGGTAGATCAACTCTGTACTTTGATACACCCATCATATAAACAAGAGTTGGACGTAGGTTTTTACCTCCTTAGAGAGGGCTCGAACCTGGATAAAACATCGTGTCCCTTGTCTCTTGTTACCCATCGATCCGATCTCACAGCTTGGCCCCCCCACCTGAGATCTGCCGGTTTTGACACCGACATTGGTGCTTTCATTGAGAGCTCGTTGTGTGATCACTTCGGATTGATGGCTTGCTTGCAGATTGACAGCAGTATTGGCTGCGGCGACATCTTCGTCCCCGGCCAACTTTTTGCCATCGGCAGCATTGTGCTGCATGCCGATCCGACCGACCACCTGGGCCGCATCGAAAACTCCCCCCCGAGCCAAGTCATCAAGTTCGAAAGCATGGAGTACATCGCGGACGCCTAAGGTGACCTGATTCTTTTGGGGTGGACCTCGGATCAGGCTAAAGATCCCTCAGGTGCCGCGGTCCCGGGACTGGCTCCCGATCTGATCCTCGGGTCCGAGCTCTCAGCAGAACCGATCCCGGAGATAGATCTAGTGGTCGCCACGCCCAGCCCAATCGCTACGTCCTCAGACGATGGCCTCGAGCCAAGCTCACCGATAGGCCCAGCAGTAACAGTCTCGTCGCCAGTAGCCGATGAAATTTATTCTCCCGTCGACTAGGGGTCAGCCCTGGACGAGCAGGATGGCGGTGCCGCGTCCGGCAGCCCGAACAAACTACTTCAGGTCGGCACGGCCTACACCCAGGTCTTGAACACAGAGGAGCTCTCGCAAATAAACGAGGTGTTGGACCGGATCCAAAACCTGGCAATCTCATCCGCCGTCTATGATCAGATCGGATGTAAAGCTGACGATCGGGAAATTTTCATCCCACCCACCACCCACTTAGTCGTCACGGTCGAGGACTTGACCGATGTGCCTGATTACGGCTCCGATGAAGCCACTGACATGGATGAAGATGTCTGTGGCGATACCGGAGCAAATCCACCCGCCACCAAACCCCGTACAGGGGATTGGGCGGCAACGTCTACCTATGACGTCTACATGGTTGACAGTCCCAAAAACAGTCCTCAGGAGAAACCTAAGGAAAACCCTAAGTGTCGTCATCCGAAGAGGCGATCAAAGGGAAGCAGCAGAAGCACGACCAACACCACGGGCGCTGCTGATAACGGTGCTGCCCCCTATGCTGCTGACAACCCGGGTGAGGACAATCAAGCCTCGCCCGCCCAATAAAAGGAGCCCGTAGAGGCACCTGCGGAGGATGATCTCGAGGACATGGGCATCTTCGACGACGGGACGGACAGGGATTACCTTCCCGAGTCCGAAGACGAGGTCAGCCTCGGACCCGAAGATTTCGTGGTACCCACAAACCCATCCGAGCAGGCACGGTTCCAATGGCAGTTAATTGCAACCGCGCGGAGCATGAAAAAGAAGCAGCAGGAACTGTACACTCACAAAAATGTGCTTAACGAAAAGTGGGTAAAAGTCCTTACGGCCGAAGCGGACCTCGAGGCCCGACGTACGACCGCCAAATCATACCCTAAAAGGCGGCTGCTGCCCGACTTCGACGATGAGGCAGCCAACGATGAGCTGTTCACGCACGGTCATGCAGGACAGGCTGACCGCCCCCTAGAGGGCGAGACCGGCCAGCAGGGTCAAACAAAGAACCCCCTACAAAAACCCGCCCTCACGGCAAGAGTGCGGTCGAATACCACGAGCCTTTTGATTTGCGCGACAAGATACAGCCCAACAAAGCCCCTCTTCGATCTATCTATGGATCACGGGATCGCGCACCCGCCAGTTTAGAGGGCTACGACGCCTGGTTGGACAGGCATGATAACCCACAAGTATAGGGGATCGTTTGTAGCCTTTCTCGATAAATAAGAGTGTCGAACCCAACGAGGAGCTAAAGGTAGAATTAATATTCCCTTCAAGTTCTATCGACCACCGATACAACTCTACGCACACCGAAGTTTGCTTTACCTAGAAACAAGTAATAAAACTAGAAGTACTTTGTAGGTGTAGTAAGATAAGTTTGCAAGATAATAAAGAACGTGAAAATAAAAATTAGGTGCTGTTCTGAATAAATTACAATTAAGTTAGTATAGCGAGTGTGGAAAAGTGGTGGTAGGATTTGCGGAATTGTCCCTAAGCAATTGGCTAAGTTACTAGACCGACAACAAGTTTTTATGTGGGAGAGGCCACTGCTAGCATGTCATCCCTTACTTGGAATTCTATGCACTTATGATTGGAACTATTAGCAAGCATCCACAACTACTAACATTCATTAAGGTAAAACCCAACCATAGCATTAAGATATATTGGTCCCCCTTCAATCCCGTATGAATCAATTTCTATGGTAGGAAGAAGTTTTCGTCACTCTTGCCCTCCAATGCATAGTCCTATCAACATACAACTAACCCTATGGTGTGATCCACGCGCGCTCTCATATGATGGGCACCAAAGGACAGCAACATAACTACAAGCAATTTAAACCAATCATAGCAATTCACCAATCACCCATAGGACAACAAAAATCTACTCAAACATCATAGGATGGCAACACATCATTGGAAAATAATATGAAGCATAAGGCACCATGTTCAAGTAGGGGGTATAGCGGGTTGCGGGAGAGTGGACCGCTGTAAATAGATGAGGAAAGGTGATGGAGGTGTTGAGGAAGATGGCGGAGTTGTTGGAGTAGATCGCCTCCACACGATGTTTGCCCCGGCGGCGTTCCGACGCCACCGGGAGAGAGGGGGAGAGAGCACCCCTCCTTCTTCTTACTTTGCCTACCCCATAGATGGGAGGAGGGTTTCCCCTCTGGTCCTTGGCCGCCATGGCTCCCGGAGGGCAGGAGCTCCTCCGAGATTGGATCTCTCTCTCTCTCTCTCTCTCTCTCTCTCTCTCTCTCTCTGTTCTCTTATGTTTCACGTTCCTGTTTTCTGGCCGAAAACCGTTGAAAGATCGTGGATGTCGCCTAGAGGGGGGGTGAATAGGCGCTTTAAAATAATTACGGTTTAGGCTTGAACAAATGCGGAGTAAAACTAGCGTTTAATTTGTCAAGCACAAAACCTAAATCAACTAGGCTCACCTATGTGCACCAACAACTTATGCTAAGCAAGATAAACAACTAAGTGATAGCAAGATATATAACAAGAAACAATATGGCTATCACAAAGTAAAGTGCATAAGTAAAGGGCTCGGGTAAGAGATAACCGAGGCACGCGGAGATGACGATGTATCCCGAAGTTCACACCCTTGCGGATGCTAATCTCCGTTTGGAGCGGTGTGGAGGCACAATGCTCCCCAAAAAGCCACTAGGGCCACCGTAATCTCCTCACGCCCTCGCACAATGCAAGATGCCGTGATTCCACTAAGGGACCCTTGAGGGCGGTCACCAAACCCGTACAAATGGCAACCCTTGAGGGCGGTCACCGAACCCGTACACTTTGGCAACCCTTGGGGGCGGTCACCGGTACCCGTCAAATTGCTCAGGGCGATCTTCACAACCTAATTGGAGACCCCGACGCTTGCTCGGAGCTTTACACCACAATGATTGAGCTCCGAGGCACCACCAACCGTCTAGGACGCCCAAGCACCCAAGAGGAACAAGCTCTAGGGTACCAAGCACCCAAGAGTAAAAAGCTTCTCAAACTTCACTTCCACGTATCACCGTGGAGAACTCAAACCGATGCACCAAATGCAATGGCAAGGGCACACGGAGTGCCCAAGTCCCTCACTCTCAAATCCCACCAAAGCAACGAAAGCTATGGAGGAATATGAGAGGAAGAACAAGAAGGAGAACACCAAAAACTCCAAGATCTAGATCCAAGGGGTTCCCCTCACATAGAGGAGAAAGTGATTGGTGGAAACGTAGATCTAGATCTCCTCTCTCTTTTCCCTCAAGAACTAGCAAGAATCATTGGAGGGATTGAGAGATAGCAAGCTCAAAAAGAGTCAACAATGGAGGAGAGAGAGCTTGTTCACGGATGGGGAACCATTGGGGAAGAAAGCCTCTTAAATAGGCCCCCCACAAATCCAACCGTTAAGTGCTCTGCCCGCAGCCGAGCGGTACTACCGCTCCTAGGAGCGGTACTACCGCTTAGGCGGTACTACCAAACACTGGCCAGGGGTACTCAGTATACGAGCGGTAGTGCCGTCGGAGCGGTACTACCGTCGCCCCCAGTGGTACTACCGCTTAGGGATCCTGGCACAGGTGAGGCGGCGGTAGTAGGGGAAACTGGCGCGGTAGTACGGCGCCAAGCGGTACTACCGTGCTAGTGCCGTTCTACTACCGCTAAAGCAAAATGGGCAAACAGAAACCAGCACAGAAGGTATTTCCTAAGCGGTACAAGGAGCGGTAGTAGTATGCAGAAGTACCGCTTGAGCGGTACTACCGGGCTACTACCGTGCAACTACCGCTAAAAGAAATTAGGCAACAGAAAATTGCACAGAAGGAGATTCCCAAGCGGTACTCGCTGCGGGAGACCACAGCGGAACTACTGCCTAAGCGGTACTACCGTGGTTCCGAGTGGTACTACCGCTTGGGTGCTGAAAACTAGCCCAAACAAACAGAAGGATGCAAATAAAACCAGAACTGCCATAACTTCTGCAAATGAGCTCTGAATTGAGCAAACTCAAGCTTGTTGGATAGAAGACGACGAGTACTATCCAACAGTGGTTATAATAAGAAGTGGCAGGGGAGATATGCCTAAGATATAGAGATGAGAAACCTTTATGAATGAAGAACCGGCATAAACTCCAACATCGAAAACATCATAGAAGATGCATATATGAACTCCGTTTTCGATGAACTCGAGCTTGTCATGAAGATGACCACAAGCTCAAAAACTCACAAAGAGAAACACCAAACAAGAACCAAGAAAGATGATGCAAGGATGCAATGGTTTGAGCTCTCTACGAACGATACGATCAAGCTACTCACTTGAGAGCCCCCCTTGATAGTACGGCTATCGATCCTATAACCCGGTCTCCCAACTACCACCATGAGACCGGTAAAATAGAAAACCTTTCAAGGGCAAACCTTTGCCTTGCGCATAGTCCACTTGAGCTAGATGATGACGATCTTGACCTCCTCAAGTTGGACCACCTTTCTTGATTGCGCCGGCTCGATGAAGACTAGTTGATTGCTCCCCCATACTCCACTATGGGTGAGCCACTCTTCGGCACATCTTCACAAGTCCATTGTCACCACAATGGACGGCAAGCTTCAAGCATGATCTCTTCGTGATGCTCCACTTGAACTTGCACACCGCAATCTTGATGACGATCACCACTCGATGTCATCCTCCATGGGTTGTATGATATCTTCCTTTTGATGCACGCCCATGGAAACAAACCTAACCCCACAAAGAACTCTCGCATAGAACATGGGTTAGTACACAAAGCGTAATGGTCAATGCTTACCATACTGTGAGATCACTTGATCCAACTCGGTACATCTTCTACGCTTTGTGTGTTGATCAACTTGAATCACTCTTCATATTTAGTCTTGATCAACCTTGAATCTTTCCAATTCTCTTCATTAAGATTATGTCTTGAAGGTAGACATGAATGTCCACACAATCTTCTTCTTCAAGACATGCTTGCAATAGGCTCATCTCTTACATGACCAATCTTTGGATAACTCCATGAATAACCCCTTGGTCAACACATATTCTTCTTCAAATCACCTTGAGACCAACAAATGGTCTACAAGCAAAGCCTATGGACAAACCCTTCAAATATAACTCAAGGCAACCATTAGTCCATAGAGATTGTCATCAATTACCAAAACCAAACATGGGGGCAGCACATGTTCTTTCAACCGTTTCTTATATTCCCGGAGATCCATAACTCTGATTGGGCTGAAACTTTGAGAGGATTTTCTTTTGGATATTATCTTTCTTGCAGCAGAAGAAGGGCCCCAAGCGCCTTACAGGGGCGCCACAAACCTGCCAGGCGTGCCCTGGGTAGGGGGCGCCCCCCTGAGCTTGTGGGCCCCTCAGGCATCGTGTTGCGTTGATTCTTTTTCCCAAAAATCACATATATTACAAAATAAATCTCCATAAAATTTTATCGCATTTGGACTTCGTTTGATATGGATTTTCCGTGAAACAAAAGCATGCAACAAACAGGAACTGGCACTGGGCACTGGATCAATATGTTAGTCCAAGAAAATCATATAAATTGTTGCCAAAAGGCCCAAAAGTATGTAAAATTTGCAAAATATTGGCATGAAACAATCAAAAATTATAGATACGACGGAGACATATCAGCATCCCCAAGCTTAATTCCTGCTCGTCCTCGAGTAGGTAAATGATAAAAAGATAATTTTTGATGTGGAATGCTACCTAGCATAATCTTGATCGTATAATCTAATCATGGCATGAATATTAAGACACGAGTGATTCAAAGCAATAGTCTATAATTTGATATAAAGACATCAATACTCAGGCATACCAACAAACAATCATGCCTTTCAGAATAAAAATGCTAAAGAATGCTATCCCTACAAAATCATATAGCCTTGTCATGCTCCATCTTCTTAACACAAAATATAAATCATGTACAACCCCGATGTCAGCCGAGCAATTGGTTCATACTTTTTAACGTGCTTCAACTTTTTCAACCCCCATGCAATACATGAGCGTGAGCCATGGACATAGCACTATAGGTGGAATAGAATGCGGTGGTAGGGATCGATAAGGAGAAGTCAAAAAGGGAGAAAGTCTCGCATCAACTAGGCGGATCAACGGGCTATGGAGATGCCCATCAATCGATATCAATGCGAGGAGTAGGGATTGCCATGCAACGGATGCACTAAGAGCTATAAGTGTATAAAGCTCAAATTGAAAACTAAGTGGGTGTGCATCCAACTTGCTTGCTCATGAAGACCTCGGGCATTTGAGGAAGCCCATCATCGGAATATACAAGCCAAGTTCTATAATGAAAAATTCCAACTAGTATATAAAAGTGACAACATAGGAGCTCTCTATATGAAAAACATGGTGCTACTTTGAAGCACAAGTGTGGTAAAAGGATAGTAGCATTGCCCCTTCTCTCTTTTTCTCTCATTTTTTTTGTTTTCATTTTTTTGGCTCTTTTTGGCCTCTTTTTTTTGTTGGGCTCTTTTTGGCCCCCTTTATTTAATTTCCTCACTGGGACAATACTCTAATAATGATGATCATCACACTTCTATTTACTTACAACTTGATATTACCACTCGATAAAACTGAAACATATGACTCTATATGAATGCCTCTGGCAGTGTACCAGGATGTGCAATGATCTAGTGTAACATGTATAAAAAATGATGAACGGTGGCTGAGCCACAAATACTATGTCAGCTATATGATCATGCAAAGCAATATGACAATGATAATGTGTGTCATATAAATGGAACGGTGGAAGTTGCATGGCAATATATCTCGGAATGGCTATGGAAATGCCATAATAGGTAGGTATGGTGGCGGTTTTGAGGAAGATATAAGGAGGCTTATGTGTGATAGAGCGTATCATATCACGGGGTTTGGATGCACCGGTGAAGTTTGCACCAACTCTCGAGGTGAGAAAGGGCAATGCACGGTACCAAAGAGGCTAGCAAATTGCGGAAAGGTGAGAGTGCGTATAATCCATGGACTCACATTAGTCATAAAGAACTCACATACTTATTATGAAAGCCTATTAGCCCTCGAAGCAAAGTACTACTACGCATGCCCCTAGGGGGGAGGTTGGTAGGAGTTAACCATCGCGCGCCCCCGACCTCCACACAAAGGAAGACACTCAATAATAAATCATGCTCCAACTTCTTAGCATAACTAAAGACTATACGTGCATGCTTCGGGAATCACAAACCTTAACACCAATACTTACTAAACCACAATTATTCACTAGTACCTCCCACATATTACCATCTCAATATCACAAAACTATTGCAAGGAATCAAACTTATCATATTCAGTGATCTACAAGTTTTATGTAGGATTTTATGACTAACCATGTGAATGACCAATTCCTGTTGACTCTCTAAATAGACATAAGTGAAGCATGAGATGTAATTCTTTCTACAAAAGACCACGCTCTAATAAATATAAGTGAAGCAAAAGAGCATTCTAAAAATAACAGTTTTCCAAATGTAGAGAAACAGGCATCCAAACTTCAAATGATATAAGTGAAGCACATGAAGCATTCTATAAAGCCATACTCAAAAGATATAAGTGAAGTGCATGAAGCATTCTATAAATCAACCAAGGACTATCTCATACCAGCATGGTGCATAAAAGAAAAGGGAAAAATAAACACAAAAGATGCTCTAAGAATTTACGCATATCATGTGAACAAAACAAAAACCGAAACATACCGATAATTGTCGAAGAAAGATGGGATGCCTTCCGGGGCATCCCCAAGCTTAGACGCTTGAGTCTCCTTGAATATTTACTTGGGGTGCCTTGGGCATCCCCAAGCTTTAGCTCTTACCTCTCCTTATTCTCCTCATATCGATACCTCCTCGATCTTCGAACACTTCATCCACACCAAACTTAACCAAACTTTTTATTAGAGGGGTTAGTACATATAACATCAAATCCCATCATGTCCTGCTGTAACATTATTGTATTATTATAATCAAACATTACCCACTGTATGCTATCACAATTCTATGGCTCCCAAGTCAATGTGGCTCAACAAGATTTCAAACATACGGAAATAAAGAAACTATAACAGCAATCTGTGAAAACAGGACAGTCTGTAAAGATGCAGATGAAACATATACTTCTGTAACTCCAAAAGTTTTGAAAACTTAGGAAGTAATAAAAAAATTGTATAGAAGTACTGTGTAAAAATTTCAGAATTTTTGCACGTTCCAGTAAAATATAGAAATTCAAACACTACAGCAAAAGTTTCTGTTTTTGCACTGCGACACCAAACAAGCAATTTAAACATCCTAAAGGTAAATCTCGGCACATTATTTTTATAATACAATGGATTTGTACAAGGGGATAATTATTTTTGTTGAAAAGTTTCTATAATCAAGGTTCACAAAGTCCCCATGGGCATGAACAAAGTTCAAGGCTAGCCCCCACTTCCACAATGCTCATCTGTCTCACTTTCACTTTTCTTTTTGAAAAAGTTTTAGGTTCCCCTCTATATTTTTTTGTTTTTAAATATTTTAAAAGCACAAAACAGAAGAAAATGACTCTCTAAAACTTCTGGGTTGTCTCCCAGGCAGCGCTTTCTTTAAAGCCATTAAGCTAGGCATATAGTGCTCAAGTAATTGATCCACCCGGATCCCAAGGTATATCAAAGCCAATTTTAATTAACAATGATTTGTAATTTAGTAGTGAGCACAAAGCAACATATATCATGGAGCAATGGAGTCTAACTCTCTTCCTATGCATCAGCATGTCATAAAAGAACAATTCATGCACATCAAGTAAAGGCCAATGCACAGTATAAACAATTTCTTGCAATTTTATCGTATTGGAAACATAGAGAGGTGGAGATGTAGTTCCTCTCTCATAGTAATTGCAATTAGGAGCAGCAAGCACATGCATATTATATTCATCAAAATCATCATGTGTAATAGTAAAACACAACCCATCAATGTAATCCTTAATAAGCGCAAACTTCTTCGATATAGTGTAGTTGGGAGAATTCAAAAAGATAATAGGACTATCATGTGTGGGTGCAATAGCAACAATTTCATTCTTAACATAAGGAACTATAGCAAGTTCATCTCCATAAGCATAATTCATATTGGCATCATGGCCACAAGCATAGCAAGCATCAAGTTCATCAAAAAGGGATATTTCAAACGAATCCAAGGGATCATACCAATTATCATAGCATTCATCCTTCGGTAAGCATGAAGGGAAATTAAACAATGTATGAGTTGAAGAGTTACTCTCATTAGAAGGTGGGCATGTGTAGCTAATCCGCTCTTCCTCCTTTTGTTCTTCGCTCTCCTCGTCATCTTTTTCATCTAATGAGCTCACAGTTTCAGCAATTTCTCTCTCCATAGACTCCTGCAAAATGTTAGTCTCCTCTTGAAAAGAGGGGACTTCCTCAATATATTTTTTAACATAAGCATTAGAAGCATAGTTTTCATAGCAATAGTTAAGTATGGCAAAAAATTTAGATTTGTAAAGAGTAGCATCACACTTTTCAATCAAAGAAGCAATTTCATAAGCACCCTTAAAAGAAACAAATTCTTCAATTTGTTCAATATCATTGTAACTATAAACACCTTTGGCATAAGAAGATAAGATTCCACTACTGGGAAAGGGCTTATAGGTGAACCCAAATTAGTGGCGGGCAGGACAAGTCACCCGCCACAGCTACTTTTCCAAAATAGTTGTGGCGGGTGCCTAGACGTACCCGTCACAGCTTGGTGCAATGCTGTGGCGGGCAGCATTAAACACCCGTCATAGGTAGGCTCTTCCAAATATGCCCGCGGGATGGATATTGTAGTGGCGGGCGAAAGATAAGGCCCGCCACAACTACATTTAGGCAAGCCGCGCCAAAAAAATTAAAATTTTGAACAAGAATGCGGTGGCGGGCGCTTGTCCTTGCCCGCCACTGCTGTACCTGGCAGTTCCACTTCCCCGACCTGACCCAACCATCGACGCACCCTTTTGTTTTCCACCGTCTCATTTTCTGTCAGTTCCGCGACTACCCCTTCGCTGTCCTACACCTCGACCACCGCCGCCGTCCCTCCGACCAGCCGCCGGCTCGTTATACGCGACCGTCCTGTCGTGTCGTCCACCTCCACCGCGCGTAGCCCCGGCCCAGTCCTGTGCCTCGACCATCGCCGACACGTCCTGCGCCTTGACCGCTGCCGCCGTCCTCCGCCTCGACCGCCGCCATCTTCCCGCCGTACTTTCCTCCACCGTCACATCCGTGGCCGAAAAAGCCGCCAACGGTATACTCTCCGTGACTAAATTATGCTCTATGGTTTAGAATTTGCTTCTTATTAATTTGTAGATTAAATTATATTTTAGGGTTTCAACTTCACCAATAGTAGTAGTTGTACATGATATAAGAGAGCATCACAGCAGCAGGAGCAGTACTAGATAGTTGTTCATGCCGAATTTCATTTCCTATAACAATATTGTTTAATTTGCTTACATATGACAAGTGCACGGGTTTAGCATGAACATTGCGAAATATGACAAGTGGCAATGATGTTTGAATTTTCGTACATATGACAAGTGCATGGGCTTCATGTTATTCACAGGGATTTCAAAAAGAGTGACAAAGTTTTTGCGAAACGTTGATTCATTTCCGTTTTGCAAAATTTCTGTCACTCCATATGTCAAATTTTTAAGCAAAGTTCATGCCGAATTTCATTTCCTATAACAATATTGTTTAATTTGCTTACATATGACAAGTGCACGGGTTTAGCATGAACATTGCGAAATATGACAAGTGGCAATGATGTTTGAATTTTCGTACATATGACAAGTGCATGGGCTTCATGTTATTCACAGGAATTTCAAAAAGAGTGACAAAGTTTTTGCGAAACATTGATTCATTTCCGTTTTGCAAAATTTCTGTCACTCCATATGTCAAAATTTTAAGCAAAGTTCATGCCGAATTTCATTTCCTATAACAATATTGTTTAATTTGCTTACATATGACAAGTGCACGGGTTTAGCATGAACATTGCAAAATATGACAAGTGGCAATGATGTTTGAATTTTCGTACATATGACAAGTGCATGGGCTTCATGTTATTCACAAGGATTTCAAAAAGAGTGACAAAGTTTTTGCGAAACGTTGATTCATTTCCGTGTTGCAAAATTTCTGTCACTCCATATGTCAACTTTTTAAGCAAAGTTCATGCCGAATCTCTTAGCCAGTTCCTCTTCTCAAAATTACTTTCATAAGCTAGTACTCATGTCAACCATTTACAATTGATAAGTGCTTCATAATGATTATTAGGGATCATGAGTCGTAAGATCTGCCATATCTGCAAATGTCCATGTATGGACAGTGTGGATACTGCAGTAGATTTCAGAATCTTCTTGAGAAAAGGATTTAAAAAATCAGTGGTAACAGTCTTATACTTCAATTAATATTCTATTCTAACCATTTGTACAATTATTGTACTGACTTTATTGTTAATGATTAACTGCTGAATAGTGTATCCCATGCAACATAAGGGTTGACTTCAACAAGTTATGCGGTAATGCTATGTACTTCGAGGATGATATGGGCCGCACATTCTTAATGGATGTGCATAAATGAAAGGATAGAACCATCATATATGGCGATGAATGGAAGCAGTACATTGCACAGAATAATTTCATTGGAGGAGAGTACATAGCCTTTTCCTTGAATGGAGATGTCAACATGTTAAGGGCAATGTATTTCTGTAGCGATGACGATGACGATGACAACCAGGATCATGATGATAGCCAGGATCAGCAGGATGATGGAGACAGCCAAGATGACGAGGATAGCAGTGAAGATGAGGACAACCAGGATGACGAGGATGAGGAAGATGATGACGATGAGGAAGATGATGACGATGGTCCATTAAGTTCTGCAATTTTCTCTCAAAGAATAAGGAAGCTTACTCGGGATGAGACCATGAATATTACAGCGATGTTACCATCGAGTGTAGCCTTCGTGGGGAAGCCATTTGTGCACCGCTTAACTAAAACCAACGTCGTGAAAAAAGTCATGGTGAGATGATTTGTATTCTTTCATCTTTTTTTGTTCATAACCAAGTATGGTGAGATGTCTAACTTTGCATGCTCTCTATTTGCTTTTAATGATGGGGAGTGCAGAAGTTACCTATCAAGATGTTTTCCGGAGTGGACATTCCCGCCGTCGGCACCGCTGGAGTACGCCATGGACCAACAGGGCGTGTCACCAGCGTTCAGTACAAGACGGAAACAGACGAGCGTTCAGTACAAGACGGAAACAGACGGACGCATATCCTTCTATGAGTCTGGCTGGCGGGAGTTCATGACAGGAATGAGAGAACTAAGGGTTGACACCCTTGTGATAATCAGCATAAGGAAAAGCAACCGCAATGACTTTCAGATGATGGTTGTCGTTGACCATTTTCAGAAATATGGTCTTAAGTCGTGAATTTATCAGCCGATGAACTGTTAGCTAATTAGTATGTTATGATGGACGTGATCGATACATTGATGTTTGTTTCTTCAGTCAAACAAATTTGAAGTGTTACTTAATTATTTCGTCATTTGTTTCCAAATTGAATTCAGTCTGGTTCAGTTATATTGAGAATCGTATGACTAGCCTTTTGTAGTATTGTGTTTCAACTTGCAATGCTAACAATTGTGTAGTCTATCCTATTCCTTCAGTGGCGGGTGCTACGGCAGGACCGCCACTGCTACAATGGTATCTGTGGCGGGCAGAAATAGCGAGTTGTGGCGGGTAGGAACAAACACCCGCCACTGCAAGCACCGTACCAGTGGCGGGCGGGCGCCCACCACTGATGAGGTTATAGCAGTGGCGGGAGGTCGGTGGCGGGCGCCCATGGCAGCCTGGCCCACCACTGCAGGCCTTTTTGCACCCGCCACTGCTAGGCATTCCTACAGTAGTGTTCCATTATCATTAAACTCACATTGGTAGGGACGGTGTATTTTAGGGTTTTCAGAACAACAAGTAAAATCATATATTTCGCATAAATTCCAAGCATAGCATTCCAAACAATTAATTTGATACCTTAAAATTTTCCCTTTTTGAGACAAGCGGTGTCACACAAAATAAGCATGCTCATCTAATGATTTTCCCTCAACTAAGCTAGTTGGGTTTTCAGCACGAGCACAAAGGGATCGAAGATGATCCAAGTAAAAAACTTCAGCAGTATGAAAGATTTTGGGTGGTTCTTCAACCATTGGGTTAGAAAGTACAACTAATTTTTTTGGTATTTTACGTTTCCTACCCATAACTAAAGATAGAAAATAAGAGCACAAAATAAAAACTACTTAGTGATAAAGCAAACAAGCACACACGAGAATATCAACCCCACGCTATTGCTCCCCGGCAACGACGCCAAAAAAAGGTCTTGATAACCCACAAGTATAGGGGATCGTTTGTAGCCTTTCTCGATAAATAAGAGTGTCAAACCCAATGAGGAGCTAAAGGTAGAATTAATATTCCCTTCAAGTTCTATTGACCACCGATACAACTCTACGCACACCAATGTTTCTTTACCAAGAAACAAGTAATAAAACTAGAAGTACTTTGTAGGTGTAGTAAGATAAGTTTGCAAGATAATAAAGAACATGAAAATAAAAATTAGGTGATGTTCTGAATAAATTACAATTAAGTTAGTATAGCGAGTGTGGAAAAGTGGTGGTAGGATTTGCGGAATTGTCCCTAAGCAATTGGCTAAGTTACTAGACTGACAACAAGTTTTTATGTGGGAGAGGCCACTGCTAGCATGTCATCCCTTACTTGGAATTCTATGCACTTATGATTGGAACTATTAGCAAGCATCCGCAACTACTAACGTTCATTAAGGTAAAACCCAACCATAGCATTAATATATATTGGTCCCCCTTCAATCCCGTATGAATCGATTTCTATGGTAGGAAGAAGTTTCCGTCACTCTTGCCCTCCAATGCATAGTCCTATCAACATACAACTAACCCTATGGTGTGATCCACACGCGCTCTCATATGATGGGCACCAAAGGACAGCAACATAACTACAAGCAATTTAAACCAATCATAGCAATTCACCAATCACCCATAGGACAACAAAAATCTACTCAAACATCATAGGATGGCAACACATCATTGGAAAATAATATGAAGCATAAAGCACCATGTTCAAGTAGGGGGTACAGCGGGTTGCGGGAGAGTGGACCGCTGTAAATAGATGAGGGAAGGTGATGGAGGTGTTGAGAAAGATGGCGGAGTTGTTGGAGTAGATCGCCGCCACACGATGTTTGCCCCGGCGGCGTTTCGGCGCCACCGGGAGAGAGGGAGAGAGCCCCCTCCTTCTTCTTCTTACTTGGCCTCCCCCTAGATGGGAGGAGGGTTTCCCCTCTGATCCTTGGCCGCCATGGCTCCCGGAGGGCAGGAGCCCCTCCGAGATTGGATCTCTCTCTCTCTCTGTTCTCTTCTGTTTCGCGTTCCTGTTTTCTGGCCGAAAACCGTTTCTTATATTCCTGGAGATCCGTCCGATTGGGATGAAATTTTGAGGGGATTTTCTTCCGGATATTATCTTTCTTGTGGCGGAAGAAGGGCCCCAACCGCCTTACAAGGGCGCCACAAGCCTGCCTGGCGCGCCCTGGGTAGGGGGGCGCACCCCTTGAGCTTGTGGGCCCCTTGGACATCGTCTCGCGTTGATTTTTTTCCCAAAAATCACATATATTCCAAAATAAATCTCCGTAAATTTTTATCGCATTTGGACTTCGGTTGATATGGATTTTCTGTGAAATAAAAAACATGCAACAAACAGGAACTGGCACTGGGCACTGGATCAATATGTTAGTCCAAGAAAATCATATAAATTGTTGCCAAAAGTATGTAAAAGTTGTAAAATATTGGCATGAAACAATAAAAAATTGTAGATACGATGGAGACGTATCAACGTACGATAGAGCTCGGGAGCAGACGCGGGCAAGAACAACGGCCAACACCACACCAGATGTGACTCGATTCCGAGGGCTCGTACATCCAGTATGTTTCACAGACGAAGTCATGGAGCACCAGTTCCCAGAAGGGTTTAAACCCATCAATATCGATCAATACGATGGAACGACCGACCCGGCAGTCTGGATTGAGGATTTTCTTCTCCATATTCACATGGCCTGAGGTGATGACCTCCACGCCATAAAATACCTGCCGCTCAAGCTTAAGGGACCGGCAAGGCACTGGCTCCACAGCGTCCCTAGAAACTCTATCGGAAGCTGGGAGGAGCTTGAGGAGGCCTTCAGGGCAAACTTCCAAGGCACCTATGTTCGGCCCCCGGATGCCGACGACCTCAGCCACATCGTCCAACAGGAGGACGAATCAGCCCGGAAATTCTGGAACCGGTTCTTAACTAAAAAGAACCAGATTGTCGATTGCCCCGAAGCCGAGGCCATTGTTGTGTTTAAGCACAGCATTCGAGATGAATGGCTCGCCCGACAGCTCGGGTAGGATAAGCCGAGAACCATGGCGGCTCTTACCTCTTTAATGACCCGCTTTTGCGCGGGCGAGGATAGCTGGCTAGCCCGTAGTTCTCACAGGAGCGACTCCGGCACCTCGGAGGCACGCGACGGGAACGGCAAATCCAGGCGCAATAGAAACAAGCGCCGGAATAAAAATAGCGGCAGCGATGCCGAGGACCCAGTAGTCAATGCAAGGTTCAACAGTTCACGGGCCAGACCCAAGAAGAGGCCTTTAAAGGGAACAAGGATGGCCCAAGCACCCTGGACAAAATACTTGACAGGTCTTGCCAAATTCATTGCACCTCGGATAAACCTGCCAACCACACCAATCGAAATTGTTGGGTGTTCAAGCAGGCCGGCAAAGCAGTTGCCGAGGAACCAAGCAGGAGCCAGTCTCGGAGCGATGACGAGGATGAACCTCGCAGGCCAAATAGCGGTGACCAAAAGCAGTTTCCTTCCGACGTCAAGAACATGAACATGATCTATATCACGCATATTCCTAAGAAGGAAAGGAAACGAGCACTTGATGTCTACACCTTAGAGTCTGTAGCCCCGAAGTACAACCCGTGGTCGGCTTGCCCGATCACTTTTGATAAAAAGGACCATCCGACCAGTATCCATCATGGCGGGTCGGCGGCCCTGGTTCTGGACCCCATTGTCGATGGATTCCACTTAACCCACGTCCTTATGGACGGCGGCAGCAGTCTGAACCTGAACTACGCCGATACGGTCAGGAAAATGGGCATCGATTCGTCACGAATCAAACCCAGTAACACCACATTCAAGGGTGTCATACCCGGTGTGGAGGCTCAATGCACCGGCACCGTAACGCTGGAGGTTCTCTTCGGCTCGCCCGAGAACTTCCGAAGTGAGGACTTGATTTTCGATATAGTCCCCTTTCACAGCGGCTACCACGCGTTACTCGGGCGTACTGCGTTTGCCCGCTTCAATGCGGTGCCGCACTACGCTTACCTAAAGCTGAAGATGTCGGGGCCCCATGATGTCATTACCATTAACGGTAACACGGAGACCTCCCTCCAAACAGAGGAGCAGACAGCGGCCTTCGCAGCTGATTTCCAGGCGGCCGAGGAAGCTGCCCGACATACAGCTCGGCAGGACCTACCAAGCTCTTCAAAGCGCGTCCGTATCGTCACCTCGACCCCTGGCCAAACCCGAGTCAATCCTAAATAGGGACGCACGCTCCCCGGTTCCCCTCTTTTGGTAGCAGACTACGTGCCTCGGGTACATAATTTTGCACTTAAAATTCCATGGGAGACTGGGGAGCAGAAATTGATAAAAAGGGGTGTGCCATCTCGGAACATCCGAGCACCCAGAACCTGGTTATTTCTTCGGCAACATAAAGGCCAACCAGAAAGTATATCTTGGCAGCGTCAAGCTGTCACACTCCAGTGCCAGCCTCGTCAGGGGCCCCGCCTCTCGGATGCGTTCAGCGTAGTCAAGGCGGAGTAGCCGGCAATGTTCACCAAACCTTGGATTAGACAAGGAATAGTTGTTCAATAGCACGGAGGCGCAGACGTGCGGCAGGGAAGACACGGGAAACAGTTCCCGCTTTTTAAAGCCCTGTATCAAACACCTCTTCTTCTTTTTCACATACTCTCTGTGTCTTGTAAGGTTCCTTCTTATAAAAGCTCGACATCTATGGCTAGGCCTTATGAATGAAAAAACTGACCTTTTTTTGGTCCCCGCACAAAATTACGTGTCGTTTTTTCTGTTTTTGCCTTGTAGCACTGTGGAAAATGTTTGAAATACACAGACGAGTCCGGCTTTCAACCGGGGGCTCGGATATAAAATCGAGCCTATGTTCAAGTCCGATATCTGTTCGGCGTCATGGATATTGCACTATATGCATCAGTTTCGAATTGTGATTTTGGTAAATGATTGGGTTGCCCGGCTCCTGTGTTTGCCTCCTACATTCCGCTTTGTTCGGCTAGGAGTGTAAAGGGAGAACCACTACGATTGTGCTTCCAGCTCGGATGGTCAAGCGCCTCAGTGGAGAAAGCCGAAAATCGACTATCATGATAGGCGTAAACTAGTCGGCGATCCGCAGACAGTGTCAAACTAGAAACTGCTAGTGATTACGCCATGTTAAACGAAGGGTTCTTGTCATAAGAACCGATGTATTCAAACCGGTATACCTCGGCTAGTCCGGTCACCACTACACCGGGGGCTAGGTCAACTACCCCACAATTTAAGTTCCTATGACTAAGTGAAAGTTATAAAGCCGCTATAGTCCGATTGCCTCGTTCCCTAAATATGCAAACCGCCTAAGGGCCCCGAGACGTCGGCTAAGGGTTTACGCGTTTTAAGGAACACCCCGCGTACAATCTACAAGGGGGTCGAAGCCGACAACTGGCCACTTTCAGGATTAAACATAGTCGCACAGGAATCAAAATAACACGTCGGATACAAACGACTAATAAGCATAATATTACTTGTTCTGTACATATTTCTTCTCGGCATACCGAGGAAGTTCTAGAACCTAAGGTCGGACTTCTTGCACTGCGCCTCGGTCACCCGAGCACCGTCACGAACCTCGGCCAGAAACTGCTCGGGCGTCCGCTTCTTCCCTTTTGGAGGCCCTGACACGATCTCAAGCGGCTTGATCTTCGGATAATGCACCATTGTCGACGCATATGCCCGTTCCGTGCCTTCCAGGCAGGCCGAACGCTTCTAGTTCTCGACCTGGGGGCTTGCATTCCACAGCCTGTGCACCAAGCCGAAGAAGCTGGTCGGCATCGGCTCTTGTGGCCAGAGGTTGATGCAGAGATCCTCCATCGCCGGCCGTGCCATACGGAACAGCTCGGCCAGCTGCTTCATTTGATTATTCAGAAGAGGCAGATGCTCTGGCGCCTGGAACTGTGCCTATCGGAGTCTAGGATCTGCGTCCAAGAAACTTCTCCAAGAACTTAGGGTTCGAACTCTAGGGGGCTTTGCTTGGCGACCTACGACACGACGACAACTACGGCGGGATCACGACGGGCTCTCTGTCTCTCACCGGGCACGAAGGGGATGCGCGAGCTACCCAGGTTCGGGCCACCATGCAGTGTAATACCCTACTCCTGCCTGTGTTGGATTGCTCTGTGATGGAGAGCTTGTGGCTCGAGGTACATGAGGTGTGGGGGAGAATGAATTGATCCCCTTACATGGAAGCGGCCTTTCCCCTTTTTGTAGTGCCTTGGTCCTCTTCCCCGAAAATATGAGCGGGAAAGGGTGGCCACTAGGCGGCAATTCAAAGGGGAACAGGCGTGCAGGCTTATCCTGACTAAAGGCGGTCTCCGCCTGATAAAGTAGTCTTCCTGACGTGTTGGTGGGCTTGGCGATGACCTCCGTCCTGATCTTCTGTTACCAAAGAGGAAACGCTTTGGGACTTGCTTTGGGGGAGGCAGACGCCGCTGCTCCCTTATCACCAGAATGGAAACTAGGCTCGGTCACGCCCCCCCGTCCTTATCCTGACAGCGGGACATCACCCATGTGCTGGGCGTGGAGCCCCACGGCTGACGCCGTATGACCTGCTTCATGAGAAGGCCTCGCGAGGCAACCTGGTGCTTGGCGGCCTCGGCAGGGCCTGACCTGGTGGCGAGGGGCCTCGTGAGGCTCGCCCCTTGTGAGGCGGCTTCCTCCGGAGCGGCCGAGGCAAGGCCACCCTCATGGGCCGGCCCAAGCGTTGTCCTCCGGGCCAGAGGCAGACGGGCCGTGGTACCCTGGTTCCCACTAGGCCGACAGTGCCTAGAAGGTCTTCTCCACAGACTCCTCGGGACGAGCGGCGAAGTAGGAGCCGGCGTCCAAAGCACTCCGCGGCAAGTCCCTAAAGGCCTCTGAAGAACACCAGACTTGCGTAAGATGGGCAAATCTGCTGTCACCAAAAACGCAGCGAAGCAGGTATGGCTTACCAGCGGCGATCTGCTTCACTTGTTGAAGCACTTCGTGATCCGCCCTAGCCTGGGTCGTGGCCTCCTTACAGGCCGAGCTCCCTGTTTCAAGCTCGGAGGCTAGCTTGATCTTTTCCTCCTGGAGGGCGTCACGCTGCTTGTACAACCCCTCCAGGTCTCCTTCGACCTCCACGACCCGGGCCGCATGCTTCGCGCCGGCCTCTTTATCCTTGGCCAGCTCATCGCTGGCCTGTTTAGCCGCAACTTTCTGCTGCTTGGCTTCCTACCGAGCTCTCTGAAGCTCGGACCGGAGCTTCTCAAGCTCCGTGGAGGCAGCTGCAAAAACATTAACACATGCCTTAGAGCTCAAACCAGCTGTATCATAAACCGAAGTATAGTATCAAGGTACTTAAGCTTTCGGTATTTACCTTGAGATTGCTCCACCTGCCTCCTAAGCAGATCCATGTCCTTCTCGGACCGATCCAGCTTACGGTTCAGTTCTTCCAACTCTTTCGAGGTGGACATTGAAATCGAGGCCGAAACCTGCAAAGGACATTGTTAGCTTCCTCGGACGATTTGATCCCCTGGTCGGCTTTGTGTATCCGATCAGGGTCTCGGGGTCTACTGTGGTTATACACTTATGATAAGTACTTGCAGTAGTACAAGTCTTCGGACAAATTGTGTTTCACTAATCCACTAAGGGCTACTTGATATATCTAGTGATAATAGCTCTACGCATTGACGTAATCTCAAAAGATGATTAAAGGTTACCTCAAAGCCTTCATAGAGGCCCTTGAAGGCCTCCCTTATACCAGCCTCCGTGGACCGGTAATTCTGTAACGCTGCGCCCAGAAGGACGTGGTGTTCAGCGATGATGGAGGAGCCCGTAAAGGATGCCTCCATCTCTTCGGTCCATCTCATGGACGCCTGCCCTCCAGTAGGTAGGGATGGACGGGCCACCTCGATCCTCTCCGTTGAAAGAGGAGCCGCCGTCGTGGTCGACTGCCGAGGTGGATCTAGGTCGACGGTAGCCGAGGTTGTCGACTGCCCCAGCTCTTCCCCTCCCTTGGAGGCAGGGGTCTTCCCCGGCGCATCTTTGGAGGCCGAGGCCTCAGTCTCGGCCATGGAGGCATCAGCGCCGTCCCCCGTGGTAGGCACGGGTGGGGCTTGGTGAGAGGTCGCCTCCCCCAGCCCGTCATGGGCAGCAGGGGAGGGGAGGCGCTCCTCCGATGCGCTGGGTGGAGGGAGCCCGCTCGACGACTCCTTGTCGCTAATACGAGAGCGTTACGGGCTGTGAAAAGACAATTGATCAGTTAAATTTATGAAAGGAGGGACTAAGGCATGTACACTGTGTGTGGAAACGAGGAATGAAGGGCATACCTCCTCGGCGATGGTCTCTCCCTGCGCGGCTCGGTGAGGTCGCCCTCTGATTCGGAGGAAATGACCTCGGCTGCGGCAGGGGCCACTCGGGGTGCGGCGTCGGCGGCCTTCTTAAGGTGCCTTCATGTTCGGGGGCCGTTGGACCCCGCAACGTCTTTGGACGCCGCCCTCTTCCTCTTCGGGGAAGGGACGCTTTCCTCCCCTTCCTCTCCCCCTCTCCCCTCCTCATCAGAGGAAAGAGCTCGGATGTCCTCGGACTTAGCGTCCGAGAAGTCTTGGATCCGAAGACCTCCCCGTTTCTTCTCTGGCTCTTTCTTGGTCTTGGCCAGAGCCTTTGGGGGCAGCACGGCCAAGAGGGCCTGCAGCTCGGGGGTCCGGTTGTCTTCGGGCAGAGGCGCCGAGCACTTGATGAGCGCCGCCCTGGACGCCCATTTCTGAAAACAATAAGGGAAGGTTCAGACAGATACAATATAAAGAAGCATTATTAAATATACGAGACGATTGATACCTCGGAGGGGGCATGCGCGGCGCTGTATCCGCTGTCCGGCCCATCTTTGGGGAACTCATTTTGGGACGGCTTGAAGAGGGACATCCACATCCCATCTATGTTGGTGCGGAGGAAGTTCTGCACTGTCGGCACGTCTTCGGGCTTATAGAGCCACATGGGGCTAGCCCGAAGCTAGAGTGGCAGGACGCGGCGATGCAGCATCACGTCTACCACATCCACAAGCTTGAATTTCTTTTTGAGGAACCAGATCCTCTCCTGGAGAGAGAGGACTTCGTCCGGATTACCCCACTCCAGCCCTTGCTTCTGCCAGGACACCAACTTCCTCGGAGGCGTACCTATGAAGGCAGGGGCCGCGGCCTGGCCCGTAGCAAGCAGCTCCGTGATGTAGAACCACTCGCGCTGCCAGACCTTCACGATCTCGATGAAGGTACCATCCAGCCACTCCGGCTTCTGGAGTTTGCTGATCATAGCACCCCTGCACTCGGTGAATTCGGCACCGCTGCTCTTCGGCTTAACGCAAAAGGTTTTCAGCCACGGGCTGAAGTGCGGTTCCACGCGCAGGAACGCCTCACACACTATGACAAAGGTGGTGAGGTGGAGGATTGAGTTCGGGGCTAGATTGTGGAAATCTAGACCGTAGAAGAAGAGAATCCCCCGCACGAAAGGGTGCAGGGGGAATCCCAGGCCTCGGATGAGGTGGGAGATGAAGATGACCCGCTCCCCAGGATTGGGGGTGGGGACACGCTGGCCGGGCTCAGGAGCCCTGCAAACGGCGTCGGCGGGGATGTACCCCGCCGTTCGGAGCTCGCTGATGGTGGTGTCGGTGACCGTGGAGGCCACCCACCTCCCCTTGACGTCTGCATCCGCCATGGGCGCGAAACACGGAAACTGGGAAAATGGCTTTAGGCTTCGGAGGCGAGATGGAGTATGCAGGAGCTTTCGAGAGTTAGGCGCTGGAGCGGAATGGGAGCGTAGGGGAGAAGATTTGTCACCCCATGCTCTTTATAAGCCAGTAAAAAGGTGAAATGCCCCCTCCGCTGCGCCGTAAAAATCAACACGTTTCGGCTGATCATGCCGTTGTGGCCGCGTGGGGTAAATAAATCGATTAATGATATCCCCTGAAATGCGGGGCACGGTCTCTGTTTTGATAAGACGTGCCAATAAGAGGGTTACCTTGAACCACAATTTGAATAAGTAATAACTGATGTACATGATGTCACGGGTCGTGGCGCTTCGTAAAAGTTGTCAGTAATTGACTGCTGAACTAATATATGCTACTAGCCTTCGAGACTAAGCAAGCCATGCACTTCGGACAGACGGAGATGCCTTTTGGTGGCACATGGTCGGCTGGCCTCGTCTCCTGCTTAGAAGGGTGACACTAGCCAATTGGGGACTAACGAACTTTGGGCGGATGCTTAGCTCAAGGCGTAATAAAGAACTTGCCTGCTAAGCCGAAGACTCTCGCACCGAAGACATTTATCCGAAGAAGATTGCCATCCTCGGCTTTGAAGACAAGTTCGGGGGCTACTGACGATGTCCTGGACTAGGGGATCCCGGCCTAGTCGATCTAGTCCATGGGCCGGACTGATGGCCCGTTGAAGAATAAGGACTCCGGAGGCCTTTTGACCTGTGGTGCAATCATATTGGGCCACACCGAGGACTTGGCATGTATTCCAAGAACATCTGTTAGATTTAGCATGTAATCCATAGACGGCAACCGACCATGTGTAACCCTAGATACCCCTGGTGCCTATATAAGCCAGAGGGTTTAGTTCGTAGAGGCATTCACATTCATCATCACCCCTAGGGTTTAGACCACAACTTATGATCTCGAGGTAGATCAACTCTGTACTTTGATACACCCATCATATAAACAAGAGCATGGCGTAGGGTTTTACCTCCTTAGAGAGGGCCCGAACCTGGATAAAACATCGTGTCCCTTGCCTCTTGTTACCCATCGATCCGATCTCAAAGCTCGGGCCCCCCTACTCGAGATCTACCGGTTTTGACACCGACAGAAACTGAAATGGACATCGAAGGCATAGTTCAGCAATCATCACCCCAACACAATAATCATAACATGCACCTGTTGGTAAAATAAGAAAAACCCTTATTTATCTGCATTATTACAGTTCCCTTATTCAAGATTTCAATAAAGAAATTTTTTGACAAATAATATTAGAGGACAGGAAATAACTGCAGTTATAGTCCTTAGAAGCATAACTCAATCACCAGGTCAAATCTACAGTTGGTGATAATTGTTTTGGATTGAACTAAATCAACTACGAAGAGGAAAAAAAGTCACAAACTTTAGTGTTGGCAACCTCTACAGAATTACACGCTTTCACCTCCACATCAACTCTCACAATGTATAAAAAGATCGAAAAGCATGTGTAAGTACAGAAAATTCAAACAGGAAAAAACTTGTTACTTGCCACTGACTTTATTAGAAAACTTGAGGCCAGATGCAATAATTAAATTGACTGTTTTCTGACCTAACTTTTTGATAAATATTGACAACAACTATAACTCTACATCATCGAAGAAAACATTTTTTCTGGTATGCATCACAAAAACTGAGTCTTAACGAACATGTAACAGTCACACTCACCTAAGATGAAGTGCAGCATGCATACATATGCTCCATTCAAATGCTTCAAGGGCTCCAATCCTGCACAGACCAAGGTGAAAAGGTCCAACTCAGCTTACCGCATCACCAATAAGAAACAAAGAAAGATTTTGTTCCCAAGAACATGAGTGAAAAAATGATCTCAATTCAAATGACATTAGAATATCTTGAGTAATTAAAATGTCGGCAATAAAGAGGAAGAAAGAGCAGATCACCACTCTCAAAATTCCATCGGCGCTTAACATCAAACTCTGACGTGGTTAGTTGGTTACCATTCACTGATTTGAAAGAAACCCTTCCCAAGCAGATGGTTAGCATCCCATGTCCTGGATCTGCACCCCATAGCTCCTCGTTCACCTACATATGACTGGATGCTGGCGTTTACACCATGGTTCTGACATTTGTTAGGCACTGAACTATGTTCATCCAAAACTTACATCTTACAGACATAGTTATGCTAATCCACCATCCAAGATTACGCCACAATGCAAAACAAATTACCTATAGCATGCCTCAAAATGCCTTTATTTTGGGATCCAGCAGCTCTGGAGGACTACACCTCTCCCCTTGGGATCCATTCCCTGCAAGTGCAAAAACACAACTCATTGCAACAAGATCATAAAGAAAGTGAACTCCTTTGTCTGAAACATAAAAGAAAGTGATATGCTTCTGAAAACACTCATGCCATTATTCTCCAGCAAAAATGAAGTATACATCTTAATCATGAAATAAACAAATATTTATCTTGACGCACTAACATAATAAACACCTGTTATTCTGATCCAATATAGGCAGAATTATTATTTCGTACTTGGTGTCAATTGCCAAGTGTATTCTATCTTAATGTTAAACTATATGAATTAACTCGACATATACATGAGATAAAATGCTCTCTTTCTCACTGATGTGATAAAAGTCGGTAATTATACATAGTGGAAGAAAACATACTTATGGAGGCCGTCATTAAGCATCTGTAACTCAGGGTATGACCATTCCACAATCATTGAACCTCCATACTTTAGGCTCTGGCTAGAATCAGGAATCATGTTGGGTGAAGCAATGGATACAATCGTCGAAGCTGTAGTGTTCAACATTGCCAGATTACCATTTATCCCACTGGAAGTGTCCAAGCAGACCGGCATGGCTCCCGACCCATTGGTGATTGCACTTGTCTGAAATGAAACCACATGTTGGTCGAAGAATGAATGCGAAAACACGCCGTAGTGGTTAGGATCTGTTGACATCTGCATGCCAGACGAAATTTGGTGGTCCGGCTACAGCCTCACAAACACTTGACCAAGTTAAGGAAGAACGCTTGATTTTGCTACCCAAATTTCTTCTGCAATGAGGGGACAAATGGTGTAGCACAAGTTACATCTCCACAATGGCGCATCAACGGTGAACTCGGCATCCAGGGCTCCACAAACACATGAGAGTAACCATGGATGCCATCCAAACTACAAGATAATGTCCAAAGCTTTACTGAAAAAATGCCACTCCTCTTCTACAAACAGTACCCAGATTTGAGAAGCTTGCAGACTACACTTTCTGCAGAAAAAAATGAAGGGATCAATCTTATTATTATTGCTTCTACATAATACAGTAATACACAAAACTACATGAAAGTTAAACTAATGCAATAAAAAACTTTGCGCTTGGAATGGTAGTTAGTACAACAAGGAAAAAAACTTTCAGCTGCATGCTAACCGCACAAGAAAAGGAAGCTAACAGCCTGGAGAGTAGCACTGAACGACCAGTCATCTGTTTTGAATTAAAGCTCAACTCAACTATTGTGCTCTTATTATATTTAGCAGCATGTAGAAAACTTTGATGTGACGATGACAAGGAATGCATGACCAAAGCTCAAATTCTTGTTACAAAACTTGAGGTCGTCAGATATCTTAAACCAGTGATGAAGCAGCACCTCACAGTCACGGCATAGATAAAAATTACTTGCGCAGCACAGACAATGGAATTATCCAGCAGCTCTGGAGGACTGCACCTCTCCCCTTGGGATCCATCCCCTGCAAACAAACAAATCGACATATCTAATCGAATCCCGAGCGGATGAACAGAGAGAGAGAGAGAGGGAGAGAGAGAGGAAATGGGGGGAAGTGGAGATAATGCTCACCGCTGCCTTCACACGGTGGATCTGAGGCGGCACATCTCGGTTCGTCTTCTTCACGGACGCGCATGGGCACGAGGACGATGGTCTGGCGCCCCTCCGAGCAGAGCAGCAATTCATCTCCTCCTGATGATGTGACACGCTTGACGGGGGCACGGCGGCGGGCGAGGGAGAAGATCTGGTCGCCGGAGGGGCGCCGACGGTTCCTGCGCTCCTCCCGTCGATGTGGATGCTCCATGTCCATCGGTCGCTCTCCTCCCGATGAAGGCAACGGCGAGCTCGCCGCCCTTCATGGCCGTGAGAGGCTAGCACAAGGGAGGGCAGGTCGCGATCTGTGTGGAGGAGGAGGGAGGTGGAGAGGAGCGGCGGCTGCTCGTGCCAAAGAGAAGGAGGAGCGACGGGTGCGCGAGAGATGCGAGGGAGAGAGAGAAGTAAGACGGGGCGACAAAAAACCCTAGGCGTCTCGCCGATTGGGGACGAGGCCACGATTCGGTAGAAGCCACGAGGCGCGAGGCTATGCGAAATCCCAATATTGCCCTCGGCGGGGCACGGGAATTTCGGCGGTGGCACGAGATCTTTTACCTCTGGAGAGCGCCGACGGGCCGCACAAGACGCGCCCCAGCCATAGCAAATGACATGCGGGGCCCACCAGCGAGAGACCCCACACGTCAGCGAGAACTGGTCGAAACCACGGAGTAAGCGATAGCGCGGGGAAATAGTTACTATTCATTGCTACAGGAGCGCCGCTTCGATCCGACATCCGACGTTCTTCGATGACTCGATCCGACGGTTCAGATCCTATCAAGCAAATGAAACGGACGGCCAGATGTCTCTAATCTCCGTGAGCGCGCGGAGCTTGCTGCGGTTCTTGTTTTAGGATTGCCGTGATAAACTGTCGTGGTTAATGGCACGGCCGTTGTCCTCCTATAATATAGTATTACATCGGTTATCACTATATTAATTACATGGGTGACTAATATTGCAGGAGTAATTCTTTAATTATTTGTTTAAATTCTTTAATTACTGGTCTGGACCAACCCTACAACCATTGTGGTGGTATAGTACATTCCTACCATGAGAGCGGGAGCGAACTCATAGGGTTAGGGTATGCGTGCGTTCGTTCGTTCATAGTGATGAGTATATGCGCGTATATATGAGCGCTGCGTTTGTACTGTGTTAAAAAAAACCATGAGAGCATAAAGATAATGACTTTTCTATTTTTATTATGAAAGCTAAACAAGGTATGGAGTGAGCTTTCTTTCTTTTTGGCCACGAAAACCGGTGAGCTGACATAAGAGTGCATTTTTACAATAAAATAAAAAATGTGATCAAACTTGCAAACATGAATTCTGGATCTGAATTTTGTGACACAGGCACACAGAAAAAGCACCATGTCGAACCCTTCGTGTTGTGAAGACTTGTTGTCTCGAGATTGTAACCCTATCATTACGGAATAAAACTCTCTTTAATCCTGCAAAAAAAAAGCACCATGTGGCAACTCTCCAAACTTCAATTCCCAAGAAAAGCTCTAAATTTTCATGAGTTTCGGCGACAAACGAAATCCAGCCATACCGATATGCCCTCGGGGTCACGTGGAGACATGCCCAGCACGAACCAGTCGACCGGAGACAAAGGGGATTTGTACCCTTTCTTTTTCCGTCACAGACTGGATCCCGCCGCCTGGTTGCTTCGCGACTAATAATGCTGACTCTCAGATCTCATCTCCCCACCCAACCCAGCCCCAGTGGATTCTCCAATCCCCCGCAGAAAAGGGCGCCAGTGCATCCGCTCCCGTTCCTAGCAGCAATCCGTTACCACCAAGGCACAAGATTGAGGACTACTTGCTCAGCTCCACCCATACCAAATCTCACCTCGCGGCAGCTTCGTGTTGACTCGTCCATCCTCCTCCCCGGCTCGGGAGCGCTCGTGGGCTTCTCGGATCGGCGGCGCGTCCACTCCAAAGTCTCGGATCCAAGAAACCAGCTGGGAGTTAGGTTCTTGGATTTGGATCTCCCGCCCGCAATGGCGGCGCTTGTGGAGCTCTTCACGAGATCCTATTCGTCCTCGACGCCGGTGGACTGGGAGGCGGAGGCCTACCCGGCGTACGGCGACTACGCCGTGCTCCCCATCCTTGTCGCCTTCTTTCCCGCCTTGCGCTTCCTCCTCGACCGGTTCGTCTTCGAGGTAAACTGCTTGGCTGCTCCCCTCTTTGGTTTTAGTGGTTCATCGGATCCGGAATGCCCGTGCTAAGCTGTAGTTAGTTGATGGATAAGCATTCCCTTGCTTCGGTATTGCTGGTGATGGTCTTGTTCATGGATCAGTTTCTCATACTGATGTGCTTGGATAACAGTTTCTGACATGTCAATTTGTGTACTGATGTGACCTTCTGTAACTATGTATCAAATTGTCAATCAATAGATAGAAAAGCAAATAGAAACTAGAAAATACAGCACCATAGCAATAATGTACTGCATTTTGATTGAGATTGTGCTGGATTGGGCTCGATAAAGGTGTGGTCATGGTGACTGCTTTTTGGAAAGTTGCCTTCTTTCTAGTAACATAATCAAATCGTGGACACGTTTTTAGATGCCACTTGTTTTTCACTCTTGTTTAGGGTGATAGGGTGGTACTTTTAAGCATCTTCATACTGTCAAGTGTGTGATTCTTTGGGTTCTATTCAGTTACTGATATTATTGGTTAAATGGCGTATGAGTAAAATTTATTATGATAGTACTCCCTCCATTCCATTATGTAAGGTGTATAATTTTTGGCACGGTGACCAAGGCACATAATTATACACACGTTAGGACAAAATTAACCTTGGCTAAATCATTGATCAGTGGCAAGTAAATCATTTAGGCTAGGAAAGTAAGAGATACACGCAATCAGGAGAGAGATACTTTCCTTTTTTCTTTACAAGGAGAGACACATGCAATCGGGGGCTAGATACTTTCCTTTTTTCTAGAGGGCTAAAGGCGGAATTTTGAGAAATTAGAAGAAATGCACCTTACATTGTGGAATTTTATCAGAAAACAAATACACCTTATATAAAGGAACGGAGGGAGTATATTGCTAGCGAATCTGTTGTGAGGCGGGACATGCCACTCTCCAATCTTATCTAGAAAGTTGTAGAACATGTACTGCAAGCAAATAGGGATTAACATTAGCAAAATAGCATCTTCTCTTATTTTTTTGAATTTTCAACCGCGGAGGGGGGGGGGGGGGGGGGGGGATTTCCCCACCTGAATTGTACTCATTTGCCTACAAGGCTTTGCAGTCCATCGCAAGATAGGGTCCAAGTGAACCAGAAGTACAGGGGGCACAGGGGAGAAGAGATGAGCAAAAAATAACACACACTGACACCACACATAGCAAGGGAGAACAAAGGGGGAAAACACAACAATGAGCACCGCTGGTGTAATCACTGTTCCAAATATCGGTCAGTTAACTGCTATTCGGACCCCTCCCGATACGAGAACATGCTATTCAAGCCATTAACTGGTAGGTCCAGTTAATTTGTCTGACAAGCTGATTTATCAGCTGTCAGGGTCAGGCCTAATTATCGGCCCGCTACGCATTTTTTAGCCCAAAACTGGCCCGTTCCCTCCCTACTTTTCAATGTGCAGGTCTATGGCCTTCTAGAGTGGCTGCAACATCATCAGAACATCAAGGCAACACTTTTCCTTGTTGCCATGTAGCCTAGGATTGCATATTTAGACACTTGGTACATTGCTGTTGCTATTAGCCTAGGATATATAGATATGGCCCTAGTTAACCTATCGATAAATTCAGTTAAATGGCCGATTCGCCGATTAATCCCTACTCAGTTCCCTGCTGATACGGTACCAGTTACCGATATCCTGAACATTGGGTGTAATCTAACGGCATCGGCCAGCCGAGACCAAACCACGACACTGCACCGTCGATGCAATCGAAAGGCTCTGCACATCCAAGACTGCACAACATCGCGACACCACCTGTGTCGTGGGGCACATTCGAAGGGTCACGCGAGGCCGAGACGACGCCACGGCATGTGTGCCACCAGCGTAGTCGAAGGGGATCGCCTAGCAGACCAAACCACGACACTGCACTGTCGACGCAATCGAAGGCGCCACACAACCGAGACTGTACAACGCCGCGACACCACCTGTGTCGGGGGTACATTTGAAAGGTTACGCGAGGCCGAGACGCCGCCACGGCACCTGTGTGCCACTAGCGTAGTCGCAGGGCACCGCCTAGCAGAGATACACCAAGGAGCACTCGAGCACGACACACCACCGTCGACCCCAGACCGGCCACACCACCACCACCACCCGCACCGACCCACAACCACCAACCTCAAACATCCTCTCTTCTTATTTAACTTAGCTGCAGCATTGCTCTTGAATCTATCTTGACTTAGGTTTACTGCTATTTCCCTCTTAACTAAGCCAATGTTCAAAAAAGCGGTAAGCAGAAGCGGAGCGGAAAGCCACAGCTTAGAGCAATGGCCGCTTAGGCGTAGCTTGACCGCGATTAAGCGTTTTTCTAAAATTGTCCAGAATTTGGCTGTTTTTGAGTAACATGCGCATGAAAAATAGGAAACATAGCATATATCATCTGAGTTTCTCTTAGTGCTAGTGCTCTCCCATGTGCTGATGCGGCAGCTGCAGCAGCATTTAGTAGCATCATCTCCTGCCTCCATTCTTATGCTATTCCAGTATTTCTAGACAAATTACGAGTGAAGAGAGAGCAGAGCTGCAGAGGAGCACTGGATCTGCAGCAGAGCTGCACAAGAGGAAGAGGAGTAGAGGAACAGAGGAGGAAGAAGAAGAGCTGAAGAACAGAACACAGGAGGAGCAAGATCTGCATAAAGGAGAGGAGAGGAGTGAATCAATCCTCACCTGAACTGAATGGAGTGGACGTTGAGGAGGAGGACCAGGGAGCCGTGCCTCCAGGATCTGCCGACTCCTGAGGAGGAGGAGGATCGCCGGCTGCCGAGGAGGAGGAAGACCTCCAGTGCCGCCACAAAAGCCTCTCCTTACTCGTCAGTTCTAACCCTAGCCGCCAGGGAAATTTGGGCCGTGGCCTAATACCCCCCCCCCCCCCCCCCCTCCTCATTTTCCCTGTCCCTGGCCCAGCGTTTCCAATGCTTAAGCGCGCGCAGCGCACGCTCAGCCAGCGCCTAGTGCTTAAGCGGCCGCTTAATCGCACTAAAAAAACGCTAAACGCTTAAATCTGCGCTCAGGGCAGAAGCGAAGCGTTTAGGCAGCGCTTAAGCGTGATTAATCGCCGCTTAAAAACGCTTTCTTGAACTCTGAACTAAGCTCAAATTCTAACAAGTTGCTTCAAATGTAAATTGCAGAGTGATTTTTTCTTGAGGCACTGATTTGATTATATTTCCAGTTTATGGCTTCCTTACATACAAAATTTTGAAAACAATGGAGCCCCCTCCAGACTCCAGTAGAGATCAGTGGATCCATTTGTGGTTTAGCAATTGCTGACGCAATGGTGGTTCAAAAAACGCAATGGTGGTTCAAAAAAATTAATCTAACATGGTTGCAGTATGTATTATTACGAATATATTGTAGTACGTGCAGTAACTCATGTTGACACATGAAAAGTAAGTCCTATTTTGACTTTAAATTGTCTACTGCAAAGATAGGGGAACTGAAATAAGCCAGAACAGACCAGTTTTGTGCCAGTTTGTTATATTCGCTGTCATGTCACATTAAAACTGTGGGCCATGAGCAAATCATATGCAAGAATGGTGCAATCACGACTGGGATGGTCATTATGTAGCGTTCATGCTATTCCAGTACGCCCCTACATGCGTATATTATAGTTCTTTCATTTCATTATATTTGCAGATATTAGCAAGAAGACTTATATTTGGAAAGGGATATGACAAGCTTGCTGAAACAGACGAAAGGAGAAAGAAAATCAATAAATTTAAGGAGTCGGCCTGGAAATTTGTTTATTTTCTTTCCGCAGAGGTCCTTTCATTATCTGTAACATACAATGAGCCATGGTTTACAAACACCAGATACTTCTGGGTAGGGCCTGGTGAGCAGCTCTGGCCTGATCAAAAGATGAAGTAAGCGAAAGAAACAAGAATAAGCTCTTTTATTTTTCACTGCAGCATTGCTTTTACCCAAAAGGCTTTAACCTTAATTTTTCTTTCTCCCAGACTGAAGCTTAAGGCTGTGTACATGTATGCTGCTGGATTTTACACATATTCCATCTTTGCCCTTCTGTTCTGGGAAACAAGACGCAAGGATTTCGGAGTCTCAATGTCTCACCATGTGGCAACTGTTGTTCTGATTGTTATGTCCTACATTTGCAGGTTTGTACATGAGTTTAATTGCCCTTCTATACGTAATGATACACAGCATTGCCAGGTCTTGATGTTATTGCTATTCCTAAACAGATTATCTCGTGCTGGCTCGGTCATTTTAGCCGTCCATGATGCGAGTGATATATTCCTAGAGATTGGAAAGATGGCCAAGTATAGTAGCTGTGAGGGGCTAGCTGTTGTAGCATTTCTACTTTTTGTGGCTTCTTGGATCCTTCTTCGGCTAATAATTTTCCCTTTCTGGATCCTGAGAAGCACAAGGTAAACATTTACTACAGCTTGTAGGTTGCTCTGGTGTCTGGTGCCACACTGACTTTTTAACTCCACTAACATTTGTATCGCGTTTTATTGATTGATTTGATGCTCTCGTGTCTTTTTCAGCTATGAAGTAGCTGTGATCCTTGACAAGGAGAAAAAAGAATTTTACAGCTCCGTATACTACTATCTTTTCAACAGTCTCCTGTTCTCACTTCTAGTCCTTCACATATATTGGTGGGTACTGATTTACCGGATGCTAGTCAAACAAATCCAATCCAGAGGACGTGTTGGTGATGATGTTCGATCTGGTCAGCGATTTGTCTTGCCCATTTTCTCGTTGTTAAATCTGTTTCCTTCCGCATATTGATTTCTTATAAGCCACCTGCTATTAAACAGATTCTGAGGGCGAAGAAGACCACGAAGATTAATCTGTAGGTTGTTGGATACTTAACTGAAGAATTATATAATGTGTTCCCTACAGGAAGATACGTCCATCACCCTAGGCACTGATTTCACTAGACCGGATCAATCTTCGTGTCAAACATGGCAGCCACAATTTGCAGGAGTTGGTACTACAGCTCCTTGTGCTATCATATACAAAGTTGGTGTATATTTGCCCTGGATCCGTATTTGTATAAAAAAGAGAGCATAATAAGTTTGTTCAGTCTAGATTAGTTGATTCATGATGCATTGACGTTGTGTAATATGCTGTGGCAACTCAGTTTACAACTTGGTGTATCTTGCATTGTAATGGGTAATCTGGATAAGAAGTTCCAAAGAAATCTTCAACATTCTTAGAGCATCTCCAGCAGTTCCCCAATAAGCATCTCCAGCTGCTCCATCAAGTTTTTTGGGGTTTTTATGTGGGCTGCTTTTGCAACTTTTGAATAAACCCATCCCCAATAATTTCATTTTTTTTTCTAGTTCTCTCTGCACTTGCATATAAACACATAGACATCTTCATTTTATCACCATAAGAATTGAAATAATTATGTTTCAGTTTCAAACCCATGATTTGTGAAATTTAAATTTGAATCTCCAAGACCTTTGAAATTGTACCTATATTTGGTTCTAAAATTACCCATCTAAACATCTTATTTACATCTTGGCATGTGATGTTTACTTGGGGCTTTATTTTGCATGACTGGTCTCATTTCTTCCCAAACTTTACCAAGGTTTCTGTATCAGGGACTGAAAACTGCCTTGCCTGCCAGCATATGCTATTGCTGACAGATTAGGCAGTTGGTTTCATCCCACGTAGCACAAAGCTAGAATGTTACCTGAAAGCCTGTGCTCTTTCATGTGGTGTGTTCAACTAGTGTAAGTCGATGGACACAAAAGGCAAGATGAGGTTTAGGAAAAAACAAAAAGGTAGAGTTGAGGCCGTTTCATTCCTTTCCGGTTTCGTTTGGAAGGCCGTTTCATCATTTTTGTCTGTTCATTTTTTTCAGGCACCTGCTATTGTCTATGTGTGCAGCTTGATAGTATTTGTAATGTTACATGTCTGAGCGAATATTCATTTCTGAGCCTTGCACCTGGTCAAGAAAAAATTCACAAAAAATACAAAAAGTTTCAAAAAAACCCAATATTTTTGTGCATGGTAGATAATTTGGTGCGTGAGGTGCGCTCCAAATTTCAGAACATTTGGACATACGAGTAGCTCTCAGCAAAAAAGACAAATTGGGGTCAGAACAATACATGAAAAGTGAACTTTTTTCAGACCCCAAATTTGTCTTTTTTGCCGAGAGCTACTTAGATGTCAAAATGATCTGAAATTTGGAGTGCACCTCACGCACCAAATTATCTACCATTCAAAAAACATTTGGAATTTTTTGAATTTTTCTAGTATTTGTTTTGAATTTTTCATTCATCGCGGGTGCAGATGAGCCAGGGCACCGAATCGCTGCTCTCCATGTCTGAGTATCTTCTTTAAAGTTTAATTTATCTATTTTCTTACTCAAGGGGAGTTCGTTTCTTTAAATGATCCAACTCAATGGAGTTCTATGAGACTAGATGGCCAAGTTTTCGTTAATCATTTTTATCACTTCTTGGCTGGGGCAATGCATTGAATATTGTCTGGCGGTGGAACTCTTATTTACCAAGGAGAGTGCACAAGTTTATGTATGCCTAATGCCTTGTCAAACACAAATCCAGAGATACGGAGTATGATGATTTTTACTATATAGCCTGGATAAAGGACTTTGTGCTTGCATGACTGATCTCATTTCATCCTAAACTTCACCAGGGTTGTACAGGAACATCTGGTTTCTGTATCAGGGACTGAAAACAGCCTTGCCTGCCAGCATATGCTATTGCTGACATCTTAGGCAATTGGTTTCATCCCTCGTAGCACAAAGCTAAAATGTTAACTGAAAGTCAGCACGCTTGCATGTGGTGTGTGTTTAATTAGTGTAACTCTATGGAGACAAGGCAAGTTGAGGTCTTAGGAAAAGACAAAAGGGCAGAGTGGAGGCCGTTTCGTTTGGAATCATGAATACTTGTACAAAATCTGCTTCAGTACAAACACCCCCCCCCCCCCCCCCCCCCTAAAAACTTAAAAGTAATTTGTTATTGAATTCATGCTCTATAGCCAACTCATCCAAAAGTCCGAACTGATAGAGACAGGCAGGCAATATATTTCAACACTCCCCTCACGTCTAGGCTATATTAGTTCTTAGACGTGAGATCGATGTAGGCCGCGATTTTTTTTTGTTAATACTGCGTTGGCAAGGTTTTAAACTCAAAACCTCTTGGCTCGGATACCATATAAATTTTGCAGAAGCGCCTTATCTCCCGTAGGAGGCCGCGCGGTCTTTATTAATAATGCGGAGCTTATCCCCGATATGCATACAAGAGTTGTTACAATCGTGAGAGTTGTTACGATCGTGGCTTACAAGCAAAGATAGAAAGTTAAAATAAATACAAATATCTAACAACCTCCATCTATACAACTGCCGAAGCCATCCTTCTAGATTCTTCTCTGGCGCATATCTCTGGGAATATCTACAAAGCTAACATTCGTACGGTACAAACATACGGGTTACATCAGCTTGTCGGCTCTTCCCTCCAGAAAAAGGAGTGGCTAGGTGTAAGTCGACCGAAAACTTAAACTGGGTCAGTCGATTCTTTCTAGCGGTCCGATGCAAAATGAACAGCCGGATCCTTTCTTCAACCTCTTGAAACAGGCTCTCACCCCGCTTTACATATAAAGCAACACCCAAGTTACACGGCAGAATGATACAATGTGGCGAGGTAGCCCTCTGATACAACGGATCCCTAAATACCTGGCCAACACAATCGCACACGACTACGTTGCCGAACAACTAGTTACAGGACGACCAGAATACAACGCTACGACTCGACTTAGGACACCTAGCCTCCACGGCAGCGCCTTCAGGAGGGGAACGCAAGCACCGCCGCTGCCGAGACCAAAAGGACAAGGGTTTTCACCCGGAGACTCACCACGGAGAGGAGAACCACGACGACCTCTTCAAGAAGATAACGACACCCTTAGATGTCGTTGCCGTCGGCTTCTTCCCCAACCGCCCCCACGGACCACCGGGTGGACCGCTAGCCACCACCGCCCACGGCGCTCCCGCACCAGCCTCGCCGCCCCGCCCTCCCCTCAACCACCGCACGCCGCCGTGCTTCCGCTGCCCTCGTCCATCCCTCTAGCCCCAGCGATGGCCAGTTTTTTCCAGCGAACCTGCACCACCCCCACACCCCTAAGATAGATGATGGGGTCGCCTGCCACCCTAAGATGGACCTAGAGGCTTCTCCGGCAAGCTCCTTCCTTCTCTCCGGCTGTTAGTTCCTTCACTCGAAATTCAACTGACTCAAATGCCAAATTATAAATTCAGACGACTTACATCTAGCTATTGTGCCAGAAAAAAGGGTGTACGCCGCTCACTTGACGAAATCGGTTGCCTGAGAAAGCGGAGATTGATGTACACCTTTACCCCTCGAATTTAGGATACAGGCGGGCTAATTGCCGCTGCTATCCAGGGATGAGAAATATACGTATACATAACTTGCCTCTGAAATAATTTGTGAACCGAGGAGCAGAAATATACGAGTATAGGCTTGCATGTTCACCAATACTCATGGCGACTAGCCCTCTCTTTTCCGTTGCGCGGATATCCATTTCTGAGCCCGGGCTGCACCCATGAACAGTAAAAAAACTAAAAAATTCAAAAAAATCTGATTTGCTTTTTTTGCATGGAAAATGTGCGTGAGCTCCGTGTCAAATTTCATCTCGTTTGGACATCTGAGTAGCTCTCAGCAAAAAAAGAAAACAAAATGGGTTCGAACAGTACATGAACAGTATACTGTTTCACATACCCCAAACTTGTCTTTTTTGCTGAGAGCTACTAAGATGTTCAAACTAGTTGAAATTTGGCACGAACCTCACGCACTAAAACATTTTCTATGGAAAACAATTTGATTTTTTAAATAGTATTTATTTTGATTTACGATTCATGGCGGGTGTAGATAGCTCGAAAGTCAGATCGCCCCTCTTGATCTCGATCCTAATTAAAGACACAAGATCTAATCCAGTCAGAAAACATAACCAACGTACGTCAATTTTTACGAACTCCATGGGTTCAGGCTATACGATCCGTATAGAGTATAAGTGGATGAAAGAAGTGCATATTTCAAATTCTCAACTCTTGCCCTAGTCTAATTTATAACCCCAGCTCCAATATCGTCTACATTACTACCCCGAACTCTTAAAACCGGCCAGGATTCAACCCTCCCCTCCCCATTGACCGGTTTTGACCCGTTGACCGTCCAGTCAACAAGACACGTCAGCAAAAAATTCAAAACTTTAGAAAACAAATCTGAAAATAATAATAATATTTTTTCTGAAAAATAAAAAAATGTAAAATCAAGAAAACAATACTAAGCATCTGGAAAAGTTTTTGATTTTTTTTATTTAACAGATTTTTTAGAATTTTCAACTTTTTTTCAGAACTTTAACTAGCCCCGATTTTTTTAATTTCCAGATTTTTCAGAATTTCGAACATTTTTTTCAGAATTTTCAGAAAACAACCCCAAACTTTTTTCTTCGATTTTATATTTTTTTATTTTCCAGATTTTTTTCTGCATTTCTTTTACAGTTTTTTTATCTGAAATTTTTGAAGTTTTTGCTGACTTGGCTTGCTGACTAGATGGCCAACAGGTCAAAACCGGCCAACTGGGTCAAAACCGGTCAACAGGGAGGGGAGGGTTGAGTCCTGGACGGTTTTAAGAGTTCGGGGTTGTAATGTAGACTCTATTGAAGTTGGGGTTGTAAATTAGACTAGGACAAAAGTTGCGGGTTGAAATATGCACTTCTCTCTAAGTAGATACACCAATTATTAACTAATTTCACCCGCAAAAAAGAAGAAGATTATTAACTAATTTAGTCTTAAACTTGACCATCATGCCCTTTAAGTCGAAGAGGTACGAATGTTTTAATCTTAACTGTTGATTCAACTAGGGGGTGTACCCAAAAAATCAATCAACAACTGTTTCCCGACAAAACAAAGCTCAATATCTTTGTTTCAAGACTGCATTTAGCTTCCACTAGCCAAGGATTAGCCTAGAAGAAAGCCACATCTAGTACCATCCACTAGCTGTAGCTGAGCCACCGTGTATGATGATATTTAGGGCTAAACAAGGTAATGCAAGCTTCAAACTAAGATAAACAATCTGAATTTTTTTTAAATAATATTTTCTGAAAAAAATGCAAAATCAAGAAAACAATACTAAGCATCTAGAAAAGTTTTGACTTTTTTCGGTTTTACAGATTTTTCATAAAACAGCCCTGATTTTTTAAAAATTTTCAGAATTTTGAACTTTTTTCAGAAAACAACCCCATTTTTTTCCAGAATTTTGAACCTTTTTTCGATTTCTAGAAGAAAGCCACATCTAGTACCATCCACTAGCTGTAGCTGAGCCACCGTGTATGATGATATATTTAGGGCTAAACAAAAACAAGGTAATGCAAGCTTCAAACTAAGATTTTTTTTTTGGAAAAGGAGGTTAAAACCCCCGGCCTCTGCATCAATCGATGCATACAGCCATCTTTATTAATTATTCAACAAAGGTCTGACAAGAACATACATCAAGCCATCCGAAGCCACCACTCACACCTACAAACTCGATAATGTGCAGTGCTCTCACTCCCCATATCTAAAACCGGTGTCGTCGTCGATCCATCCACATAACGTATCGGAACCTACAACCGGTGCAGCAAACCTAAAACGTGCACCACATGCACACGTTTTAGAGGCCGCCATCATCCTCGAACCGCTGACCCATCTTCAGGAAAGAGATCTGCATCATCCTTGCCAGTCCGTCCATCCGTCGACGCCACCACGACGCCCAACGACACCACCTCCCTGCGCGCAAACTGCTAGGCACGTCACGGTCACCGCCGGTACACCGCAGCACCATGCCGCCAAGTACCACCAGCCGACACAGCTTGAAGTCTCTGGAAGATTTGTCGTGCGTAGCACCTGCCGAACAGGCATGACACAGCGTAGCACCTGTCGGTCAGGCATGACTTGACATCTCCACCGAAGCTCCGTGCAAGACGAAGCCGCTCCACCTCCTGCCTCTGTCCTCCGGCGCTGCTCCACAAACGATGCTCCCAAGAGAGAAACGACACCGCAGTGCCGCCATCGTACGATCTGGAAGACCAGATTCTAGGGTTTCCCCCGGAGCAGCACGAGTGGGTCAACAGTAGTTACACGACGATGCCTTCATCAAGGTAACGACGTAGAACGCTGCCATCGCCCGCCGACGGCTCGGTTTTCACCGGCAACTATGGCTCCCCGACTCGCAGCCGGGACTAGATGACGGATCTCGAGATCCGACCACCCAGCCGCAGGCCGACCACCTCCGACGGAGGAGATGACTGTAGGAGATATGCCCTAGAGGCAATAATAAATGTTATTGATTATCTCCCTGTTCATAATTATGTTTATGTTCCATGCTATAACTGCAATGATTCTCGAGTCTGCAAATAAAACGAGGCTTGGAGGGAAACTCATGTGCACGTGTGGGATAATAAACGGTAAAAAGTATTCCTAGTCAAGCCTCTATGACTGGCTCAAGTATTGCATGATGATCCTGTTTTCCTGATCATGGGCATGACTATGCCGGCAATTTTGAGGGCACAATTGTTGGTAGAACACTTGTGTTGAATCGACCCGAATTGATGTTATGCTATGAGATACATTCGTCATTAGTTAATGGTTAATAACACAGAGATGGTTAATGTTTGCATGATTCCTTAGACCATGAGAGTATCGAGTTTCTTCATGCTTGCTTCATGAACTTTGGGGTTTGTTAAACGTCATCCGTAAATGGGTGGCTATTACGGCGGCTTACGGGTTCATGGAAAAGTATGTCAAGTAACTTGATAGCTCAAGATTGGGATTTGCTCCTCCGACGATGGAGAGATATCTCTGGGCCCTCTCGGTGTTACGGTATCCATCATCGTCTGGCCAGACACTTTGTGATTTGATCACGGGGATGCCGGAACACGGGAACGAGAAAAGAGAACAATACCGGTAACGAGGTAACTGGCATAGTGGACAAGTTGTTGATCCACGGGGATGTCTACATGTCTCACCTCGGGTATTTGTAACATATCGCGAAGCAACAGGAATAGCACACGGCAACTGGAGGTTCACTCGAATATTCATTCGTGTGGGTATAGGGGTCAATATGGGTGTCCACGGCTCCGATGTTGATCATTGATCGGAAGGGGTTCCGGGTCATGTCTATGCTTCACCGAACCTATAGGGTCACACACTTAAGGGTCATCTATCTGCTGAATACTAGACGGGGAGTCTGAGAGAAAATCACCGAAAAAGTTTCGGACGAAACGGAAACGTTCCGGAGAGGATATCGGAATAGTTCCGGTGAAACCGAAAAGTTGTTTCGGAGTACACCATAAAGTCAAAATGGTTTCGGCACATGCCTGATAATTCTTGGAGGGTGCCAGAATCGTTCTGGAAACTTTCTGGAATTTTCCGGGATGAAAACCGGAAATGTTCCGGAGCTGCCGAAACCGCTTCAGATGCTTTTCGCAGATGAAAATCACTAAACCGGAATTGTTCCGGCTCGCGTTGAAAATTATTTTGGTGGGTACTGGAAATGTTCTAAGCCCACATGAATATTTTCAGTTCGATCAGACGCTGAAAAATGTCGTCGTGAATAGTGAAAGTGCTTTTTGGGATATTTATGAAAAAGTCACCTTTTGGGATATTTTCCCAAAAGGTTTCTAGAAGGCTTGGGGGCCAAGAAACCCTACCCCTTGGATTTCCTATAAATAGAGGTGGAGGGGCTGCCTCCACACTCACTCATTCTCACATACAAGTGCCATGACATTTCTGGCTTCTCTCTCCCTCCCAGCGAAATAGTTTCGTAGAGCCGAAAGGCTGTCTGGGTTTCGGTGGGGACTAGTTCTGGACGGCGAAGCCCTGCCGGATAGATGACACCGTATGTGTGCAACCCCGTAGAGAGGTCGTAGGTTCGATCTTTTTGCCCGAGGGGCTGTTCGAGGGTCCTCCCGAAGGGCTGTCCGAGTTTCGGGGGTCCTCCCGAAGGGCTGTCCGTGAGGCCTCCCGGAGGGCTGTCCGAGGATCCGTCCGGTGGGACTATCCGAAAGACTGTCCAGAGGCCTCCCGGAGGGCTGTCCGAGGATCTGTCCGGTGGGACTATCCGAAAGACTGTCCAGAGGCCTCCCGGAGGGCTGTCCGAGGATCCGTCCGGTGGGACTATCCGAGGGACTGTCCCGAGGCCTCTCGAAGGGCTGCCCGGAGATCCGTCCGGTGAGCTGACGAGGGAGTACATCCTCGCGGTTGGGAGGTTGTAAAATCCTAGCTGCGGGGATCTGCACCGCCGATCGTCATCGACTCTACTTCCGCTGCGCTACGAGTCGGTAACGAAACAGATCAAACCTTGTATGCAGTCTCCATAGTGTTCCTGGGCTGGTACGTAGGTCGGAAAATTTTTGTTTTCTGCTGCGTTACCCTACAGTGGCATCAAGAGCCGTGCTATGCGAAGATGCAGGTTATGATCTAGAATACATGAGATGTATGGGTGTTGCACAATATAATTAGGTAGTAGATGAGTTCTATTGCTGAAAATTATTTGTGCGGGTGACAGATGAAGTCTGTTACCCGATGTTCTTGTTGCTTCCCTAGAATTTGCGTTTGCTCAATCTCGAGACAGTATGGTGGAATTTCACAAAGTTCTGGCAATCCGCGATCCTGATTGATCAACGAAGTGCTTCAGTTCTTTGGGTTCCGCCATAGTCAAAAGAAAGATGAAATTCGCAGATGAAAGGGCATTGCAGATATGATCTGCACGGGGGTCATGCGTATGACGAAGTTTAGTATGGGGCTCGAGATTTAATTATCTCGTGTTTCATACACCCCGCGATGTTAATCTAGCGACTTGAATTATCATACTTGATGATAATACGTAGGTAGCTTCGGTTTGTTTCGAAACCTTAGAAGCCACGTAAAACAAGTTTTTGCATGAACCGATTAGAGGCGTCTAACTTGGTTTTGCAGGATGGTTTGCATGTGCATATGATGTGGTATAGCAGTGCTCATATTAATTTGATTATGTATGAGATGACTATATGATGTAAAATTAACATGACCTGCGTGTCATGATTTGGCATGATGGCTGGAGCCATATGATTGCACTTTAATGACCTGCGTGTCAACCTTATGTAATGCACTTATTTTATTAGCTATAGAGATAGCAATATTATTTGGTGCATCGACAAGGTGGTGGCAATCTTCGCGAAGTTGAACACCGACGCGAATGCCGAAGACGAAGTAATGAAAGACTTCTCCGTCAGAAAGGGCTATACCATATCATGCTATTATGAATTGCCTGAGATGTTTATCCCTTATGATGCACCCTTCTTGATTGCGCGGTAGTCGCTTTTATTAGGGTGATCTCTCACAAAAATATCAAGTAGTTAGTGTTCTCCCAAGTGTAGCACCGTCACGGCACCTAACTTTTCGGGGTATCACATGGATGCATGGGTACGAACGATTAGGGATGTGTGAGGCGGGTGAGTTGAGACCTCGCAGCGAGATCACTTGGTTGTCTTGACGTTCAGGCATGAAAGTCATGAGCTCGGAACACACGCATCGAAAGATGAACAAGAGTCACATAGAGATGTGATTGGCAAGTTGGCCTACCGATTGCAATTCTCGTCACTTGAGATGGATACATCCTTGGCGTTGAATTGTAATTTGGATCTTGTATCACTCAAAATCAATTATGAGAGATATTGATTTGAGTGGGAGCGCACTATAGAATTAACTTGTTTAATTCTCAGTGCAATTAATTTTGAATGCTGTCTAAGTGTGGTTTGCATAATAGTTGTAGAATAATGGCTCGCGTTTCCACCTTCCCTATTAAAATTGAATAGCTGTTAAATATCTGGTTAAAACGTTACGGTTGGTAAACGTAATGTGAGGATTGTCCTCAATAGTGCCGAGAAGGACTTTGTCCTATCGCATACTTTCGGTATTCTCCCGCTAAATGCTATGGATCATGTGGCTCTCGTCCTTCGATCCAAAAGCTAGAATTCTGTTTCAGTCAAGTGCAATACGTTTGCTTCCATGAGACCCGAACTTCGAAAGTTTGGATAGTTATGTGATATTCATGGAATCTGAAAATCATTTTCAGAGACAGACAAAGGCTAAAAGATATGAGATATCCAAAGCATTGTTTGTTTGCAAACTATTAGTAAAAGTGTTTGCTAGGCATTTGACTGATAAGAGAGGGATCCAGGAGAACGCCTGTCATATGATGAAAGGTGAATAAAACAACAACTTAAAGAGAAAGGAAATGTCCGAAGGGTGTTAGTGAAACTTTCACGCCTAGGAAGTCCGGGGCTATCGCCACTCTTAAGTTGGGTGCTTCTTCTGAGAGTAGGAGAAATACTAAAAGTTAAACTGTTAGAAGTATAATGGCAAATAAGAAAGAAGACTGGAATATCCAGCTCATGTATGAATGTCATACAAGTTTTTGATGTATAGAAGGCTGGTCAAAGATATAGTTCTTGGGAATTATGGTTAAACATGTTAATCACTAATTCTTGGGTATTGTGAGTTAATCACAAAGATACCCGCTTGATTGCATTCTGTTGCAACTCGATGTAAGAACTACTATGGCCTGAAAGACTAGCCAGGAATGAGGTTAAGATACACATAGGGAACATAGTAAAAGTTACTATGCCTTCCATCGGTGTATTCCCTATGTATTTACTTTCATAATTCATTTTAGAGTTTCACACTCTAGCCCTTTGCATAAGGTATCTTGCAAGAAGGTTGTTCATAAGAGAACTTTTGATGTTCGGTGTTATGAATAACATAAGGGCCATACTTTCATGAATGAGACGTATGTTATGAATATTGATATTAATACATTGCCTCTGTATTTACTTTCATAATTCATTTAGAGTTTCATACACTCTAGCCCTTTGCATAAGGTATTTTGCAAGAAGGTTATTCATAAGAGAACTTTTGATGTTCGGTGTTATGAATAACATAAGGGCCATACTTTCATGAATGAGACGTATGTTATGAATATTGATATTAATACATTGCCTCTGTATTTACTTTCATAATTCCTTTAGAGTTTCATACACTCTAGCCCTTTGCATAAGGTATTTTGCAAGAAGGTTATTCATAAGAGAACTTTTGATGTTCGGTGTTATGAATAACATGAAGGGCCATGCTTCCATACAGGATGGGATGTATGCTATGAATATTGATGGTAATATGATACATCTATAACACTAACGCTAAATGTCGCAAGACTAAAAGAATACCACACAAGTGTGGCACTGCATTTGGTCACATTGGAGAAACCCGCATGGAAAATTCCATTATGATGGATTTTGAAGTCATTTGATTTTGAATCATCTGACACTTGCCACTTTCCTCTGAAAGGTGAAGTGACTGAAATACCGTTCACAGGCCATAAGGAACGAGCAAAGAACATATTGGTGATCATACATTATGATGTGTGTAGTCCAATAAATGTTGTTGCAAGTAGTGGATTTATCTATCTTCAGAAATGACTCAAGTAGATATATGGATATTTACTTGTTAAGACGTAAGTCTGGATCTTTTGAATTCATTCATAAGGTTTTCAAATATGAAGTAGAAGTTATTGTAACAAGAAAATTATGTTTCTACAATTCGATTGCAGAAAGGAATATTTGAGTTACAAGTTTAGCGAATGTCTGATGAGTTGTGAAAAGAGTTTCATAACTTGCACTTCCCGGAACACCACTGCAAGTGGAGAGTCCGTGTAGATGTAATCGAACCATTTATGACATGGTAAGATCAAAGATGACATAAATAAAATTGCCATTATCCCTTTTAAAAGGTGATGCTTTAGAGGCTGCGGCTTTTACACTGAAAAGAGATCCATCAGGTCTGTTGAAATGACGTCATGGTATGGTACGCCCAACCATGTTATATCTTTTCTTAACATTTGGAATATGGGGCTTGTGTAAAAGGTTACAAACCTATTCCAAATCAGACAAGTGCTACTTTGTAGGTTGTCCCAAGTAATTGGGTATTCCTTCCTCACTATACCGAGGCAAATAGGTTTGCCGCAAAACGGTATGCTTTTAAAGAGAATAGTTCTTACAAAAGGTGAGTGGGAGGACAGTGCACCTCGACGAGATAACCGGTATCTTCGTCATCAGATCAAAGGAAAGGAACCTTGGAAGTGATTCCGGAGTTTCCTATTGCGACTGATACGGAAGTCTCTACAATAAAATGTATGGACTTCAGTCGAACTTGCAGCTGAACCCCGTAGGCAAGGCTCGTGCAAACCTCGCAGGTGCGCAAACGAGATATTGTTGTTGGACAACAGTATACCTACGATACACAAGGAAGCGTTGATGGGCCCTGACTCCGGAATTGGCTAAATGCCAATACAATCCGAGATAGTTTCCATATAAGTGATTCAAGATTAGAACCTTGATACACCTTTCGGAAGACTTAGAGTCTAAACGAATATTTATGGAACTAAAAACTGATACGGATAAAAATGTTTTATCCATAAAGCTCGACTTGTTGAAATAACAAGTTCAAGGAGTTGACTACGATGAGGTTGTTTCACCGTAGCGATGCTTGAAGTCGGTTCGGGTTGAACTAGCAATTAATACATATTTCAATCATGAGATATGAAACATGGATGACAAAAGGATTTCCATCTGATGGGAATGAAACCTAGGACTTGTATGTGATACAGTCCAAAGTAATTTGTCGATCCAGAGGATGCTAGTAAGTATGCAAACTTCAGAGTTCCAGCGATGGACAGAAGAGAGCAAAGTGGAGTTGGAATCTTCGTTTTTGATGAAATGGTCAAAAGAGTTTGACTTCATCAAATGGGTATCGAAGATGCTTGTGATTCAAGAAAGTAAGTGGGAGCATAATAATATTTCTAAAAACCTTGTGTACTTGACACATTGTTAAATGGAAATAAATTTCTTGACACGAATTAGGACTTCACTTGAAAAATAGTTTTTCGATGAAGTGCTTAGGCTAAATAGCCTTAATATTAGGCATGATGATCTATGGAGATAGATTTACCTAATGGGGCTAAGCTATGAATACATATTGACAAGGTGCTAAAACCTATTAGCATTTAAAACGCCAAGGAGTGATTCTTGCCAAAGTCACATGGAAAGGGTTTTGCAAGACTCGGTGTCTCAAAACACTGATGAGCAAAATACATGATGGTGATTCCACACACTCTTGTGTTTGGATTAATCATGTATTCCATGGTATGTAAAAACAACCAGATATGTCCAATACTCCAAAGTTGTTGCGAGTATAGATACCATAGTGATCAAAGTACTGATCATGGGACAACAGTGAAAGATGTCATTAAGTACTAGAGCAGTACCGATGACATGGTTTCTCGCAAGTGGAGATCATGAAGAGTTCGTTGTAAAAGGTTACATCGATACAGTCTTCATCGATGCTCCATGCGATTTTCGATTTAAGTTGAGGGTTTTGTGATACACATCATGGTGGCACGGTAGTTGGAAATTGTTCCAAACAAGATACTGTGGCGAATTCTATAACAAAGGCTAAGTATGTTGACACTTAAGAAGTGACAAAGAAGTTGTTGAATCATATAGTTCATTCATGAACTTAGTATGGTTCCAAGATGGCTTTGGTCTATGGGACACTATTGCAGATAGCTGCTCCATAGCTCAGTCTGAGGAATCAGGTTTCGACCAATGATTCACACATATGCAAAGCCAAGTCCACACAAAATATGAATTTTGTGAAAGCGTGAAAACGCGGGGATATGCAAAGTTACACACGGAGCTGAAGTCGTCAGATCCGTTGGACATCAGGCTATACCACATGCGAAGCATATTTTACACCAGTATGCCATAGGTGTAAAGTGCATTAGCATTGGCTAGATTATTGACTCTAGTGCAAGTGGAAGTCTGTAGGAGATATGCCCTAGAGGCAATAATAAATGTTATTGATTATCTCCCTGTTCATAATTATGTTTATGTTCCATGCTATAACTGCAATGATTCTCGAGTCTGCAAATAAAACGAGGCTTGGAGGGAAACTCATGTGCACGTGTGGGATAATAAACGGTAAAAAGTATTCCTAGTCAAGCCTCTATGACTGGCTCAAGTATTGCATGATGATCCTGTTTTCCTGATCATGGGCATGACTATGCCGGCAATTTTGAGGGCACAATTGTTGGTAGAACACTTGTGTTGAATCGACCCGAATTGATGTTATGCTATGAGATACATTCGTCATTAGTTAATGGTTAATAACACAGAGATGGTTAATGTTTGCATGATTCCTTAGACCATGAGAGTATCGAGTTTCTTCATGCTTGCTTCATGAACTTTGGGGTTTGTTAAACGTCATCCGTAAATGGGTGGCTATTACGGCGGCTTACGGGTTCATGGAAAAGTATGTCAAGTAACTTGATAGCTCAAGATTGGGATTTGCTCCTCCGACGATGGAGAGATATCTCTGGGCCCTCTCGGTGTTACGGTATCCATCATCGTCTGGCCAGACACTTTGTGATTTGATCACGGGGATGCCGGAACACGGGAACGAGAAAAGAGAACAATACCGGTAACGAGGTAACTGGCATAGTGGACAAGTTGTTGATCCACGGGGATGCCTACATGTCTCACCTCGGGTATTTGTAACATATCGCGAAGCAACAGGAATAGCACACGGCAACTGGAGGTTCACTCGAATATTCATTCGTGTGGGTATAGGGGTCAATATGGGTGTCCACGGCTCCGATGTTGATCATTGATCGGAAGGGGTTCCGGGTCATGTCTATGCTTCACCGAACCTATAGGGTCACACACTTAAGGGTCATCTATCTGCTGAATACTAGACGGGGAGTCTGAGAGAAAATCACCGAAAAAGTTTCGGACGAAACGGAAACGTTCCGAAGAGGATATCGGAATAGTTCCGGTGAAACCGAAAAGTTGTTTCGGAGTACACCATAAAGTCAAAATGGTTTCGGCACATGCCTGATAATTCTTGGAGGGTGCCAGAATCGTTCTGGAAACTTTCTGGAATTTTCCGGGATGAAAACCGAAAATGTTCCGGAGCTGCCGAAACCGCTTCAGATGCTTTTCGCAGATGAAAATCACTAAACCGGAATTGTTCCGGATCGCGTTGAAAATTATTTTGGTGGGTACTGGAAATGTTCTAAGCCCACATGAATATTTTCAGTTCGATCAGACGCTGAAAAATGTCGTCGTGAATAGTGAAAGTGCTTTTTGGGATATTTATGGAAAAGTCACCTTTTGGGATATTTTCCCAAAAGGTTTCTAGAAGGCTTGGGGGCCAAGAAACCCTACCCCTTGGATTTCCTATAAATAGAGGTGGAGGGGCTGCCTCCACACTCACTCATTCTCACATACAAGTGCCATGACATTTCTGGCTTCTCTCTCCCTCCCAGCGAAATAGTTTCGTAGAGCCGAAAGGCTGTCTGGGTTCCGGTGGGGACTAGTTCTGGACGGCGAAGCCCTGCCGGATAGATGACACCGTATGTGTGCAACCCCGTAGAGAGGTCGTAGGTTCGATCTTTTTGCCCGAGGGGCTGTTCGAGGGTCCTCCCGAAGGGCTGTCCGAGTTTCTGTCCGAGTTTCGGGGGTCCTCCCGAAGGGCTGTCCGTGAGGCCTCCCGGAGGGCTGTCCGAGGATCCGTCCGGTGGGACTATCCGAAAGACTGTCCAGAGGCCTCCCGGAGGGCTGTCCGAGGATCCGTCCGGTGGGACTATCCGAAAGACTGTCCAGAGGCCTCCCGGAGGGCTGTCCGAGGATCCGTCCGGTGGGACTATCCGAGGGACTGTCCCGAGGCCTCTCGAAGGGCTGCCCGGAGATCCGTCCGGTGAGCTGACGAGGGAGTACATCCTCGCGGTTGGGAGGTTGTAAAATCCTAGCTGCGGGGATCTGCACCGCCGATCGTCATCGACTCTACTTCCGCTGCGCTACGAGTCGGTAACGAAACAGATCAAACCTTGTATGCAGTCTCCATAGTGTTCCTGGGCTGGTACGTAGGTCGGAAAATTTTTGTTTTCTGCTGCGTTACCCTACAATGACCACCACCGCCGGCTGCACCGGGCAGATCAGATCTGACCGGAGGCGCCGCCGACGTGTCCACCAGGCCCTCCACGCCGCCGCGGCCGCCGATCCGAAGCCAGATGGCGCGCCGCCGCAACATAGCCGGTCGGAGCCGCCGACCGCAGCCACCGACGCCGCCCGAACCACGCCGCCGCCATCGCCGTCGCGCCGCAAAGACTGGATCGACCGCGCCTCCACACGTTTAGGGGCCCCGCACCACCCCTAAGACGCGGGAGAGAGGGAGTCCCCCGCCACCACTGTCGGCCCCCGGGCTTAGCCCGGCGGCGTCCCGACGGCGGCGGAGGGAGGGGAGGAGGGAGTTCACGGCCCCGGCGGCTAGGGTTTGGGCGCCGCCCGAGTCGCCCTAGCGGGGACGACGCGGGGGCTGACCGTGATCTGCTGCCGCTTCAAACTAAGATAGAAACACTGAAGTATGCATCGTACATTGACCGTCGTGCGCAGAGCACTTTCGTTTGATGAGACTGACAGGTGTGTGACGCAAATATTTCTCTTGGCGATGCATTTTCCTGCTGAACACGTACGCGTGCATGTCTTGTCCGGTAGCGTCACGCTGGGCTGCTCAAGCTCTATAAAACCCACCACTCGCATGCAATCCTCCACCGCAACCACAACCTCACTCGCACACAATTCAACAATGGCTTCCATGATCTCCATCCTCTTGCGCTGCTCCCTGCTACTTCTCCTCCTTGTCCAGTCCACACACTCCTCCGTCACCCAGAAACCCAAGAACGCCATTGCCGAGGATCACAAGCAGCCTCATCCTTCGACCTACGTCGTCCTCACCAACCACCTCGCCAAGCCGTCCAAGTTTGACACCCTCGAGCGTTGGTACGCGTCCATGGTGGGCAAGAACTCCAACCGCATCCGCTACACCTACGGCACCGTCATGCACGGTTTTTCGGCTCGTCTCACGGACGGCGAGGCCCAGCGCATGGCGACCGTCCCCGGCGTGTCCCGCGTGTACAAGGACAGGGTGTACCACACCCAGACCACGAGGTTGCCGTGGTTCATGGGCCTCCACGATGACTTCGGCGCGTGGCCGGACGCGGAGTTCGGCGACGGCGTTATCATCGGCTTCGTCGACACCGGCATCTGGCCGGAGCGCGCCAGCTTCAACGACGCCGGGCTCGGCCCCGTCAAGTCCACCTGGAGGGGCAAGTGCGTGGACGCCCCGGGATTCAACGCCAGCTTGTGCAACAACAAGCTCGTCGGCGCCAAGTCCTTCATCACAGCCGACGAGCTAGATGCCGGTGGCCTCCTCACCAATTCGAGTCCGAGGGACATCGATGGGCACGGAACGCACGTGGCGTCAACGGCTGCAAGCTCCGAGGTCCCCTCGGCCGATCTCTTCAAGTTCGCGGGCGGGAGAGCGAGCGGCGTGGCACGCATGGCAAGGATCGCCATGTACAAGGCGTGCAGCCGAGGATGCCTTACCTCGGACGTTGTCGCGGCGATCGACGCCGCGGTGACCGACGGCGTGGACCTCATCTCCATGTCCCTCGGAGGCCCCGCGGAACCCTTCTACGACGACCTCCTCTCCGTCGCCACGTTCGGCGCTGAGCGGAGAGGCGTCTTCGTCGTCCTGGCGGGAGGCAACAGAGGCCCGGCAGCGTCAATCATATCCAACGTGGCCCCGTGGATGACCACCGTCGGCGCCGCCACCACGGACCGGGTGTTCCCGGCGACACTCAGGCTCGGCAACGGGGTGGTGCTCACCGGGCAGTCCCTGTACAACATCCCGTTCTCCCAGGGCGCGGGCATGATCCCGCTAAAGCCCAGCTCCTGCGGAGAGTATGATCTGACGCCCGACCAGGTCATGGGCAAGGTCGTGGTGTGCTCCCAGGGTGCAGGAGCTTCGGCCGGCTTTGACGTGGAGAGAGCCGGCGGAGCCGGGATAGTTTCTGTCCAAAGTACGGGACGGTTCTGTAATGGCCCAACCCTTCCCCCTTCCCGGTCTCCTGCTCAGCTCCACCGGCGGCAAGAAGCTGGCCGATTACATGTCGTCCGTAGCGTACCCGGTGGCGTCCTTCAACTTCACCTGCGACACGGTCACTGGCAAGAACCGGGCGCCGATGGTGGCGGGCTTCTCCTCGCGGGGCCCCAACCCGATTGCCCCCGAGATCCTGAAGCCGGACGTCATTGCGCCGGGAGTGAACATCCTCGCCGCCTGGTCAGGTGCCGCCCCGCCATCTGACTCCGACAGCGACATGGACCCGCGGAGAGTGGAGTACGACATCATCTCGGGGACGTCGATGGCGTGCCCGCACGTCGCCGGCGTCGCGGCCCTGATCAAGAAGCGGCACGGCGACTGGACTCCGCCCATGATCCGTTCGGCGCTGATGACGACCGCCGGCCCACTCGACAAGAACGGCAGGGACATCGTGGACAGCGGCAGTGCCGTCGGCGCCGCCGTCACGGGCGCGACGCCACTGGCGGCCGGCGCCGGGCTCGTGCTCCTGCGGCTCGCCATGGACCCAGGCCTGGTGTACGACGCCGGCCCGCACGACTACGTGGACTTCCTCTGCACCCTCAACTACACGGTGGAGCAGATGCGGCAGTTCGTGCCGGGGCTGAGCAAGTGCGCGAGGACGATCCCCGGAAGCGTGGCCCAACCTCAAGTCCTCAACTACCCGTCGTTCGTGGTGGTGTTCGACGGCCGCACCCGCGTCCGCACGCTGACGCGGACGGTGACCAAGGTGTCGATGCAGCCCGAGAGGTACAACGTGACGGTCGCCGCGCCGGACGGGGTGAAGGTGACCGTGACACCGACGACGCTGGAGTTCAAGCGGGTGAACGAGAAGATGAGCTACACAGTGCAGTTCAGCAGCTAGGCCGGAGCGAAGGTGAGGCCGGCCGGCACGTGGGACTTCGGCCACATCGCTTGGGAGAACAGGAAGCACCGGGTCAGGAGCCCCGTCGCCTTCAAGTGGGACAACTGATGCCTGAACTCTGAGAGAGTAGGATACTTCCAGCCGGACTGGGTAAATGAATGCATTCTTCTTCTTCTTCTTCTTCTTTTTTTTTTTTTTTTTTTTGCGAGAAGGGTAAATGAATGCATTCAAAAGGAACTTGGGGAGCTGCATATGAGTTCCGAAGAAATCTTCCAACATTTTTAGAGCATCTCCAGCGATTCCCCCAATAAGCATCTCCAGCTGCTCCAACAAGTTTTTTGGTTTTTTTTATGTGGGCTGCTTTTGCAACTTTCGAATAAACCCATCCCTAACAAAAAAAAAATCTAGTTCTCCCTGCACTTGCATATAAACACATAGACATCTTCATTTCATCATCATAAGAATTCAAATAATTATGTTTCAGTTTCAAACCCACAATTTATGAAATTTAAATTTGAATTCAAATTTAAACATAACAAATGGTCCAAATGCATCAAAGTAAACAAGAAGAAGTTTATTGTCCATGGAGCTCCCACAAATGCTCAACAAGGTCTTCACAAAGTAGTGCATGCCCCGCGCAGTCTTTAATCTGTTGATACACTTGAAGAAATTCTGGAGTCGGTGGTCATCCCTCCAATGGTTGACAAGCGATGTATCATTTTTTTTTCTTCCCCTCATTCTCATAGCAGAAGTCTTTCGGCTAGACTCGCTCCTCCTTTATTATCATGTTCTGCATGCTCACGCATGTTCTGATGATGCACCAGCTGTCATGATGCTCCACAAATGCTTTTGGTCCCGAAATCAAATGCTTTTGATTTCAAAATCTTGCAGGGCCACGAACAATGGCAAATCGAGCTTGCAATACCTCAAATGCTTCTTGTTGCCTTGAGGGTTTGATATTGTCTTCACAAATGTTGACTATGAAGGATATATTAATTCCATCTGCAAGATAGTAACCCATGTTGTAAGTTCACCGGTGGTGCATCCATGTTAGATAGCCTTGCAAATAAATGAGATCTTTGCAAGACATTTAGGTCATTGTGAGATCCCGGCAGACCAAAATATGAATGCCAAATTCATAGATCATTTGATGACACAACTTTGAAGAATTATGGTTGCATCTTTACAATGACATTTCAATTGCCCATGTTATATTGTAGGGAGATTCTTTCACCTTCAATGCATGCAATCGATGCTTCCAAGCATGACGAGGAAGCCTTTTGATGCACTCATCTGCAGAAGCTTGCAATGTCCATGTCATTTGGTGCTTGGAGATATTTCTCTCCGGATATCTCAATGACAACCTTCACAAATTTCTTCAAACCTTTTATGACCGTGCTCTCTGCGTTCCAATCCAATCATCAAGGGCGTGTTTGGTTGCCTACATCATTTTTTGCCCCTTTGCATACTTGTCTGAGTTGGGCCTGCCTAAGCATATGCAGGCTAAAAACTATGTTCCGCATATCGTTTGGTTGCCTGCATGTAGGCTGGCTGCATTAGGGGAGCATTCTTTGCCTGGCATTTGGTGTCCTGCATTGTCTGGGCTGATGCAACCACATGGTGTTTGGTTGTATACACTGGACATGATTCAGAGTTAACAACTACACGACACACAGAGTTACACTAGAGTGCCTCGGCGGCTGCAGTGAACGGTGGCCGCAGCGCCGCGTCCGATGCGACGAGCACGGAGTCGCGGGCGAGCGATCCCGTCAACAGTGCGGCGAACTAATTCCTAGCATCGTCGTTGCAGAGAAAGTCTGTGCGGAAGGACGAATAGGAGGGCGCCAAGGAAGAGTACGGGGGAGGAGAAATGCAGTTTGCGCGCCATGGCAGCGTCAGTGTAGTAGGACGCGAGAGAGGAGGCCAAAAGGAACGACGCTGGCGACGGCGCCAGTGTAGTAGGACGCAGGCGAGGAGGCCGAGAGGAACGACACCGGCGATGACGCCAGTGTAGCAGGACGCGGGGGAGAAGGCCGAGAGGAACGACGTCAACGACCGTGCGAGTGCAATAGGACGCGGGAGAGGAGACCGAGAGGAACGACGCCGGCGGTGGTGCCAGTGCAACAGAACGCAGGAGAGGAGGCCGAGAGGAACGATTAGAAGGGTCTAGGCGAAGGAGATTAAGGAGTGTCATTAAAACAATACCACGTATATATGTACAATCCACGATGGAGATGTAGATATACTTGTCTACGATCATCGAAACAGAAAACATGCAACACGGAAGTCGTGTGAAACTGCAAGATGAAGCTACTGGTTAAAGAAAATTTCAAACGGTCCACCGTGCGTGACAAATTTGGCAAAATTCGTCCAAAATAGCTCCAAACATGAACACGGAATTGAACATTTACAATGAACGAAAATACGAACCGATCTCCTGAATGGAACCACAACATTGATGTGCTTCTTTTTCGTATAGACGTTATCTTGAATCAAAGATGTGTAGATTAGAAGGGACTAATAAGTGAATCAGGTTAGGAGTTAAACGAATAGACCACGTGCAACCTCACTTACACCATGTATCTGACAGCACGAGGTTGCATCGCTGGAGCCACCAACGTGGGCTCTTTTGCATTGCTGGAAACCGATTACTAGGGAGCCTAGCTGGGATGTGCTTTAACATTCGTGCTATGCAGTCCAAACAGCAAATGCACACAACAAACGGGCTATTTTCGTACCGCGCGGACCTGATTGGGCTGTATGCAGGCAACCAAACACACCCCAATAGATTAGCTGGACAACCATATGCTAAAATGCGCACCGACAACGCAACCTTCTTCAAAGCACTATGACCAAGTTGACCAGCTCATTCCTTTTCTACATGAAGTATGGACAATTAGCTTCCACGACATGTCCAATGTGCCTGAACAGATCTCTGAACCTTATTGGTCCAAACACTGGTTTCTTTGGAAATAATTCCCCATAAGTTTAGCATGCCCGGCTTGTTTATTCCTCTAGAGTACCACATGCCAAGGTTCTGAACCACCATGCTTCCGCCTCTTGTTTGACATTATGTCCGCATACAATTTCGTTGCCATGTCAAATTTGTCGTCGCCGCCCAATGGTGACTCCTTGAAAAGCAACTCAACAAGCAAGTTTATCTGCAAAAAAATTGTGAGCAAGTACATTGTCGTTCAACGAGCTCCAATTCTTCATTGCATTAACAAAATGAGAGGGGAATTTCATAGAGCACCTTGTGGGCGTCGTGGTCCTCCCTCCTAGCAAGGTGGACGCAGCTTGGAGGGGGCCAAGGGTCGCCGCGCGCGGGGATGGCTGAGGAGACAGAGCCGCGGGCAGCAGCGGCGTTTGAGCCCTAGCGGCAGCACAGACAAGAGACGGTGAAATTTACATGGGCAGTACTCTGCGCCAGCGCGCCGGCCCAAATTTGGGCCGGTCACCCGCGAGCCATCGGATCCCCGTGCCCCTGGCCGTCAGATGCGTTCCCCATCATCTCTTTCACCCCCCTGTTCGCATCTCAAAAACACAAAGCGCAGAAAAACATGGCGGCCACTCTCCTTTCCCCGCGCAGTGCCCGATCCTCGACCTCATGCTAGGTGGCCGGACCGGCCGCCGTCGCCGCCCTCGCCCCCGTCGCTCGCCGTCGACGCTCGTCAGCATCAAGTTGCAAAAAAAAGGCTGTAGACCCCGTTGCAACTTTTTTCTCCCGTTCCTGTTGCAAATATGGTGGCTCCTCAGCGCTGACCACGACGCCATTCCTCGCCGGAGCTACCCCGCCCCTGGTTGCAGCATCAATTGCGATGGTGGCGTCGACAGTGTCGCTCACAGCCGAAAAGCCGAGGTAGAAAAACAAAAATGCTATTTCCAGCGAAAGTAGAAGACTGTTGTAGCAAAAAACAAAGCTGGTTCCAGCAAAAATCAAATAAGGTGGTAGCAAAATTCTAGTTGGTTCCAGCAAAATCAAAAGAAGGGAGTAGCAAAATTCGGGGCTGATTCCAGCAAAAATCAAATACGGTGGTAGCAAAATTCTGGCTGGTTCCAGCAAAATCGGGGCTGGTTCGAGCAAAAAACAAACACGGTAGTAGCAAAGTGGTCCATAGGTTCCAGCAAAAACAAACTATGGTAACAAAAAAATGGGTTGGTTCCTGCATCTTGGCGTGCGATCACCAGCAAAAACGATCTTGCCTGTGCGCAGCAAAATTTTCTACCGGTTTCAGCAAAATTTATTGCCGGTCCCAGCAAAAAAAGTTCTCGGCGGCGTCTGGTTCCAGCATTGGTCGAAGGTGGTTGCAGGTTTTCCGTCAGATGGTTCCAGCAAAAATCTATCTGATTGCAGCATCGGATCCTGCCGTCTCCGCCGCCGGCAGCTGCTAGTTTGTAGCAACCATAGCAGCTGGTTCCAGCATCGCCAGACTCCAGTTCCAGCAACGCCTGACTCGGTTCCCAGCACCGCGGTCCGCCCATGGTTGCAGCAGCCACCGGGATCCGGTTGCAGCTTCACACCACAGGCGTTGACGCTCGCCGTTGCAGCACCATGCTCCTTCTTGGCAGTGGACATGCCCGGTAGCTGCACCGCGTGTCGCCGGTGGCCAGCTGTGCGCGCTCCGGCTCGCAGCTCTAACGCCCCGACCATCACGGGGGAGAGAAGGTGAAGGTGGGCGCGCGGCCATGCGAAGAGCGCCCCTTGGCTTCGCACCTTGCAGCATCAGTGGCCGCACCCCCTGCAGCTAGCGGCGGTCCGATGGTTGCCGTGATGTGTGCGGGGCTGTGTGAAGATTTTCGATCTGAGGCAGAGGACGAAGAAACATGTGGTCGGGGCCCTCTGGAGACGAAAGAATATGTATAAGATGGGTTGCGTGGACGTTTCTCGAACGCCTGCGTGGCTAACTCGTGACGTTTCGCGAACACCTGCGTGGCGACGCGACCGGCGCGTCGTTCGGCCGGCACACCGGCCCCAAACGTTTTCCAATTTACATCGGTTGGCTCAACCCACCGCTTCGGGAATTATTGGGAGAAATGCAACTCTCCCTCTATATGAGGGGAATTGGGGTGTTTTTTTTTTTTTTTTGAGATCATCAAATTATTATTGGGGAAAGGGGCTGAAGGACCTTTTTTGGCCCAATTCCCCCAATACAGAAAATTTATTGGAAAATGCTCTTAGTTAGGCATTTCCTTGTGTACTTAAACAAAAACAGGAAGAGCCTGGAGAAGTAGAAAGCAAAGACATTAACACATGTATTTTTCATATTCGGCGAACATTTTTGTACAAGATAAGCGAGTAATATAACTTCCAAGAGCTAGACAACGACATGTCGGTAACAGCCTGAAAGTTACATAAAGAATCGACACCGAACCTATTCCAAAGGATGAAAAGGCCTAGAGCATGAGTCTTACAACATGTTCCCTTTTGCAATCGTGTAAGGAAGAAACGAGTCAGAACATAATATGCAAGCTGGCTTTAAGGAGTATTTCTCCACAAGCTTGTCAACGTGGAGAAGTATGTCGTTGATGTGAGGGCGCATTGCGGGTTGTGGCTGAAGCATCCAGGTAACAAACTTGTGAAGTGCATCAGGGTAAGGAGGGCTCGGCAGCGCTGGCCACTTCAACTGCGCGTTCATAATGGCCAGCTGCAAGCTTCCTCCAGATTCACCAAGAGCATACTCAAAGGGAGAGACACCATACCTACAAAGAACAGAAATGTGAGCATCAGTGATTTATTAAGTAATTACAGGTTACTGCCCCAGTTGATATGTTGACCACATTCACAACTTTTCCAAGGCCCAGTACGATTGTATCTTGATGAACTTCATGAAATATGTTTGATAAAAAACTTCTACCAATTTGAGTTTGGTCTTTAAGCAGTACGCCATCAGCACAAGGCATGATTGATAATTACTTTCATTGTTAATTACTCCTGACTTAAAAGGTTGATGGGATAACCATTTGTAGTACTAAATTCCACGGGCTGTCACTTGTCAAGACTGCGAAAAAAAAGAGATACGAATACTAAGCTGAAATTATTTCTAATAAATGTGCCAATGGATTATGCACTGAAGCAGTTGGAGATTTGGAGCAGCCTTACACCACAAAATAATTGAGAATCATACTGACACATAAATCAACAGGAGATGAAACTTGATCAAGCATAGTAAATTTACACATGCAACAAGCCATGAGGGACCTTACATGATCGCATAAAGAGTGCAACCTAGCGACCAAATGTCTGTCCTCTCATCGATATCAGCATGACTTGGGCAGTCCCATAATTCAGGTGCGCGAAAAGGTGCAGAGCAATGCTCGGCAGCCCATTCCTGCACCGAAGCAAGATATACATTAGTAATGTTTCAATTGCCATTACTTTTAAAGCACCAATTTTTTCTAAGTAATAGTTGCATACTCAAAAGTAAGGATGAGTTATCTAGATGGTTTTGCTTCAGCTTAAGGAAAGAATAAAGTAACACCCAAATTTCTTAATATGTGCAGCAAAGTCACTCACAATCATGAAACTAAAAAAAAACACTAGAAACAGAAGAGCATTTCTAATAAATTATCCATACATCTGGAAAGTGAATAAAAGTACTGTTATGGGACAATGGCAAAACATCCTAAATGATTATATGGAAACCAAAAACCAATATGTTATCAAGAAGAGCTATCTTTCATGAAAAGGCCATGGAGCTAAGACAAACCTGCAACCGTAATGCTTCAGAACGAGAACGAATTTGATTTCTTGCAGGCCGCGAACTTCCAAAATCCATCAAAGTTGCAAGAGGTGCTTGTCCTTTTCGGCGGGTTACAAGAACATTGCCAGGCTTGACATCATTATGGGCATATGGTGGATCAAGACTATGCATGTGCTTCAGTCCTTCACAAATCTGTTGGTACAATTATATTAGTAGACAAAGGGAGATGGGGAGATGCAAAGATGTAACGGCTAACTATACTTTTTAATTCAAGTCAGCATGTAATGTACACTTTTAATACTTTGATACGTTGAGTGTACAAACGAAACAGAGAATAAAGCAAGACAGGGGCATAATATGATGATATCTTCAAAATCCTGAAGCCGAGCTATTCCCAAGTTAGCAAGAGTAACTGTAGTCACATTTATGTAGTACAAAAATATAGTGTGTCGTCACTATGATTATATTCTATAGCTTGCAGAGCATGCAATATATGTAAGTCAATGTTTGAATAATACACAAGAGAAAATAATGCAGAGTAATACATAACGGCACATAAGTTGTGGCAAAAGCTTGTTCTTCAGAAAATCATTGAAGAATACCATGACAATAAATTGGTCAATACTGAACATCAAACTTAATAAATGGCAAAAGATCACTACAAGGATGAAATCAAGAAAGTTCCAAATATCACTATGACATCATCAAGAAACAGTACATTTATACTACTTTCCAGTAAAAAAGCTGACCTGTTGGAATATTCGCAGAACATCGACCACCGAATAAAACTCTTTCCTAGACTGCATGACTGCAGCATTGTCGAACAGAGTACCATCCAAATGGACAGGGAAGAGTAAGTAGGCTTCATGGCTCCAATCTCCCTGTGTACTCTATAATATCATATAAGACATCTCAACATGAAATGTACGTTCAAAGGTATGATGATTGAGAATATCAACATTAAGTTGCCTATGAGATGTTATGGCAGGCTAACAAATTACTGAGTTTATTTCAAACAATTAATTGTTGTATCTCTAGATTGTACTCATCAAACAAAAATGCCTCAGACTGTCAGACATATATACAGTATCTACCAAAGCTCAACTGACTTGCCTAGCTTCAACATGATTTTCTTAAATCTTGCACATACTTCAAGACTCTATTGCATATGGCATCACAGGGCACGGAAGACAGGTGCAAACCATGTTACTACCTTAACTGCTATTATGGCATGGTCAAGAAGCGGTAGCAGATTGGGGTGGTTGAACAAGGACGAAACGCGGATCTCCTCCTTCACCAGATCCAGTTGCTCCCTGCTCTGTATGAGCACCTTCTTCATAGCATATGTCCCGTCGTCTGAACCATCATTAGCACGGCAGCATCAGAATATTAGTAGAAATCTCATAGAATTCCCAGTTTCACGCACCAACGGAAACAAAAACTTCAGTTCTATGCAACAACCAGCATTACAAAACTTAAACCCTGCTCATGACAACATCTAGCAGCAGGGGCGGAGGGGAAGTAGCAAAGTTCAAACGATTCTGCACACAAAACCACACGGGTGCATTTGCCGGCTCAAGAAATGTGAAGGATTTCATTTCACGGGTTCAAAACGAACGCGCATAGCCTGTGACACAAGCGAGACACGGAGGCGAGTGAGGCGGGATCGGACGGGGGTACCTGAGACGTGGGAGGGGTGCCTGTCGCGCGCGGCGTCGGAGGAGGCTACGTGCTCCTTGACGAGGTAGACGAAGGCGAAGCCGCCCTCGCCGATCTGGCGGAGGACGCGGAAGCGGCGCTCGTTGATCCACACGTCGCCGCCGCCAGTCGCTGCGTCGTAGAGGGCGTTGAGCCCCGATATGGAGCAGCCCATCCTCGGCGCCCTTCTCCTCGCCTCCGACGAACTCGGGCGCGCGTTCTGGTCACCGGCGACTGCGGTGGCGGAGGGGTGGGTGTCAGCTGTGCTTGTTTCGTTGGTTCGATGCTTTCACGGGTCCACCAGCAGACGATGACTTTGCGCCCCTTCGTGTGGTTGTGTCTACGCTTTACTGGCTAGGAAACGTAGTGAGAGTACAAAGTCAAAATTGTAGGAAAAGGAAACCAAAAAAAAGCATTTCATAATTGTTTGAATGATTTACACAAACTCCATTTTAACAAGAACCTATAAATACCACCATTTGGACATTTTTTGTATAACCACAACTTTTGCTCTAATTATTAAAAAAATATTAACACAATTCCCAAATCACATCTGATGACCAAACTAAGAGCAACTCTGGTGGAGTTGATAAAACAAACCGAACTCCATAATAACTGCCGTTTTGACGAATATGTCGTAAAAATGATATTCTAGTAGAGTCGACAACCCGCACTTCATCCCTAGAAATTATAGATTGGGATCCAACATGAACCCTATCCATATTTGGAGAAATAAGGGGGTATTTTAGAGCGCACTCCATTCTAAAAATGACTTGGGGCGAGAGGCATTTTCATTCATGTTCCTTCTTCCCGCCCGCACTGGCGCCGCTCAGTTCTCGTTGCCGCGACGCCTCCGACGCCCGTAGCCCCGCTGACGACGCCATGGACTCCACCCCAACCCTCGAGTCCATCCCGTCGGTGACTCGTGGAATCATGAGCCTCATGCACCACCCTGCCTTGTCATTTTGTCGCCGCTTCGGCCAGCACCGGCTTGGACATCGATAACGCGTGGGGCACTGGTGAACGATCGTCCACCGCCATTGTCAACATTGACTCAGTACTTCGACATCCCTCCGCACCCGCCGAAGCGAATAGGGAAAAGACTAATTTCTATGTGAACTTGAGGATCAACTAGATTATATGCACAAATATAAGAGAAATAGGAGATAGAAAATTATGGAGGACACGGTTTTGGAGAATCTGAGTTTGCACATTACATCCTCTCCAACAAATTACAAAGTGCAATCCAAAAGTGTTTTGGATGTTGTAGTTTTGGCGAATAAGGGCATCTCCAACGCTGACCCACAAACCGGACACCGCATTCGTCCGCGGACAAGGGGGCCAGTCCATGGACACGGATGCGGGAGACGGGCATCCAAAGGTAGCGCATATGTTTGGTTGCATTTCAAACAAAATTTAACGAAATTGATCAAATTTGATTCAAACTCAAACAAACTGGATGATATTCATTTAAAGTAGGATAATTTTACATAAAACCGGATGATATTTCATCCGGTTAACTAAAAACCTTTAAAAAAATAACCCTACAACACCCTATACTTGACGGTGACCTCATAGGCCATGCCGGGCTGGCCGACGGCTCCTTCGTCATCGTCACCGGAGCCGTTGACGGAGTCGTCGGAGTCGGGCTTCGGGCGGCGGAAGGGCGCGGCGTCGCGGCAGGGCTTCCCGGCAGCCGCCTGACGCTCGCAATTATCATCTCCGCTTGCTCCTGCGTCGTGCACAGTGCGGCCGCGGCCACCGACAACGTGGGCGAGGGGAGGGCAGCGGGCCTTGGAGGAGGCGGCAATGGCGGTGGACTCTCGGAGAGACCACTCCTGGCCGTACTTGGTCATATCCTCGTCGAGGCGGCTGAGACGGCGCTTGCTCGTCTCCGCCGTCATCTTGGAGCGGTCCAGGGCCCAGGCTGTGGCCAGCTCTAGGTCCGCCACGATGTGTGGCGGAGGGAGTCGGAGTCCGCGAACTCCGACCGGCGCGCCGCGTTGCGCCTGTCCCACCGGCTTCGCTCCCTGTCGGCGTACTTCTCCACCGTTAGGGCGCTTCGGGAGGACGAGTTGATGCCGCTGTCGAGGTAGTGGCGAATGCGACCGCGCGCCTTCGCGGCGATCACATGGGGCTGGCCGCCATAAGTTTGGAAGGGCGGCGGCGAGCGCCGCTCCTCCTTGACGCAGCGGGGCGGCGGAGAGCGACACTCCTCCTTCACGCGTAGGGGCGGCGATGTGAGCCGTTCCTCCTTGACGCGGCGTCCGATTTGGATGCTGCGGTTGCGCGGGGGATAGTGGGAAGGGGACGCGGCCTCTGGCTTGATGCGGAGGAGCGCCAGTGATGCCGCCGGGCCATTGACGTGGAGGACGGAGCGACAGAGCATGACCTCCATCTGTTGCTCGTACTCCTCGTCGGTCATAGCGTACACCGCGTCCTGCGTCGTCTGCTGGTCCTCCTCGTTGCTAGAGGAGATGACGATCTCCTCGTTCGCCGAGGAGCCGGCCTTCGATGAGGACGGCGACCACGGAGTGCGAGGGCGGTGTCACCACGAACCTCCGGAGCCCGTTCCGGAGCCACCTGTGACACCCCGAGACCGATGCTCCAGATGTCTTCCTTTTATTCGTCGTCGTTGCCATGCCATTCGCTTGCGTGTTGCACTTTGCCATGTCATCATGTGCATTTCATCCGCATGTTTTCATAAAACTTGCATCCGTTCGTAGTTGTCATTCTCCCCGTTCTTTCCGTTGTCCGTTTCGAGACCCGACACACTCGCACGCGCCCGCGGCACCTCCGAAATATTATTTTATAAGTGGGATAAAAATGTTCTCGGAATGGGTTGAAAGTTGGCGTGCGGTCTTGTTATGTTGTAGGTAGACCGCGTGCCAAATTTCATCGCATTCGGAGTCCGTTTGATAGCCCAACCGTTAAACTTATAGCGGCACTATAGCCGGATAAACGTCGGATGTTTCGGTGTTCCGAAACGTGTTGCCGGGCTGCCATCTTCCCTCTTTTCTCAGCCCAACCACTCTACACAGCCCACCTAGCCCAGCCTAGCTAACCCCCTCCGTTTCGGGCCGTCCGATCGAGATCAAACGGTCCGAAAACGGACTAAATCCCCCAACCCTAGCCTACCTGCTATATAAGGCCTCCTCCTTCCAAAACTAGTCTAATCCTACCCTAGCCTCCTCTCACCTCGGTTCCGCCGCCACCTCCCTCAAATTCCGGCGCCACCCACAGCCCCGCCGCCACTTGGCAGCCAGCCACAGGCCGCGCCGCCGCCAGCAGCCGCCCTCAACCACTCCTGGCGCGCCACCTGTCCTCCCTGCCTTCCCCAGCCACCGCGGCCCACCAGAGCCCATCGCGGGCCCGCCCGAGCCCATTGGGGCCCGGGGCAGCCCGCAGCCGCCCGGCCACCGAGCGCCGCCCGAGCCAGGGCCTCGCCTGGCCTCCCGCGCCGTCGCCTAGCCGCGCCGCCGCCTCGCAGCCGCGTGCCGCCACATCCCTCGCGCCGCTGCAGCCCGCTGCCCGCGCCCCGCGCTCCAGCCGCGTCGCCGCCGCCTCGCGCGCGCAGCCGCGCCTCGCCGCTGCTCGCCGCCATGCCGCCCTAGCTTCGCCGCCGCCATGGATGCCGCGCCGCCGCCCAAGCTCTCTGCCGGCCCCCTCGACCGGCCAGATCGGCCCCGCCTCGCCGGATCCGGCCTCCTCCGCCCCGGATCCGTCCCCTCCCGGTCTCCCTCGCCTCGCCTCGGCCGTCCCGGCCTCCTCCGCTGCACGCCGTCACCGGCGCCGCCGGGACCGTCCCGTCCCGGGATCCCGTCGCTCCCCGAACCAAACGCGCCCTCGCCCCGCGCCGTCCCGATCCGCCTCGTCCCTGTATCCCCCCGTCCCGATTTCTGCGAGGTGATGATTTTAACAGCACATAGGCATTTTGTATTGGCTATATCTTTGTGCATGTTCGTCCTATGATGATGATTTATATATGTAAATTGATCTACTCTTCGTGCTCTGCATGATGGTGCCATTTGCATTCATGATAGAAGTCATCTACATGTCATTATCCCTGTTGCAAAAGTGCATCCTAATGTTACTGCTGAAAACTGTTAATAAGTGTCATTTTGTCATTTTTGTGTGATTTAATACATGCACCATATGAGCAACTTGTCAACATGACTTTGGAGCATTTTCATGTGTTCTTGCTGGTAGTATTTATTTCATGCCAAGATATGCCCTGATGTGAGTGCCATGAGCTTGTAAACATGCCTAGTTAATGTTGCTGTTCTGAGTAAAAGCTGTCCGTGATAAAACTTGCCAACTTTGCTTGATGATTGCCACTAATCTATAGCTCATATGCATATGATTCCTTCATGTGATTTGGTCTATGTAATGTGTACTTTGATGCCATGCCTTTGGTTGCCATGTAAAGTTCCTGTAGCATGTCTCTTTCTTGCTCTCAAGTTGCCATCATATTAACTCTGCTCATGTATATGCCCTGTTTAGCAGAACGTTGCATTTTGCCTGGATCATATTGACTTAACCTTGATGCCTATGAACCTGAACCTTAAAGATGAATTGGAGTATATCATGTCTATTTCAAGTGCATATCAAGTTTGTGCCCATCATGTGCCTGTAGCTTGCGGTTTTGGTGTTTGCAAAGAGCTATGTTGCTGTTTTTGGGCAGATTGTTAATAAAACTTGTGTTGCTCGTAATTGTTGCACCGTTGCTCCGTTTTAATCATGTCCTATATGAAACTTGCTTAGATTTGTGTGTAGATTCATGTTGTCATGTTGCACCCTTGATTTGAGAGTGTGTTGTTGATGTTTCCATGCATTCTGTACCATATGCCATGTTAAACTTGTCTAGCTCATATCTTCTAGACCGTAGCTCTGAATTAAATGATCTACATATGTAACCTGACTAGAAAAATGTGTAGATCATCATGATGCATCTTAACTTGCTGTTTAACAACTTTAACATTGTGTTTAATTCAGATCAGTACCAATTTCGAAAATTGCATATGGGGTTTTTCCGGAATTGTCATTTGTGATTCCGGCCTCATTTAAACTTGCCTAGTTGTATGGTTTGTTTATGCTTCGTCTCTTGCCATGTTTAGCAACATGTAACCTTGTCATGCATCAAATTGGATTGTGCATCATGCTATGTTTATGCTTGTGTGTTTACCATGTTGTTTGTTTCTTTCCGGTTGTGCTTCTTCTCGATAGTTCCGGTTTCGTTGCGATTGTGAGGATTCGTTCGACTACGTTGGTTCGTCTTCTTCATGGACTCGTTCTTCTTCCGAGCGGGATTTCAGGCAAGATGATCATGACCCTGGATATCTCTACTATCTTTGCTTGCTAGTTGTCTCGTTGCTATCGCTATGTCGCGCTTCCTACCACATACATGTCAGCCACTCATATGCCATGATACAGCCTCTAACCACCCCTACCCAGCAAACCGTTGTTTGGCTATGTTACCGCTTGGTCAGCCCCTTTCTTATAGCGTTGCTAGTTGCAGGTGCAGTTTCAGGTTGTTCCATGTTGGGACATGGATATCATGGGATATCACATTATCTCTTATTTAATTAATGCATCTATATACTTGGTAATGGGTGGAAGGCTCGACCTTTTGCCTAGTGTTTTGTTCCACTCATGCCGCCCTAGTTTCCGTAATACCGGTGTTATGTTCCTTGATGAGCGCTTCTAACACATGTGGGGCATATGAGAACCCCCCTGTCCATTCGTTTTAGGATAAACTTCTCCAGCAAGGCCCAACATTGGTTTTACCATTTGCCTAATAACAACTAAAACTTGCATAGGGACCTGCCGGCCCCCGAGGATTTTATTTTAATCAACAAACCGGGCCAGTGCTCCTCATGAGTGTTGGTCCACCTACCTAGCAGTCGGCGGAGCCGCCTCGGGGCAACTCGAGGTATTTGGCTACCGTCCACTATGCATAGACGGATGATGCCCGTGGATAGAGAGCGCACGGCTCTAGAAGCGGATCTGGCTCACCGGGAGGTCTTGCTGGTTTAGTTTTACCTGTTACGAGTGGCTTGTCCACCGGGATTCCTTATCGTAAGCATCGTGTTATCATGGTGTGAGGATGTTCCATCGGATGCGTGTGGTAATTTTGTAATGGACTACTTGGAGCACCCCTGCAGGGTTAAATCTTTCACGAAGCCGTGCCCGCGGTTATGTGGCGACTTGGAAATTTATAACCTTCGGTTGTAGAGAACTTGACACTAATTCTAATTAAAATACACCAACCGTGTGCGTAACCGTGACCGTCTCTTTTCGAGGAAGTTCGAGAAGAGAACACGGTGGGGTTATGTTTGACTCGTAAGTAGGTGTTCAGGATCACTTAGTGATCATTTGTAGTTTGCGACCGTTTTGCGTAGATGCTCTTCTTATTCTTGTACTCGTAAGTTAGCCACCATATAATGCTTAGTGTTTGCTGCAACCTCACCACCTTACCCTTCCATACCCATTTAAGCTTTGATAGTCTTGCTACCCATGGTTATGGGATTGCTGAGTCCTCGTGGCTCACAGATTACTACAATAACAGTTGCAAGTACAGGTAATGCGATGTCTTGACGTGAGAGCGATGCACGTTTGCTTTGGAGTTCTTCTTCTGCTTCTTCTTCCTCGTCGATCTGGGGTTAGGTTCCTGGTCGGCAGCCTAGGCTAGCAGGGTGGATGTCATTCTTCTTTTCGTTTGATTTCATCCGTAGTCGGATGCTGTCCTTCTGTATGATGTTTGTTAAGTATTGATGTATTCATGTGATGATTGTATGTATTTGTCTGTATCCCCATCCATTATGTATGTGGTACGATGTAATGATATCCACCTTGCAAGCGTCTCCAATATGCGTTCCTACTCTTGGTGGGGCCTTCGAGTTCCTCGAGAATAGGTTCACATATTGGGCGTGACAAGTTGGTATCAGAGCCTCGACCGACCATAGGAGCCCCCTTGATTGATCGAACCGCTGACGAGTCTAGAAGAAAAACTATTTTGAGTCCTAGTTATATATCGGAGAGTAGGAATTCTTTTTACTCCTTATCCCCTTTGTCGCTCTGGTGAGGAATCTTGACGTAGGTGTTTTGATTCTACTACCTCTTCTCACTCAAATTTTTTTAGGATCACGCGGGTATTGTTGGAATGGTTGCGATATTGGTGTGACGTGACTCTTTTCTTGGTGCCTCCTGACCGTATGGATTGGACCCGGGGAGTTGAGCTCCAAGGGGTTCTTATCACATTCGCTATCGTTTCAGTTCCTGAATACCAGAGGACGCCGACATCGAAACGCTTCTATACTTTTTGTGGTGGCAAATAGTGCCGTGACTTTTCCCCAGTACTGGTGGAGATAGCGCGGATGATCCACTATGACTAGTATCGATGTGCTTTCGAAGGTCTGAGGTAGACGGATTTGCGAAGTTTCTTGGTCGTGTGTGAAGGTTGCGGATTGGTTGCAGCTGATTAGGATATTATTGTTGTTGTGTGCTGAGTAGGTTCCCATATCCGCAACCTGATCTTATAACCAAGAAGTTTCGGGAGTTCTTAGGTGGGAATTCAAGTATTACCTAGGATATCTTTTTCCAACAGACACATGATAAGATTTGGGGTCTATCATATGTTTGTTCCGGCTTATTCTGCAAGCCACATCCTTTGTTTTGTTTTGTTGTGGTATTCGAGTTGCTTCGAAGTCAAGTGTGGATTCTAAATCTTTCCTAAGCGGTGTTCTCATATTTCTATGGGAGTGCTAATCCTTCTTGATCATCAAGATTGTCATGTAAATTCTTTTTCAACCGGCGTGCTTCTCTTCAAGTTAATTCAATCCTTTCAACATTTGCAAGATCAATTCTCAGTTTTCTCAACAACGTTTGTTTCACCCGTCCCAAGTTGTTTTTCTTTTCCCACCCTCCCACCCTTTTCTTTGCGGAATAAAAATTCTCAAATCAAGTATCCATTGTATTCATGAGAAGTCTCTACATTCTTTTCCTTCAATGTTCTTAACCGGTGATCCTCATGAAGGTGCTCAGGAGTTACAAGTCATCATTCTTTGTTCTCGTTTTCTTCTCCGGTGGTCTAAATTCAAGCTTTCGGTGTTGATCATTTCCCTTTCATTGATTCAAATATTTTCCCATGTTGGAAATCCTTACCCAAGCCTCTCTTGTTTATTCACCTCTCTCTATTCATATCCGGAGTGCCAAAATTATCTCAGAAGATTCATCTTTCCATTCAAGATCCGTTCGACATATTTCGAGGTTGTTATTTCTCTCAAGCCATTTAATCCAACCGGTGCATTTTCTCTCTTTCAAGCAATCGTTCCAATGGTGTTTATTTTTGAGTGGGCCCATAACCCATAGGTCTTTCCCAGGATCTTACCTGACTCTTCTAATTTTTCCGGTGCTATTCTCAAATTCTTTCAAAGTTTGACGTAATTCCATCAGTCAATTGCCTTCTCCAAGATCGCTTTCAAATTCTTGTCATCTTTGGCTCAACTTTAATATTCTTCATTGTTCCGGAGTGTGTCAACAATTTTGGTGGTTCTCATCGTAATTCTCAGCTTTGAAGACCGAAGAAGAGTTTCTCTTAAAGCATATCCGTTCTCTTGAAGACTCGTGGTTCTAGCTTCATGCCATCCTCACAATTGATTTCGATTGTGGGAAATTCTTTTCATACCCAGCCGGAGCATTTCATGAGTTCTTTCCATTTTCGATTCTCTGAAGGCCATCATTTCAGAAGATTTAGTCGTTCTCGATTTTTAGCTTTCGTTCCCCGATTATTCAAAAATTGATGTCTCTTCGTTCGTCTCCTAATTCTTCCGGTGCATCGTTCAAAGTATCCTCTAATCAGCTTGGGATCTCTTCGTTCTCTTGTATCTAAATTCCCTCAAGTATCTTCGTGCGTTTTCTAATTCTTCCCGGCGATTCGTTCTCTTTTCTTCGTTCATTGTCATTTCTTACGGTGGTTCGTTCAACATTCCTCTTTCGTTGTTATCGTATCAATTCATTTGTTCTTTCCAAAATCCCACCGGTGTTTACTCGAAGACTTCGTCAAGTTGGCGCTATATCTCTCTTTAATCTTTTCAAGAAGAATAAGTAGTATGCAAATCCATTGTTTTTCATCAATTTATTTTGATGAAGGATAGCCGTATCATAATTCTTATTCTTGTTCATGGAGGTGATTTAATTCCTTCTTCCGGAGTTTGTTCTTGATGAATAAATTCTCGGTTCTAGCTGATCATCTTTCTTTTCCGGAGTTCCAAGTTTTCTCGGTTATCTCATCGCGAAGCTCCATCTAAATCATTGCAAGGCTTCATCTTGTTCTTTTCAACCTTCGTTTCTATCATCCTTTGTTTACCGGAGTTCTTCATGGTGGTTCGTCAAGGATTTAATTCATTCTCGAAGTGTTCTTCAAGATTCTTGTTGGAGCTCAAGTATTCTCCTTCTTGCATTCCGAAGTGCAAGTCATTCTCCCTTATCTTTGGTGATGGTGTTATACCATTCTTGATTCATGAGGAGTCTCGAAGAGAATTGTCAAGAATGATATATTTAAAACCATCATTTCTTTCTCGTAGCTATCTTGGTATAGATTTCACCTAAAGCCTTTCCGATGGATTGTTGCTATTGTGGTGATTATCAATGATCCAAGTTCCCTCTTAAGTCATTTCGGTGAAAGAAGTTTTTCATCTCTATGTTGCTCTCAAGCAGTCAATTCTTTCCGTAGTGGCAGAATTTCACCTCAAGTTTTGAGATGCTTTCCATAAGTCCACAACAAGCTTATTCTTTTCATTGTTGATTTTTCAACAACTCCGTTTAATCCTTCTTTGTAAGGATGCTTTTCAAATTCAATGGTGAGAGAAGTTGTTATCTTCTTCTCCGTTCTTTTCTTCCCAACGATCTAACTTCTATAATTTTGTTCTGGAGTCATTGTCATGTTGCTCTCTTCGAACCGTTATCTCGTTTCGCCAAGATCATGTTCTTTCCTTGCTTATCCATTTTACCGGAGTGTTATGTTCTCTTTTCAAGTTCTTTTCATCTTATCAAGTTTTCCTTCTCTTTTCTACCGGAGTGCTGCCCAAATTCTTTTTGTTCTCATTCCTTATCTATCTCGTTTCAACCAGTGTGGTTTCGCATTCTTGCTTGTTCCTCAAGCCATTCTTCAACTCTTTGCAACCTTCGAGGTTTGTTGGTTTCACTCGTTTGTCCAAGAAGCAACTTTGTTTTACCTCTTCCTCTTTATCTTCCGGTTCCTTCCTAAGATCTCGGGTCGAGATCTTCTGTTAGTGGAGGAGAGTTGTGACGCCCTGAGACCGATGCTCCAGATGTCTTCCTTTTATTCGTCGTCGTTGCCATGTCATTCGCTTGCGTGTTGCACTTTGCCATGTCATCATGTGCATTTCATCCGCATGTTTTCATAAAACTTGCATCCGTTCGTAGTTGTCATTCTCCCCGTTCTTTCCGTTGTCCGTTTCGAGACCCGACACACTCGCACGCGCCCGCGGCACCTCCGAAATATTATTTTATAAGTGGGATAAAAATGTTTTCGGAATGGGTTGAAAGTTAGCGTGCGGTCTTGTTATGTTGTAGGTAGACCGCGTGCCAAATTTCATCGCATTCGGAGTCCGTTTGATAGCCCAACCGTTAAACTTATAGCGGCACTATAGCCGGATAAACGTCGGATGTTTCGGTGTTCCGAAACGTGTTGCCGGGCTGCCATCTTCCCTCTTTTCTCAGCCCAACCACTCTACACAGCCCACCTAGCCCAGCCTAGCTAACCCCCTCCGTTTCGGGCCGTCCGATCGAGATCAAACGGTCCGAAAACGGACTAAATCCCCCAACCCTAGCCTACCTGCTATATAAGGCCTCCTCCTTCCAAAACTAGTCTAATCCTACCCTAGCCTCCTCTCACCTCGGTTCCGTCGCCACCTCCCTCAAATTCCGGCGCCACCCACAGCCCCGCCGCCACTTGGCAGCCAGCCACAGGCCGCGCCGCCGCCAGCAGCCGCCCTCAACCACTCCTGGCGCGCCACCTGTCCTCCCTGCCTTCCCCAGCCACCGCGGCCCGCCAGAGCCCATCGCGGGCCCGCCCGAGCCCATTGGGGCCCGGGGCAGCCCGCAGCCGCCCGGCCACCGAGCGCCGCCCGAGCCAGGGCCTCGCCTGGCCTCCCGCGCCGTCGCCTAGCCGCGCCGCCGCCTCGCAGCCGCGTGCCGCCACATCCCTCGCGCCGCTGCAGCCCGCTGCCCGCGCCCCGCGCTCCAGCCGCGTCGCCGCCGCCTCGCGCGCGCAGCCGCGCCTCGCCGCTGCTCGCCGCCGTGCCGCCCTAGCTTCGCCGCCGCCATGGATGCCGCGCCGCCGCCCAAGCTCTCTGCCGGCCCCCTCGACCGGCCAGATCGGCCCCGCCTCGCCGGATCCGGCCTCCTCCGCCCCGGATCCGTCCCCTCCCGGTCACCCTCGCCTCGCCTCGGCCGTCCCGGCCTCCTTCGCTGCACGCCGGCGCCGGCGCCGTCGGGACCGTCCCGTCCCGGGATCCCGTCGCTCCCCGAACCAAACGCGCCCTCGCCCCGCGCCGTCCCGATCCGCCTCGTCCCTGTATCCCCCCGTCCCGATTTCTGCGAGGTGATGATTTTAACAGCACATAGGCATTTTGTATTGGCTATATCTTTGTGCATGTTCGTCCTATGATGATGATTTATATATGTAAATTGATCTACTCTTCGTGCTCTGCATGATGGTGCCATTTGCATTCATGATAGAAGTCATCTACATGTCATTATCCCTGTTGCAAAAGTGCATCCTAATGTTACTGCTGAAAACTGTTAATAAGTGTCATTTTGTCATTTTTGTGTGATTTAATACATGCACCATATGAGCAACTTGTCAACATGACTTTGGAGCATTTTCATGTGTTCTTGCTGGTAGTATTTATTTCATGCCAAGATATGCCCTGATGTGAGTGCCATGAGCTTGTAAACATGCCTAGTTAATGTTGCTGTTCTGAGTAAAAGCTGTCCGTGATAAAACTTGCCAACTTTGCTTGATGATTGCCACTAATCTATAGCTCATATGCATATGATTCCTTCATGTGATTTGGTCTATGTAATGTGTACTTTGATGCCATGCCTTTGGTTGCCATGTAAAGTTCCTGTAGCATGTCTCTTTCTTGCTCTCAAGTTGCCATCATATTAACTCTGCTCATGTATATGCCCTGTTTAGCAGAACGTTGCATTTTGCCTGGATCATATTGACTTAACCTTGATGCCTATGAACCTGAACCTTAAAGATGAATTGGAGTATATCATGTCTATTTCAAGTGCATATCAAGTTTGTGCCCATCATGTGCCTGTAGCTTGCGGTTTTGGTGTTTGCAAAGAGCTATGTTGCTGTTTTTGGGCAGATTGTTAATAAAACTTGTGTTGCTCGTAATTGTTGCACCGTTGCTCCGTTTTAATCATGTCCTATATGAAACTTGCTTAGATTTGTGTGTAGATTCATGTTGTCATGTTGCACCCTTGATTTGAGAGTGTGTTGTTGATGTTTCCATGCATTCTGTACCATATGCCATGTTAAACTTGTCTAGCTCATATCTTCTAGACCGTAGCTCTGAATTAAATGATCTACATATGTAACCTGACTAGAAAAATGTGTAGATCATCATGATGCATCTTAACTTGCTGTTTAACAACTTTAACATTGTGTTTAATTCAGATCAGTACCAATTTCGAAAATTGCATATGGGGTTTTTCTGGAATTGTCATTTGTGATTCCGGCCTCATTTAAACTTGCCTAGTTGTATGGTTTGTTTATGCTTCGTCTCTTGCCATGTTTAGCAACATGTAACCTTGTCATGCATCAAATTGGATTGTGCATCATGCTATGTTTATGCTTGTGTGTTTACCATGTTGTTTGCTTCTTTCCGGTTGTGCTTCTTCTCGATAGTTCCGGTTTCGTTGCGATTGTGAGGATTCGTTCGACTACGTTGGTTCGTCTTCTTCATGGACTCGTTCTTCTTCCGAGCGGGATTTCAGGCAAGATGATCATGACCCTGGATATCTCTACTATCTTTGCTTGCTAGTTGTCTCGTTGCTATCGCTATGTCGCGCTTTCTACCACATACATGTCAGCCACTCATATGCCATGATATAGCCTCTAACCACCCCTACCCAGCAAACCGTTGTTTGGCTATGTTACCGCTTTGCTCAGCCCCTTTCTTATAGCGTTGCTAGTTGCAGGTGCAGTTTCAGGTTGTTCCATGTTGGGACATGGATATCATGGGATATCACATTATCTCTTATTTAATTAATGCATCTATATACTTGGTAATGGGTGGAAGGCTCGGCCTTTTGCCTAGTGTTTTGTTCCACTCATGCCGCCCTAGTTTCCGTAATACCGGTGTTATGTTCCTTGATGAGCGCTTCTAACACATGTGGGGCATATGAGAACCCCCCTGTCCATTCGTTTTAGGATAAACTTCTCCAGCAAGGCCCAACATTGGTTTTACCATTTGCCTAATAACAACTAAAACTTGCATAGGGACCTGCCGGCCCCCGAGGATTTTATTTTAATCAACAAACCGGGCCAGTGCTCCTCATGAGTGTTGGTCCACCTACCTAGCAGTCGGCGGAGCCGCCTCGGGGCAACTCGAGGTATTTGGCTACCGTCCACTGTGCATAGACGGATGATGCCCGTGGATAGAGAGCGCACGGCTCTAGAAGCGGATCTGGCTCACCGGGAGGTCTTGCTGGTTTAGTTTTACCTGTTACGAGTGGCTTGTCCACCGGGATTCCTTATCGTAAGCATCGTGTTATCATGGTGTGAGGATGTTCCATCGGATGCGTGTGGTAATTTTGTAATGGACTACTTGGAGCACCCCTGCAGGGTTAAATCTTTCACTAAGCCGTGCCCGCGGTTATGTGGCGACTTGGAAATTTATAACCTCCGGTTGTAGAGAACTTGACACTAATTCTAATTAAAATACACCAACCGTGTGCGTAACCGTGACCGTCTCTTTTCGAGGAAGTTCGAGAAGAGAACACGGTGGGGTTATGTTTGACTCGTAAGTAGGTGTTCAGGATCACTTAGTGATCATTTGTAGTTTGCGACCGTTTTGCGTAGATGCTCTTCTTATTCTTGTACTCGTAAGTTAGCCACCATATAATGCTTAGTGCTTGCTGCAACCTCACCACCTTACCCTTCCATACCCATTTAAGCTTTGATAGTCTTGCTACCCATGGTTATGGGATTGCTGAGTCCTCGTGGCTCACAAATTACTACAACAACAGTTGCAGGTACAGGTAATGCGATGTCTTGACGTGAGAGCGATGCTTGTTTGCTTTGGAGTTCTTCTTCTGCTTCTTCTTCCTCGTCGATCTGGGGTTAGGTTCCTGGTCGGCAGCCTGGGCTAGCAGGGTGGATGTCGTTCTTCTTTTCGTTTGATTTCATCCGTAGTCGGATGCTGTCCTTCTGTATGATGTTTGTTAAGTATTGATGTATTCATGTGATGATTGTATGTATTTGTCTGTATCCCCATCCATTATGTATGTGGTACGATGTAATGATATCCACCTGGCAAGCGTCTCCAATATGCGTTCCTACTCTTGGTGGGGCCTTCGAGTTCCTCGAGAATAGGTTCACATATTGGGCGTGACACCACCGCCAAGGCCCATGAGTTGCCCATCGCCGGAGTTGTGAGGAAGAGGGGAGGTGAGGGCGGTGGTGCAGAGCGATGCAGTGAGTGTGATGTGGACGGCGCCGGAGCACGGCTTATATAGCCTCGGCCAGGCCATGCGAACGAACGGTCAGCGGCTTCAATGCGGCGCAGCGGCCGGAGTTGGTTCCTTGGGAAGCTGTGCCCGCATTGAAACGATGGCTCCTGAGAGGTTGCGTTGGTCAGCGCCGCCCTCCCGTTCGGTCACATCATGCATCATCAATGCCGGCCGCGGTGTGCTCTGGGTCGGCATTGATGCGGCGCGGGAAGCGGTGCGTGCATTGGACGGAAAGCACGGGAGAGGCGGGTGGGATTGTTTGGTGGGCCACGGCAGTCAGACGCGGGCATGGCAGAGGTCCGGACACTCACAAAGCCCCCCTCCAGTTTGTCTCTGGTTTGCGAGAAAAAGTGTGTCTTGACCACCAAACGGACCGATGCAGGCCCGTGTTGGATGGCAAAACACGTCCGGACCGCTCGGTCCGAACGGTTGCGGGCGGTTTAAGAGTCGCCGTTAGATATACCCTAAGTGGTCAAGCCTACTAGTCTAGCCTCACATGCACGCTTAGCAATTGGAGAACCTTTGATGCTAAATTAAGAACAAACTAAATTGTTATGATTTTCCCAATTATCTTTCCTACACAGAGCTTGGCATGCCTTTGAATCATGTCAAAAGTAAAATTTCTTAGAGTTAAAATATTATTAGTCGTGCCTTTGTTTGTGTAGAAAAGACAACAAATCGTCCTCTCCTCTCCGAAGGTGAGTGAGGCGCCACCCCTCCTCTGCTGATATGTCATCACCCCTCTCCTCCTCCACCGCTCTGCTGGTGTGGAGTGAGGGGAGGTCCCGATTTACAAAATGGAGATATAGCTTTTCTTGTTTTAGGAGTTACGTGTGATCTGGCAAATAAAGTTTTCTTGAGCCTCCCTATCTTGATTTAGTCGAGCGGTGGCTTGATGGCTCGTTGGTGTAGATTTTAGTCGGGCTCTCTAACCGATTAGACTGGGGTTTGCAAGGTTTGTCGGGGTGGCAGCGTGACTTACCTTTGCAGTTGGTCAGTCGGCCTCTTCTTCGTCGTGTTGGTCCGGCACGAGGGCCGTGGCATTTCTAGAATTCTTCAAGTTCAAACCCTCCCAACATTGGCATTTCTCTTTAAAAAAAAGGCATTTAAGGATCAGATCATCCTCGTTTGCATCATCCGGGATATTGCCTTGTTCACCGATCATAAAGACATTCATAACTTGCTGATGGTCAAAACAACTGTACATAGCTTGGGTACTGCAAGAATCGTAAAGAGGTCGAAATTATTGTACGTTTCAGTTCAGGTAATCTGTTCCTGAGCATGTCCGCCCTGCGGTACGTTGAGGGCAGGACCTCGACGCCGTGGAAGACATTTTTTTTTGCGGATAGAATACTTGTATTACTCAATCACCACATCATTACAATCGACTCGACCTATCTCCAACAGCTCATCAGGGCCTAAACCAATCCAAGTCATGGTTCTACCATTTATTCTACCAAAAGAAGCTAAATATCGCTAGCCTCATTTTGAGTATGAGAAACGTGAGTAATACAAGTACGCCTAAGACCCAAAAGATATCTGATCTCATTCACCAGGGAAGCATACACAGATCGATCAATCTCTTCTCTTGAAATCAGAGACACTGCTGTGAGAGAATCCATCTCAATAGCTACAGGCAGTTCAGATCGTTGGATTGCAGACGAAAGTCCCTCCATACATGCGCACAATTCCGCCTCCACTTCATCCCTACAAGAGTATAGAGCTCTGCAAGATGAGAAGATTATAGCACCCACACTGTTCCGAAGAATCATGCCCGCACCAGCATCTTCACTTGATACAAAAGACCCATCAGTATTAAGCTTGAGCCAGCCCTCACTCGGCAAAGACCAAGCAGGAGCACAGTCAGGGACCCTTGGAGCCAGACATGGACGACCATATGAAATGACAGCCTTCCCTTTGACCGGATCCATATGGGTGTTCATCTTGATGCCTATCAAGGCATCCAAGTACTGCTGAAGAAAACGAGCAGAAACCTCCATGGGCGGGGTGGGTTTAAGGTGAACTACCTCATTCCGGACGTGCCAAATTCTCCACAAAGTCATGAGCATCATGCACCGTTCTATGTCACTCAATGGAGCCAGGACTTTCAGCAACCATTCTTTCCCATCATTAGTCACCGAATCAATGCTTGGCAGCTTCCAGACTCTGGCCATCGACCGGTACAGATGCCGGCCAAATTGACAACGTAAAAAAGGGTGAAAGTTCCTCCTCCATAGCACAAACTGGGCATCTGTTAGTTGTCTCTAGGCCGATCTTGTGTTTATTCCTCCACATAGGATGGGAATCCGAAGCTAGTCGCCATGCAAAATTTTGAACTGTAGGAGGTACTTCACATTTCCAAATATACTGCCAGCAAGTTCGTCGACCGGATGGAGACGTGCTGGACGCTGATGAGCTGCCTCTGTGAGCCTCTTCGATAGCCATTTGGTATGCACTTTTCACTGTGAATATCCCAAACTTCCCAGGCCCCCATGAAATAACATCATCCTCTCCCCTAGGTGATGCTCGGATTTTCAGAATTTCAATGACATCCGCGGGGACAAAATACTGTGTAAGGTGTTCAACCTTCCATGAACCATTTTCATTTAACAGATCCGAAACAAAGCGCACTCGGCATGTTCCCTGACTTGATATTGGTTTATATGAGAAAAGCTTGGGGATCCAGCTGTCTCGCCACACTCTAATGCTCCTTCCATTGCCAACCCGCCACACTAAACCTTTCTTTAAAAGATCAAGTCCATAACTGATCGCCTGCCATGAAGAAGAGGGGTTACCCGTGAAGACCGTATCCACAAGATTACCCTCTGGATAGTGCCTTGCTTTGAGCACTTGAGCACACAAGCTGTCCGATCTAGTTAGTAATCTCCAAGCTTGACGTGCTAACAACGCCTGATTAAACAGTCTGAAGTCACGGAAGCCAACTCCCCCCGTATATTTGGGTTGTAAAAGATGATGACATCCCTTCCAATGCACCTTCCTCTTCCCCTTGGAAGACCCCCAATAAAAGTTCCTCACCATCCTTGTTAGGTCATCGCAAACTGAAAAAGGGAGTTTGAAAACCCCCATAATATATGTTGGCAGGGCCTGGGCCACCGATTTAATCAACACCTCTCTTCCCGGCATAGCCAAGTGTCCATCTCCCCACTGGATAAGCCGTTTTGCGAGACTGGTTTGGAGGTTTTGAAATTTACCTTTAGACATGCGACCCTCGGGGGTGGGTAATCCAGATATTTCTCCTCAAACACCAAAGTTGTAACTTGCAAGACATCCCGAATTTGTTCTTGTACCACAACAGGACATGCATCACCAAAAAATATTGAGCACTTATTTGGATTCAAACTCTGACCTGTTGATGAGCTATACAAGTCCAATGCTGCCTTCACATTCTCTGCTTGGGCCTTGGCAAGATGAAGTCATACCCCTCCACGGTACATGTGATTTGGTCGCAGTACCTGTACTGCCGCAGCGTATCTCTTTTCTTCCTGATACCTGTTACCATCAAAATTTCCTTTTAAAATTCCTGTGAGCCAAAGATGATTTTACTAGCTGTACAGGGCTTGGAAAATCTAGCTCTTGCACATCATGGCAACTGTACTCTTGATGGCCAGCTTGAGGCCTGAGACTGCATTTACAACATTATCAAGACAAAATCGATAGTATCATGTGAACAATCTGCAACAATTTTAAAACACACAAAAATGGCTGCACTCACAACCATGCGTCAAATTCAGAAAACTAGACTGCAAACCAGCTAGTCCTTTATCATGCAAAGGAGCCAACCAAGCTTTTGCATGCCACAAAGCGAGACTAGCCATCCAGCTCCGTAACAGAAAGCCATTAGTCTGATTTTACATGCCACAAAGCCAGACTAGCCATCCAGGTTCACAAGCTGGAGCAAACATCTCAACCAAGCTTTTACATGTCACAAAGCCACACTAGCCATCCAGTTCCGTGAGCAAGCAAAATATAAAGAACGAAATATTCTTTCTAACTTGGACTATAAAGTCTTCGGTACATTATGAAATTACAATTGAGGCAACTCTTAGAATCAAGACAAGGTGAGTTGTTAGGAAATTTTCAAGATTGTTCTTGTTCTTGTAACTAATTACAGAGTGATAAATAGGCCAAATTAAGGCAGTTAACAACTCCGTTTATGAAAAGATAAAACAACAAAGATAATGTAAATCTGTAAGCTGAAATCTATCTTCAATAATAAAGAAGACCAACATCACTCTATCTTCTTGATGAAATAATCTTGACGCAGAGGAATTATGCTTTCAACAAACGTATGAATGCTGAAAGGAAACTCAGATTCTGGACAGGCAATCTCCAATTCCTCAGAGTTTGAATTTGGATCATAACAGTAGAGGTTCCGAGCAAACAATTGCACCCAAATTTTGGAATCATGGAAGAGTGTGTGTCTTGGAGTGAAATAACATGATTGCATCAACAAAGGCAAAGATATGTGGTATCTGTGAGTCCAACTCTGCTTATCATCGCCATCGAGCATTAATATGTCCATTGTACGAGGTATACCTTCAAGTGCACCATCCACAACCAACAAACATAGTTTTCCCTCGAGCTCGGACAAGGAACAATGCCCTCCATAGGTCTTGCGTGGAGGAAGCATCAAGACATCAAACTTTTCACTTTGAAGATTCAAACAATTGATACGCGATGAAGAAATATAACGGAACCTTGTCAAATAATACACTGAACCATTCACATGTGTACCTCTATCTATTGGTGCCCCACGGAGACTCCCAATTTGTCTCCAGTCTCTATCTCCAATTGTGTATATCTCGCAGAGCACCTCGAGAGAACCAGCATGAGCTCCCGGATAAAAATGTGCAATTTTGTGTTGCTTAGTTGACGGGCAAAACCCCAAGCAGTGCCAGTTGCATGATGAGAACTGGCTGCTACCTGCAGTGTACATTGGCTTCGGCAACACAACTGATTCACCGGTTGTCGGGTTGAGCAACTCCACTGCTCCTTTACTGTCACCTAGGCAGAGCAGGCCGTTGCAAGAGTTGTGCACAAACAGGCTCTGAGCAACCAAGGGCCTAGACAGCTGGTACATGTATCCATTGGCGTCTGCGAGCACCATGGCAAGGGACCTATCATTTGCTCTGTCATTTGCAAAGAGCAGCAACTTCTGCTGGCTCCGGTTCATGTGCTCGTGAACAAAATGCACATCGGAAAGCAATGACATCCAGGATTTGCATACCATCCTGCAAGAAGCGAGTGTGCGGGCAGGCAGCCTGTGGAAGACCTCGGTGAGCGCATCACTGCAGAGCAGCCGAGCATTCCCCTCCACTGCCTTTGCTTTCTTCCCTCCCATCAAAGTCTTGCCAGACGAGGACATGCTCGCCGGAGACCACTGCTGACCAGGTTAGAGCAACAGCGATCTGCCCTGGTTGTTGCAAATTGATGAAACAATCACAAATATCAGCACAAGAAACGCAACAATTACAGCAATCTGCAAACCCAATTAGCTTTACATACCTCCATGATCCAGCCCGGACAAGCCACGGCCACGCAGGGTTCAACTTCAACCTAGTTCTTGAATCCAAGAAACAAGCGCCCAATCCCAGCACGACGAAGTCCACCAAACAGGACTCACCAGCAGATGCGGAGGCTGCATTGAGGCTTCCAGGAAGGAGCTGTCATACCAACTGCCCCCCAGAGGTTTCAATTACGCCCCGAAAGGAACTCGCATCACATGGTAGGTGGCGGTGCGGCGAGCTGTCGAGTTCTTGTAGACTGAAGAGACCAACGAACCAAACCTACCGGCCGAGCCAACACAACCAATCAGTCAATCAAATCAACGAACCACCGCGCCGAATCGGGCGGCTAAGGAAACAACTAGATGGCGGGAAACGGATGGGGTACCTCTACGGTACGAACGAAGCAGGCCCTCGATCGGGAGCGGATGGCGGCAACTGTGGCCTCGCCGACGACGACGGCGGCGGCGACTTTTCTCTCTTCTCCGCCCGCCCCTCCCTCTTCGTCGGTTGCTTTCGTCCTTGTTTAATTCTGGACGGAGCAGGGGGGATGGATGTATATGATGCTTTGCCTCGGTCGCTGCCGTCTCGTGCGTGTCGACTCGACGAGACGTGACCGGCTGGATTCCGCTACGCGGCGCGAATCTCGACGGATAAGAGGGGGTGCCAGGGCGGCGGGGCCGTTGAGAGTTGAGACGCGGAGTGGGCGGACGGGGGTGGGTGTGGAGCCGCAGTGGGCCGGACGTTTCGGGCCGTCGCTCTCCGAGTCGCAATCATGGCGACGCCGACGGCGACCGCCGTAGCATGGGACACTTTTTCCTTTTAGCGTTTGACACTTTTTTATATACTGGAAATAAACCCATGAGCTCATAGGAATGTCAAAACTACTCGTGTCAAAAACACTATATTCTGGGACGGAGGGAGTACTTGCCATCTTCTTTTTACTCGGAGCAGTAGATAAACACCACACACCATTGAAGTCGTCTTGGATTCGTTTGCACCGACACGTGGACTTTGGCAAGATAGGGCATGTCCAGTGCTGACCTCCAAAACGGACACGCTATCCGTCCGTGGATCCGTCCAAACCAGTCCGTGGATACTGATACGGTAGCCTGCCATGCAACCATGTTCCCTAACTATCCGCCCCTATTTTTTTTCTAAGACCGCAACACTCAAAATAATTATAGAAAATATTACAATTCATCCATAAATAATGTGCAAATATCTCTAGTACAATTATAGTTCAAATGTAAATATTACATCCGAAATAACCGAATGTTCAATAAGTTTTTCGAATTCATCAATTTCATATAGCCCAAAATATTCATCAATTCCAAATTCAACGATACTAGAGTCAGAACCGGCACATGTCTTCCCACACGTATTGCCCCTTGAGCTTCATCCAACAATGTATGTGCATGAATGGCGTGCCCTCGGTGATGGAGTACAACATGGTAGCACGTGCATGCTATACAACGTGTATGGCAACATTGAGTGAATGAGCGAGTTATCCCATATGTAGAGCAACAGGAAGCAAAACTTACGAGCTCCATGGTTGATGAGTCCAATGGTCACATTGTCTCCACTCATGCAACCACATCGCAAAACTTCATGACTGAATTGCAGATGATGTACCGTCGATGCGATATCGACTTCACATTGCGTTCATGGATGACTTGCAAGTCCTAGGGCGCGAAGTTCTTCCACGCATGAAACAAAGCATGCACGCACCGCCAAAATATCGAGCCCCTTGAGTTCCTACCTACAAAGTCCGCAGATACAGCCAACCACGCATCGCACAACAACTCATCATCTATCACCGAGTACCCCGCCATCGTGCTTACTCTAGAAAACAACAAGGAGTTCAACAAAAAAGCTCAATGTCATTTGATCGAACAGTTGCCGGGCGTGGCGTCAGCCATGGACGTCGTCGGATGTGGGCCTGAGGGTACCTGGCTGCGAAGGGATCCTGGGTGGACGGCGGTGTAGTCCAGGGAGGGCAGGGGCATTGGTGGGGAACGAAAGGGGGACTTGAGTGGGCCGGTGTCGGTGTCTAGGAACCAGACATTGGGATGTATGCGACACCCCTTTTGAGTTTGGCCAGGGACTGATCACGCTACGTTTCCTTGGGCGTCGAACAACCGGCATGGAAAAGACACGAGGTAAGGTACACCGAAGTTATCCAGGTTGGGGCCACCGGCGTGGTGTAATACCCACTAGTGAAAAAAGTGCTAGCCACAACTTTCGTTGGTGGCGCGCCATTTTCCATCAACACCAGCACTATTTTTTTTCAAATAGTGCTGGCGTCGGCTAAATTGGTACGCCATCGCTATGAGCTTATTGCTGGCGTAGGAATTTTATGATACGCCACTTGTATGTGGGTCCCAACATCCTCGCCATCCGGGGAATATTGCTAACGTAGAAAAAATATCGACGCCAGCACTATTTACTGTTCTTGTGGCCTCAGATTAGATCCGACGCCACCAGTATATGTTATGGGGTCCACAATCAGTTCACTGATATTGTGCTGGCGTTTCAAGCGGTCGCACACCATAAGTATTTGCAGCTATATATATATAGCTCTTGCAGCTCAAGCTGTGAACATTATCTCTTCTAAATTTTGTCAATCTTGTGTCTCTCCGCAGATCCTAATTAATTATCATACGTAGCCGTCCTCTGCCCTCGATCGATTTGATCTATCGATGACTATCAAATCTAGGTAATTAATATATATGCCCAATTTTTGGTTTCCATTTGTTAGCAAAAGGTAGTTATGCTGAAATAATTTTTGACCCCTTTTTTAGGCAATTGTTATGAAGTGAACGATTCTTAGATATATATATGACAAATTTTATCTATCACCAGTGGTAGTTACCACCACTTGAGTTTTGTATGTTGTATGTAGTATCTATCAAATCGGAAAGTATGTACGTGTAGTATGTAATATATAAGAATGTTTAGGTAGTATATATACTACTTTTTTGGTAGTATGTATCGTATTTTGAGTATGCTCTTTTTTACGTATAAATATGTACGTATTTCACAAATTTAATAAAAACCATGGGTCAACTTGTAATTTTTTAATGTAACTCACTTTGAAGTATCTTATATATAGTATTTAAACATACTTACAATGATAAAGTAGTATATATACTATCACATGGTAGTATATGAGACATGTGGGGTAACTACCCCCAGGTGGTAGGATGAATTTTTTCTATCACAAGTGGTAGTTACCACCACTTGAGTTTTGTATGTTGTATGTAGTATCTATTAAATCGGAGAGTATGTACCCGTAGTATGTAGTATATAAGAATATTTAGGTAGTATATATACTAATTTTTTTGTAGTATGTATCGTATTTTGAGTATGTTCTTTTTTACGTATAAATATGTACGTATTTCACAAATTTAATAAAACCATGAGCCAGCTTGCAATTTTTTTATATAACTCACTTTAAATTATCTTATATATAGTATATGAACATACTTACAATGATAAAGTAGTATATATACTACCATATGGTAGTATATGAGACATGTGGGGTAACTACCACTGGGTATACTACCATATATATACTGTCGGTCTATTCTGCCTACATTTTTGAACTGCATGCTCAACGCGAGTGCACTGCACTTTCTGAAGCAAAGGTACTGCAATACGGAGACTAGTGAACTTCGCGTCATAAAAAACTGCACGCGGTGTTTTTCGGTATTATTTTCGAGCCAGTTTTTAAACCGTTTATCGGAACGAGGCGTGTAATATACCATTGGAAAGCTATGGATTATGCGCAACTTCGCCATGTTGAAATTTTCCCGAGATTCCTCGCAGTTTAAGAGCAGTTTCGAAAACGGTGGGCGCCTGGCGAGTGGCAGCGAGCGTATTTTCGCGTTTTTCGCAAACCGCTTGTCGGAATGAAGCAAATGATACACCGTTGGAAAGATATCGTCGAGGCGCAACTTTTTCATATATATTACTTTCTCTAATTCCTTACGGTTTAAGAGCAGTTTCAAATTTACTAAATCGCGGAATTCTGTTTTTCGAATTTTTGAGGATTTTTGGTACTGTTTTTGCTCCAGTTTTTTAACCATTTGTCGAAACGAGGCGTGTGATATGCCGTTGAAAGTTATGGACGAGGCGTAACTTTCATATGTAGAAATTATTTTGAGATTCCTTACGGTTTTAAATTAATTTTGAAAATGGTGCGACGGACGACGGGTCACAGTGGCCGTTTTTTTGTGTTTTTTTACAAACCGCTGGTCGGTATGCCGTTGGAAAGATATCGACGAGGCGCAACTTTTTCATGTAGAACACTCTCTAATTCCTTACGGTTTAAGAGCAGTGTTGATTTTACCGAAATGCAGACACTATTTTTCGTGACACCAAAATCGACGCGTGAACCGCATCGGATAGAAAATCACACTGCTTCAGACTAAAAACCGCACTGCATCAGACGGGCAAACGGACTGCATGGTTTTTTTTGTTCGACGTAAATTTTCTCAGACGAGGAAGTGGAGTGCGCTTCACATCGAGCGTAAGTGAACCGCATTACTGTTTTTTCTCGTTTCCGTAACGAATTTTTTTGTACTTCACATTGGGAGCAAGTGAGCCGCGACACTATCGAAAGTGAACCGCATGAGTTTTTGTTGTCTTTTTCAATACTTATTTTTTTACGCGCGTAGATCAGGCGAGTGGACCACAGGGACTGAGCGAGTGAATTACGTCTAATAAGAATCGAGCTTCTTTGAGATGTTTTGATTTTTAAAACATTCTACTGAACACACTACCGACGGTGTAGATTTTTCTTTTCATTTTCTAACTTTTCTTTTCTTTTACACTTCTACACCGCCTGATCCATTCCACTGAACTGCATTAGTATTTTTCTTGTATATTTGTATATATTTTTATTATTGTGTTTTGGACTGCAAGAACGATGTGAATGAACCGCACTATTTTTTTATGTTTTTCCAATCACAGCGTATACGAAGTGAACTGCATCGTCGCTTTTTTTCATATAGTGAACAACAAAGGTTTTCACAAAGAACTACATTTGTTTTGCAAAAGGACTACAAGTAATCTTGGAATTCTGCAAAACAAGCAAGAGTGAACTGAAAAGCAATTGGAATCCATTTTCTTAACAGAGTGAACTGAAAAAAAAACATTTGATCTACACTGTGTCGCACGAAGAGTGAACTCTTTCAACACAACCATGCGGCAACACTACATAACTTACACAAAATCAGCTAGTACAAAAAAAATTGACCGCATCACACAGCCATCCGAGCTGCATTGGCTCACTAGCGAACCGGATCAGAACATACGATGGAGAACACACCCACGCAATGTGCACTGCAAATTGATGCCTGCAGGAACCATCACGTGCGGTGCAATCTTCACAACGTTTTGCCGCCCAACTGCATGGCGTTTGGTACTGAACTGCACGCCGGCACCGTTTTCTAGCTGTTGCTCGACAGCGGACTGCAGAACCGCGGGGCAGGTGACTCGTGGCATCGGCGAACTGCACAGCTATAGCCTCGTGAGCCACACGCGCCGCTCAGGGGAACTGGAGGTCGGGGCGATGCGGACTGCAGTTGGTGCTGGATGACGGTAGTGAACCGCACGCCACAGAGCAGAAAAAGAGAGTTGCAAGATGGGAAGGCTGGTGGCCGCGGCTGGTGGTGCCGGAGGAAGCAGGAGAGCCCTGGATCCGGCCCGGGGTGGTTGGACTGCAGCTCCGCCCGGCCACCGTGTGCGCGCACGCCCGCTGCGCCGTCCCCTTTGCTCTCTGCTCCGGCCGCGGGTGGCAGGGGCAGCCTGATTGCGGTGCCAAGCAGAGCAGACGAAGCGTGCCGCGGCCGAATCCATCCTCGGGGCTTGTGTTGGAGGAAGGACTCGCCACGGTCAAGCCTAGGCCGCACTGGATCGGACGCCGGGAGGTGCGCTGGGGAGGACCCTCTGCACGGCGGTGGCTCGCCGGCTCAGGACTCCCATCGCCTATTTGGAGTGCTACCATGATGGGGAGGAAGACCGGGGCGCTGGCAAGGCGCAGGGAGGATGGCCGGTCGCCGGCAAAGCATGGGGAGGGAGTAATGGGAGGCCCATGGAGGTACGGCGGTCGGAGGGGAGAAGAAGGAAGTGGGTAATGGCGCGGTACCCTGACCCGACGGTTGGTGGAGACGGGGTCGCGCGGATCTGACGCCGGGTTGGTGCGGGAGGACGGCGACCGGGCGGATCCGGCGGCTAGTCGACGCAGGGGGGGCGCCGCGGCCTGGATCCGGCACGGAGGTGGCCGGGGGAGGGGTGTCTCGCCGGCGAGGGGAGGAAGGCTGCGGGCGGGGCTGGGCGGGGCGGGGGCGCAGGAGATCGGCGCCGGTTGTGATGATGGGGGAAGGGAGGGAGGTGGTGCGGTGGTGGGGGAGGGAGAGAGACGAAGAAGGTGGGTGGGTGGCCGGGGGTTGACTGCCTTTTTCTTTTTCGTGGGTCGGGTGGCTATGTGGTTAGGGTGTTGGCAGAATAAGATTTTTGTGGGCAGAATAAGGTCTTAAGAGGGTTGGTAGAATAGACCCACCCTATATATATATATATATATATATATATATATATATATATATATGGGTCGAACTATAAATGAGTTCTTCCAGGTGGCGTTGGAAGATATGAATCGCAAAGGCGAAATAGAGATATTATGTCCATGTAAGAAGTGCGAAAATGAAGTTTTGATTGACCCTTCTACTGGTCGTGTGAAGATGCACTTGTTGAAACATAGCTTCATGCCTGGTTACACAAGGTGGACAAGGCATGGTGAGGACGAGGAGGATGCCGAAGTCGAAGGGGTGGCACATGATGATGAGCCAGAAGGAGGCATGAAGAACATCGAGGCCGAACATGAAAATCACCTGGACGGATAGGAAGGCCGTGCGGAGGTTCAGGAAGCAGTGAGAAACCTTTTTTTTACAAAAGGTAGAAAGAACAGAGCGATAAAGACCTGTCCAAGACGGAAGATGATCTAGATGGCCATGACGACCAACAATCTGGCGTGTATCAAGAAGAAGGTAAAGTCCAGCTCAAAACAAAGTGTACGAAACGATGCCAAAACACGTTGTTGGATGTAGAAAGTTCCATCGAGAGAATTCAGAAACGACGCCGCAGTTGATTTTATATATGTATTTATTCAGCAAGTACTTGTGTATCGACCGTATTTTAATATTAATAAAATAAATCTTCTCACGTATTTTATTATTCACCATTTGTATTGAACTTTAGAAATTGAATTAGATTGTAGGTTGAAAAATAGCGCGAAATGTTCAGAGGCAAAGTTTCGCGCTCACACACACTCCACTTCTCTCGCCACCGCCGCCACCCTCGTCGTCACCCGCCGCCACATCTCGTGTCGTTGACGTCCCCGTCGAGCTCCTCGACGACGCGGCCGCTTGCGCCGCCCTCGACCCCTCCCCCATCGCTCGCGCCGCCCCCGCCCCCCTCCCCCAACGGTCATGCCGCTGCTTTACCCCCTCCCCCACCATCGCGCCACCAGCAACCACCTCGACCTCGCCTCCGGCAGCTCCGGCCGGTTGCAAAGCGACCGTATTCGCCCTGCCCAGGAGCGAACACCTCAATTCCGCCGATAAGTGAGATCTCTCCTCTTTTTATTTTTTTGAAGTTCATAGACGTATTTGTTACAATTTCTAGAAATCTATATTTTAGAGTAAATTAGTTGTAGTTGTAACATTGTGAGTTGTTTTGGAAATGGAATTGAGGAAATATGGTTCAAATCATGAAGATTTAATTGTCCATAGACATATTTGTTACAATTGTTCTCGAATTTTTGAGATGGATGCATGTGATGAGTTGTTGTTGAATTTTTGTGTTGGTGATGAATTGTTTGCAGGGACTATATAGGGTTGCCAATGTTTTGGCAAAACGTTGATTAATTTCTGTTTCGTCAAATTTCTGGCAACCAATATGTCCTATTTTTAGCAAAGGTCATGCCGAAATTTTGTATTTTATATATGAATTAAATATATGTCCTATATTTGTTTGTAGGTGTCCGACGTGGGCTCTTCTTCGACACATTCAGGCAACGGCGAAGCGGCATTTACGGACGCGCAGGGAAACGACGATTATGATGAAGATCTACAACAGGTGGAGATAAATCCGGATGATTGCTATGTGAGAGGCAGTGGCTACAAAGATATTCCTGGTGAAAGTAATCCTGATAAGGGCGCTAGTACCGCTGAAGATGATACGAATGAGTATTCTGTTGAGGATGAGGAGGAGGTGGAGGTGGATGATGCTCCAAAATCCAAGAAGCAGCGGAAACCTAGGAGGCGAAATGCTATCGGCACTGACAGGCTTGTGATCACTCGAGTTAACTCCACTGGTGAGCCTGTTAGTCCGCGGAAGGCGTCGTCTCACTACGGCAATGCCCTAGGTGTCATCCTTCGAGAAGTCTGCTCCATCAACGAGTCCAATATAAGGGATGTTGGCAAAGATAATCTCCGAGAACTCCTCATAAGAAGGGTGCACGTAAGATTCAAGTTTCCTGAGGAGTACGACAACCTATTGTACCCAAAGAATCAGGTAAACAACCATGCAATCCATAAGTTCTCCAAGAATTTGAGTTCTTGGAAATCAGCCACAAGAAAAGAGCTTCACGAAGATTTCTCCGAGATCAAGAAGAAGTGGACTACCATTAGTCACTACTGCAGGCGACCGCTAATGCGACACATGAATCAGAGACCCCGCGACCAAACTGTGTGCGATGCATGAATTGCAAACGGTGTCGTAAAAACAGCGTCCCCAATAAGACGAACTGTTTGCGATGCCGGAGACATCAAAAACGATTCAGATTAAAGACGCATGTGCGATACGTGGCATACAATTGATCCATACGAACTGTTTGCGATAAGCCAGAACAACAAACACGGTCAGCCAGTTCGTGGTGTGTGCGATACACGACATACAGTTCACTGGGATGAACTGTTTGTGATTATGCAACACAATAGAAACGGCCAGGCCGATCAAGGTGTGTGCAATATACGGCATGCGGTTCACTCGGATGAACTGTTTGCGCCAACACAACAGAAATGGTTCAACTTAACAAGATGTGTGTGATACGCGGCAAACAGGTCAGTAATCCGAAATGTGTGGGAAGACGGATAACAACATGGACGATTCCTGCTAATAACCCGTGTGTGTTGTGCGCAAACGCTTGCTGGTATACAATTGTCAGCGATTGATGAAATCATCACCGACGGGTTCCCTAGTTTAGTCCGTCTGCGTTGTAATTTGCTCACTCTACAGAAGAACAACATATATAACCAAATTAAACATCCAATTACATAGGTGACTATACAAAACATCCGCACACACCTCAATAAACAATTACATGCATTCTAAACTAGGAGAAACGATCATCTAATCATCTACTTCTTGTGACGCTGCCACCACTACTCTACTTGTGCCTCGATCCCTCGTCGTCCACAGGAAGGAGGCACTCCCTCATGTCAACGATCCGCCTGTACATCTCATAGCTTGTGTACGCGTCCTTGGCCATGTACTTGACGTGTTCTTCATCCAGTCTCCGCACCCAGGCCTCGTGCCAGGCATCCTTGTTCTTTTTGCACTCATCTTTCATGCCTCTGTAGTAGGGGTCGATGATGGCCACGGCTAGGTCAACCAGGGAGTCCTTCTTCTTCTTTCTGCCCTAGACCCTGTACTGGCCTTGGATGTCGACAAGATTCTGGCAGGCCAAGCCCGTAGTCTCGAGCACCTTTAGATCGTTGAAGGTGTCCACCGTAGCGAACCTGTAGTCGGGGCTGTTGATAAACCTGGCGAAATGCTCGCAATGCCTTGTGGCCAGGGATTAGTGGTAGACGAGGACGTGATGGCCCACGCACAACTGGGTGACGGCAACCGCCTGATCAACCCCGGGACGACCGCCGGTGTACTGGAGGTCGAAGCCGACCACTTTGTACTTGTCGTCCTTAGCAAGCAACTGCTCCATGGTGTTGATGGAGTCCTCCACCACGGCCGGGTCGATGGTGTACACCACTGTGAGTTCCTTTTCCCACACGTGGGTGTCCACACGATGCACGCCGTACTCCATTGGAGTGCCACTGGATATCCTCTCTCACTATGTGTCGTCGTGGGTGTGCATGTTGTGTTGTGGGGCGCGATCGAAAGGTTGAAGAGACTAAGGTTATAATGGCCGTGGGAATAAATGGGGAGGCCGAACGGCCTGGAGTATCGGCGCACGCGGATGGCAGTTGTTGCAGCGCGTAATTGCATCGTGCCGTACGTATTAACTGCATCGTGGCGACGCGTGCGGACGCAACCGCATGCATATGGCTCCCAAAACGTGATCATGCGCCGGCCCCAACCGCTGAAAGAGCACGCGCGGAGGGACGCGAGCAGAGCGTGCGAAGGGACGCGAGCAAAGCGCGCCGCGGCCGCCTCAACGGCGAGCAACCACATGCATAATTATTGCATATAGCATTTAAGATTTCTAGGCATTCGACTAAAGAAATGGGACCTAAACATTCACCCAAGGACACATTTATGATTTCTAGGCATTTAATTAAAGAAATGGCAAGCCATTGTCCCTGTTTGAAAGAAAATATGAGTTACAGCCGAGTTGAAAAGGGTAACAACATCTAACTCCAGCTTACAAATGGTACAAAAGCACGAGGATCAGTTCATCAGGTTGAGACAAAACCCAGATTGAACATGGCAATAGCATCTAACTCAACCAAAGTTTTCGGCAGTCACAATCAAATGGATCGGTCTGATCCATAAAATCAAGATCCTGGGCCAGAAAATTTACTGGTACATGATCACAAGTTGTTGTAAATAGAAGCCGAGCACGTTCAGAAGTCCTTTTTTCCACCTGAAACTTCTTTTTGTGCTGTTCAGCGTGTCCATCCGTGAGAAACTTTTTGTTGAAAAACTTAATCCTCATGGACAATAGTACCCTCGCATTCAACAGGAAGAATGTGACAAAGCTAGTGTTTGCATGGTTGGATGCATATCCTTCCATTGTTATTGTCCTCAAGTGAATGTCATGAGAACTGAGAAATTCCCTGTGTTTCTTACGCCACCGATTGGTTATACCTTTTTTGTTCATGTGTTATTGCCTAAATAGACATGAAGATTGAAAATAGTTAATGTCTAAAAAAAGAGTATGTCGAAAGAGCGACAGCTGAACGGTTAATTCTAGTACATTATATATGGGCTTTCAATGTGCGTGAAATCATCACCTCTATATACAAATTCTCCAGGCATGGAAAGCATCGCAACAAGCCAATAATTGTGTTTAGATCTAAACACCACATACTGATATGTAAGGTCTTGACAGAATCCAGCACCATTGATAGGCTATCCATGGACAAACTCTTCATTGAGCATAGAACATAAAATTAGTACCAAAAGTGTACTCCAAGATGATATAAAACTTATGTGCACAAATGAAAGATGCAGCTTATGATTACAAAAGTGTTGATGATAATATACAGTACCTGAATAATTGTGGAGCCAAACACCATCTTGTAACCTTTAACGGATCATGAATTACACCCAAGGTCTCCAGTTTAGGCGCAGAGACCACAATTAGTTGCGAAGGTGCATAACAATAATCAAGGAGCAACCTTTGAAGTGAAGGGGCATCTTCGATGATGAGCTCCTGTCCTTTAAAACAAATTCCAATGCTTACAAGGTGAGGCGACTTTATTTGGAGATAACGGATACGGATTTCTTCTCCAAAAACAAGCAGCAAGCGCTCCAGGGCAGGGCAGCTGGAGTGGATGATGCTGTGCGGTGAGGCCTCGGACAGATCAACCACCACAAGCACAAGTTTTTTTAGCAGTGGGAGTCGAAGCATTTGTACCAGATTGTCTGCTAGATGGTACCGCGCCAAGGTGGCGGTGTGGAGAGAGGAGGAAAACCATGAGATGGACATCGGTGGTGATGGCACAGATACTGCGGTTGGTGGTAAGCTATTTTCGTAGTAATGGTAGAACTCAAGCTGCCAGAGTTTTTTGAATTCACGGGATGTCAGCCAGTCGTCCACCGTGTAGGGTATGTGCAGCAGGCAGCATGCTGGGATGCAGAGGCGTTGAACGGAGCCCTGGTGGGAGGAGATGATGGATCCAGAGAGTTCAAAATCATGAATGACAGATAGCTAACGACAGTCGAGATTAAGAGGCGCGGCGCACCACAGAGGGCGCCACCAAGATGCGAGGACCTGTGTGCGGCAGCCATCCTTGGTGGGGAGAAGGGAGATGATCTCCCCAAGGATGGCGTCCGGGAGATCGCTTATGCTGTCCGCTCGATATTCTACGGGTTCCTCGGATCTAGGGGGGGCCATGGCCACTTCTGCCCTCGCTGCCGGGTGTAGGATCTACAACCGGCGGCGGCACTGGCCGGAGCCTCATCAGTGTACATACCAATCTGGGGAAAAAATTGGCACAAACATATATGTAGGACATTCAAAATCAATTCTCAAGATCTGGAAAAAAAAATGGCACAAACATATATGTAGGACATTCAAAATCAATTCTCAATATCTGGCTACGAATTATTAGCACGAACGCTAACCCTTGTCGGATTATTAGCAAAAATCATTTGTACAGAACAAACAATTAATCACTAACCCTAGACAGATACCATTCAAACAATCAATACAGTACACTACACGGATCTAACGAATCTTACTCTGATTTCATGGACTGAGAAAACATAACCATAGGATTTCTATTACAAAAAATGAAGGGGGAAGGGAGGGGGGGCAGGAGTAACCAGAGAAAACTCATGATATATTTGCCGCAAAAATGGGAATAGATGACTAACCGGTTTTCCGTCGGAGTTGGAGTCGTTGCCGGAGTTGATGTGGACCTCCGGCTCTGGCTGGTGAGGCACGACGGTAGCGACAACGTCAAGGTCGCGTTGTTGCCTGCGCGAGACCTTGTCGGCGGCGACGGCAACCTCTGTGCCCTGCTTCACGCGTTGCGCAGGTGCTTCACCAGCCCCGGCGTCGCCACTCCCTCCGATGGTGCGCTTCGGTAACATCCTCATACACTCCAGACGGCGGTGACCACTGTGGACGGGGGGTGCGGCCGCTTATTACGACCAGCGGCTCGAGCGCGCCATTAATATGGAGCGATGGGAGCGAGGCGGGCGGCGGTCAAAGGGCTGGCTCGCCTCTCGGTGAGCCTACGCAGCGGACTGCTGACATGCCTACCGTCATTTCACACAGATAATAGCACACCTCCCGATGACACTGCACAGCGAACACGCCTCCCGTTAATTCACACACCTGCCCGCCCGCCTCCCAGTCTGCCTGCGCGGCGGACTGCTTGCATGCGTCCCGTCAACTCACGCCTGCTCGCACGGCACACGGGACGCGTGGCGACACGTATATTGTTTTTCTTTTTTGATGATTAATTCTGCCGCTTTGTTGCTTAACCGAAGCATGGCACGTACATTGTTGGTCTAACGCCCACGGTTCGAATAAATAATCTGTTTGCGATATTGGTTGCCATTTATTAATAATCTTCCGTTTGTAAGAAGATTATATCAAAACTTGTCTCAAATTTGACAAAAAAAAGTACAATATCACAGTCTATTGGTGTCCATATGACACCACGATAAGTTTCATGAATTTCAACTAAGTTTTGGATTTACTGGATTTTAAAAATCAAGATTATCAATGTTTGAAATTTCACGGGGAATAAACATGCACCCAGGGACACACATATGATTTTCCAATCCATTTTGGTGCACTATCACGTGTGCATGTAGCTCAATTTTGATTTCTGCACATTAAATCCCTAGGAAATCAATCAATGTATAAAAACGACCGAATGACCTCTGATTTTTTTTTCAAATTTTAGCACGACACTCCTTTGGTCACATGTTCAGTGCAAAAAAAGTTTGACATGCCTCGAAGTGGCGGTGGTGGTGCGGTGTGTGGGTGGGGGAAGGGTCCGGCAGTACACTACGAGTCGTCATCCTCCGTGTGGGATTGACCATTTTGTGAGGCATGCCACATCAAAGTCGTGAATTGGTTATTTAAAACATTACACAACCCTTCCATATAAACACTATTCTGATCACGGGATCAGAATAATATTCTGATTCTCAGAGAACCGCCTGAGTTGTTCGTCCTGAACTTCACTTGGTGACAGGTTGAACTTCCCGCTAACATTGTCCAAATGAGGCTTGCGATATACCGTTGGAAAGCTGTGGACACCAGGGTCATGACCTAAGTTGACTTTTTGTTAAAATCTAAACGGTTTAAGAGCAGTTTTGAAAACCGTTTTTCTTCACACAAAAAAACGTGAATCGTATTTTCGAGCCCATTTCTAAACCGTTTATCGGAATGAGGCAAACGATACGGCGTTGGAAAGCTGCTGTAAATCCGCTCATTCCACATATACAAATTTTTCCCAAATTCCCTACGGTTAAAGAGCAATTTCACAAATGGCGGAATTTTGCAAACCGAACAGCCGAGCTCATATTTTTGGTGCCATTTGAAAACGGCTAATCCGATTGAGGCAAATGATACGGCGTTGGAAAGCTTATGAAAATGCTCTTCTTTTTCATATAAAAAGTTTTTCCTAATTTTATACGGTTTAAAAGTAATTTAGGAAACGGTCGAAGTTTCGCCGAGATGGTATTTTCACTACAATTTTTAAATGGTATGTCGGAATGCAGCAAATGATATGCCGTTGGAAATCTTGAACAAATGTGAAACTTTCGTGTATAGATTGTTTCTCCTAATTATTTACGGTTTTATGTCAATTTTGAATATGGACGAAATCGTTTTTTGGCTGTATTTTTTGCAAACTTCATCGGAATGGGGCAAATAATATACCGTTGCAAAGCTATGGAAAATGCGAAACTTTTTCAGATAGAAAGTTTTCTCTAATTCCCAGCCGTTTTTATGTAATTTTGAAAACGGCGAGATCATGTGTTCTGCGTTCATCGCGATACAGAGTCTTCGGAATTGCACTCTGTGAAGAAATTGGACTTCTCGTACATCTCAGATTGAACTTCACTCTGTTTTTCACGTGCTGTTTTTTGCCCGTAACTTCCCAACCACTAGTCGGAATTGAGCGAATGATATATCGATGGAAAGCTGTTGAAAACGCGCAACTTCCATGTGTTGATCATTGTTTCATATTCGTGACGGTTCAAGATATTTTTTTGAATACACAAAAACTTGTTTTTAACGGTATACTTGAAACTTTTAAACCGTTCATCGGAATGAACCATATAATATATCGTTGGAAAGCTTATGAATAGGAACAACTTTTTCATGTAGATAGTTATCACAAATTCGTTGCCCTTTGCGAGCAGTTTTAAAAATGGCAAAAACAATGTTGTTTTTGCTTTTTTTATCATGTAAATGAATGACAGACTTCTCTCACTAGAAATTTTGAACCATGCAGGGAGAAGCACGTGAACTTCTTGCAACAACACTTTTAGGCTTTTAGTGTTTTATTCTTTTATTCTCTTCTGAAACGCATTTTGTGTAGTAGTTGAACTGCTCGCTGTTTTGATGTTGAACTTCTGTCACGTATTTAATTCGTAATTCCTCACCCGTTCCCCGGAGTTGCACAAATGATATACTTTTTAGAAACCTGTTGAAAGGACACAACTTTTTATTACATGGTTAAACTTTTGTTTCGAACAACATACACCAAATTTCTTTTATCCGTTTTTTAGAATAGAGCATACGATATACCCTTTGGAATAGAGCATACGATATACCGTTTGGAAAGTTGTTGAATACATGGTGAACCTCTCTCACAAGAATTTTTGAACTTTCTCGGGCCGAGCACTTGAACTTCTAGCAACAAATTTTTTAGACTTTGCCTTTTTCTTGTTTTTTCCTCACACGAAATGCACACCATGCAGTACGTGATTTTCCGGCTGTTATCAACTTGAACTTCTCTCGGTTTCGCTTTAGTAACGAAAAAAACTGAATTTTTTTATAGACGTCGAACCGCTCTAACTTTTTTATTTGAACTTCTTTGTGTATTTTTAGAAATATGAAAATTGTAGTTTTGTTAGAAACATCGAACTTCTTTGTTATTTCGAATTGGACTTATTGGTTTATTCTTTAGAAACCGGAAAAATCCGAGTTTTTAAATTAATATCAAACTGCTCCGCTTTTTAAATTAAACTTCTTGGTTTTATTCTTTAGTAACCGAAATTTTTTGAGTTATTAAATAAATATCAAACTGCTCCGCTTTTTTAAATTGAACTTTCTTGTTGTATTCTTCAGTAACGAGAAAAAACTGAGTTTTTTATATACATTGAACTACTCTGTTTTTTAAAGTTGAACTTCTTGGTTTAATCTTTAGTATCGGAGAAAATTTGAGTTTTTTATAAACATCAAACAGGTTCATGTTTTTTATTTAGGACTTCTTGGTGTTATTCATAGGTAACAGAAAAAATTACTAGTTATGTTATAAATATTGAACCGCTCAATTATTTAAATTTGAACTTCTAGGTCTTTTTTAAAAAGAGGGAAAATCCGTTTTTATAAACTTTTTGAACTGTTTGATTTTTTAATTTGACCTTCTTGGTATTGTAATAAACATTGAACTTCTCCGTTATTTAAATTTGAACCTCTAGGTTTATTGTAGAAACGGTGAAAATCCATTTTCTCTATAAATTTTGAGCTGCTCTATTTTTTTATATTTGGCCTTCTTGGTGATGCTTTGTTTTCTTCTTGGTGTATAAACGTCGCACTACTCTGATATTTTAAATTGAACTTTTTGGTTATTCTTTAGTAACGGGAGAAATCTGAGTTGTGTAATAAACATCAAGGCACTCTACTTTTTAAATTGAACTTCTTAGTTTAATTATTTAAAATGTGGAAAATCTGTGTTTTATATATATATTGAACTACATCGTTATTTTAATTTGAACTTCTTGGTTTTATTCTTTTTAAACCTTTTTTAGTTGTTCTTTTTTACTTTAATTTGAACTTCTTCATTTTATTCTTCAGTAACGAGAAAAAATCCGAGTTGTTTATAAACTTCGAGCTTCTCTGTTATTTTAATTTGAACTTCACATTTTTTTTATTTTTTGAGTAAAGAATTGTTTTTGATTTTTATAAAGTTCGAACTTCTGTGTTATTTTAATTTGAACTTCTTATTTTTATTCTTAAAATAATATGGTTTTTAAATAAACATCAAACAATTTTTTTTAAAATTGAACTTCATACTTGTTTTTTTCCGAGGAACGGAAATTTTTTGAGTTTCCCATTTTTGTTTCCTAAAAACGTTTTGTTTTTATTTGCATTTTATTTTAAAATTGAACTTCATACTTCTTTTTTTTCCTAAAACCATTTTTGTTTTTTAAATTTGCATTTTTGTTTTTCTAAAATTGAACTTCATACTTCTTTTTTTTCGTAAAACCGTTTTTGTTTTTATTTGCATTTTCTTTTTTTGAACTACCGAATTTTTAATAATCGAACTTCATGTGCTACGCACACACGCCTCCCACACATAGAACACACACGCACACATGCAAGTTTTAGACATATGCAACAATTAGTTCACAAAAACAAATTGGCTTTTTTCTAGGGTAGACCACATGCCCTTTTTCCTAGAGCAGTACACTAGCTCATACAGACGAACTATTTAGGAACAGGGGAACCCCATGTTTTATAAACTTTTTTGAACTTTTCTATTTTTTAAAATTTGACCTTCTTGGTTTTGTAATAAACATTGAACTTCATTGTTATTTAAATTTGAACCTCTAGATTTTTTTTAGAAACGGGTAAATCCATTACTTCTTATACAGTGTTTTTTGAATTACTACAATCTTCAACCTGGAGTTACATTGGACTGCACAATCACGTACAACCGGACAGGAAGTGTTATGCATTTGTAGTAGGATATAATGTACAGCAATCACGTACAATGCATCAAACTTCAACCTGGAGTCACATTGGACTGCAAAACTACATTTCAAAACTATGTACGTAACAGTGCAAAGCATAGGAAAATCAAAGTGAATACTTACCAACAATAGTTTCCTCTCACGCATTAATGCAAACACACTTGGGCAACAAAGTGCTAGCCATATATCTTAAAAATTTACAGGAAGACAAGTTTTCATAGCTACAGAGATTCACGGTAAGATACACAAAACCAAATTCTTCGCCTCCAAATTGTTCATCAATTTGTTTTGACCTTCAGCCGTTTATTTTAATTCCAACAAGTGAGCGAACTTGACAACAACATATAATGCTCGTTTTTTTGCAGTTGAACTGATGCATCTGGCGAAGCTGGCGTGCAACATTAGCCAATTATTCAATGGATAAACACAAACAAGCGATGCAACTGGAGTTTTGCTGCAGACACCTGAGTTTTACTGTAGACACAAAACTCAGAAGCAGCCCCCGAGTCGTAGGCTGCGAGGTGAACGGATGGCAACAGTAGCAGCAAGTTTGCCACTGACGAGAGGAGGAAAGATCTCGGCCTCGTCGGAGCACCGTGGTAGAGTGATCCGGGCGCTGCGGTGGCGAACGTCCTGGGGCCGCGTCGTTGAACGGCCCGAGGAGGTGGGGTTGAACGGATGTGTGTGCTGCCGCAGCCACCGAAAAGAGGTGGGGGAAGGGGTGGGACAAACGGGAGGATCCAGGGGAACTCCCCGGAGGTAGAGAAGGAGAAGAGGAAGGCAGAGGGCGGGAGGAGGCTCACCGGAGGGAAGGGTTGCGGGGTTGACCGGATCCGCGTCGGAGCAAGCGGGAGGAGGGGGGAGGGGCCGGCGCCCAGGTTGATGGTGTTCGAGGTTGGCCGGCGGCGACGGTTGTGGCGCAAAGCCGCGCGCGGAGGTCGAGGAGCAGGGGCGTGGTGCAGAGGAGGCCGTAGGTGGCGGTTGCGGCGCGATTTGGGGAGGGAAACGGTGGTGGCGGCGCGACCGAGGAGGGAGGCGGCGGTGGCGGGGCGATCTGGTGAGGGCGGCGACGGTGGCGGGGCGATCTGGTGAGGGCCGACGGTGGCGCGGGCCAGGGAGGAATGCGGCGGTGAGATCGGAAGAGGTTAGGGGAGGGGAGGGGGTTGGTTTTCTTTTTCCTTGTACTCATCAGTGTCGGGTGGGTTTCTAGCGATCTCAGGAACATAGTGTCGGGCCCTTATAGGGCCGATCGTTATCAGAATAACTATTATGATCCTGGGATCAGAATAGTGTTATATATATATACATGTTCGGGCCACATGCATGCATTATTGGTGGTCCTCGGACACTCGTGCGGTTATCAGCGATGTGCCCATTCGTTAGCCCACCAAGGTTATCAGTTTTCACCGACAGCGAGAGGCATTTGACCAAAGGTGGATTCATCTTGGCCTGTGTATACGGTGTGGATCATGGTGAGATTCCAGATCAAAGTTCGAGCACGTGCGGACACATGAGTCCCTCTCACCACCGGCTCAAAGTGAGGGGGACCATATACGTCGTGAACCTCTGTGTGTGTTTCCGGTTTGCGAAGCATGTGCCACATCATAGTTGTGCATTGGGTATTCAAACATCACACAACACCTCTTTGGGCCACATGCACGCGGTGGTTCTTCTAGGACACCCACTCGTGTGTGACGCTCTCTGTGTGCCCGCGAGGTCGTCGTCCACCATATCACTTTGACCTACAGCGAGGGAGAGGTTAATTAATTTGACCAACAAGGATGGTTCTTTTTGGTTTGTGTTACGTACGGTAGGAGTATATATATAGTACACGTCGAAGAGGCGGGGCAACATATATACTACGTGTCATGAACCTCGCTCCGTGTGGGGACTTTCCGGTTTCCGAGGCAGGTGACACATCAAAGTTGTGCATTGGTTATTCAAACATCACACAACACCTCTTTGGGCACATGCAGCCGGTGGTTGCCCTATAGGACACTCACTCGCGTGTGACGCTTCCATCCGTGGGCCCGCGAGGTCGTCTCCAGCACTCTGACCCAACGAGAGAGAGGTTAATTAATTTGACCAACAAGGAGGATTCTTTTTGGTTTGAGTTATAGTAGGAGTATATAGTACGCGTCGAAGAGGGCCGGGGGAGCTAGGGGACGACCATCACATACTACGCATCATGAACCTCGCTCCGTGTGGGGACTTTTCGGTTTCCGAGGCAGGTGTGCATTGGGTACGTATTCAGACATCACACAAACACCTGCCTCTTTGGGCCACATGCAGACGGTGCAATGAGTGCCCTATAGGACACTCACTCACGTGCAAAACGCTTCCCTCTCCATGGGCCCGCGAGGTCGTCATCCATCACTTTGACCCAACGAGAGAGGTTAATTTGACAACCAAAGGAGGATTTCTTTTCGGGTTGTGTTACGGTAGGAGTATATAGTACGCGTCGAAGAGGAAAATGGCTTTGTACTCCTGGGAGTACGTACTCCCACTGCTCATAGACCACATAGATTAATCTTTTATACCTCTTTATTATTTTTAATATACTTCATTAATAATTACTAGATACTCCAAAATGAGTTTCACGAAAAAAATCATGTGAGTCTACATATTTTAAAAGGTTTACGTATATACTGATTTGGTCGTACATGAAAAAGGTATATTAGAAAAAGTACGTCGCAAATGATATATTTTTTCACAAAACTCGTATTGGGGTATCTTAGAATATTTAATGAAGTATATTGAAAATGATAAAGAGGTATAATTAATGTGTATATGAGGTATATTGACGATGGGAGTACATACACTCAGGAGTACAGCAAAATAGTCATATATATATATATATATATATATATATATATATATATATATATATATATATATATATATATATGTGTGGTGGGACTATTCTGCCACCCCCCTCTAGAGTTCCTAAATAAGCTTATTTAAGAACCCCACCCCCTCCTACCTGTAGCTACCCGCGGAGCGAGCGGCAGCGAGCGGAGCGAGTGGCGTCCCGCGCGCGCTCCCCCCACTCCCTACCTTCTTCCTGCTGTCGCCGTGCGCCGCGCGACCCCAGACCCCGCCGCCGAGCTCCACCAACTCCTGCCGCCGCACGCCCACGAGCCCCAACCGAGCAAACTAACTGCCACCGCGGTGGGATAAAGGGGGTCGAACCCCTAATCCCCTCGCACACCGTCCCCCAATACGGCTCGCCGGCGAGCTGGGCGCCTCCCCACCTCACCCCGGCGAGCTACGTGTCTCCCCCATCCACCCGGTGAGCCGTGCGCCTCCCCATCCCCTCGGCAAGCCGTGCCCCTCCTTAGACTCCGCATCGGTGGGCGGTGGCAACCCCACCACTGCTGCGAGACCACCGCCTCCGGCGACCCGCGCCTCCCCTCCAGCATCGCATGGGTCCTGGTGACGGAGCTCACCAGATCCGGTGGTTGAGCTCGTCCCCGAAGCTCACCTGAACTGGTGGTGGAGCTGCATGGGCTAGGCCGAGCGCCTGCGCAGATCTGTCGATGGTTAACTGCCGATTGGCCAGCGGCAGGGAGTAGCAAGGGAGCTGAGGAGGACGAGCTCAGAGGGATCCGCAAGAGGCATAGGAAGTGAGCAAACTTCTTGCATCGCTGGGCTAACTGCAGTGACAGCCATCGGCCGATTTTGTTGTGAATCGAGGGAAGGGAGGAGGGGGCCGATGGGTCCGCGTTTCTCGTGCTCCTCCATGGCCTCCTGCGCCGCCTCTGCTACCCACCGCTAGATCGACCACGTGCGCCTCTCGCCGCGGCTTTGCTGGCCGACCTCGGCCTCCTTGGCGCACGGGAGGTTGGGCGGCCATGGATCCCCGGCCATTCCTCCGTGCACGTCACTGCTGCCAGGCTCCCCACAGCCATGCTGCCATGGTCAATCTCGGGCGTGAGAGACATTAGTTAATTTTGCAATTTTTGCAGCTACATATGAAACATCTAGCAGTTAGCTTGTGTGAACTAAATCATTTGATTTCTCCTTATTGGGTTCTAACTATCGCTCCTCCCCCATGTGCGAGCACAGCCGTCGGGTATTTTTGCCTGCATGTTCATCAGTTGGGTACATGTGTGTACTCTGTCAGTTAGCTAGTAGTATGTCTTCAGTTAGCTATTAACGTTCTTGCAGTTAGCTAGCAGGGAAAAAAATATGCAACAAAAAATGAAGTGAAAACAAAACAGTTAGCATTTCCATGGGAAAAAATTGTGCAGTTAACTTGTTCATAGCAGATAACTAGGTGTAATTAACTTTCGCAATCTGTGGAGTTAACTTCTGAAAAATTGCGGCAGTTAATGTGACCCATGCAAAAAAAGAATGATTTTTTTTGCATATTTGGTCCGGCAGTTAACTTGGTGTACTGTCGCAACCCCGACAGTTAGCTATTTCAATCCCGGCAGTTAGCTCGACCCCAAAAAAAGAATGAAAAAAAACCTAGGTCCGACAGTTAACTTGGTGTGCAATCCCGACAGTTAGCTATTTCAGTATTGGCGGTTAGCTCGACCCGGGAAAAAAGAATGAATTTTTTTTTAGTATTTTTGGTCCGGCAGTTAACTAGGTATTAACTGCCTCGATCTTCGGCAGTTAGCTATTTCAGCCCTAGCAGTTAACTTGAATCGAGAAAAAAAGAATAAAAGAAAAAAAATTAGTTTATTCGGTACGGCAATTAGCTTGCTCAGCATGGGGCAGTTAGGTATTCTGCTCGAGCAGTTAGCGTGTACTGTAGCAGTTCGGGCAAAAAAGGTCGAAAATGAAGTTAGTTTTTTGAAAACTGCTCTTAAACCGTAGCGAATCTGAAAAAGTGTTCTATATGCAAAAGTTTGGGCCAATCGATAGCTTTCCAACGGTATATCATATGCATCATTCCGATAAACGGTTTGAAAAATTCTTTCATAAAAACGTTGAAAAAATGTTTGATGAATTTTCAGTTTTTTGAATTTTGTTTAAAAACCGTGCCGATTTTGAAAACACTTTCAACATGAAAAAAATTCGCCTTTTCAATAGCTATCCAACGGTATATCATTTGCATCATTCCGATAAACGGTTCAAAAATTGCGACCAAAAAACAGTGCAAAAAAAGGTGCCAGAAAAAGTCCGTCCGGCAGTTAACTAGTATATGGCGCACAGTTAGCTTATCTGTTTTCGAGCAGTTAGGAACGGTTCCTGAATAGCTTATTCAGGAATGGGTTGCAGAATAGCTGGGATGTATATATATATATATATATATATATATATATATATATATATATATATTTTGCGTGGGCTCTTTTTGGCCTCTCTTTTTTTCGTCCGAATTCTCATCCCGACTTGTGGGGGAATCATGGTCTCCATCATCCTTTAATCACTGGGACAATGTTCTAATAATGATGATCATCACACTTTTATTTACTTACGACTCAAAATTACAACTCGACACTAGAACAAAAATATGACTCTATATGAATGCCTCTGGCAGTGTACCAGGATGTGCAATGATGCTAGCGTAATATGTATAAAAATGATGAACGGTGGCTGAGCCACAAATACTATGTCAGCTATATGATCATGCAAAGCAATATGACAATGACGATGTGTGTCATAAAAACGGAACGGTGGAAGTTGCATGGCAATATATCTCGGAATGGCTATGGAAATGCCATGATAGGTAGGTATGGTGGCTGTTTTGAGGAAGATATAAGGAGGCTTATGTGTGATAGAGCGTATCATATCACGGGGTTTGGATGCACCGACGAAGTTTGCACCAACTCTCGATGTGAGAAAGGGCAATGCACGGTACCGAATAGGCTAGCAAATTGCGGAAAGGTGAGAGTGCGTATAATCCATGGACTCAGATTAGTCATAAAGAACTCACATACTTATTGCGAAAGTTTATTAGCCCTCGAAGCAAAGTACTACTACGCATGCCCCTAGGGGGGATAGATTGGTAGGACAAGTCCATCGCTCATCCCGGACCGCCACTCATAAGGTAGACAATCAATAATAAATCATGCTCCAACTTCTTAGCATAACGACAGATCATACGTGCATGCTTCGGGAATCACAAACCTTAACACCAATATTCTTACTAAACCACAATTATCTACTAGAACCTCCCACATATTACCATCTTAATATCGCAAAACTATTGCAAGGAATCAAACTTATTATATTCAGTGATCTACATGAAAGTTTTTATTATATCCCTCTTGAATACCTATCATATCAGGACCAAATTCATAACCCGTGCATATTACCATTGCTAATTATTAGAATCTCAAAAAGATATAAGTGAAGCATGAGAGTGCAGTTATTTCTTTAAAACATAACCACCGCCGTGCTCTAAAAGATATAAGTGAAGCACTAGAGCAACTGCCTAGCTCAAAAGATATAAGTAAAGCACATAGAGTATTCTAACAAATCACGAATAATGTGTGTCCTCTCAAAAAGGTGTGTTTAGCAAAGATAATTGTGACAATCTAAAAAGCAAACAAAAGCAAACAAACTATATCACAAGACGCTCCAAGTAAAACACATATCATGTGATGAATAAAAATTTAGCTCCAAGTGAGTTACCGATAGATTGTAGACGAAAGAGGGGATGCCTTCCGGGGTATCCCCAAGATTAGACGCTTGAGTCTTCCTTGAATATTACCTTGGGGTGCCTTGGGCATCCCCAAGCTTAGGCTCTTGCCGCTCCTTATTCCTTTGTCCATGGTAGTCTCACCCAAAACTTGAAAACTTCAACACAGAAAACTCAACAGAAACCTCATGAGATCCGTTAGTATGACAAACAAATCTTAAACTTTAGGTACTATTGTAAATTGATTCATATTTAATATTGGCATAATGCTACTGTACTCCAACTTCTCCATGACTCATACCCCCTGATACGATCCATAGATTCATCAAAATAAGCAAACTATGCAACAAAAACAGAATCTGTCTAAAACAGAACAGTCTGTAACGATCTATTTGAAAGCACTACTTATGTAACTCCAAACATTCTGAAAAATTAGGACAACGTAAACAATTCATATACCAATACTTTGTAAAAAAAATAGATTTTTATGACGCTCCAGTACAGAATTAAAATTCCAGCACTGGACGCAAAACTTTTGGTTTTCCAAACAGCATCAATTATACTATCATCAACATCATCCCAAAGGCATTACTTGGCACAAACACTAATTAAAACATAAAAATACAATCATAACAGAGGCTATAATTGTGTAAACACTCAAGAACAGAAAGTAAAAACAAAAATTTGTTTTATTCATTGGGTTGCCTCCCAACAAGCGCTATTGTTTTATGCCCCTAACTAGGCATAATGCATAGTTTCAAGTATTATCATCCTTAGTTTCCAACTTCTCAATTACACATCCATTTTTTCTAGTAGATTTAACATAGGAGTTTCTCATCATCACACTTCTAGGCACAAAATCAAGACTTTTGCATTTATGGATAGGTTCCTTAATTATATCAATGAAATTGGGGTGCACGCTAATCATTTTAAGATCCTCGCTCCCTTTACTAGAAGTAGCACACTTAACCTTAGGAACATATATAAACTTGCAATTTTTATTAGGAGGAGTCCTATCAATGTTTTTAGCGGAGGAGAAAGCGGAACCTAAGTTATTGATAGTCTCTTCTAACTTGTCATTTCTAGCGGGGCTTTGTTCTATCCTTTCCTCGATTATCGATTCCTTTTCCTTTAAAGTTTTCAAAGCAATTCCCACCTTAGAACCAAATTGAGTAATATGATTATGGACCTTTTTATCTAAATTTTCAAGATGTTCAAAAGTAGGCATCTTATTTTCAATAGCTTCTAACCTTTGCATAACATGTTCCAAAGTCAATGTCGTTTCATTAATAATGATAGGGGGTGAACCCACTAAATTTCCCATAGCATTGAAAGCATCCAAAGTGGGACACATCAAGAAATTCCCTCCGGTGATAGTGTCAAGCACAAATCTATACCAAGTAGTAATTCCAACATAATTTTTTTGAAGAAGAACGGTACTGGATTGCTTACGAGTTGATTTATTTTGAGCCTCGCAAATCCTATACCAAGCATCTTTTAAATTTTCTCCTCCCCTTTGTTTAAAATTAAGCACTTCATTTTCGGGAGTGATAGTAACAAGCGAAGAACTAACCATAGTGGAGAAGCAAGCAAACTAGCAAACATGCAAATAAAAATATTTTTGTGTTTTTGTAAAAAAAAATTAGAAGTGGGGAAGATGAAAACTAGAGCCAAATGCAAATAAAATAAATGCAAGTGAATGATAGTTTGTGCGAAGGTACTTGGTAATTTTGATGATGTCTCCTCGGCAACGGTGCTAGAAATTCTTCCTGCTACTTGTAGACTGCTTTGGTATTTCCTCGAAGAGGAGAGGATGATGCAGTATAGTAGAGATAAGTATTTCCCTCAGTTAAGAACCATGGTTATCAATCCAGCAGGAGAACCAAGCAAAATTCCATTAAACGCACCTGCACACACAAGAGCAAACACTTCACCCAACGCAAATAAGAGGGTTGTTAATCCTCTTAGCGGTTATTTGCAAGGATTAAATCTTATAGAGATAAATAGATAAACTAAAATACTAAATAAAATAAAAGTAAATAAATTGCAGCAAGGTATATTTAGGTTTTTTAAATATGATAAGGTAGACCCGGAGGCCATAGTTTTCACTAGAGGCTTCTCTCTTGAACGCATAGCATACGGTGGGTAAACAAATTACTGTTGGGCAATTGATAGAAAAGCAAATAATTATGACGGATTCATGGCAATGATCATGTATATAGGCATCACGTCCGAGACAAGTAGACCGACTCATGCCTGCATCTACTACTATTACTCCACCCATCGACCGCTATCCAGCATGCATCTAGGGTATTAAGTATGAAACAGAATAACGCCTTAAGCAAGATGACATGATGTAGACAAAGTAAACTCAAGCAATATGATTAAACCCCATATTTTTATCCTTAATGGCAACAATACAAATACGTGTCATGTCCCCTTCTGTCACTGGGATTGAGCACCGCAAGATTGAACCCATCACAAAGCACCTCTCCCATTGCAAGATAAATCAATCTAGTAGGCCAAACCAAATTGATAGATCGGAGAGAAATACAAAGCTATAATAATCATGCATAAAAGAGTTCAGAGAAGACTCAAATATTTTTCATGAATAATCTGATCATAAACTCACAATTCATCGGATCCCAACAAACACATCGCAAAAGAAGATTACATTGGATAGAACTCCAAGAACATCGAGGAGAACATGGTATTGAAGATCAAAGAGAGAAAATAAGCCATCTAGCTAGTAGCTAGGGACCCATAGGTCTGTGGTAAACTACTCACACATCATCGGAAGGGCGGCATGGTTGATGAAGAATCCCTCCGTGATCGATTCCCCCTCCGACAGAGTACCGAAAAAGGCCTCCAGATGGGATCGCAGAAGAATAGAGGCTTGCGGTAGCGGAAAGGTTTTCTCTTCTTTCTTTCTGGTATATTGGGAATATTTGGGAATTTATAGCGCTGGAATTAGGCCAGGAGGGGCAACGAGGGGCCCACAAGCCTGGCGGCGCGCCCTCCAGGCTTGTCGCCTCCTCGTGGCTCTTCTGGTCTTCTCCCGAAGCTTCGTGGGTCTCTTCTGGTCCAGAAAAAATTAATCCAAACTTTTTTTCTCGTTTGGACACTTTTTGATAATGATTTTATGAAAAGACAAAAACAAGCAGAAAACAACAACTGGAACTGGGCACTGGGTTAATAGGTTAGTCCCAAAAAAGATATATAATGGCATATAATTGCATATAAAACATCCAAGATTGATACTATAATAGCATGGAACAATAAAAAATTATAGATACGTTGGAGACGTATCAGTGCACTAGTTCGGCGAAGAGATGGTGATACAAGCATAGTATGGATAGTAGATATAGGTTTTTGTAATTTGAAAATAAAAAAACAGCAAGGTAGCAAGTAGTAAAAGTGAGCACAAACAGTATTGCAATGCTTAGAAACGAGGCCTAGGGTTCATACTTTCACTAGTCCAATCTCTCAACAGTGCTAACATAGTTGAATCATATAACAATCCCTCAACGTGCGACAAAAAATCACTCCAAAGTTCCTATTAGCAGAGAACATAAGAAAGAAATTGTTGTAGGGTACGAAACCACCTCAAAGTTATCCTTTCCGATCAATCTATTGAGCCATCCCTTTAAGTGTCACAAACAGCCCTAGAGTTAGTACCAAAATAACACCATATGATACGCATCAACCAACTCTAATGTCACCTAGATACTCCAATGTCACCACAAGTTTCCGTGAGTTGATTATTCGATATGCATCAAATAACTTCAGATTCATAATATTCAATCCACACAAAGAACTTCAAAAAGCACCCCAAAGTTTCTTATCGGAGAAAAGATAATGAAAACATGCAATCAACCCCTATGCCTAGCGAGTTGATTACCAAAACATACATCAAGTGAATCAATAGAATACCCCATTGTCACCACGGGTATCCACATGCAAGACATACATCAAGTGTTCTCAAATCTGAAATATTCAATCCGACAATAACGAAACCTCAAAGGGAAAGACTCAATCCATCACAAGAAGATAGAGAGGGAAGAAACACCATATGATCCAACTATATTAACAAAGCTCGTGGTACATCAAGATCGTGCCAAATCAAGAACATGAGAGAGAGAGATCAAACACATAGCTACTGGTACGACCCTCAGCCCCGAGGGTGAACTACTCCCTCCTCGTCATGGAGACCGCCGGGATGATGAAGATGGCCTCTGGTGATGATTCCCCCCTCCGGCAGAGTGCCGGAATAGGGCTCCGAATGAGATCGCTTTGGTATAGAGGCTTGCGGCGGCGGCGTGGAAGTTCTCGGTTTAATTCTGGGGTTTTGGGTATTTATAGGATTTATTGGCGTTGGAATCACGTCAGGGGGGTGCCCGAGGGTCCCACAAGCTCGGGGGCGTGCCCTAGGCCCCCCCCCAGGTTTGTGGTGCCCTCGGCCACATCCTGGTCCATCTCTGGTGCTCCGTGGGTCTCTTCTGGTCCATAAAAAATCACCGTAAATTTTGGGCCCATTCCGAGAACTTTTATTTCTGCACAAAAAAACAACACCACGGTAGTTCTGGTGAAAACAACGTCAGTCCGAGTTAGTTTTAATCAAATCATACCAAAACCATATAAAATTGTTGTAAACATGGCATGAATACTTCATAAATTATAGATACGTTGGAGACGTATCAGCATCCCCAAGCTTAACTCCTGCTCGTCCTTGAGTAGGTAAATGATAAAAGAAATAATTTATGAAGTGTGAATGCTAGCATAGTGCATAATTTGATCAATGATAATTTCAATCACTTTTCCTAGCATCATAACAACAACTCTTTCTCATAAAACTCATCATGATAAAGTAGCAATCAATTCACATGTTATGATTTAAACAATGCATTCTCTTGAAACTTAACAACCTATATTCTTAGTCACCAAACAATTGCAATTCAACTTATCTTCAACGAAGTCTAAGTAAGAGCTCCACATACTCAATTATCATATAGTCTTCTATGATTGCTAGTACTCAAAGCATATTTTTAGAACAAATGGCATCCATCGAACACAGAGAAAGATAGGGGCTTAATGTTTCGCCTCCCAACTCATTTATCATAGAGATAATTGTCAACAATAATAAATCATGATCAAATCTATTTGAATGGATATATGTGCCCGGATCTATCCCCACCACATGATACTTGCCAACTATAGAGTACGTTGGAATAAGAAGTTGACTCAACAAAAATAAATAATATGAAGGTAAATAGCATAAAAGTAAATAGACTGTCCCTTCGAAGAGGGAAGCAGGGATTTGCAGAGGTGCCAGAGCTCATAGCTTAAAACAGAGATGAATGCATTTTGAGAGGCATGCCTTTTCTGTCAACGTCACGACCGAGAGTTCTCAATATCTTCCATGCTAAACACATTATAGGCGGTTCCCAAGCGGAAAGGTAAAGTTTACTCCCCCTCAACCATTCAAACACAAGCCATGGCTAGCCGAATCCTCGGGTGCCCTCCATACAATCAACTTTCCGGGGGAGTTTGTTTAATTATATATTTTTGTTTTGCGGGACTGGGCATCCCAATTACCACCCTCTCTCGTGCAATGACAAGTGAATAAACACTCATCATGAGAATAACTCGCTTAACATGGAAGATACTGACCACCCACTGCCGCTTCATGAGCGGTACGGGCACACAAAATAGATGCTTATTTGAATGATTAGAGGTGGCACATGCAAATTTACTTGGAACGGCAGGGTAATACCATATATAGGTAGGTATGGTAGACACTCATGGAAGAAACTTGGCTCAAGGATTTTGGATGCACAAGCAGTATTCCCGCTTAGTACAGAAATTTAGGCTAGCAAAAGATTCCAAACAAGCACCACATGTTAGAGGATCCATAACAATATAACTTCGATGCAAATATATCCAACCATAACTCATTACATTGTCTTCCTTGTCCAACTTCAACTAATTTTCTCAAGTTTGAAAATAATTAATGGGTATTCACAATCATAAAAGATGTCCAAGATAATATATTTGTATGTGAAAGTTCTCTTCCATATACTATCTTTCATGAATTGCTCGTATGACTAATATTGTGATTGTCAAACTTCAATAGATTTTACTTTCTAAACCGAATGCGAAATATTACTAAGCATATGGAACATATATAATTTCAACTTTATGATATTAAATTCATTCAACAATTTACTCATAGGATATAAGTGAAGCACAAGAGTGAATGATAAACTACTCCAAAAGATATAAGTGAAGAACAATGAGTAGTTAAACAATTAAGTAGCTATGTGAAGACTCTCTACAAATAAAGATTTCAGATCTTGATAATTTTATTCAAACATCAAGCAAAATGAAAATAAAAGGACACTCCAAGAATAGCACATATCATGTGAATAAGTAAAAACTTAGGCTAACTGATAGTTGTTGATGAAGCAAGGTGGGATGCCTACCGGGGCATCCCCAAGCTTGGTTGCTTGAGACTTATTGGAATGTTATCTTGGGGAGCCTTTGGCATCCCCAAGCTTGAGCTCTTGTGTCTCCTTAATTCCTCTCATATCGTGGCTTCTCCTAAATCTTAAAAACTTCATCCACACAAAACTCAACAAGAACTCGTGAGATAAGTTAGTATAAATCAACTCAAAACCTTAACATTCTCTACTGTGACAAAACACTAAAATTATAATTAAACATTGCATACTAAATGCCTCTGCATATTTAATACTAAACAAGCAAACATATGCAAACAATGCAACTATAACAGCAATCTGTCTAAACAGAATAGTCTGTAAAGAGTGAATAAGAATTCATACTTCCCTAACTCCAAAAATTCTGAAAAATTACCAAGTGACAGAGAACTCATGCATGCTTACTGTGTAAAAATTTCAGATTTTTATCATGTTCTGACAATTCAAAAAATTCAGGACATAACAGAAAACTTTCATTTTTCAAACAGCAACACATAAACTTGCAAACTGAGCATGGTAAAGGCTATAATTGGCATTTTATTGAACTAAAAGATACAAAACATGATTATTGATAACAGAAAGCAAATCTCAACAAAATAAAATGACGCTTCAAGCAAAAGCCATATCATGTGACGAATAAAAATATAGCTCCAAGTAAGGTTACTGATAATGTTGAAGACGAAAGAGGGGATGCCTTCCGGGGCATCCCCAAGCTTAGACGCTTGAGTCTTCCTTGAATATTACCTTGGGGTGCCTTGGGAATCCCTGAGCTTAGGGTCTTGCCACTCCTTATTCTCCACATATCGATATCTCACCCAAAACTTGAAAACTTCAATCACACAAAACTTAACGGAACTTGTGAGATAGGTTAGTATGACAAAAATAAATCATCCACTTAGGTAATGTCAAGACAAGATTCATAATTGTTCTCACATAATTCCTACTGTATTCTATCATTTCCACAATTTATATTACTCAATATAAGCAATGGAAACACTAAAACAAGCAAACTATGCACTAAAAACAAAATCTGTCAAAAACAGAACATCATGTAGTGAGCGATTTAAAAACCATACTTCTGTATCTACAAAAATTCTGAAACATTAGGACAGCGTAAGAAATTTGTAACCCAATACTGTGTAAAAATTTAAGAATTTTCTCATGCTCCAGTACAGAATAGAAATTCTAGCACTGGATGCAAAAGTTCTGTTTTTGCACAGAATCAAATCAACAAGTATCCACACTATCCCAAAGGCTTTACTTGACACATTATTGAAAGAAAACATATAAAACATGATTACTACAGTAGCTCAATCATGTGGAAACACTAAAACAGTAGGTATAAATATTGGGTTGTCTCCCAACAAGCGCTTTTCTTTAATGCCTTTTAGCCAGGCATGATGAATTCAATGATGCTCACATAGAAATAAGAATTGAAACACGCAAGGGAGCATCATGAAGCATATATCAAACACATTTAAGACTAACCCACTTCCGATGCATAGGGATTTTTTAAGCAAACAAAATATTGCAGCAAGAATTAACTAGCATAGGAAGGCAAAACAAGTATAACTTCAAAACTTTCAACACATAGAGAGGAAACTTGATATTTTTGAGATATGTAAAAGCATATGTCCCTCTCTCATAATAATTTTCAGTAGCATCATGAATGAATTCAACAATATAACTATCACATAAAGCATTCTTTTCATGATACATAAGCATACAATTTTCATTACTCCCCTCATAAGCAAATTTCTTCTCATCGATAATAGTGGGAGCACATTCAATGAAATAACTATCATGTGATACTTGATTGGCATAATCCAATTGAAAATTAAAATCATGATGACAAGTTTCATAGTTATCATTATTCTTTATAGCATACATGTCATCACCATAATCATCATAGATAGCAACTTTTTTATCATAGTCAATTGAAACCTCTTCCAAAATAGTGGAATCATCATTAAATAAAGTCATGACCTCTCCAAATCCACTTTTATCATTATTCCAATAAGATTCAACACCCTCCAAAATAGTGGGATCGTTATTACATAAAGTTGACACTCTTCCAAACCCACTTTCATCATTGTAATCATCATAAATAGGAGGCATGCTATCATCATAATAAATTTGCTCATCAAAACTTGGGGGACTAAAAATATCATCTTCATGAAATATAGCATCCCCAAGCTTATGGCTTTGCATATCATTAGCATCATGGATATTCATAGAAAGCATACTAACAACATTGCAGTCATGCTTATCATTCAAAGATTTTATGCCAAATATTTTATTGAATTCTTCTTCTAACACTTTGGCACAATTTTCCGATCCATCATTTTCAAGAAAGACATTGTAGAGATAAAGCATTTGAGGAAACCTCAATTCCATTGTTTTTTGTAGTTTTATTTTATAAACCAAACTAGTGATAAAACAAGAAACTAAAAGATTCAATTGCAAGATCTAAAGATATACCTTCAAGCACTCACCTCCCCGGCAACGGCGCCAGAAAAGAGCTTGATGTCTACTACGCAACTTTATTCTTGTAGACGTTGTTGGGCCTCCAAGTGCAGAGTTTTGTAGGACAGTAGAAAATTTCCCTCAAGTGGATGACCTAAGGTTTATCAATCCGTGGGAGGCGTAGGATGAAGATGGTCTCTCTCAAACAACCCTGCAATCAAATACAAGAAATCTCTTGTGTCCCCAACACACTCAATACAATGGTAAATTGTATAAGTGCACTAGTTCGGCGAAGAGATGGTGATACAAGTGTAGTATGGATAGTAGATATAGGTTTTTGTAATCTGAAAATAAAAAGACAGCAAGGTAGCAAGTAGTAAAATTGAGCACAAACGGTATTGCAATGCTTAGAAACAAGGCCTAGGGTTCATACTTTCACTAGTGCAATCTCTCAACAGTGCTAACATAGTTGAATCATATAACAATCCGTCAACGTGCGACAAAGAATCACTCCAAAGTTCCTATTAGCGGAGAACATAAGAAAGAAATGGATGTAGGGTACGAAACCACCTCAAAGTTATCCTTTCCAATCAATCTATTGAGCCATCCCTTTAAGTGTCACAAATAGCCCTAGAGTTCGTACTAAAATAACACCATATGACACGCATCAACCAACTCTAATGTCACCTAGATACTCCAATGTCACCACAAGTATCCGTGAGTTGATTATTTGATATGCATCAAACAACTTTAGATTCATAATATTCAATCCACACAAAGAACTTCAAAGAGCACCACAAAGTTTCTTATCAGAGAAAAGATAATGAAAACGTGCAACCAACCCCTATGCCTAGATCACCCCAAGGTCACGGGAATCCGTGAGTTGATTACCAAAACATACATCAAGTGAATCAATAGAATACCCCATTGTCACCATGGGTATCCACATGCAAGACATACATCAAGTGTTCTCAAATCTGAAATATTCAATCCGACAATAACGAAACCTCAAAGGGAAAGACTCAATCCATCACAAGAAGATAGAGAGGGAAGAAACACCATATGATCCAACTATATTAACAAAGCTCGCGGTACATCAAGATCGTGCCAAATCAAGAACACGAGAGAGAGAGAGAGATCAAACACATAGCTACTGGTACATACCCTCAGCCCCGAGGGTGAACTACTCCCTCCTCATTATGGAGACCGCCGGGATGATGAAGATGGCGTCCAGTGATGATTCCCCCCTCCGGCAGAGTGCCGGAACAGGGCTCCGGATGATATTGCTTCGGTATAGAGGCTTACGGCGGTGGCGTGGAAGTTCTTGGTTTAATTCTGGGTTTTTGGGTATTTATAGGATTTATTGGCGTTGGAATCACGTCAGGGGGTGCCCGAGGGTCCCACAAGCTCGGGGGGCGCGCCCTAGGGGGGTGCGCCCCCCAGGCTTGTGGTGCCCTCGGCTACATCCTGGTCCATCTCTGGTGCTCCGTGGGTCTCTTCTGGTCTATCAAAAATCACCGTAAATTTTGGGCCCATTCCGAGAACTTTTATTTCCGCACAAAAAACAACACCACGGTAGTTCTGCTGAAAACAGCGTCAGTCTGGGTTAGTTCTAATCAAATCATACCAAAACCATATAAATTTTTTGTAAACATGGGATGAATACTTCATAAATTATAGATATGTTGGAGACGTATCAATCCGTAACTCCGATTGGGCTAAAATTTTGAGGGGATTTTTATCTAGAAGTTATCTTTCTTGCGGCGAAAGAAGGGCATCAACCGAACTACGAGGTGCCCACAAGGCAATAGGGCGCGGCCCCAGGGGGGCGCCGTGTTGCCTTGTGGAGCCCTCGGGCACCGTCTTGCATTGATTCTTCTTCCCAAAAATCACATATATTCCAAAATAAATCTCCGTAAAGTTTTATCGCGTTTGGACTTCGTTTGGTATGGTTTTTCTGCGAAACAAAAAACAAGCAGAAAACAGGGACTGGCACTGGGCACTAGGTCAATATGTTAGTCCATTAAAATCATATAAAATCATATAAATGTGCACCAAAACCATATAAAATTATTGTTAACATGGCATGAATACTTCATAAATTATAGATACGTTGGAGACGTATCAGCATCCCCAAGCTTAATTCCTGCTCGTCCTCGAGTTGGTAAATGATAAAAGAAATAATTTATGAAGTGTGAATGCTAGCATAGTGCATAAGTTTGATCAATGATAATTTCAAACACCTTTTCTAGCATCAATATATATCATAAACAGTAGCTCATCTCATAAAACTTCTCATGATCAAGTAACAAGCTATTCACTTGTTTAAAGTATAGACCATAAACTTTCTTGAAATCCAACAAACTATGTTCTCAGTCATCAACAATTACAATTCATCTTATTTTCAGGAAGGGTCTATGTAAGAGCTTTGTTTTAGCAAATTCCACATACTCAACTATCATTTAGTCTTCCATGATTGCTGACACTCAAAGCATATTTTTAGAACAAACCGTTTCAGTCAAACACATAGGAAGATAGGGGCTTAATGTTTTGCCTCCCAACTTATTTATCTCAGGGATAATGTCAACAATAATAACTCATGATCACCTATGTTCAACTGGATATATGTGCCTGGATCATTCCCTACCACATGATGCTTGCCCACTAGAGAATAAATAGAGCGGAATAGGGGTGAACATTACTGACTCTTGCATAAAAGTAAATACAGAAAAGTAAAAGATAGGCCCTTCGCAGAGGAAAGCAGAGGTTGTCATGCGCTTTTTATTTTTGGATGTTCAAGCTCTTAATGGAAAGGAACGTTACTTTATATTGCCCCTTGTGATAGCACCCTTTATTATGCAGTCTGTCGCTTTTGTTTCTTCACCATCACAAGTTCGTACAAAGCTTATTTTCCCTTCCAATAAAAGATCATACATATTAAGGAGCAATTTTTATTGCTTTCTACATCGATGACAACTTACTTGAAGGATCTTATTCAATCCATAGGTAGATATGGTGGACTCTCATGGCAAGAAACTGGGTTTAAGGGTTTTTGGATGCACAAGTAGTATCTCTACTTAGTATGAGTTTTTGGCTAGCAAAAGATCCTAAGCAAGCACCACATGTTAGAGGATCCATGACAATATAACTTCTATGTGAATATAAACAAACATAACCCATTACGTTGTCTTCCTTGTCCAACGTCAACTACTTGATCAAGCTTGAAAATAATTAATGGGGGCTCACAATCATAGAAGATGTCCAAGATAGTATATTTATATGTGAAATCTCTCTTCCTTCAATATTCTTTCATGAATTGTTCAAGTGACCAATGCTATGTTTGCTAACTTTCAACAAATTTTACCACTTATACTTCTTGTATGTGAAGTCATTACTCCCCATGGGACAAGCATATGAAGCATATCTAATTTCATATTTATGACATTCAATTCATTCAACAATTCACTCTTTAGGATATAAGTGAAGCACGAGAGTGAATGACAAACTACTCCAAAAGATTTAAGTGAAGATCAATGAGTGGTCAAACAATTAAGTAGCTATGTGAAGACTCTCTACAAATAAAGATTTCATATCCAAGTATTTTATTCAAACAGCAAACAAAATAAAAATATGCTCCAAGCAAAACACATATCATGTGACGAATAAAAATATAGCTCCAAGTAAGATATACCGATAGTTTTGAAGACGAAAGAGGTGATGCCTTCCGGGGCATCCCCAAGCTTATATGCTTGAGTCTTCCTTGAATATTACCTTGGGGTGCCTTGGGCATCCCCAAGCTTAGGGTCTTGCTACTCCTTATTCTCCTCATATCGATATCTCACCCAAAACTTGAAAACTTCAATCACACAAAACTTAACGGAACTCGTGAGATAGGTTAGTATGATAATGAATAAATCATTCACTTTTGTACTGTTGAGACAAGATCCATAATTTTCTCACATAATTACTACTGTACTCTATCATTTCCACAATTTATATCACTCAACATAAGCTATGGAAACGCTAAAACAAGCAAACTATGCAAACAAAACAGATTCTATCAAAAACAGAACAGTCTGTAAAGATCTGAATTAAAGTCATACTTTTGTAATTTCAACAATTCTGAAAAATTATAACAACGTAAACAATATTTATACCAATAATGTGAAAAAAAATCAGAATTTTATCACGTTCCAGTACAGAATAGAAATTCCAGAACTGGGCGCAAAAGTTTCTGTTTTTGCACAGAATCAAATCGACAAGTATCCACACTATCCCAAAGGCCTTACTTGGCACATTATTGAAATAAAACATATAAAACATGATTACTACAGTAGATTAAACATGTTAACACACGAAAACAGTAAGGATAAATATGGGGTTGTCTCCACACAAGAACTTTTCTTTAAAGCTTTTTAGCTAAGCATTGATATTTTGATGATACTCACTTAAAGATATATAAGTGAAGTTCATAGAGCATTCTACAATTAATATATAGAGACCAATATACAAGCTCAAAATGTATAAGTGAAGCACATGAAGCATTCTATAAAGCCATACTCAAAAGATTTAAGTGAAGCACAAAGAGCATTCTATAAAGCCATACTCAAAAGATTTAAGTGAAGCGCATGAAGCATTCTATAAATCAACCAAGAACCATAAGAAATCATCCCCAACAAGCATGGTGCATAAAATAAAAGGGAAAGATAAACATAAAAGATGCTCCTAGAATTTACGCATATCATGTGAATAAAACAAAAACCGAGACATACAGATAATTGTTGAAGAAGAAAGATGGGATGCCTTCCGGGGCATCCCCAAGCTTAGATGCTTGAGTCTCCTTGAATATTTACTTGGGGTGCCTTGGGCATCCCCAATCTTTAACTCTTGAATCTCCTCATTCTTCTCATATCGATACCTCCTCGATCTTCGAACACATCATCCACACAAAACTTAACCGAACTTTTTATTAGAGGTGTTAGTACATATAACATCAAATCCCATCATGCCCTACTGTAACATTATTGTATAATTATAATCAAACATTACCCACTGTATGCTATCACAATTCTATGGCTCCCAAGTCAATGGGGCTCAACAAGACTTCAAACATAAGCAAATAAAGAAACTATAACAACAATCTATGAAAACATGACAGTCTGTAAAGATGCAGATGGTACATATACTTCTGTAACTCAAACAATTCTGAAAAATGAGGAAAAATAAAGAATTTGCATAGCAGTACTGTGTAAAATTTTCAGAATTTTTGCATGCTCCAGTAAAATATAGAAATTCAAACACTACAGCAAAAGTTTCTGTTTTTTTCACAGCACACACCAAACAAGCAATTTAAACATCCTAAAGGTAAATCTTGACACATTATTTTTATGGTACAGTGGTACATACAAGGGGATAATTATTTTTATGAGAAACTTCCATGAAAAATCTACATTGTTTCCATGAGCATGAACACAAGTGTTCTAGGTCGACCCTCACTTCTTCAATGCATAACCTTCCAATCGCTTCTCTTTTTGAAAAAGTTTTTTAGGTTCCCCTATATATATATATATTTTGTTTTTAAACTTTTTAAAAGAACACAACAGAATAAAATGACTCTCTAAAACTTCTGGGTTGTCTCCCAGGCAGCGCTTTATTTAAAGCCATTAAGCTAGGCATATAGTGCTCAAGTAATTGATCCACCCGGATCCCAAGATATATCAAAGCCAATTTTAATTAACAATGATTTGTAATTTAGTAGTGAGCACAAAGCAACATATATCATGCAATGGCGAAGTCTAACCCTCTTCCTATGCATCGGCATATCATAAAAGAACAATTCATGCATACTAAGAAAAGTCCAATGCATAGTATAAACAGTTTCTTGCAATATTATTGTGTTAGAAACATAGAGAGGCGGAGATGTAGTTCCTCTCTCATAATAATTGCAAGTAGGAGCAGAAAGCACATGCATATTATATCCATCAAAATCATCATGTGCAACGGTAAAATACAACCCATCAATATAATCCTTAATAAGCACAAACTTCTCTGATATAGTGTATTTTGGAGAATTCAAAAAGATAATAGGACTATCATGTGTGGGTGCAATAGCAACAATTTCATGTTTAAAATAAGGAACTATAGCAAGTTCATCTCCATAAGCATCATTCCTATTGGCATCATGGCCACAAGCATAGCAAGCATCAATTTCATCAAAAAGGGATATTTTGAACGAATCAAAGGGATCATAGCAATTATCATAGAATTCATCAGTCGGTAAGCACGAAGGGAAATTAAACAATGTATGAGTTGAAGAGTTAATCTCATTAGAAGGTGGGCACGGGTAGCTAATCCGCTCTTCCTCCCTTTGTTCTTCGCTCTCCTCGTCATCTTTTTCATCTAATGAGCTCACAATTTCAGCAATTTCTTCTTCCATAGATTCCTGCAAAATATTAGTCTCTTCTTGGACAGTGGAGGCCTTCTCAAGAAATGCATCAATATCAGCATTGTATTCATAATTCTCATAGCAATATTTAAGTATAGCATAATTTTCAGATCTGTAAAGAGCATCATCACAACCTTCATTCTCGTCAAACAAAGATTCAATTTCATAAGCAACCTTAAAAGCAACAAATTCTTCTATTTGTTCCACATCATAGTAATCATATATACCCTTAGCTTAAGAAGCCAAGGTTTCATTATCATTAAATTCACATTGAAAAGGGAGGTGTGGAACCTCCATCTTAGAGCAACAAGTATAATCATATCTTAAGCATGAATTCCAAGCATACCAACGCGACATTTTAATTTGATCCCATAAATGTTTCCCTTTTTGAGACAAGCGATAATCCCTAAAGTATTCCCGGTGATCCAAAGTATCTCCCATTATCAAGTTGAATGGAGATTGATCAGGATTATCAAAGGAGTATTTAATGTTTTCCACATAACCAGCATCGAGGGTTTTAGGAGGTTCCCCATCTCCATGAGTAGCAAGTACAACTAATTTTTTTGGTGTTTCATGTTCCATATTCATAACTAAAGATATAAAACAACTTAGAACAGAAAATAAAAACTACTTAGTGATAAAGCAAACAAGCGCACACGAGAATATTCACCCCACGCTAGTGCTCCCCGGCAATGGCGCCAGAAAAAGGTCTTGATAACCCACAAGTATAGGGGATCAATTGTAGCCTTTCTCGATAAGTAAGAGTGTCGAACCCAACGAGGAGCTAAAGGTAGAATTAATATTCGCTCAAGTTCTATCGACCACCGATACAACTCTACGCACACTTAACGTTCGCTTTACCTAGAACAAGAATAAAACTAGAAGTACTTTGTAGGTGTAGTAGGATAAATTTGCACGGATAAAACTAGAAGTACTTAGCGAGAATAAAACTATGAGTAATTTACAAGATAATAAAAGTTAGTTGTTTAGTAGAAAGCATTTGTAACACAAGAGAAGGATTTGTCCCTAGGCAATCGATAACTAGACCGGTAATCATTATTGCAATTTTATATGAGGGAGAGGCATGAGCTAACATACTTTTCGTACTTGGATTATATGCACTTGTGATTGGAAATCTAGCAAGCATCCGCAACTACTAAAGATCATTAAGGTGAAACCCAACCATAGCATTAAGTAACAAGTCCTCTTTACTCCCATACGCAACAACCCCCTTACTCGGGTTTGTATTTCAGTCACTCACGCAACCCACTATAAGAGAATCATGAACGTATTGCAACACCCTACAATGGGAATCCCTCACGCTTGCGCGACACGAAGGGCACCATAGGACAACACCAAAATAAAACATACAACTCAAACCAATCACGATCATCAATCAACCCATAGGACAAAACGAATCTACTCAAACATCATAGGATTGCCACATATCATTGGATAATAATATATAGCGTTAAGCACCATGTTTAAGTAGAGATTACAGCGGGGAGAAGAGGTGTTACACCACTGCATAGAGGGGGAGAGAGTTGGTGTTGACGGCGGCGAAGTTGTTGGTGTAGATCGCCGTCAGGATGATTGCCCCGGCGGCGTTCCGGCGCCATCGGGAGAGAGGGGGAGAGAGCCCCCCTCCATCTTCTTCTTCTTCCTTGGCCTTCCCCCTAGATGGGAGAAGGTTTCCCCCTCTGGTCCTTGGCCGCCATGGCTCCCGGAGGGCAGGAGCCCCTCCGAGATTGGATCTCTCTCTCTGTTCTCTTCTGTTTCTGCCTCTGTTTTATGGCCGAAAAACGTTTCTTATATTCCCGGAGATCCGTAACTCCGATTGGGCTGATATTTTGAGGGGATTTTATCTGGAAGTTATCTTTCTTGCGGCGAAAGAAGGGCATCAACCGACCTACGAGGTGCCCACGAGGCAACAGGACGCGGCTCCAGGGGGGCGCCGTGTTGCCTTGTGGAGCCCTCGGGCACCATCTTGCATTGATTCTTCTTCCCAAAAATCACATATATTCCAAAATAAATCTCCGTAAAGCTTTATCGCGTTTGGACTTCATTTGGTATGGTTTTTCTGCGAAACAAAAAACAAGCAGAAAACAGGAACTGGCACTGGGCACTAGGTCAATATGTTAGTCCATGAAAATCATATAAAAGTCATATAAATGTGCACCAAAACCATATAAAATTATTGTTAGCATGGCATGAATACTTTATAAATTATAGATACGTTGGAGACGTATCAAGGGGCAAAGTTGAGCACTGTTTTTATTTAGGGGTAAAGATGAGACTGGGCGCAAATTAGGGGGGGAAATGGAATTGGCCCTTTTAACAATGCATTTTCAACATCACATACGTATGTATATATCAGACCGCCTCTGATAGATGCCCGTTGACGAGAAAAATGAACTCGATGAAGTGCTATCACCCACGGTTGTTGTAATCTCAGTGGTGTGCGATACATTTTACTCCCGCATGATACGTCTCCGACATATCTATAATTTTTGTTTGTTTGATGCTTTTATATTATCATTCTTAGATACTTTATATGCAATTTTATATCATTTTTGGGGACTAACCTATTAACTCAGTGCCTAGTGCCAGTTGTTGTTTTCTGCTTGGTTTTGGTTTTACAGAAAATCTATACCAAACGGAGTCCAAACGCTACGAAACTTTTTAAAGATTTTTTTCTGGACATAAGAGACCCTTGAGGCTTCAGGGGAGGACCAGAAGACCTACGAGGAGACGGCAAGGCAATAGGGCGCGCCCTGGGGGGTAGGCGCGCCCTGATGCCTTCTGGGCCCCTCGTGACTCCGTCTGACCTAATTCCAAAGCTATAAATTCTGAAATATTCCAAAACCCCAAGAGAGCCACCCGAAACAATTTTTCTGCCGCCGCAAGTCTCTGTTCTACCGCGATCCCATCTGGAGGCCTTTTCTGGTACTCTGCCGGAGGGGGAATCGATCACGGAGGGCTTCTACATCAACCTTGCTACCCTTCAGATGATGTGTGAGTAGTTCACCACAGACATACAGGTCCATAGTGATTAGATAGATGGCTTTCTCTCTCTCTTTGATCTTCAATACAATGTTCTCTTCGAAGATCGATTTGATGTAATCTTCTTTTGCGGTGTGTTTGTTGGGATCCGATGAATTGTGGGTTTATGATCAGATTATTCATTGAAAGTAATTGAGTCTTTTCTAAACTTTATTATGTATGATTTTTATAGCTATGTAATGCTTTCCGATCTATGGGTTTTCTTTGGCCAAGTTGACTCATTGATCTTCAGTGGAAGTGGTGCATAGTAGTAGGTTCAATCTTGTGGTGTCCTCACCCATTGACAGCGGGGGTAGCGAGGCACGTATTTGTATCGTTGCTACTAAGGGTAAAACGATGGGGTTTAATCATATTGATTGGTTTTATTCTATGTACATTATGTCATCTTGCTTAAAGCGTTGCTCTAATCTTCATGAACTTAATACCATAGATGCAGGTAGGAGTCGGCCGATTGGTGGAGTAATAGTAGTAGATGCAGGCAGGAGTCGGTCTACTTGTCACGGACGTAATGCCTATATACATGATCATGCCATAGCTACTTGTAGACTGCGTTGGTATTTCCCCGAAGAGGAGAGGATGATGCAGTATAGTAGAGATAAGTATTTCCCTCAGTTAAGAACCAAGGTTATCAATCCAGTATCAGAACCACGCAAAATCCCTTTAGCAGCACCTACACATAGAAAAGCAAACACTTGCACCCAACGCAAATAAGAGGGTTGTCAATCCTCTTAGCGGTTATTTGCAAGGATTAATTCGGATAGTGATAGATAGAAATATAAATTGCAAAATAAAATAAAAGTAAATAAATTGCAGCAAGGTATTTTTGGGTTTTAATATATGATAAAGATAGACCCGGGGGCCATAGTTTTCACTAGAAGCATCTCTCTCGAGCGCAGAACATACGATGGGTAAACAAATTACTGTTGGGCAATTGATAGAAAAGCAAATAATTATGATGGATTCATGGCAATGATCATGTATATAGGCATCACGTCCGAGACAAGTAGACCGACTCCTGCCTGCATCTACTACTATTACTCCACCCATCGACCGCTATCCAGCATGCATCCAGGGTATTAAGTATGAAACAGAGTAACGCTTTAAGCAAGATGACATGATGTAGACAAAGTAAACTCAAGCAATATGATTAAATCCCATCTTTTTATCCTTAATGGCAACAATACAAATACGTGTCATGTCCCTTTCTGTCACTGGGATTGAGCACCGCAAGATTGAACCCATCACAAAGCACCTCTCCCATTGCAAGATAAACCAATCTAGTTGGCCAAACCAAATCGATAGATCGGAGAGAAATACAAAGCTATAACAATCATGCATAAAAGAGTTCAGAGAAGACTCAAATATTTCTCATGAATAATCTGATCATAAACTCACAATTCATCGGATCCCAACAAACACACCGCAAAAGAAGATTACATCGGATAGAACTCCAAGAACATCGAGGAGAACATGGTATTGAAGATCAAAGAGAGGGAAGGAGCCATCTAGCTACTAGCTATGGACCCGTAGGTCTGTGGTAAACTACTCACACATCATCGGAAGGGCAGCAAGGTTGATGCAGAAGCCCTCCGTGATCGATTCCCCCTCCGGCAGAGTACCGAAAAAGGCCTCCACATGAGATCGCGGAAGAACAGAGGCTTGTGGCGGCGTAAAAGTTATTCGGGGTGGCTCTCTGTTGGTTTCCGAATATTTGAGAATTTATAGAAGTGGAATTAGGTCAAAAGGAGCCACGAGGGGCCCACAAGGCATCAGGGCGCCCCCCCCCCCCTGGGGTCACGCCCTATTGCCTTGTGGCCTCCTCGTGAGGCTTCTGGCTTCCTCCCAAAGCTTCCAGGGTCTCTTTTGTCCAGAAAAAAATCGTCAAAAAGTTTCGTGGCATTTGGACTTCGTTTGGTACTGATTTCCTGAAAAACCAAAAACAAGTAGAAAACAACAACTGGCACTGGGCACTAGGTTAATAGGTTAGTCCCAAAAAATGATATATAATTGCATATAAAAACATCCAAGATTGATACTATAATAGCATGGAACAATCAAAAATTATAGATACGTTGAAGATGTATCAAGCATCCCCAAGCTTAATTCCTGCTCGTCCTCGATTAGGTAAATGATAAAAATAGAATTTTTGATGTGGAATGCTACCTAACAATGTTTCATCATGTAATCTCTCTTACGGTATGAATAATAAGATCCGAATGATTCAAAGCAATAGTCTATAATTTGATATAAAGACATCAATATTCAGGCATACTAACAAACAATCATGCCTTTCAAAATAAAAATGCTAAAGAAAGTTATCCCTACAAAATCATATAATCCTGTCATGCTCCATCTTCTTAACACAAAATATTTATCATGCACTACCCCGATGACAAGCCGAGCAATTGGTTCATACTTTTTAACGCGCTTCAGCTTTTGCAACCCCCACGCAATACATGAGCGCTAGCCATGGATATAGCACTATTGGTGGAATAGAGTGTGGTGGTAGAGATTAATAAGGGGAAGTCAAAAATAAGAATATAGTCTCACATCGACGCGGCTAATCAACGGGCTATGGAGATGCCCATCAATTGATGTCAATGCGAGGAGTAGGGATTGCCATGCAACGGGTGCATTAAGAGCTATAAGTGTACGAAAGCTCAACATGAAAACTAAGTGGGTGTGCATCCAATTTGCTTGCTCATGAAGACCTTGGGCGTTTGAGGAAGCCCATCATCGGAATATACAAGCCAAGTTTTATAATGAAAAATTCCCACTAGTATATGAAAGTGAAAAAATAGGAGACTCTCTATATGAAAAACATGGTGCTACTTTGAAGCACAAGTATGAAAAGGATAGTAACACTGCCCCTTCTCTCTTTTTCTCATTTTTTCTTTCTCCTTTTTCTTTTTCTTTTTTTTTCATGGGCTCTTTTTGGCCTTCTTTTTTTCTTTTTTTATTTCCTCACTGGGACAATGCTCTAATAATGATGATCATCATACTTCTATTTACTTACAACTCAAAAGAAAACTACAACTCGAAACAAGAACAAAAATATGACTCTATATGAATGCCTCTGGTGGTGTACCAGGATGTGCAATGATACTAGCGTAACATGTATAAAAATGATGAATGGTGGCTCAGCCACAAATACTATGTCAGCTATATGATCATGCAAAGCAATATGACAATGACGATGTGTGTCATAAAAACGGAATGGTGGAAGTTGCATGGCAATATATCTTGGAATGGCTATGGAAATGCCATGATAGGTAGGTATGGTGGCTGTTTTGAGGAAGATATAAGGAGGCTTATGTGTGATAGAGCGTATCATATCACGGGGTTTGGATGCACCGGCGATGTTTGCACCAACTCTCGATGTGAGAAAGGGAATGCACGGTACCGAATAGGCTAGCAAATTGTGGAAAGGTGAGAGTGTGTATAATCCATGGACTCACATTAGTCATAAAGAACTCACATACTTATTGCGAAAGTTTATTAGCCCACGAAGCAAAGTACTACTACGCATGCCCCTAGGGGGATAGATTGGTAGGAAAAGACCATCGCTCGTCCCCGACCGCCACTCATAAGGTAGACAATCAAGAATAAATCATACTCCAACTTCTTAGCATAACGACAGATCATACGTGCATGCTTCAGGAATCACAAACCTTAACACCAATATTCTTACTAAACCATAATTATCTACTAGCACCTCCCACATATTACCATCTTAATATCGCAAAACTATTGCAAGGAATCAAACTTATCATATTCAGTGATCTACATGGAAGTTTTTATTATATCCCTCTTGAATGCCTATCATATTAGGACCAAATTCATAACCCGTACATATTACCATTGCTATTCATTAGACTCTCAAAAAGATATAAGTGAAGCATGAGAGTGCAACTATTTCTTTAAAATATAACCACCGCCGTGCTCTAAAAGATATAAGTGAAGCACTAGAGCAACTGCCTAGCTCAAAAGATATAAGTGAAGCACATAGAGTATTCTAACAAATCACGAATAATGTGTGTCCCTCTCAAAAAGGTGTGTTCAGCAAAGATGATTGTGACAAACTAAAAAACAAACAAAAGCAAACAAACTATATCACAAGACACTCCAAGTAAAACACATATCATGTGATGAATAAAAATATAGCTCCAAGTGAGTTACCGATAGATTGTACACGAAAGAGGGGATGCCATCCGGGGCATCCCCAAGCTTAGACGCTTGAGTCTTCCTTGAATATTACCTTGGGGTGCCTTGGGCATCCCCAAGCTTAGGCTCTTGCCGCTCCTTATTCCTTTATCCATCGTAGTCTCACCCAAAACTTGAAAACTTCAGCACACAAAACTCAACAGAAACCTCGTGAGATCCGTTAGTATAACAAATAAATTTTAAACTTTAGGTACTGTTGTAAATTGATTCATATTTAATATTGGCATAATGCTACTGTACTCCAACTTCTCCATGACTCATACCCCCCGAAACAATCCATATATTCATCAAAATAAGCAAACTATGCAACAAAAACAGAATCTGTCTAAAACAGAACAGTCTGTAAATATCTGAATTAACGTCATACTTCTGTAACTCCAAAAATTCTGAAAAATTAGAAAAACGTGGGAAATTCATATATCAATATTGTGTAAAAAATTCAGAAGGTTCTGACGCTCCAGAGAAAAATCAAAATTTCAGCACTGGATGCAAAGTTTCTGTTTTCAAACAGTATCAATTATACTATCTTCCAAATCATCCCAAAGGCATTACTTGGCACAAACACTAATTAAAAGATAAAACCCAATCATAAAAGAGGCTATAATTTTTTAAACACACAAAAACAGAAGGTAAAACAAAAATTTATTTTATTCATTGGGTTGCCTCCCAACAAGCGCTATTGTTTTATGCCCCTAGCTTGGCATAACGCATAGTTTCAAGTGTTGTCATCCTTCATTTCCAAATCCTAAATTACACAACCACTCTTTCTAGGAGATTTAACATAGGAATTTCTTATCATCACGCTCCTAGGATCAAAATTAAGAATTTTGCTTTTATAGATAGGTTCCTTTATTATATCAATGAAATTGGGGTGCACACTAATCATTTTAAGATCCTCATTCCCCTTGCTGGAAGTGGCACCCTTAGTATTAGGAACATACATAAACTTGAAATTTTTATTGGGGGGAGTCCTATCAATAGTTTTAACAGAGGAAAAAGCAGAACCCAAATTATTGATGATCTGCTCTAACTTATCGATTCTAGCGAGACTTTGTTCTATTCTTTCGTTAATTATTGGTTCCTTTTCCTTTAAGGTTTTAAATGTAATTCCCACCTTAGAACCAAATTGAGTAATATGATTATGGACTTCTTTATCTAAATTCTCAAGATGTTCAATAGTAGGCATTTTATTTTCAATAGTTTCTAACCTTTTCATAACGTGTTCCAAGGTCAATGTTGTTTCATTAATAATGATAGGCGGTGATCCCACTAAATTCCCCATAGCATTGAAAGCATCCATAGAGGGACACATCAAGAAATTCCCTCCGGTAATAGTGTCAAGCACAAATCTATACCAAGTAGTAATTCCCACATAAAAATTGCGAAGAAGAACGGTAGTGGATTGCTTACGAGTTGATCTATTTTGAGCATCACAAATCCTATACCAAGGATCTTTTAAATTTTCTCCTCCCCTTTGTTTAAAATTGAGCACTTCATTTTCAGGGGTAGTAGTAACAAGTGAAGAGCTAGCAATAGTGGTGAAGCAAACAAACTAATAGCAATGGCAGTTTTGCCCATGGGTATGGGTACCTGCGGGTACCCTACCCAAAAACAACGGGCATGGGTAGGACTTCATAAGATATTGTACCCATGGGTAATGGGTATCCATACCCGCAAAATATATGGGTAAGGTATGGGTATGAAATTGCACCCATGGGTAACCCAACGGATACCCATGTAAAATTATTGAATTAAAATAACTCCTATGACATATGGGGTCAACATCCAACTCCTATGGCCCAACCCTCAATCGCTTATTCCCTAAACTAGCCATAGCTAATGAGACCACAACCACCAACTCGCCACTCCTCCTACGCCCTATGTGACTCCTCGAAATGATGAAATATAGTCAGATCACCAATGGACTCTTGTCCAACTCTCTGATCGGTGATCTCCAGTTCTCATCACCACCTCCCACTGTGTCGGGCTTCCACCAACTGCTTATTGTACTCCCTTGTCGCCCACAACAGGCCACCCACTAGAGGAGGCCGTGTTGGTGCTAGACTAATAGCTCATCATCACTTGAATTTTAGACTTTTTTCTACTTTTTTAAAATGTAAATACTATATATTATGGACCCGTAGGTCTGTGGTAAACTACTCACACATCATCGGAAGGGCAGCAAGGTTGATGTAGAAGCCCTCCGTGATCGATTCCCCCTCCGACAGAGTACCGGAAAAGGCCTCCAGATGGGATCGTGGAAGAATAGAGGCTTGCGGCGGCATAAAAGTTATTCGGGGTGTCTCTCTGCTGGTTTCAGAATATTTGAGAATTTATAGAAGTGGAATTAGGTCAAAAGGAGTCACGAGGGGCCCACAAGGCATCAAGGCGCCCCCCCCCCCCGAGGCCGCGCCCTGTTGCCTTGTGGCCTCCACGTGAGGTTTCTGGCTTCCTCCGAAAGCTTCCAGGGTTTCTTTTGTCTAGAAAAAAATCATCAAAAAGTTTCGTGGCATTTGGATTTCGTTTGGTACTGATTTCCTGAAAAACCAAAAACAAGCAGAAAACAGCAACTGGCACTGGGCACTAGGTTAATAGGTTAGTCCCAAAAAATGATATATAATTGCATATAAAAACATCCAAGATTGATACTATAATAGCATGGAACAATCAAAAATTATAGATACGTTGGAGACGTATCAGCCATGAATAACATCATAACTATGCGCTTTTCTATCAATTGCCCAATAGTAATTTGTCTACCCATCGTATGCTATTTTTATGAGAGAGATGCCTCTAGTTAAAACTATGGCCCTCGGGTCTACTTTAATCATATTACTAAAACCAAAAATAACTTGCTGCAATTTATTTACTTTTATTTTACTTTGCAATTCATCTATCTACCACTATCAGATTTGATCCTTGCAATTAACGAGTACAAGGGGATTGACAATCCTCTTGCCCGCGTTGGGTGCAAGTATTTGCGCTTGTGTGTGCAGGTACTGCTAAGGAGTATTTGCGTGGTTCTCTTATTGGTTCGATATCCTTGGTTCTCTAGTGAGGGAAATACTTATCTACTACTATATTGCTTCACCCTTCCTCTTCGGGGAAAAACCCAACGCAGCTCACAAGTAGCACCGCGGTATTTTTTTCACTTTAGCCAAAATTTCAAACCGCCGCGCGCCCAACGTCAATGACTTTAGCCAAAAATTCCGACAGCCGTGCCATCCTCTGGCACGCCGCACTCCAAATTAAGTTCAAACCCCATTCCCCCCCTTCATTTTAGCAAAATTTTGGCCAGCCGCTCCATTTCTCCCCCTTTGAGCCCTCATCTCCTACTTGGTAGGCTTAGGTAACACCCCCTACCCCTTCCCCCCTTCTACCTCTCCCCCCTCCAATACGTCGTTGGCTAGATCTACAATAATGCCACCTGCAAGATACCCTCTAACCACCAGATCCCCATCCCCTCTCCCAAAGCGGCGCTGCTGCCTCCGGGAGCTCGAGGAGCATATCGCCGCCGCGAGGCAAATAGCTGCTGATGGGTAACGTAGCATGAAAATCAAAAAAAATATCCTATGTAGCAACCAAGATCTAATCTAGGAGTTGCATAGCAACAAGAGGGAAAGTGTCTACATACCCTTGTAGACTGAAAGCGTTAGCGTACGTAACGCGGTTGATGTAGTCGTACTCTTCGCGATCCAATCACGATCCAATCCGATCTAGTGCTGAACGGACGGCACCTCCGAGTTTAGCACACGTTCAGCTCGACGGTGTCCTCTCCCTCTTGATCCAGCAAGCAAGGGAGATGAGGTAGATGGGATCGGGACCAGCCCAACGGCGAGGTCGTGCTGGTGGCAGCAGCGGAACTCCGGCAGGGCTTCGCCAAGCGCATACCGGAGGGAGGTGGGAGGAGTTGCGAGAAACGGAGGGCCGAGGTGGAAGAGTGCAGCCCCCCGTCCCCTCCCCACTTTATATACGGGTGAGTGGGAGGGGGCGGTGGCCCTAGCCCCTCCTCCAAGGAGGGGGCGGTGGCCCTAGGGGGGTGGCTTGTCCCCCAAGCCAAGGGGGGCGCCCCCATCTAGGGTTCTCCCAAACCCTAGGTGCATGTGCCCCCCTTTGATACCCATGTGACCCTCCGAGGCAGGTGGACCCCCGGAACCCCTTCGGTGCCTCCGGTACAATACCGATATACCCCCGAACTTTTCCGGTAGCCAAAATATGACTTCCCATATATAAATATTTACCTCCGGACCATTCCGGAGCTCCTCGTGATATCCTAGATCCCATCCGGGACTCCGAACAACCTTCGGACTTTCCACTATTAATATCTCAATACTACCCTAGCGCTACCGAACGTTAAGCGTGCGACCCTACGGGTTCGGGAACATGCAGACATGACTGAGACACCTCTCCGGTTAATAACCAATAGCGGGACCTAGATGCCCATATTGATTCCCACATGTCCAACAAAGATCTTTGTCGGTTGAACCACGATGTCGAGGATTCAGTTAATCCCGTAAGCAATTCCCTTTGTCCGGCGATATGTTACTTGCCCGAGATTCGATCGTCGGTATCTCCATACCGAGTTCAATCTCGTTACCGGTAAGTCTCTTTACTCATTCCGTAATACAAGATCTCGTGACTAAACTCATTAGTCACATAAAACTTCTTGTGATGTTGTATTACCGAGAGGGCCCAGAGATATCTCTCCGTCACACGGAGCGACAAATCCCAGTCTTGATCCATGCAACTGAACACACACCCTTGGACATACCTGTAGAACACCTTTATGATCACCCAGTTATAAAGTGACATTTGATAGCATACAAAGTATTCCTCCGGTGTCCGGGAGTGGCATGATCTCATGGTCTAAGGAACAGATACTTGACATGAAGAAAGCTGTAGCAAATAAACTAAGTGATACGATCTCATGCTAAGCTTACGGTTGGGTATGTCCATCACATCATTCTTCTAATGATGTGATCCCGTTATCAAATGACAAATCATGTCTATGGTTAGGAAACCTTAACCATCTTTGATCAACGAGCTAGTCTAGTAGAGGCTCACTAGGGACACGGTGTTGTTTATGTATTCACACATGTATTTAAGTTTCCGGTCAATACAATTCTAGCATGAATAATAAACATTTACCATGAACAAGGAAATATGATAATAACCATTTTATTATTTCCTTTAGGGCATATTTCCAACAGTCTCCCACTTGCACTAGAGTTAATAATCTAGTTTACATCGTAATGTATCTAACACCTATAGAGTTCTGGTGTTGATCATGGTTTTGCTCGTGGAAGAGGTTTAGTCAAAGGGTCTGATGACCCACAAGTACAGGGAATCAATCATAGTCCTTTCGATATGTAAGAGTGTCGAACCCAACGAGGAGCAGAAGGAAATGACAAGAGTTTTCAACAAGGTATTCTCTGTAAGTACTGAAAATAGCGGTAACAGATAATTTGGTAGCAAGGTAATTCGTAACAAGTAACAAGTAGTAACGGTAACAAAGGTGCAGCAAGGTGGCCCAATCCTTTTTATTGCAAAGGACAAGCCGGAACGAACTCGTATAATAAGCAAAGAGTTCTCGAGGACACATGGGAATTTCATCTAGTCACTTTCATCATGTTTGTTTGATTCGCGTTCGCTACTTTGATAATTTGATATGTGGGTGGACCGGTGCTTGGGTGCTGTTCTTACTTGAACAAGCCTCCCACTTATGAATACCCCCTCTCGCAAGCATCCGCAACTTCGAAAGAAGAATTAAGATAACTCTAACCATAACATGAAACATATGGATCCAAATCAGCTCCTTACGGAATAGCGCATAAACTAGGGTTTAAGCTTCTGTCACTCTAGCAACCCATCATCTAATTACTACTCCACAATGCCTTCCCTTAGGCCCAAAGATGGTGAAGTGCCATGTAGTCGACGTTCACACGACACCACTAAAGGAAGCAACAACATACATATCATCAAAATATCGAACGAATACCAAATTCACATGATTACTTATGACAAGACTTCTCCCATGTCCTCAAGAACAAAAGTAACTACTCACAAATCATATTCATGTTCAAGATCAGAGGGGTATTGAATATCATTAAGGATCTGAACATATAATCTTCCACCAAATAAACCAACTAGCATCAACTACAAGATGTAATCAACACTACTAGCAACCCATAGGTACCAATCTGAGGATTTGAGACAAAGATTGAATACAAGAGATGAACTAGGGTTTGATATGAGATGGTGCTAGTGAAGATGTTGATGAAGATTGGTCCTCCCACGATGAGAGGATCGTTGGTGATGTCGATGGCTTCGATTTCCCCCTCCCGGAGGGAAGTATCCCCGGCGGAATAGCTCCATCGGAGAGCAAAATAGCTCCTGCCCAGGTTCCGCCTCGAGACGGCAATGCTTTGTCCCGAAAGTCTTCTCTCTAATTTTTAGGGCAAATGAGCCTATATAGCAGAAGGAGGGGGCCGGAGGCCAGCTGTGGGCCCCACAAGGCATCCGGGCGCGCCCAGGGGGGCGCCCTGTTGCCTTGTGGGCAACTGGTGGGTCCCCTCTGGTATTTCTTTCCTCCAGTATTTTTTATATATTCAATAAGAAATCTCCGTGAAATTTAAGGCCAATTGGAGCTCTGTGGAATAGGTATCTCTGCTGTAGCTATTTCAGGTCCAGAATTCCAGCTGTCGGTATTCTCCCTCTTCATATAAATCTTGCAAATTAAGAGAGAAAAGGCATAAGAAGTGCATCATAAAGTGAAATAATGACCAAATACATTATAAATAATAGTGGGAAATCATGATGCAAATTGGACGTATCAGGGTCTGCCACATTCAGATCCGTATGTACTTTGCAAAGTTCTATGTCTCCCTCCTTGATGTAATCACGGATGTAGTTGAAGCGACGTTTGATGTGCCTGGTCTTCTTGTGAAACCTAGGCTCCTTGGCAATGGCACCAGTGTTGTCACAAAAGATAGTCATTGGATCCGATGCTAGCATCGACGTAACCCTTTACGGCGAGCTCTTCATCACCTCCATAAACGAGAAAATGTTCTTAGTCCTCTCTAGGTACTTAAGGATATTTTTGACCGCTGTCCAGTGATCTACTCCTGTATCACTTTGGTACCTCCCTACCAGACTTATTGCAAGGCACACATCAGGTCTGGTACACAGCATGGAATACATTATTGAGCCTATGGCTGAGGCACAGGGGACGGCTTTCATCCTTTCTCTTCCTTCTATCGTGGTCGGGCTTTGAGTCTTACTCAACCTCACACCTTGCAACACAGGCAAGAATCCCTTCTTCGACTAGTCCATTTTGAACTTCTTAAAAATCTTGCCAAGGTATGTGCTTTGTGAAAGTCCTATCAGGCATCTTGATCTATCTCTATAGATCTTAATGCCCAATATGTAAGCAGCTTCACCTAGGTCTTTCATTGAAAAACTCTTGCTCAAATAACCTTTTATGCTTTCCAGAAATTCTATATCATTTCCAATCAATTATATGTCATCCACATACAGTATTAGGAATTCTATAGAGCTCCCACTCACTTTCTTGTAAATACAAGCTTCTCCATAAGTTTGTATAAAACCAAAAGCTTTGATCACCTCATCAAAGCGTATATTCCAACTTCAAGATGCTTGCACCAGTCCATAGATGGATCGCTGGAGCTTGCATACCTTTTTAGCATCCTTAGGATCAATAAAACCTTCCGGTTGCATCATACACAACTCTTCCTTAAGGAAACCATTAAGGAACACGGTTTTCACATCCATCTGCCAGCTTTCATAATCGAAAAATGCAGCAATTGCTAACATAATCCTAACAGACTTCAGCATCGCTATGGGTGAGAAAGTCTCATCGTTGTCAACCCCTTGAACTTGTCGAAAACCCTTTGCAACAAGTCGAGCTTTATAGACGTTGACATTACCATCAGCGTATGTCTTCTTCTTAAAGATCCATTTGTTCTCAATGGCCTGCCGGTCATCGGGTAAGTCCACCAAAGTCCATACTTGGTTCTCATACATGGATCCTATCTTGGATTTCATGGCCTCAAGCCATTTATCGGAATCCGGGCTCATCATTGCTTCTTCATAGTTCATAGGTTCACCGTTGTCCAACAACATGACTTCCAAGACAGGATTACCATACCACTCAGGTGTGGAACGTACCCTGATTGACCTACAAAGTTCAGTAGTAACTTGATCCAAAGTTTTATGATCATCATCATTAGCTTGCTCTCCGGCTGGTGTAGACATCACGGGAACTTCTTTATGTGATGCGCTACCTTCCAATTGGAGAGAAGGTACAATTACCTCATCAAGGTCTACTTTCCTCCCACTCACTTCTTTCGAGAGAAACTCCTTCTCTAGAAAGGATCCATTCTTGGCAACAAAGATCTTGCCCTCGGATCTGTGATAGAAGGTATACCCAATGGTCTCTTTAGGGTATCCTATGAAGACGCACTTCTCCTGTTTGGGTTCGAGCTTATCAGGCTGAAGCCTCTTGACATAAGCGTCGCATCCCCAAACTTTAAGAAACGACAGCTTAGGTTTCTTGCCAAACCATAATTCATACGGTGTCGTCTCAACGGATTTAGACGGTGCCCCGTTTAAAGTGAATGCGGTTGTCTCTAATGCATAACCCCAAAACGATAGTGGCAAATCGGTAAGATACATCATAGAACGCACCATATCCAATAAAGTATGATTACGATGTTCGGACACACCATTGCGCTGTAGTGTTCTGGGTGGCGTGAGTTGTGAAACAATTCCATGTTGTCTTAAATGCGTGCCAAACTCGTGACTCAAATATTCACCTCCACGATCAGATCGTAGAAATTTTATTTTCTTGTTACGATGATTCTCTACTTCACTCTGAAACTCCTTGAACTTTTCAAATGTTTCAGACTTGTGTTACATTAAGTAAATATACCCATATCTACTCAAATCATCCGTGAAGGTAAGAAAATAACGATATCCACCGCGTGCTTCAACACTCATCGGACCGCATACATCGGTATGTATTATTTCCAACAAGTCACTTGCCCGCTCCATAGTTCCGGAAAACGGGGTTTTAGTCATCTTGCCCATGAGGCATGGTTCACATGTTTCAAATGATTCATAATCAAGTGATTCCAAAAGTCCATCAGCATGGATTTTCTTCATGCGATTTACACCAATATGACCTAAGCGGCAGTGCCACAAGTATGTGGTACTATCATCATTAACTTTGCATCTTTTGGCATCAATATTATGAACATGTGTATCACTACGATCGAGATTCAACAAGAATAAACCATTCACCAAGGGTGCATGACCATAAAATATATTATTCATGTAAATAGAACAACCATTATTCTCTGACTTAAATGAATAACCGTCTCGCAATAAATAAGATCCAGATATAATGTTCATGCTTAACGCAGGCACCAAATAACAATTATTTAGGTTTAAAACTAATCCGGAAGGTAGACGTAGAGGGAGCGTGCCGACGGCGATCACATCAACCTTGGAACCATTTCCGACGCGCATCGTCACCTCGTCCTTAGCTAGTCTCCGTTTATTCCGCAGCTCCTGTTTCGAGTTACAGATATTAGCAACCGAACCAATATCAAATACCCAGGCGCTACTACAAGCACTAGTAAGGTACACATCAATAACATATATATCAAATATACCTTTGTTAACATTGCCAGCCTTCTTATCTGCCAAGTACTTGGGGCAGTTCCGCTTCCAGCGGCCATTCCCCTAGCAATAGAAGCACTCAGTCTCAAGTTTGGGTCTAGCCTTGGGTTTCTTCACTGGAGTGGCAACTGGCTTGCTATTCTTCTTGAACTTTCCGTTCTTTCCCTTGCCTTTCTTGAAACCAGTGGTCTTTTTGACCATCAACACTTGATGCTCTTTCTTGATTTCTACCTCCGCGGCCTTAAGCATCGTGAAAAGCTCAGGGATCGTCTTCTCCATCCCCTGCATATTATAGTTCATCATGAAGATCTCGTAGCTCGGTGGCATTGACTGGAGAACCCTGTCAATCGTTACTTCATCCGAAAGATTAACTCCCAACTTATTCAAGCGGTTGAAGTACCAAGACATCCTGAGTACGTGCTCGCTAACGGAGCTGTTCTCCTCCATCTTGCAGCTAACGAACTTGTCGGAGGCTTCATACCTCTCGACCCGGGCGTAAGCCTGAAATACCAATTTCAGCTCCTGGAACATCTCATATGCTCCGTGGTGCTCAAAACGTCTTTGGAGCCCCGGTTCTAAGCCGTAAAGCATGGCGCGCTGAACTATTGAGTAGTCATCAAAATGTGACTGCCAAACATTCAGAACATCTACAGACGACGCTGGAGGGGGTGCATCACCAAGCGGTGCATCAAGGACATAAACCTTCTGTGCAGCAGTGAGGATAATCCTCAAATTACGGACCCAGTCCGCATAGTTGCTTCCATCATATTTCAACTCAGCTTTCTCTAGGAACGCATTAAAATTCAGGGGAGCTACAACGCAAGCTATTGATCTACAAAATAAAATTGCAAAGACATTTAGACTAATTTCATTATAATTGGTTTAGTTAATCAAATTACTAGTGAACACCCACTTAAATCAACATCCCTCAAGTTTTCTAAGTGTTACATGATCCAAATCAACTAACCCATGTCTGATCATCACGTGAGATGGGGTAGTCATCACTGGTGAACATCTCCATGTTGATCATATCTACTATATGACTCATGTTCGACCTTTTGGTCCTCCATGCTCCGAGGCCATGTCTGTACATGCTAGGCTCTTCAAGTTTAACCCAGGTATTCTGCATGTGTAAAACTGGCTTACACCCGTTGTATGTGAACGAAGAGTTTATCACACTTAATCATCACGAGGTGCTTCGAAACGACGAACTTTCGCAACGGTGCAAACTTAGGGATAACACATTTTACCTTGAAATTAAGTGAAGGGATCATCTTATAATGCTACCGTTGTCCTAAGCAAAATAAGATGCATAAAAGATAAACATCACGTGCAATCAATATGTGACATGATATGGCCATTATCATCTCGTGCTTTTGATCTCCATCTCCAAAGCACCGGCACGATCTCCATCATCACCAGCATGACACCATGATCTCCATCATCGTGTCATCACGTGGTTGTCTCCGCCAACTATTGCTTCTACGACTATTGCTAACTCATAGCGATAAAGTAAAGCAATTACATGGCGTTTAATGATTGACACGCAGGTCATACAATAAATTAAAGACAACCCTATGGCTCCTGCCGGTTGTCGTACTCATCGACATGCAAGTCGTGAACCTATTACAAAACATGATCATCTCATACATCAACATATATCACATCACGTTTTGGCCAATCCACATCACAACATGCCCTTCAAAAACAAGTTCGATGTCCTCTACTTTGTTCTTGCAAATTTTACGTGGCTGCTTTGGGCATCACATAAGAACCATTCTTACCTACGCAAAGCCACAACGGTGACATACAAGTTGCCTTTTAACCTTCTACAAGAACCGCTCTTGTCAAAACAGATTCAACTAAGGTAGGAGAGACAGACACCCGCCAGCCACTTTTATGCAATACAATTTGCATGTCAGTTAGTGGAACCGGTCTCTTGTGCGAGTACAAGTAAGGTTGGTCCGGGCCGCTTCATCCCACAATACCGCCAAATCCATAAATAACAAAAGAGGTAAGCAATTTGAACATCAATGCCCACAACTTGTTTTTGTTCTACTCATGCATATACATCTACGCATAGACCTAGCTCTGAAGCCACTGAAGGGTAACGTAGCATGAAAATAAAAAAAAATCCTATGTAGCAACCAAGATCTAATCTAGGAGATGCATAGCAATGAGAGGGGAAGTGTCTACATACCCTTATAGACCGAAAGCGTTAGCGTACGTAACGCGGTTGGTGTAGTCGCACTCTTCGCGATCCAGTCACGATCCAATCCGATCTTGTGCCGAACGGACGGCACCTCCGAGTTTAGCACATGTTCAGCTCGACGGCGTCCTCTCCTTCTTAATCCAGCAAGCAAGGGAGAGGAGGTAGATGGGATCGGGACCAACCCAACGGCGAGGTCGTGGTGGTGGCAGTAGCGGAACTCCGGCAGGGCTTCGCCAAGCGCGTACCGGAGGGAGGTGGGAGGAGTTGGGAGAGTCGGAGGGCCGAGGTGGAAGAGTGCAGCCCCTCGCGCCCCTCCTCACTTTATATAGGGTGAGGGGGAGGGGGCGGCGTCCCTAGCCCCTCCTTTAAGGAGGGGGCGGCGGCCCTAGGGGGGTGGCTTGCCCCCCAAGCCAAGGGGGGCGCCCCCATCTAGGGTTCCCCCAAACCCTATGCACATGGGCCAAGGGGGGAGTGGCGCCCAGCCCACTAGGGGCTGTTGCGCCCCCCTTTGATGCCCATGTGACCCTCTTAGGCAGGTGGACCCCTGGAACCCCTTCGGTGCCTCCGGTACAATACCGATATACCCCCGAACTTTTCCGGTAGCCCAAATATGACTTCCCATGTATAAATATTTACCTCCGGACCATTCCGGAGCTCCTCGTGATATCCTAGATCCCATCCGGGACTCCGAACAACCTTCGGACTTTCCACTATTAATATCTCAATACTACCCTAGCGCTACCGAACGTTAAGCGTGCGACCCTACGGGTTCGGGAACATGCATACATGACTGAGACACCTTTCCGGTTAATAACCAATAGCGGGACCTAGATGCCCATATTGATTCCCACATGTCCAACAAAGATCTTTATCGGTTGAACCACGATGTCGAGGATTCAGTTAATCCCGTATGCAATTCCCTTTGTCCGGCGATATGTTACTTGCCCAACATTCGATCGTCGGTATCTCCATACCTAGTTCAATCTCGTTACCGGCAAGTCTCTTTACTCGTTCCGTAATACAAGATCTCGTGACTAAACTCATTAGTCACATGAAGCTTCTTGTGATGTTGTATTACCGAGAGGGCCCAGAGATATCTCTCCGTCACACGGAGCGACAATTCCCAGTCTCGATCCATACAACTCAACACACACCCTCGAAGATACCTATAGAGCACCTTTATGATCACCCAGTTACGAAGTGACGTTTGATAGCACGCAAAGTATTCCTCCGGTGTCCGGGAGTGGCATGATCTCATGGTCTAAGGAACAGATACTTGACATGAAGAAAGTTGTAGCAAATAAACTAAGTGATACGATCTCATGCTAAGCTTTCGGTTGGGTCTGTCCATCACATTATTCTCCTAATGATGTGATCCCGTTATCAAATGACAACTCATGTCTATGGTTAGGAAACCTTAACCATCTTTGATCAACGAGCTAGTCTAGTAGAGGCTCACTAGGGACATGGTGTTGTTTATGTATTCACACATGTATTTAAGTTTCCGGTCAATACAATTCCAGCATGAATAATAAACATTTATCATGAACTAGGAAATATGATAATAACCATTTTATTATTGCCTCTAGGCATATTTCCAACAGCTGCTGTACTGGCGGATGAGGCCATGCTGGCCTCCATGCGTGCCGACCCTAAGGTCCTGCAAGACCACCTCGTCGTCGAGGCCGGCACGCACGAGGAGTACCTAGCACGGTTTAAAGCGTCGAATAGGAGTGCATTTTTACATCTTGCTAGGGACTATGACATCGAGCTCCTCGATGACGACATGCAACAGCGTGTGCTCTCCGAGGTCGATTCATTCGATAGCGCTCTCTGCCAGAGGGCTACTTCGTTCTTGAATGCCACAGGTAGGGTCAACTACGCCGCCGAGCCTATTTTGGCTAAGCTGAAGGCAAAGTTCGACGACGGCTACTCTGGATCTTCGCCAGTCAAGGCAGAGCCTATCTTCTCCGATGAGGACGAGGAGGGCACCCACGACGTAGGATACTGGCGCTTCTCAAGAGAAGGAGCCCATCATCATTTCCGATGCCGTATTGTAGCTAATTTAGCCCTCCTGTGCACTCTCTTTTGATTATATGCATTGGCCTAATTAACAGTATGACCTATATTGTTGAATCACATGCACAATATGTACGTGTTCAATTGGGCAGTCGGCTCTATTTACAATGTGTATTATTCTCTCTGGTTCAGATGTTCCTTTAGGGAATATTTCATTATATTTGGTGTCTGAATTGAACAATCAATGGAAATCTTGAACTTCTTTGATATGCTTTGTTTCCATACGAACTATTCTGGTGTACTAGTCTGCTTGATCTTCATAATGAAGGTATTATTGACAGTCTGCTAATTCTCGTTTCACCTCAACATGCATGTACTTCTTGTAGGGTCACATGGGAGATGCTGCTATTTACCATAGAGGTTAGCTTCATCTTCCTATATGGCGTTATTGTATATCAAATATTGTGCAATTTCCAATTAACTTTCTAATATATTTTACAATCACGTGCATGTAGGTACATATGTCATGGGTACAGATCCATGCTTCGATACTTTTTGTTTATGGGGCAATGAGATTTTCCTGAAACATGGCCAAGTGAAGAAACTAAAAAAGATTGTTAGGCTAAACAGATGGGTGATTAAATCAAATTCTTTGTTTGTGCATTATCCAAGACGACAGTAAATTTCTGGATGGTAAGAACTATAGCAGATTTCCCATTCACAATATGTATTTGCAGGCCACAATATATATCTGAATACCTGAATATTCCTTTTTCAGTGGTTTCAAAGCATTTCGCTAAGCATTATCTATCAACTTACGTGATTCCTGGTGAGGCAACGGAAATTAAAGTATCACACCAAGACCACCATGATTAAGGAGGACTTGATGTCTTCCTCAAGATTGTGAAGGATGGGCGAGCAGTCATCACAAGGGGTGGACTAAAGTTGTTAAAGCCTTCCACATGAAGGAAGAAAAAATATGGGCCTTCCGCTTCTTCAACAATAGGAACGACCCGAATGTCTTTTGCCTCACCCTGCATCGGCTCTAGCTGCTGTTGCTAACTATTGCTTGGTCCTAGCTAGTTGTTGTATTAATTTTCAATCCATTCAATTAGTATGATGCTCTTGTAATTCTTGAACATATGTTATATGTTTGTTATAAATGATCAGTTTTGCCTGCATTCAAATTGGAATGAAGTTTCTGGTATATTAATTAGCTACTGCAATAATCAAATTATATATATAGAATCTAACACGCTTGGTTCTGTACATAACATTGCAAACGGTTGCTAACTAAAAGGCGTGACCATTGAACTCTAACTACCCACATGCATCATCGAAGCAAATGGACTGCGATAGATAGATCATCGCACACAATCCTTACTTGATAAACGTTTGCTATAACCTACGTTATTACAGACAGTTAGTAATGAAAAACTGTTTGCGTAGAATAAATTCATCAGCAACGCTTATGCATTCGTAAATGTCTGCGATGAACATTCTTTCGCAAACGGTTGTTTTCAAAGCAGTGTGTGCGAATATTGAATTTATCCCACACGTTTGCAATTTACCGGCCGTTTGGGAACTCACGCACATCGCAGACGTTTTTCTGATACGTCAGCGATGGAACCTCCCCATCGCCAACCCACTCGAGCACACGGTTCCGGAAAGTGTCTGCGATTGGGGGTCAGAACCGTGACAATAGCACTGCATTGTACTAGTGCTAGTGGTGCCGCTTCAGCCCCTCCATTATGTGATAGTGGCGAGATCACTGCACCGCAACCATGGCGACATCGGCTCTCATTTCTTTGGTCTCAACCATGTTGGTAAGCTTTGTTTCCTCTCGACCTTCCCATGTGACATGGCCATGGAGCCATGGTGGCTTTTTGCACTTGTTGGTCTAGCCATTGAGCCTAGGGCCTACATGACCGCCCTTGTGATTTAGGTGTTGGTTATAAATTTCTGCTGTGTCATTGCATGCTTCTATTCATGTCCGGCTTGTGATTTAGTTTGGTTAAAATTGCCACTACCCCGTTGCATGTCTATGTTCATGTCATGCTTGCGACTGAATTAAGGTTTGGTTACAATTATAAATGCTATTTAGGAACCTATCTATAAATTAGAATATGCTTGATTAATCAGATGCCATTGTCTTTGCTATATAGCTATTTGCTGCTAAATAAAATACATAACAAGATAATAACAGATTTCATTATAGTTGATTCATCATGAACAAACTATGCTACGCTCGAGTCATTGTGCCATCTTGTAATACTGCCTCAGTATGTGCTCTATTAAGTGTTAATTATGGCATGATTCATCTTTGTGTGGGTATGACACGATTTATCTATGTAGTTAGATATTTAATTTACTAATGAACAAATGGTACTCTTTCCATCTCCCCCCCCCCACCCTCCCTCTCACCTCATGATAACAGACCTCTAGTTTTCCCCCTCTCTTCTTGTATTTGATTATTTTATAGTTATAATTTATCATTTAATATAAGTAGCACAATAGTTTTCTCATGCATGATTGCACGTTGAGGTGAATATTTTTATGCCTGATTGCATGTTCGGGAGGCATGTTTACAAAGAGAGAAATGTGTTAGTGAAATCACTTGTTTAGTTATCAGAGTCACTCTGCATACAGCAATTTAGCTATGTGGCAGGACAAGATAACTTTCTATCCCCCTTGAGGTGGCCCCACGTGAGGGTTCTTATCCACCGTTGATTCCATGTATCGGACGAGTTGCATATAGAAAAAATCGCACGTGTAGCACTGCTCTTTAGTTATATATAGGATTGTTTAATGATTGCTATAACCTTTAACCAGTGCATTAAAAGATAGTTGTAAAATCAGATTAAATATTTCAGACAGGTCAGATGGGAAGTATGGCAACCAACTCGGATGTGGAGTATCTGCTCTCAAGCTCAAATGCTCCCTGATAAACAGTAAAATCACAAAAAATAGTAAAACAAATTTAAAAAAAATCTGATTTTGTGTGGTAAACTTTAACAAATGTTTTGTGTGCTTGCAAAAATTTATCATGAAAGAACATTCTTGAAAGTCATGGAAAAAAAACGATGCTTCAAAAATGCTACTCTCTGCTACACTTATTTTGGATCGGAGGGAGTATTTTTTTCAAAGCATTTTGGAGTGCTAAATTTTTTTTTTGCATGAATTCCACGAATATCATTTCATGATGAGATTTGTCAGGCATACAAAATATTTGTCAAAGTTTGGGCACAATTTTTTTTAGAATTCTTTGAATTTTTATTTCATTTTTTTTACAGTTCATCCTGAGCTCGTTTGAGCTCGGAAGCAGAAGATGAATTTCGAACCGACTCTTTTTTTTTTCTTCTTTTTTTGATTGACTGACATACATGCAAAGCCCTACCATATAATAGTAGTATCAAGTGGCGTCATGCCCATTGACTCCATTAATTCTAACCATTGCCTGCAAGCTGTGCGTGACGTGACATTGGCCTAGTGGTGCAATTGTTGCTATCTGCAACTTGTTTCGTTTGATAATACATCTCTCTACTTGTCGTCCTATATATCGGCCTGGGGCATTTAAGTGCCGCGTGTATGGTGATATGTCTGTTTCTCGTATCTATCTATAGAGATACTAAGCTCCCATGATTTGAAGCGTTCTGGTGTTTCGGGGGTTGTGGGGTCGCTGGGGACCCACATGTAAGAGGTTGTTTGTTGCTTAGTTTTATTTCTCTTTCTCTCTTTAATCTTTTACATATTTTAATTCATGAGCGCTTATTAAAATTTGTGAACATCAAAAACCATTTTTTTATTTTTTTTTTACATTTTTAGCTTCATTAATATTTATTACATTCACGGATATTTTTAAAGTTCACGGTCAGTTTTTAAGTTTGTGCACATTTTCTAAATTTGAGAACTTTTTAAATTTGCAAACAATTTTTGAAATCCAATATATTTTAAATTCATGAACATTTTATGAAATTCATGGTTTTGTAAATTCACAACATTTTTTAAAATCCTTGAAAATAGTTTAATTAAACTAATTTTTTTAAATAAAAAATTGTCGACTTTTCTGAGCTAGCAATGGGGCGAGCAGAAAAAAAGCTAACCGAGTGAGAGGAGTAGGGACTCAAGCTGAGCAAGCGAGAGCTCGTGGGCCAACCCATGTGTCGGTACCAAAACCGGCAGATCTCGGGTAGGGGGTCCGAACTATGGGTCAAGGAGCCAATGGTAACAGAGAGCGTAGAGACAGCGATTTACCCAGGTTCGGGCCCTCTCGAGGAGGTAAAACCCTACGTCCTGCTTAATTGTATTGATATGATTGTATGAAGGTTACAGAGTTGATCTACCTCGAGATCAGATGGGCTAAACCCTAGATTATGTGTCTCTCCCCTACGGACTAAACCTCCTGGTTTATATAGACACCAGGGGGGCCCTAGGGTTACATATGGTCGGTTACCATCAGGGATAAACATGCCGGTTATGCCATCTATTCCTTGGAGGAGACGCCAAGACTTCAGAGATTTCCTTCTATCATACGGGGTCGTCCACAATCCAGCCTTCCATCGACGTGTAGAGAGCGGCCCACCAGTCCGGCCCATGAGAGATAGGCCGGCAGCCCGAGTACCCCCTAGTCCGGGACACCCTCAGTAGCCCCCGAACTAGTCTTCGAAGCCGAGGTAGATGCCGAACACCATCGGCTTCGTGGACCAGTTCACTTTCCTCCATGACACCGGTAACAGGCCTGTATTACTCCGAGTTGTATTTTCAAGCATTATCCGGTCATGTATGCGCCGAACTGTATCTTGGTAACGAAGTATAATAATAACTTAGCCCCGAAGGTTAGCCGCTTCGGCGTGAACAGTGTTCTCATCTGACAACTTTTACCGAAGGGTCACACATTGCCACGACCGCAAGTTGGTTTATGACAAACTCGATTCGCGGTTCGAGGTGGTTCTCATTGGCTTGTTTCATCGATATGGAGATCGTGTCCTGTTTTCAAGGGATATAATCAATAATCCGCCTCACCCGACGCGCGCATAATGGCACGGTTATACGGGGAAGCGGCGAGGACTGCGGCGCCGTAAAGGGACCGTGGGTTTTACAACCCATAAAAGGGGCACAATCCTTGTTTCGGTCGCACGCTCTCATTCCCCCTTTCGCCATTGCCTTCCCCGTCTCCTGAGCTCCAACACCCAGATCTGCTCTCCCTCCCAAGAACCTTTCCATCCACCCGCCTAATCCGGTAATGGCGGGTTCCGGGTCCAAGGGCAAGTGTGAGGCGTCCGTCGTCACCGAAAGCGCCATCTTGGAGTTGAAGGGCGTGGGATATCTCCCTGCTGACGTAGCCCATCATGCTCCAGAGGCCGGCCAGGCCGTCCCCACGCCGCGACCGGGCGAAAGGGTGGTGTTCGTCCCCCACTTCCTCCGAGGCTTAGGATTTCCCCTTCACCCCTTCGTCAGGGGTCTTATGTTCTTTTACGGGCTTGACTTCCACGATCTCGCGCCGAATTCCTTTCTACATATCTCGGCCTTCATCATCATCTGTGAAGCCTTTCTCCAAATCCGGCCACACTTCGCCCTGTGGCTGAAGGTCTTCAACATCAAGCCAAAAATCGTCGACGGCCAACAAGCGGACTGCGGGGGTGCTATGGTCAGCAAACTCCCCCGAGTGGAATGGCCAGAGGGCACCTTCATCGAGACCGTCAAGGTTTGGCAGAGGGAATGGTTTTACATCACCGAGCCGAGGAGCGCGGGTTGGGGGGCGATTTCGGCCTTCCGATCCGGACCCCCTACGAGGTTGGTCTCATGGACCAAGAAAGGCCTCGACTGGGGGGTAAACACGGAGGTGGAGCAGCTACAGCAACGAATTGCCAAGATGATAGGGAGAGGCGTCGAGCTGCCCAACATGGTCCAGATCATGCTCGGCCGTCGAATACTCCCATGCCAGGATAGGGGCTCCCCCGTGTGGGCCTACAAGCCTGAAGACCCGGCCACCGTGCGCAACTTCTTCCGCACCACCCACGCCCAGCTATGGAGAACGCTGTTCAAGCCGCAGAAGGACTGTTCGGCCGAGGGAGAGGACATCGGACTTGACGCCGCAAACCCCCCACGGGAGGTATGACTAAGTTTGTTCTTGTATCCGAACTACTTCCCTTTAATAAGGTACTCAGCTTCTTGACTTCTCATCCACAGAAATGGCTGAAGAAGGCCCAGCGGATTGACAGTCCGGCGCCGCTACCAGAAGGACCCAGGACGCCCCTCCTGACGGCCATGTTGGCCATGGAGCCGTACGAGGTGCCGGAAAGGAAGGAGAAGAAGAAGCAACAGGGGGAGGCCAGAGAGAGCCTCCGCTCCCGAAGACCCCCGGGTGCTAGATCCGGGGACACCAATGCTCCCTCCGTGCAAGAGGAGGAGAAGGAGCAAGGAGAGGACGGGGAGGAGGACGATTCCTCCCGAACAGGGAAGAGGGTGGCGTCCGAGGATGCCGAGGAGGAGCCTCCTCGACCCGCTCCCAAAAGACCGTGCAAGGCCAAGGTAGCCTTCTCCGGCGATAGCTCGGCTTCTGCCGAGGACTCTGAGGCCTCAGAAGAGGTTCCTCGGAAAATTCCCAGGGCCAAACCGCAGGCCCAAAGGTATGCGTTCTAGCAACTACCTGAGCGTCTTTAGCCGAACTGGGATGATACTGATCAAGTTTCCATGTGCAACTTTGCAGTCCGCTGCGCGATCTCCCCGCCGACCGAGTTTCGGAGGGGGATTCTCCACCGGCGGCGCTAGCGGAGAGCGGCACTGGATCCCGCGCCTCGCCTCCCCAATCGTGAAGGAAACCGAGGAGGTCCTGTCGAGGAGGACCCCTCCCATGCCACACACAGGGGAAGGAGGCGATACTATCATGGCCGAGGTGAATACCTCGGTCGCCGAAGACCAGGAGGGGGAGGGGCCCTCTGATGAACGAAAGGGAGGAGCTCGGACGAACCGAGCTCTCTCCGAGGACCACTCCAGAGACGTCAAGGCGTCCCGAGTCCGGTGCTCCGGACTTGGAGAAGGAAGGAGCCGGAGTACCACCGCCACCCCCGCCTGCCCAAGAGCAGGCATCGACCAGGTGGCCGGACGAGATGGAGGATGATGTAACCAGCTCCTCCATCGCTGAAGAGCACCGTGCACTTATGGGCGCGGTGTTACAGAGTATTCGGTCTGTGGATAACGGACTGAAGGAGGCTTTTAGTGGTCTTCTGACCGGCTTCAAGGTGAGCGAAGTAATGCTTTTTCCTTAGGAAAATTCATTTGTGCAAATATATAGCCTCATACATAGTAGCCCCCGAGACTCTGACCGGCTGAGAAAAGCCGGTCGGAGGATCAAAAATCGACATCTCGGATACTAATGGGTGCAAAATAATGCGCAGGCATCATCCTCGGCCGCAGCTGCCAACGCCGAAGAGTTGGCCGAGCTGAATCGGAAGCTAAAGAGCTCCGAGGACGATCTGAGCCTGGTGAACAAGAGGTTCGATGAGGCGCAAGGTAAGGCCGAGTTGTGATAGTGAATATAGCCGCAGATTTGAAGCAGTATTCGATGCATCCTAATGGAGATAACCGATTGAACTGCAGCTGCCGCCGCGGAGGTCGAAAGCCTCAAGGCCGCACTGAGGACAGCTCAGGCGGACGCGGCGACGCAAAAGTCTGCAGCCGAACAGGCAGCTGCCGAGCTGGTGGCGCTGAGAACCACGAGGCCAGGGTGCAGGAAGTGCAGCAGGAGCTCGGGTATGCCGTCACAAGATGTGAGGCCCTCGAGCAAAAGAATAAGGAGCAGGCCGCCGAGCTGACCTCGTTAGCAGCGGTGGCTAAGGAAGCGCGGACAGAGGCGCGCGGTTACCAAGAAGAGCTCTGCCAATTCAGGCTGATCGCGGACGGTAAGCCTTACTTGTTACAATGTGTCTTTGGAGGTAACAGGTTCGCGTTGCTCACGCGGGTATGGCGTTCCGCAGGCGCCTTTGCGGACCTCCCGAAGAGTGCGGCGGATGCGGCGAGGTTCTTCGCCGGCCAGGAGGGTTGGGCCGAGCAGAGGCTTTTCTGGGCGCAATTTCAAGCGCCCGAACACCCTCCCCTCCTCAACAACCAGATGAAACAGCTAATGGAGCTGCATCGGATGGCGAAGCCGGTGATGAAGGACCTCTGCATCAAACTATGGCCGTCGGAGCCGCTGCCGAGCAGCTACTTCGATCTGGTGCAGAGGCTGTTCGGCGCTCCTGCTCAGGTCGATGGCTGGAAGTGCTCCACATGTATCGAGGGTGCTCGGATGGCCTTCGGCAAGACAATGGTACATTGGCCGAAGCTAAAACCCGCTGAGATAGCCACCGGACCTCCGCCGCCAGGGAAAGAGCATAGGCGTCCCGAGCAGTATTTTCCAGCCGTGATGGACGGTGCTCGGGCAGTAGATGCCCAATGCCCAAAAGATGTAATGTATGAGTAGATGTAGTTTCCTTGTAACCAAGGAGTTGAAACTTTTGCATTATTGTAGTGCAAGTGATCGGCTACGGTTATAGTGCCGGATTAATTTTGACTCCTGTGCTGCCGATTTGAAACTGAAAGTTACCAGTCGTCGGCTTCAGCCCCCTGGCAGATACTGCATGGGGTGTTTTCTCGTAATACGTGAACCCTTAGCCGACGTCTCGGCGCCCGGGGGCGGTTGTATGTACGGAAAACCAGGCAATCAGACTATGTGGTTTTAGGGCTTTCACTTGGCCAGAGGAGCTTGACGGTGGGGGCCGGTGACGAGCCCCTGGTGTTTGTGATATTCGGACGAGCCGCGGTTGATACCATCATCACATGGTTTCTGTGACAGAGAACCCTTCGTATGACACGGACTAACCTCCAACGATTTTAGGCTAACGCCAGTCATCGGATCGCCGACCAGTTCTCGCTTATTGGGACAGTCGGTTTTCGGCTTTCTCCACTGAGGTACTTGACCAGGCGAGCTAGAAGTACAATCGCAGTGGTTCTCCCTTTACCCTCTTAGCCGAACAATGCGGAACGTAAGAGGGTAAACACAGGAGCCGGGCAACCCAACTACTGACCAAAGACGCAATTCGGAACTGATTCATATAATGCAATATCCGTGACACCGAGCACATGAAAAAAAGAGAAGTGCCGGTATAAAGTTTTAAGGCAAGATCTATGGTCGAGCCCCCGGTCTATTAGCCGGTTTAAAATAAATGTATCGTGATAGTTTACTTCGGCGGAAAAAGGTGGAGAGGAACGTGAATGACTGCACGAGTATACCATAAAGTGGTCTTTACTTCCTTTGAATGTGTGACGTCCCACCGTACAATCCGTATTGCCGAAGTAGTTTAAATAGATACTTTATAGGAATGTATATATTGAGAGTAAAGGTTTACACAGGGCTTCCATGAGTGGCTTGACGTCCCTACTACGCCCTGCTGCACGTCTGCGCCTTTGCTCGTCAAGAAGCTGTCGCGGCAGCGAAGCTGTCCGCCGTGTATTCGGCGGAAGTAGTAATCTTTGGCGGGCGAGCCCTTGAAAAAGGGTTTTGAGAAGTCGCCGTGGTATATCAGCTGGACGCTGATCGGGCCCTAGATGGTGCCCATTGTTGATGTCGATTTGAAGACATTTGGTGGCCATTGGTCGGTCGAACCGAGCTCTGGACCTTTTGTTTGCTATGTCCCCACAACTGCCCATGGAATTTTGAGCGCGAAATTGTGTACTCGAGGTACGTATTTTGCGACTAGGTGGGCCGTGCTGTGGGGCGCGTATCCCTATTTGGGTAGAGCATGGGAGCGCGCCGGGACCGAGGCTGCAGCTCGGGAGCGCTTGACAGTGGACTGGGATTGCGACGCCTCTTCGGCAGCTTGGACTTCGGCGGCGAGAGCCGCAGTGTGTTCCTCTGTTCGGAGTGAGCGCTCGGTATTACCGTTAATGGTAATAACGCCCCTTGGTCCTGGCATCTTCAACTTCAGGTACGCATAGTGCGGGACGGCGTTAAAGCGAGCGAAGGCGGTCCGTCCGAGGAGTGCGTGATAACCACTGCGGAAAGGAACGATATCGAAGATCAAGTCCTCGACGCGGAAGTTGTCGGGCGAGCCGAAGACTACTTCCAAAGTCACGGATCCTGAGCAGCGTGCCTCGACGCCTGGTATTACACCTTTAAAGGTGGTGTTGCTGGGTTTGATCCTTGACGGGTCGATCCCCATCTTCCTCACTGTATCTGCGTAAAGCAGGTTAAGACTGCTACCTCCGTCCATCAGGACTCTAGTGAGGTGAAATCCATCCACGATGGGGTCAAGTACCAGAGCCGCCGTTCCTCCATGGCGTATACTGGTCGGATGATCTCGACGGTCGAAAGTGATCGGGCAAGCCGACCAAAGGTTGAATTTCGGGGCTACCGGCTCTAAGGCGTAAACATCCCGAAGCGCGCGTTTCCGCTCCTTCTTTGGTATATGCGTGACGTAGATCATGTTCACGGTTTTGACCTCCGGAGGGAACTGTTTTTGGCCTCCATTGTTCGGCCCGCGAGGTTCGTCGTCGTCCTCACTGCGGGGGCCCTTGCCCTGTTCTTCGGCTGTGGCCTTGCCGGCCTGCTTGATTACCCAACAGTGACGGTTGGTTTGGTTAGCTGGCTTGTCGGGGGTGCCGTGAATCTGGCAGGGCCTATCCAATATTCTGTCCAGCGCAGACGGGCCATCTTGGTTCCCTTTAGAGGGTTTTTTCTGATGTCCCGATTTCGAGCCGCTGAATCCGGCGTTCACCGCTGCGTCATCGGATTCACTGCCGTTGTTTGAGTGTCGGCGCTTGTTGTTCCTATTGCGCCGGGGTTTGCCATTCCCGTCCCGGGTCTCTGAAGTACCGGGGTCTTCGGGGTGGTTGCTTCGACGAGCTAACCAGCTATCCTCACCCACGCAAAAGCTGGTCATGAGAGAAGTAAGGGCCGACATTGTTCTTGGCTTGTCTTGGCCGAGCTGGCGAGCGAGCCACTCGTCCCTGATACTGTGTTTGAATGCCGCAATTGCTTCGGCGTACGGACAGTCGACGATCTGGTTCTTCTTGGTCAAGAACCGGTTCCAGAATTGCCGGGCTGACTCTCCGGGCTGTTGGATAACATGGCTCAGGTCATCGGCGTCCGGTGGTCGAACGTAGGTGCCCTGAAAGTTAGCTCGGAATGCATCTTCGAGTTCTTCCCAGCTTCCGATGGAGTTTTCGGGTAGGCTGTTCAGCCAATGCCTAGCCGGTCCCTTAAGTTTCAGTGGTAAGTACTTGATAGCATGGAGATCATCTCCTCGAGCCATATGAATGTGGAGAAGAAAATCTGCAATCCACACAGCTGGGTCAGTTGTCCCATCATAGGATTCTATATTAACGGGTTTAAACCCCTCGGGGAACTGATGCTGCATCACCTCGTCAGTAAAACACATTGGGTGTGCGGCGCCCCTGGCCCGGGCCGCATCGCATCGAAGATCAGTTGTCATCCGGGCCCGGTGCTGATCCCGAGCCCTGTCGTTTCTATCGCGCCAGGCCTGGTATCTGTCCCATCCAGCAGGTGCGCATCCTATGGGTCCATAGATGGACCTCGACTGAATCGCTCGTGTGTTCAGGTCGTGGCGCATATCGTATTGGTCATCCGGTTGAACCGGGTCTTTGCCTGCTCGACGAGAAGGCACGAGTGGGTATTCGGCTTCCCTGGCCGTCCTATCCCGTCCTCGAGGGGGCACGGGTGGGAGTTTGGCTTCTCCGGCTGCTCTATTTCGTCCTCGAGGGGGCGCGGGTGGGTATTCAGCTTCTCCAGCCGTTCTATCCCGTCCTCGAGGGGGCGCGGGTGGGAGCTCGGTTTCCACAGCCGGCCTATCTCATCCTCGAGGGGGCCGGTCGGGCTGGTCTGCGTAAGTTCGTCTGGGAGGTACGGGCTCGAATGCCTCATCCTCGAATTCTGGAAGGAGGCGCCGCCGCGGGTAACTCCTATATTGGCCCTGACGTTGATCGTCGAGGCCTTCTTCGGCGGCTAGGACCATCGTCCATCTATCGTTGACTGTATCTTGCTCGGCCCTGAGCTGTTGTTGTTTCATCTTTAAGCTTCGGGCAGTGGCAATGAGTTGCCGCTTGAATGTTTCTTGTGCCAGGGGATCCTCTGGGACGATAAAGTCCTCGGGTCCGAGGCTATCTTCCTCTTCGGATGGGGGGAGGTAATTACTGTCCTCGGAATCATCGAGGTCCTCGGGGTCACCCTGGTCCTCATGCCCTTCAGGGGTGTCAGGTCGTTGCTCGGGCGTGTTGTCGCCGAGCTCCCCCAAATTATCCGGAGTCTCGTTAGCTCCGGTGTCGTTTGTGTCTATGTGATTTTCCTTGCCCTTCCCCCGCCCTCTGGCTCGCCGTCGTCGGCGTCTGGGTGGTTCTTCGGTGGTGTCGTCGCCGCCTTTGTTGGTTGTGTCACCGTCCTTCACGGGGGTGTCAACCATGTAGACGTCATAAGTGGAGGTGGCGGTCCACTTTCCGGTATTTGTAGTGGCAAGGACGGTGTGCGTGGAGGGCGGGACGTCCATGTCCTCGTCCATGTAGTCAGCCTCCTCGGAGGCGTAGTCCAGCATGTCGGTTAAATCTTCGACAGTGGCTACCAAGTGGGTGGTGGGTGGGACGCAAAATTCCCCGCGGCCGGCATCCTGTCCGGCCTGCTCCTGGTCCGAGGACGGGCCGTCCGCGATATTTATCATCTGGATCCGGTCCAGCATCTCACTTAAAATCGAGGGATCCACCGGATCCATGTTCGGTTGGTCCCTGGAGTTGAGCTCCGGCGCGTCGTTAACGGGAGTGTGCTCGGCCAAGGGTGACCCCTGGTTCTCCGGCGCCGGGGTTGGAGTCAAACTCAAGGTCAGGTCCGATCCGAGGCCCGCCCCGAGGACTGGGGCGGGGAAGGGATCCGAAGTCAAGGCCTCGGGGTTGGTGGGTTCCTCGGGTGAGGCCGAGAACCCAGTGAAGATCAGATCGCCTCGAGCGTCGGCGACGAACTGAAGGCCGCCGAACCTGATTTCCTGCTCGGGGGCGAAGCTGCCGACCTGGTCGAGGTGACCGGTCGGATCGGTGTATAACACGATACTGCCGAACGCGAAGAGCTGGCCGGGGACGAAGATGTCCCTGCTACGAACTCCGTTGCTGAAGAGAAGAGCTGTCCGAGGACGATGATATCCCCGCTGCAGATTCCATTGCTGAAGAACTGTCCGGGGACGGCAAGCCATTGATCCTTGGCGACCCACGACGGGACTCTCAATGAAAGCACCAATGTCGGTACCAAAACCGGCAGATCTCGGATAGGGGGTCCGAACTATGGGTCAAGGAGCCAATGGTAACAGAGAGCGTAGATACAGCGATTTACCCAGGTTCGGGCCCTCTCGAGGAGGTAAAACCCTACGTCCTGCTTGATTGTATTGATATGATTGTATGAAAGTTACAGAGTTGATCTACCTCGAGATCAGATTGGCTAAACCCTAGATTATGTGTCTCTCCCCTACGGACTAAACCTCCTGGTTTATATAGACACCAGGGGGGCCCTAGGGTTACATATGGTCGGTTACCATCAGGGATAAACATGCCGGTTATGCCATCTATTCCTTGGAGGAGACGCCAAGACTTCAGAGATTTCCTTCTATCATACGGGGTCGTCCACAATCCAGCCTTCCATCGACGTGTAGAGAGCGGCCCACTAGTCCGATCCATGAGAGATAGGCCGGCAGCCCGAGTACCCCCTAGTCCGGGACACCCTCACCATGTGAGTGTTATAGCAGCAATTCCATGATTTTAGCGTGGAATAGGAGCTCTCAAGAAGCTCAAACGACCACCACCGGCTGGCACCGAGACCGAAACGTGTAAAGACACCACAACCACGCACCAAACAACTCCATTCTCCTCTAGGAACAAATACTATCTTCAACAAGAGCCTGACATGATATACAAATGAAAAAACACCTTCAGAAAATAATTCAAACACAAGTCAACATAGATAAAATCCAAACAAAACAACTGGCCGCAACAATCTACTAAATATAAAAGAATTAATCCCACAAGCGAAGAACGGCGCGGCAAATTGCGCGTTAGCCTCTAGTTTTAATTCGTACCTAGCAGGAGCTTCTGCCGTGACGTTTACTACTCATGCATGAAGATAGTTTGCACTCCAGGTTCCGAAATATGTTTCTTTCCCGTGAGAATAATTTTAAATAAATGTGATGCTAACATGGATGTTGACGACCACATGCTCTCGCATGGACAAATAATTTAACTACTAATACGAGTATACGACATGGAGTGGGCACACGAGAAGTGCGTTAACATGGATCTAGAGTTCGATAGCGTATCCGGTGTGTTGCCCCGGTCTAATTCGTCTGCGGCAATGGCTTCGCCTCTCCACCTTGGAAGTCCGTAAAGCTGCATATCAACGATAGAGCCGCGTTGAGCTCGGGTGAGGAGATGGTCCGTCATTTTTTTTCTTTGATGACTGATGTGGTGGTGCCGGAGGCAGGTGACGGCCGATGGTGTCAAGCTCAGGGGATTTTTCGGTCTTGATTATAACTTCCTTTTTTGGCGGGTGTTTCTTTGTGCAAAGTCTAGCGTTCTGTTGTCTTTCAGTCTTATCAGGTTGGTGTTTACATGGCTTGTACTATGATCCTTATGATATAAATGAAACACGTATTACCTTGAAAAAAAACGCGCTTGTACACCTTCCTAGATAACAAGTACTACTAAATATAGTATATAAACAAGTACTAAATAGAGTATATTATTAGTTTTAGAAAGCTGGTAATGATTTTAAATAATGAATACGACGTAGACTCACACCACTACGTACACAAATACACATGTGATTTTATCCGGTGGAATCTGTGTACCTCCACTATTATATGCTCCTAGCCATTCAATTCCATGTTGACCACATATATAAGAAAATTGTTTACGATTGTAAAGTACTTCTTATGTCTAGGTTTATTGGAGCCCCTCGCATTTTGGATCAAATGTTGACCATTTGTATGACTAACAAAATATTATGTATATGCCACAAAAAGGTATACTATAGGATTTATATTCAGAAGAGGATTCTCACGATGCAATTTTTGTGGCACATGATCAAAATTGACACACAATACGAGGGTTCCAATAAACCCGGACAGAGGGAGTAAAAATATTACTGTTAGATTTTTCTTGAACAATGTTTTCATAACATATACATGCATACCTATAAAATACTAACAATCAGATACAATATACACGAGAGAACACATCAATAATGTCTAGGAAACAATCTGTATTGAAGTGAACATTAAATGATGTTCAAAATATTCTTAATTAGAGTGGTCACAAATATACTAAAATTTTCATACTTTGATTGAAATACACTAAATGTTTGAGAATCAAACATATTGTTTGATGATTAGATGGTGGCTGTACCCCCTCTCGTACCCCCAGTCCACCAGGCCCAGGGATAAAACCACAATGGTTGGATGGTTTGGCGCCCTGTGTGTCTCATTAAGTTATAATATTCTTTCAATGTGATGCGAGGTGAAACATCCTTTGAAATTTCACAACTCCAACTTCAGCATGTATGCGCGTGTGATGGTGGTTTTTGTGCCTATATCCGTCTATATTGTACTCGGTGTTTAAAAAAAGACATCTTAGACGGTCGGTTCAAAATAAAACAGTCCATAAAGTTCATAAAGTAGAAATGATAGTTTGGAATATATATTTTTTGAATAGTTTGGATTGCTTACCACATGTGTCACATGGTAGCCAAGTTTGGATTTGAGGGACACGATAGAATGGTAGGCTATCCGCGGACCCATCTGAATATGTCCGTGGACATTTGTTGATGTTCATTCGATGTGAAGACAACGTTGTTAGGGCATCTCCAACACTGATGCGGGAGCCTGCTGTCCAAAGCTAGTCGCATATTTCCGGTTACATTTCAAACGCAATTTAACAAAATTGATCAAATTGGATGCAAACTCACACAAACCAGACGATATTCATTTAAACTTGGATGATTTTTACATAAAACCACACGATATTTCGTCCGGTGAACGAAAAACCTTGAAAAAAAACTAACCCTATACTACCCTATACTTGATGGTGACCTCATAGGCCATGCTGGGCTGGCCGGCGGCTCCTCCGTCATCATCGCCGTCGCCGTTGTCGGAGTCTTCGGAGTCGGGCTTCAGGCGGTGGAAAGGCGCGGCGTCACGGCAGGGCTTTGTCGCTCGCGGATTATTTTCTCCACTTGCATCTGCGCCATGCACGGTGCGACCGCAGCCACCGAGGACGTGGGCTGGGGGAGAGGGCGGCGGGCCTTGGAAGAGGCATCGGTGGCGGCGGACTCGCGAAGAGACCACTCCTAGCCATACTTGGTCATCTCCTCCTCGAGGCGGCGGAGATGGCACTTGCTCCATCTACTGCTCGTACTCCGCGTCAGTCACGGCGTACACCGCGTCCTGCGTCGCCGGCTGCTGCCGCGGTGGCTGGTCCTCCTCGTCGCGAGTGGAGATGACGATCTCCTCCTTCGCGGAGGAGCCGGCCGCCGATGAAGACGACGGCCCCGGAGTGCGAGGGTGGCGTCGCCACGACCCTCCGGAACCGCCGCTTGCCGGTGCCAAGGCCTATGACTTGCCCATCGCCGGATCGCCCGAGTTGTAGAGGAAGAGGGGAGGTGAAGACAGAAGTGCTGAGCGATGTTGTGAGTATGATGTGGACGGCGCCGGAGCACGGCTTATAAAACCTCGGCCAGGCCATGCGAACGGACGGTCAGCCACTTTAATGTGGCGCAGCGGCCGGAGTTGGTTCCTCCGGAAGTTGCGTCCGCATTGAAGGGGCGTCTCCCGAGAGGTCGCTTCGGTCAGCGCCGCCCTCCCGTCCGGTCACATCACGCGACATCAATGCTGACTGTACCGTGCTCTGGGCCGGCATTGATGCGGCGCGTGCATCGGACGGAAAGCGCAGGAAAGGCGGATGTTTTTTTGTGTGGTCCAGGTTAGTCACACGCGGGCATGACAGCTGTCCGGACTCCCGAAAGCCCCCCTCCCTCCACTTTGTTTCCAGTTTTCGGAAAAAATCGCATCCGGACTGGTCGGTGGACCGATGCAGGCCCGCGTTGGATGACAAAACACGTCCGGACCGCGCGATCCGGATGTCCGCGTTGGAGATGCCCTTAGAGCTTCTACAGCCGAGCGCTCCAAACCCGCCTCAAACGCCCAGGCGGACGGTCCGGTCAGTGACCGATCACAAAAAAGCGACCCACACGGGCCTCAAACGCCCGGGCTGACTGGCACCCCTCATATCCATCCCAAATCTGGGGCGGATGTGGGGGCGCCCGGGCATGCCCGGGCACGTCTGCCATGTCAGACCCGGCCCACGCTGGCCCACTGCTACTTGTAGACTGCGTTGGTATTTCTTCGAAGAGGAGAGGATGATGCAGTATAGTAGAGATAAGTATTTTCCTCAGTTAAGAACCAAGGTTATCAATCCAATAGGAGAACCAAGCAAAATTCTATTAAATGCACCTGCACACACATGAGCAAACACTTGCACCCAACGCAAATAAGAGGGTTGTCAATCCTCTTAGCAGTTATTTGCAAGGATTAAATCTTATACAGATAAATAGATAAACTAAAATACTAAATAAAATAAAAGTAAATAAATTGCAGCAAGGTATTTTTAGGTTTTTTATATATGATAAGGTAGACCCGGGGGCCATAGTTTTCACTAGAGGCTTCTCTCTTGAACGCATAGCATACTATGGGTAAACAAATTACTGTTGGGCAATTGATAGAAAAACAAATAATTATGACGGATTCATGGCAATGACCATGTATATAGGCATCACGTTCAAGACAAGTAGACCGACTCATGCATGCATCTACTACTATTACTCCACCCATCAACCGCTATCCAGCATGCATCTAAGGTATTAAGTATGAAACAGAGTACCGCCTTAAGCAAGATGACATGATGTAGACAAAGTAAACTCAAGCAATATGATTAAACCCCATCTTTTTATCCTTAATGGCAACAATACAAATACGTGTCATTGTAGGGGAACGCGACAGAAAACAAAAAAATTTGGTACAGCGAGCACGCCCAGGACCACTATGGAGATGTCATACAGGGTTTGATCTGATCCGTACCGACTCGTAGCGCAGCGGAAGAAGAGTCGGTGTAGATCGTCGGTGCAGATCCCCGCAGCTAGGATTTACAACCTCCCAACCGCGAGGATGTACTCCCTCGTCGAACAGCCCTTCGGGAGGCGGTCGGACAGTCCCTCGGACGATGTCACGGACAGCCCTTCGGGAGGACCCTCGAAACTCGAACAGAAACTCGGACAGCCCTTCGGGAGGACCCCCGAAACTCGAACGGTAACTCAGACAGTCCTTCGGGAGGACACTCGAACAGCCCCTTGGGCAAAAGATCGAAAGTACGACCTCTCTACGGGGTTGCACACATACGGTGTCAGCTATCCGGCAGGGCTTCGCCGTCCAGAACTAGTTCCTGCCAGAACCTAGACAGCCTTTCGGCTCTACGAAACTATTTCGCTGGGAGGGAGAGAGAAGCCAGACAAGTCTATGGCATGTGTATGAGAGCAAGGATGAGTGTGGAGAGCACCCCCTCCACCTCTATTTATAGGAAAGCCAAGGGGTAAAGTTGGCATACAAAAATACCAAAAGTACCCCCACTTTATGTCTTACATAAAAGAATAAAAGCAAAAAGGGATGGCATGTGGAGCTCCAAGGAGCACCACCCCCTTTGGCCGGCCACCCCTTGGGGGTCCCCCCATGAGGGGCTTCCTTGGCCCCCAAGCCCTTCTAGAAGCCTTTTGGAAATATCCCAAAAGGTGGCTTTCCAAAAAATATCCATAAAGTGATTTTCACTATTCACAGAGACAATTTTCCGCGACCGTTAAATCCGAAAATATTTCTGTGGGTCTTAGAATAATTCCAGTACCCACTAAAATGATTTTGGATTCGTTCCGAAACAATTTCGAATTAGTGATTTTCATCTGCGAAAAGCAACCAAACCGGTTCCGGCATCTCCGAAACATTTTCGGTTTTTGTCCCGGAAAAATCCCAGAAGTTACCAGAACAATTCTGGTACCCTCCAAGAATTTCCAGGCATGTGCCGAAACCAATTTGACTTAATGGTATCCCCTGAAACAACTTTTCAGTTTTACCGGAACTATTCCGATGTCCTCTCCGGAACATTTCCGTTGCGTCCGAAACTTTTCTGGTGATTTTCTCTCAGACTCCCCATCTAGTATTCAGCAGATAGATGACCCTTAAGCGTGTGACCCTATAGGTTCGGTGAAGTATAGACATGACCCGGAACACTTTCCGATCAATGATCAACATCGGAGCCGTGGACACCCATATTGACCCCTATACCCACACGAATGAATATTCGAGTGAACCTCCAGTTGTCGTGTGCTATTCCTGTTGCTTCGTGATATGTCACAAACACCCGAGGTGAGATTTATCTGCATCCCCGTGGATCAACAACTTGTCCACCATGCAAGTTGCCTCGTTACCGGTTTTGTTCTCTTTTCTCGTTTCCGTGTTCCGGCATCCCAGTGATCAAATCACAATGTGTCTGGCCAGACGATGATGGATGCCGTAACACCGAGAGGGCCCGAAAATATCTCTCCATCGTCGGAGGAGCAAATCCCAATCTTGAGCTATCTCGTTACTTGTCATACTTTTATGTGAACCCGTAAGCCGCCGTAATAGCCACCCAGTTACGGATGACGTTTAACAAACCCCAAAGTTCACGAAGCAAGTACGAAGGAACTCCAAACTCTCATGGTCTATGGAATTATGCAAACATTAACTATCTCTGTGTTATTAACCATTAACTTGTGACGAATGTATCTCATAGCATAACATCAATTCGGGTCGATTCAACACAAGTGTTCTCCTAACATTGTGCCCTCAAAATTGCCGGCATAGTCATGCCCATGATCAGGAAAACATAATCATCATGCAATACTTGAGCCAGTCTTAGAGGCAAGACTAGGAATACATTTTACCGTTTATTATACCACACGTGCATATGAGTTTCCCTCCGAGCCTCGTGGTTATTGTAGACTCGAGAATCATTGCAGTTATAGCATGGAACATAAACATTCATTACAAACTCGGAGATACAAAATAACTGTTATTACTGCCTCTAGGGCATATCTCCTACAGACTCCCACTTGCACTAGAGTCATAATCCAGTTACATGGCTTCCCTAACACCAATGGCTATCCGGTGCTGCTCATGCTTTGCTCGTGGTAGAGGCTTTGTCATCGGGTCTGACACGTTCAGATCCGTGTGAACTTTGCGTACTTTCACTAAACCCGCTTCGACATGATGTCGAATGAGTTTATATTTGCGTTCAATATGTCTTGTCTTATGGTGCGAACTTGGCTCCCTTGCCTGAGCCACGGCGCCACTATTATCACAATAGATCTCCACCGGGTCCAAAGCACTTGGAACCACACCAAGGTCTTCAAGAAATTGCTTGATCCATACCGCCTCCTTGGAGGCTTCTGAAGCAGCAACATATTCCGCCTCCATCGTAGAATCCGCCACAGTATTTTGTTTGGAACTTTTCCAATCAACTGCGCCGCCGTTCAATATGAAAACATAGCCTGATTGAGATTTGAAGTCATCTGGGTCAGTCATGAAGCCTGCATCAGTGTAACCACTTACAATGAGCTCTTCATCACCTCCGTACACAAGGAGTAAATCCTTGGTCCTTCTGAGGTACTTAAGAATACCCTTGACTGCGGCCCAGTGTTCCAATCCTGGATCACTTTGGTACCGGCTGCTAACACTTAGCGCATAGGAAACATCCGGTCTTGTACATAGCATGGCATACATAATAGAATCAACTGCCAAGGCATATGGAACATCATTCATCTGTACTCGCTCATCGAGAGTCCGAGGACACTGATTCTTGCAAAGCACTGTGCCAGGTGACATGGGGAGTAGGCCTTTCTTGGAGTTCTCCATGTTGAACCTTTTCAACACCTTGTAAATGTACGTGCTTTGGCTAAGCGCTATCAGACGTTTTGATCTATCTCTATAGATTCTAATGCCCAATACATATGCCGCTTCGCCTAAGTATTTCATTGAAAAACTTTTCTTCAATGAGTCTTTTATTTCGCTAAGAAAATTCACGTCATTTCCAATCAACAATATGTCATCCACATATAAGATTAGAAATGCTTTTGCGCTCCCACTAAACTTCTTGTAAACACAAGATTCTTCGTCATTCCTGATGAAGCCAAACTATTTGACCACTTCATCAAAACGAATGTTCCAGCTCCTTGACGCTTGCTTCAGACCATAAATGGCTTTTTGAAGTTTGCATACCTTTCGAGCATCCTTATGAACGACAAAACCTTCTGGCTGTATCATGTATACATCCTCTTTGAGGTTTCCATTTAGGAAAGCCATTTTGACGTCCATCTGCCATATTTCATAATCGAAATAAGCAACAATTGCTAGTAATATCCGAACAGACCTAAGCATAGCTACGGGCGAGAAAGTCTCGTCGTAGTCCACTCCTGGAACTTGCGTGAACCCTTTCGCGACAAGTCTAGCTTTGTGGATAGTAATGTTACCATCCGCGTCCGTCTTTCTTTTGAAAATCCATTTACAACCAATGGGCTTTACGCCTTCTGGAAGTTCTTCCAAGTTCCAAACTTGGTTTTCGTACATGGATTCCATCTCGAATTTCATGGCCTTGTGCCATTCCCTTGAGCTGGGCCCTGCCATCGCTTCCTTGTAGTGCGCAGGTTCATCGTCTTCAAGAATGGAGATTTCATTATGAGAACACTCAGGTGGCTGGATAGCCCTACCTGATCTGCGCGGTTCAGTTACAATATTGTCTGAAGTTTCTGCATCACATGCGACAACTTCCGGCTCGGTTGTAGGGATAATTAGCGGAATTTCTTCCGGTTCCTTAGCCATATCAACGGTTGCCGAAGATTCACTAATCTCATCAAGTTGTACTGTCCTCCCACTCACTTCTTTAGCGAGAAATTCTTTCTCGAGAAAGTGTCCAACTTTTGCGACAAACACTTTGCCCTCGGACTGGTTGTAGAAGGAATACCCAATGGTGTTATTGGGATAACCTACAAAGTAACATTTGTCTGATCTGAGATCGAGTTTGCTTGGCTGTAAACGCTTTACGTATGCCTCACAACCCCAAATTTTAAGATGCGACACACTAGGAATCTTCCCATACCACATCTCATGTGGTGTCGTCTTAACAGACTTAGACGGTGCTCTGTTTAATGTATAAGCTGAAGTGAGTAGTGCGTGACCCCAAAAAGATATCGGTAGATCTGTAAGAGACATCATCGACCTTACCATGTCTAACAGGGTTCGGTTACGTCGTTCCGACACTCCGTTTTGCTGTGGTGTTCCGGGAGGCGTAAGCTATGAAACGATTCCACGGTCACTCAGATGTTGGCCAAACTCATGACTAAGGTATTCGCCCCCGCGATCAGACCGCAGAAACTTAATCCTTTTGTTACGATGATTTTCTACCTCATTTTGAAATTCTTTGAACTTTTCAAAGGTTTCCGACTTATGCTTCATCAAGTAGATATATCCATACCTACTCAAATCATCAGTAAAAGTCATGAAGTAGAAATACCCACCCCGTACGATTGTGCTCATTGGACCACATACATCACTATGTATTATTTCCAACAATTCACTCACCCATTCAGGATGACCCGTGAACGGCGTCTTGGTCATTTTCCCCATCAAGCAAGCTTCACATGTGTCAAATGATTCAAAATCAAGGGACGGTAAAACTCCATCTGTATGGAGTCTTTGCATGCGTTTCTTTCCGATGTGGCCAAGCCGACAGTGCCACATGAAAGTGGTGGTGGTATCAACCTTCTTAAGGCGTTTAGCATTCACGTTAAAGACATCATTTCCACATTCAAGATTTAGAATCAAAAGGCCCCCAACAATGGGTGCAAATCCATAAAACATATCCTTATAATAAAGTGAACAACCATTGTTCTCAGACTTGTACGAATACCCATCGTGTACTAAACATGATCCGGAGATAATGTTTCTACACAATAGTGGAACAAAATAACAGTTATTTAGTTCTAAGATAAATCCTGAAGGGAGACGTAGAGGCATAATGCCGACGGCTTGAGCGGCGATCCCAGTGCCGTCCCCGACGCGCATCACGACTTCATTCTTTGCTAACTTGCGCACCTTCTGCAGTCCCTGTATCGAGTTGCAAATGTGAGCAACCGATCCGGTATCAAATACCCAAGACTTAGAATTTTCGCTAGCAAGCAAAATGTCAATGACATTAACTTGTATAACAATTATACCTTTTCCGATTTTCCCGGACTTCTTATCTTCCAGATACTTCTTGCAGTTTCTCTTCCAGTGTCCTGTGCCCTTGCAGTAGAAGCACTCAGTTTCATTCTTGGCTCCGCCCTTAGAGTTGCTTTGGGAGCCGGTCTTACCGGCGCCCTTGCCCTTCTTTGGCTTGCCTTTCTTTTTGAAACTGGCGGTTTTATTCACAAGCAACACTTGCTTGCGATTTTTCCGCAGTCCTCCTTCCACAGTTTTCAGCATGGCGAGCACCTCTTCCGGTGTCTTCTCCATCCCACTCATGTTGTAGTTCATGACAAAACCGTCGTAAGACGGGGGGAGTGAAGAAAGCATCATGTCCATCATATGGCCAGGTGGAATTGGAAATTCCAGGGTTTTAAGCCTTTCAGCATAGCCAATCATTTTGACTACGTGTTCGCCAACTGAACTGCCCTCAGCCATCTTGCATTCCATCAAGGTCTTCATGATATCAAATCGTTCAGACCTTGCGGTTTCCTTGTACAGAGCATCCAATTCCCGGATCATATCACGGGGTTTATGGAATTCAAAACGTTTTTGAAGCCCTGGACTCATGCAAGCTAGCATGAGGCACTGCACTAAGTTATGATCCTCATCCTTAGTGGCCCAGACATTTTGTTCATCTTCCGGGGCATCGGCCGCCGGTTTAGCTGGAAGAGCAATTTCAAGCACATACATTTTCTTAGCGCTCCTGAGGACAATCCTCAGGTTACGGACCCAGTCCGCATAGTTGTTTCCAGTCGCAGCTAACTTCTCTTTCTCTAACATCGGGCCTAAGTTGAACGCGGTGTTGCGAGCCATTTGATCTACAACGGTAAATACAAGTTTCACTTAGACTTTGTTCATAATGATTTTTGCACTAGTGAATAAACAATTTTATTCTAAAGTGCGCTCCCACTCAAATCAATATCTCTCAAAATTGATTATGAGTGATACAAGACCCAAATTGTAATTCAACGCCAAGATGTATCCATCTCAAGTGACGAGAATTTCAATTGGTAGGCCAACTTGCCAATCACATCTCTATGTGACTCTTGTTCATCTTCTGATGGGCGTGTTCCGAGCTCAGGACGATCCTCCGGAACGTCAAGACAACCAAGTGATCTCGCTGTGAGGTCTCAACTCACCCGCTCACACTTCACTAATCGTTCGTACCCATGTATCCATGTGGTACCCCGAAAAGATAGGTGCCGTGACGGTGCTACACTTGGGAGAACACTAACTACTTGATATATTTAAGTGAGAGATCACTCTAATAAAAAGCGACTACCGCACAATCAAAAGGGTGCATCATAAGGGATAAACATCTCAGGCAATTCATAATAGCATGATATGGTATAGCCCTTTCTGACGGAGAAGTCAAGTATTTCTTCGTCTTCGGCATTTGCGTCGGTGTTCACCTTCGCGAAGCTTGCCACCACCTTGTCGATGCACCAGATAACATTGCTATCTCTATAGCTAATAAAATAAGTGCATTACTTAAGGTTGACACGTAGGTCATTAAAGTGACAATCATATGGCTCCAGCCATCATGCCGAATCATGACACGCAGGTCATGTTAATAAATTTACATCATATAGTCATCTCATACATAATCGAATTAATATGAGCATTGCTATACCACATCACATGCACATCCTGCAAAACCAAGTTAGACACCTCTAATCGGTTTATGCAAAATTTTATTTTACGTGGCTTCTAAGGTTTTGACTTAAACCGCAGCTACCAACGTTTTATCATCAAGTATGATTATTCAAGTCGCTAGATTAACATCTCGGGGTGTATGAAAACCGAGATAATAAAACCTCGAGCCCCATACTAAACTTCATCATACGCATGACCCCCGTGCAGATCATATCTGCATTGCCCTTTCGTCTGCGAATTTCATCTTTCTTTTGACTATGGCGGAACCCAAAGAACTGATAGCACTTCGTTGATCAATCAGGATCGCAGATTGCCAGAACTTTGTCAAATTCCACCATGCTGTCTCGAGATCAGAAATACGCAAATTCTAGGGAAGCAACAAGAACATCGGGTAACAGATTTCATCTGCCACCCGCATAAATAATTTTCAGCAATAGATCTCATCTACTCCAAAATTATATTATGCAATACCCATACATCTCCATGTATTCTAGATCGTAACCTGCATCTATGCATAGCACGGCTCATGATGCCACTGTAGGGGAACGCGACAGAAAACAAAAAAATTTGGTACAGCGAGCATGCCCAGGACCACTATGGAGATGTCATACAGGGTTTGATCTGATCCGTACTGACTCGTAGCGCAGCGGAAGAAGAGTCGGTGTAGATTGTCGGTGCAGATCCCCGTAGCTAGGATTTACAACCTCCCAACCGCGAGGATGTACTCCCTCGTCGGACAGCCCTTCGGGAGGCGGTCGGACAGTCCCTCGGACAATGTCACGGATAGCCCTTCGGGAGGACCCTCGAAACTCGAACGGAAACTCGGACAGCCCTTCGGGAGGACCCCCGAAACTCGAACGGTAACTCGGACAGCCCTTCGGGAGGACACTCGAATAGCCCCTCGGGAAAAAGATCGAAACTACGACCTCTCTACGGGGTTGCACACATACGGTGTCAGCTATCCGGCAGGGCTTGGCCGTTCAGAACTAGTTCCTGCCGGAACCCAGACAACCTTTCGGCTCTACGAAACTATTTCGCTGGGAGGGAGAGAGAAGCCAGACAAGTCTATGGCATGTGTATGAGAGCAAGGATGAGTGTGGAGAGCACCCCCTCCACCTCTATTTATAGGAAAGCCAAGGGGTAAAGTTGGCATACAAAAATACCAAAAGTACCCCCACTTTATGTCTTACATAAAAGAATAAAAGCAAAAAGGGATGGCATGTGGAGCTCCAAGGAGCACCACCCCCTTTGGCCGGCCACCCCTTGGGGGTCCCCCCATGAGGAGCTTCCTTAGCCCCCAAGTCCTTCTAGAAGCCTTTTGGAAATATCCCAAAAGTTGGCTTTCCAAAAAAATATCCATAAAGTGATTTTCACTATTCACGGAGACAATTTTCCGCGACCGTTAAATCCAAAAATATTTCTGTGGGTCTTAGAATAATTCTAGTACCCACTAAAATGATTTTGGATTCGTTCCGAAACAATTTCGAATTAGTGATTTTCATCTGCGAAAAGCAACCAAACCGGTTCCGGCATCTCCGAAACATTTTCGGTTTTTGTCCCGGAAAAATCCCAGAAGTTACCAGAACAATTCTGGTACCCTCCAAGAATTTCCAGGCATGTGCCGAAACCAATTTGACTTAATGGTATCCCCTGAAACAACTTTTCTATTTTACCGGAACTATTCCGATGTCCTCTCCGGAACATTTCCGTTGCGTCCGAAACTTTTCCGGTGATTTTCTCTCAGACTCCCCATCTAGTATTCAGCAGATAGATGACCCTTAAGCGTGTGACCCTATAGGTTCGGTGAAGTATAGACATGACCCGGAACACTTTTCGATCAATGATCAACATCGGAGCCGTGGACACCCATATTGACCCCTATACCCACACGAATGAATATTCGAGTGAACCTCCAGTTGCCGTGTGCTATTCCTGTTGCTTCGCGATATGTCACAAACACCCGAGGTGAGATTTATCTGCATCCCCGTGGATCAACAACTTGTCCACCATGCAAGTTGCCTCGTTACCGGTTTTGTTCTCTTTTCTCGTTTCCGTGTTCCGGCATCCCAGTGATCAAATCACAATGTGTCTGGTCAGACGACGATGGATGCCGTAACACCGAGAGGGCCCGAGAATATCTCTCCATCGTCGGAGGAGCAAATCCCAATCTTGAGCTATCTCGTTACTTGTCATACTTTTATGTGAACCCGTAAGCCGCCGTAATAGCCACCCAGTTACGGATGACGTTTAACAAACCCCAAAGTTCATGAAGCAAGTACGAAGGAACTCGATACTCTCATGGTCTAAGTAATTATTATGGCACCCCGGCTCAGAGCAACCGGTTTACCTTGCATTGCCAGCCCAGAGATCAAGTCTTCTCGCAATACACAACAACTTGGTACAGAAAACAACCGCTTTATTGATCTCTTAGCGGAAACATGGGTTCACATCTTACATGGTGAGCGAGGCCAAGCGGCACACATGGTGCGGCTGCACTTATGTACATTATTTAGTAGACATGGCAGGGGCCTCGATGATAAGGGAACTACAACTACGCGGCAGCGGAACGACTAGGTAGCGGAACTCCATTCCACAGGGACACTGCTGGGACACGGCCTAGATCGCGACATACTGCTCGACATCAAATCCTTGCACGGCTTCTCCTGCATCTGGCATGATAAGCCAGGTGAATACTTTGAATGTACTCGCAAGCTCACAACAAACAAAACAAGTGCGACAAACAATAACAGGGCATTTAACAAGTTGAATGCATGAGCATGATACTATCAACCTGAAGTGTGGGTGAAACATTGCCATGGTCCCTGGGACCAACTTACCATCTCGGGGTTACCGCGTAACCACCGTTCATCACTTACCAACGTGATCCTCACTTGATCACATTCATACCTTTCGTAGTAATCCTCGATCACCATTTCTGCATGTGCTATCTTATGAAGCTTAGTGTGCAAGTTAATTATATCTGTTGACCCACGGTGTGACCTACTACGAACTATGTCCATATCCGAGGACGCGGCTATCGATAGTTTATACACTCTGCAGAGGTTAGTACACTGTACCCAGACCACGAAACTCATGGCCTCGTGCTCCCATTCGGGTGGACGAACGACATTCCGACAAAACCAGTCTATTGCATGACACTCTCCCGGCCACTCCGACAAACTCCCCTTTGGGCTATGTCCTGGGTGACCCTGGTGCCAACATGTGACACCCGCCACCTCTGTGGCTGCCACCGTCGTGGCCAACATAAAAACTGTCTCAAACGGGGACCATGGTACCATCAAAACTCGGGTCCTCAAGGTTATGACTGCCTACCAGGCCAGGGTAGCGCCAGAGCACAACCTTCCCTCATAGGAGGCACCGGCGAGAGGCATGACAATAGACCGCATTAGGGCCTCCCCATCCAGGCAAGTGTGGTTGCACTGGTGAGCTCGATTCGGTGGCACCATGACTCGATCAACAGCATGTTCAAGTTGGATTATTATCAAGTTTAACCTGAAAAGAAAATGATTCGAGCCATAGTGTATGAATGGATGCACGGGTCATGATCATGAATAACAAATGCATCATGTTGTCATATGAGTATATGCCATGATACCTACTGCACACTAGCAAGAAAGCATGTATTCTACTGCATAAATTATCAACATGACAGGATAAAGTTTATGCAATAAGCTTTATGTAACAAGTTATTTTAAATAGTGAATAAAGGATGAATTTAATTCGATTAAACTAAGTCATTGCAATGCCATCCTTGCATATGAATGTTGTGGCTTGCCTTGGTTCAGAGGAGTGTCACAGTACTCCTGGCCTTCTCCAACACAACTAGGTTCTTCTGAAATTAAATTAAATGCCAAAAGAAAATGTCACATACTATTGTTTAATGCACCAGAAAATCTCAACAGCAAGGAAAATTCTGAAATTTGGCACACAGAAACTTTGGAATTTTACAAACCAGTAGCGAAAAGAATCATCTCATTTGGACTTATAGATAAAAAGTTATTAGTGGTCAAAGTTGAATTGGATCTGGTCAAAATTTGATTTAAAAAGAAAAACCAGAGACGCCCACGTCGAAGACGTAATCTGGGAATACGCCTTCCCTTATACCGCTTCGGGCGAGCGCGGGAGAGAATGACAGGTGGGACCGCGTCTGTTTTAAAAGAGAGAGAGAGAGAGAGCGGGAACAGTGCTAGGCGGCTCTGTCGTCGGCGTTTCTCCGGCAAGGAGACGTCGGCGATCACCGGAGAGGAGGGGAACGGGACGAGCTCGACGAGACGGTCATGCACGTACCCAAAACTCGAGCTGAGGAGGTCGGACGGCGTCGCGGCGATCTTCTCCAGAGACGGCGGCGGCGGAGCTGATCGGAGTTGGCGTTTCCGGCGACAATCCGGTGAGTTCTTGCTAGCTACGGTCTCGTTGGTGGCAGTGGTTGGAGCTGAGGTGGACTAGGATGTGTGAACGGAGGAGAGAGATCTGCGGCGGTCGCCGGCGAGGTTCGAAGGCCAGAGGCCTTCCCGGCGTTGCCCACAGCTTCTGGAGGTCGATTTGAGAGAGGAGAGGGGGTTTGGGATGGTTAGAATGGTCGGGGAGGGGCTGCATTTATAGGAGAGGCGAGGCAGGGTTCGGGCTTCCGCCGGAGCTGAGCGGGAGGGCGAACCGGGGACGGTGCGGACTCGGGCGAGCAAGGAGACGGCAAGGGCGAGGCCAAGCACAGTGCTTGCACGCGGGCTCGGGCGCAGGCGCACTAAGGAGCACAGGGCGCGCGTGCGGGTCACTGTGCCGTCGGGTAGCGCCGTGGCGGCTTCCGGCGTGCCTCCTGCCGGCGACGGGGAGGGTCAGAGAGAGGATGGGGTGAAGAAAGGGAGTACCAGGAGTGGACTAGACATGATGGGTGGCGGGAGAGGAGAGGATGGACGGCGGCCGATCGGACCCGACGGGCAGAGCGCCCAGAGCGCGTGCATTGCACCCTGCTCACACGCGGTCACCGCGTGCATTGGCATTCAGAGTGCTTTCGGCGCTGCCAAAGCATGTCTACGGTGTTGTCCCTTCAACACTTTGCCAAGAAATGCGCTGGGCTTGCCAAATGGTGCAATGGAGGTGACAAGAGGGAGCTGCAAAGTTTCTGGACAGAAACTTGCTCCAAATGCTGAGGACAAATGGCTAAGATTCTGGGGCTGGTTTTAGGTGTTTAAGCATTACCTAGGAGGGTGATCAAGTGGTAAAAATTTCAGCTTAAAAGGATTAAGGAAAATTATAGTTGCTTCACAAAGTGCTCTTTCTGACCAGAAGCAAAAACATTTTCCCTGGCTGAAATTTTCCAAATGACCATGGGATATTTTTGCATAGGAAGGTGAGGCATGTCCCAAAGAATATTTGGGAATTTTCTAGGATTTTTTTGAGCAATAAAAATAGGGGTTGCTTTAGAGCTTAGAGAGAAAAGAGGCATTTTCAGAGAGAAAAAGGGTATAATGCCATTAAATAAAAATACCCAATGGCATTATTATGGGAGGGATGAGGTGTAGGGAAGGTTTAAGGATGAAGGAACCCACTTGCAAGAAAATCAAAAATAAATCCAAGTGGTAAGTCCAAAAGAAATGACTGAAAAACCCAAAATGCAAATAAAATACTTAATAAATCCAAATAAAAGAAAAAGGCAAAATCCAGGGTGTTACAATTATGCAAACATTAACTATCTATGTGTTATTAACCATTAACTTATGACGAATGTATCTCATAGCATAACATCAATTCGGGTCGATTCAACGTAGGTGTTCTCCTAACATTGTGCCCTCAAAATTGTCGGCATAGTCATGCCCATGATCAGGAAAACAGGATCATCATGCAATACTTGAGCCAGTCTTAGAGGCAAGACTAGGAATACATTTTACCGTTTATTATACCACACGTGCATATGAGTTTCCCTCCGAGCCTCGTGGTTATTGTAGACTCGAGAATCATTGTAGTTATAGCATGGAACATAAACATTCATTACAAACTCACAATTCATCGGATCATAAACTCACAATTCATCGGATCATGCATAAAAGAGTTCAGAGAAGACTCAAATATTTCTCATGAATAATCTGATCATAAACTCACAATTCATTGGATCCCAACAAACACACTGCAAAAGAAGATTACATCGGATAGAACTCCAAGTACATCGAGGAGAACATGGTATTGAAGATCAAAGAGAGAGAAGAAGCCATCTAGCTACTAGCTATGGACCCGTAGGTCTGTGGTAAACTACTCACACATCATCGGAAGGGCAGCAAGGTTGATGAAGAAGCCCTCCGTGAACGATTCCCCCTCCGGCAGAGTACCGGAAAAGACCTCCAGATGGGATCGCGGAAGAACAGAGGCTTGCGGCGGCGGAAAGGTTTTCTCTTCTGTATTTTTGGTATATTGGGAACTAGTAGGGTAACCCGCGCATTTGCACGGCTTGATTTTTAGGTTGTTATGTTTGTGCTTTTCCAAATTTATTATATTATTAGTTTGTTGTGCAGATTTTTTTTATTTTATAAATTTTAGCCTAAATATACCATGCGAACACTTGTTCTGTAATATCTTAGCCATATATTTGAGCAATAAAAAGTATGTTAATTCAATTTGTTTATAAAACATTGTTGATTTAGCGTCCAATTAATAATGGTTGAGGCAATATGTATACCTTTTGAAACAATTATTAAAGTTTAGTTAAGTTTTTTTCATTAGTTGTATGGGTTTGATTGTAAGGATGATGATATGACAATGTGAAAGGAAGCACTGTGGTTAGTATCTTAGCTAATTATATAAAAATAATAATATAAAGTCTCATTCTACTTCAATCATTCATTTGTGTCGGAAAGTACCCTTTTGAGCTCGAGCTCAAATGAGCCCGGATGAACAGTAAAATTCAAAAAAAATCAAAAGAATTCAAAAATATCTGAAATTTTTTCGTGGTATACTTTGACAAATGTTCTAAGTGTTTGCAAATTTTCATAATGAGATCACATTCGTGGAAGGCGTGGTAAAAAAAATCAGTGCTCCAAAATGCTTTCGAAAGTAGCATTTTCAGAGCATCGTTTTTGTGTTTTTTGTCACGCCTTCCTCGAATGTGATCTCATGATGAAAATTTGCAAGTACTTAGAACATTTGTCAAAGTTCACCACAAAAAAATCAGAATTTTTTGAATTTTTTTTCATTTTTTTTATTTTACAGTTCATGCGGGCTCATTTGAGCTCGAGCTCAAATACCCCACATCCATTTGTGTCTACCTTTTCACCAGAGAGTAAGCTCAAAGCTAATGTCTAGCTTCTACATAAATATTGGTTATATGCACTTGTGTTTTTCTATTTTACCTATACCCTACCATAAAATATTCTCATGCATGCTCATCTTCTAGTTTCCAGTATAGTTTGATCGTCTAAGACAGTGCAATTATTGACGTATACTCTCTTATAACTGATATAATATTCTCTTTCTCTCTCTCTCTTCCTCTTTCTCTCTATCTCTCCCTGTTTCTCTCTGGAATAGTTTTTTTTAGCATAACCATATTGTTCTACACATCTGAAAAACCTTATTAGAGTTAACATGGCTTCTCAGTAACGTATGGATTGAAAACATCTAAACACGTGCATACGTAATCTTTTCTTGCTACTGAAGTTTCTATTTCTTTTAAATTTTTTCCTCTTCTATATTCTACTATAATTCGGTTTGCATGCATGGCTTGGGATTTTAGTTTTAATATTCTTGTGCCATCATTATTTTGCTTGCGCGGGGCAGTGTGCTTCTCTCTCGTTCTGACACTCTGATTTTTTTTATTTAAATTTTGGATGATTAAATTTTTTTCCTAACAATTCACTTTATGTTTCAAAGATAACTTTCCATCTGATTCCAAATTTCTCGAAAATAATTTTTCTTTTTGCTGTGGTGAGATAAAATAAACTTTTACTTATTTAACCGTGTAGAATTTGAGTTGATATCAAATTTTAATTACCCGCAAAAAAGGTATCAAATTGTACTTCAGGAAAATTAAGCCCCAATTCATTCATTACTCATAGTATCTCGAGTGAATATGATCAATTATGGGAAGAAGCATTTTACGCATACGTAATATTTTCTTGCTATGGAAGTTTCAATTTGTTTCCATTTTTATCTTCTCCATCCTAAAATCATTCGGTTTGCTTGCATGGCACGTGATTTTATTTTTATTTTTAATCTTTTATATCGATCACACCGTCGTTTTCTTTCTTGTGCTGGGCAGTATGCTTCGCTTTCGTACAAAACCCTTTGGTTCAGTGTATTTTTATTAAAATTTTGGAGGATCTAAATTTTTCCTAAAAAATCAATTTACATTTCAAACATAACTTTACACCCAACAAAGAACTCACGAAAATAATTTTCTTTTTACCACGGCACACTATTTCTTTTTTACAAATTAAACCGTGTAGAATTTGAGTTGATATCGAATTGTATTTCTATGTTCTTTTATTACAACTTTTTTTGAGGGGTATTACTATTTTTTATTAATCATGCAAGTTAAAAGACGCCCTAATTTTGGCTATATGTATATATGTATCATGCACATAGTAAATTCTATGTTGATATGATAAGAAAAAATGCTTCATGCATGGGATCTATTGAAGCCTGGTCCGATCAGTATTAGAAAAAGAAGCATTAAGAAATAGAGATGGGATAATACTGCTTTGACGTACAGGCAGTGGCGTTCAAACGAACAGGTAGTGGAGTTCTTTTCTTTTTGAGTTGAACAGGTAGTGGAGTTCAAAAAAAACATACACAAAGTGCCTATGTTCCAAACTCCACTTCTTTTAAGCAAGCGTTCCGTACTCCACTTAGGCTTTTGGCCCAGAACATTTAAATGATGTACATGTCCTACACGTACACCCAATAAGTCACGTTAATTACCCTGGAAAAAATCACGTTCATTAGCTTCCATCTCCTATACGGCTCCTTCTCTTATATGTGATCGTGACTCCATGCTTTTTCCATCTAATATATGTACTACATGACAGGTTTTTATGTGCAAAAAACATATAGACACGAAGACTATATTTGTATGTAACGTTTACATCTTTAAATCTTGACCGTTTATATCTAAAATTAATGGATTAGATAATTAAACATATGTGGACGAACGTGATGGCTTGTTTGGCTCTTGTTTTAATTATATAATAGATATTTGGGAATTTATATCACTGGAATTAGGTCAGGAGGGGCAACGAGGGGCCCACAAGCCTGGGGGCGCACCCTATCCTTCTGGGCTCGCCCTCCAGGCTTGTCGCCTCATCGTGGCTCTTCTGGGCTTCTCCCGAAGCTTCGTGGGTCTCTTCTGGTCCAGAAAAAATTAATACAATTTTTTTTCTCGTTTGGACACTTTTTGATAATGATTTTCTGAAAAGGCAAAAACAAGCAGAAAACAGCAACTGACACTGGGCACTGGGTTAATAGGTTAGTCCCAAAAAATGATATATAATGGCATATAATTACATATAAAACATCCAAGATCGATACTATAATAGCATGGAATAAACAAAAATTATAGATACGTTGGAGACATATCAAGCATCCCCAAGCTTAATTTCTGCTCGTCCTCGAGTAGGTAAATGATAAAAACAGAATTTTTTATGTGGAATGCTACCTATCATATTTCATCATGTAATCTCTCTCTTACGGTATGAATAATAAGATCCGAATGATTCAAAGAAATAGTCTATAATTTGATATAAAGACATCAATACTCAGGCATACTAATAAACAATCATGTATTTTAAAATAAAAATGCTAATGAACGTTATCCCTAAAAAATCATATAATCCTGTAATGCTTCGTCTTCTTAACACAAAGTATTTATCATGCACTACCCCGATGACAAGCCGAGCAATTGGTTCATACTTTTTAACGCACTTCAGCTTTTTTAACCCCCACGCAATACATGAGCGCAAGCCATGGATATAGCACTATGGGTGCAATATAGTATGGTGGTAGAGATAAATAAGAAAAGTTAAAAATAAGAAGATAGTCTCACATCAACGAGGCTAATCAACGGGCTATGGAGATGCCCATCAATTGATGTCAATGCGAGGAGTAGGGATTGTCATGCAACGGATGCACTAAGAGCTATAAGTGTATGAAAGCTCAACATGAAAACTAAGTGGGTGTGCATCCAACTTGCTTGCTCATGAAGACCTCGGGCATTTGAGAAAGCCCATCATCGGAATATACAAGTCAAGTTCTATAATGAAAAAATCCCACTAGTATATGAAAGTGACAAAATAGGAGACTCTCTATATGAAAAACATGATGCTACTCTGAAGCACAAGTGTGAAAAAAGGATAACATTGCCCCTTCTCTCTTTTTCTCTCATTTTTTTGCGTGGGATCTTTTTGGCCTCTTTTTTTTTCGTCCGGAGTCTCATCCCGACTTGTGGGGGAATCATGGTCTCCATCATCCTTTCCTCACTGGGACAATGCTCTAATAATGATGATCATCACACTTTTATTTACTTACAACTCAAAATTATAACTCGATACTAGAATAAAAATATGACTCTATATGAATGTCTCTGGCAGTGTACCAGGATGTGCAATGATGCTAGCGTAACATGTATAAAAATGATGAACGGTGGCTGAGCCACAAATACTATGTCAGCTATATGATCATGCAAAGCAATATGACAATGACGATGTGTGTCATAAAAATGGAACGGCGGAAGTTGCATGACAATATATCTCGGAATGGCTATGGAAATGCCATGATAGCTAGGTATGGTGGCTGTTTTGAGGAATATATAAGGAGGCTTATGTGTGACAGAGCGTATCATATCACGGGGTTTGGATGCACCGGCGAAGTTTACACCAACTCTCGATGTGAGAAAGGGCAATGCACGGTATCGAAGAGGCTAGCAAATTGCGGAAAGGTGAGAGTGCGTATAATCAATGGACTCACATTAGTCATAAAGAACTCACATACTTATTGCGAAAGTTTATTAGCCCTCGAAGCAAAGTACTACTATGCATGCCCCTAGGGGGATAGGTTGGTAGGACAAGTCCATCGCTCGTCCCCGACCGCCACTCATAAGGTAGACAATCAATAATAAATTATACTCCAACTTCTTAGCATAACGACAGATCATACGTGCATGCTTCGGGAATCACAAAGCTTAACACCAATATTCTTACTAAACCACAATTATCTACTAGCACCTCCCACATATTACCATCTTAATATCGCAAAACTATTGCAAGGAATCAAACTTATCATATTGAGTGATCTACATGAAAGTTTTTATTATATCACTCTTGAATACCTATCATTTCAGGACCAAATTCATAACCCGTGCATATTACCATTGCTAAGTATTAGACTCTCAAAAAGATATGAATGAAGCATGAGAGTGCAACTATTTTTTTAATATATAACCACCGCCGTGCTCTAAAAGATATAAGTGAAGCACTAGAGCAACTGCCTAGCTCAAAAGATATAAGTGAAGCACATAGAGTATTCTAACAAATCACGAATAATATGTGTCCTTCTCAAAAAGGTGTGTTCAGCAAAGATGATTATGACAAACTAAAAAGCAAACAAACTATATCACAAGACGCTCCAAGTAAAACACATATCATGTGATGAATAAAAATGTAGCTCCAAGTGAGTTACCGATAGATTGTAGACGAAAAAGGGGATGCCTTCCGGGGCATCCCCAAGCTTAGGTGCTTGAGTCTTCCTTGAATATTACCTTGGGGTGCCTTGGGCATCCCCAAGCTTAGGCTTAGCATCCAAAGTGAGACACATCAAGAAATTCCTTCCGGTGATAGTGTCAAGCACAAATCTATACCAAGTAGTAATTCCCACATAAGAATTTCGAAGAAAAACGGTAGTGGATTGCTTACGAGTTGATCTATTTTGAGCATCGCAAATCCTATACCAAGTATCTTTTAAATTTTCTCCTCCCCTTTATTTAAAATTAGGCACTTCATTTTCGGGAGTGATAGTAACAAGCGAGGAACTAGCCATAGTGGAAAGCAAGCAAACTAGGAAACAAGCAAATAGAAATATTTTTGTGTTTTTGTAAAAAAAATTAGAAGTGGGGAAGATAAAAACTAGAGGCAAATGCAAATAAAAAGTGAATAAAATAAATGCAAGTGGATGATAGTTTGTGCGAAGGTACTTGGTAATTTTGATGATGTCTCACCGGCTACGGCGCCAGAAATTCTTTCTGCTACTTGTAGACTGCGTTGTTATTTCCCCGAAGATGAGAGGATGATGCAGTATAGTAGAGATAAGTATTTCTCTCAGTTAAGAACCAAGGTTATCAATCTAGTAGGAGAACCAAGCAAAATTCCGTTAAACGCACCTGCACACACAAGAGCAAACACTTGCACCCAACGCAAATAAGAGGGTTGTCAATCCTCTTAGCGGTTATTTGCAAGGATTAAATCTAATTGAGATAAATAGATAAACTAAAATACTAAATAAAATAAAAGTAAATAAATTGCAGCAAGGTAGTTTTAGGTTTTTTATATATGATAAGGTAAACCCGGGGGTCATAGTTTTCACTAGAGGCTTCTCTCTTGAACGCATAGCATACGGTGGGTAAACAAATTACTGTTAGGCAATTGATAAAAAAGCAAATAATTATGACGGATTCATGGCAATGATCATGTATATAGGAATCACGTCCGAGACAAGTAGACCGACTTCTGCCTGCATCTACTACTATTACTCCACCCATCGACCGCTATCCAGCATGCATCTAGGGTATTAAGCATGAAACAGAGTAACGCCTTAAGCAAGATGACATGATGTAGACAAAGTAAACTCAAGCAATATGATTAAACCCCATCTTTTTATCCTTAATGGCAACAATACAAATACATGTCATGTCCCTTTCTGTCACTGGGATTGAGCAACGCAAGATTGAACCCATCACAAAGTACCTCTCCCATTGCAAGATAAATCAATCTAGTAGGCCAAAGCAAATCGATAGATCGGAGAGAAATATAAAGCTATAATAATCATGCATAAAAGAGTTCAGAGAAGACCAAATATTTCTCATGAATAATCTGATCATAAACTCACAATTCATTGGATCCCAACAAACACACCGCAAAAGAAGATTACATCGGATAGAACTCCAAGAACATCGAGGAGAACATGTTATTGAAGATCAAAGAGAGAGAAGAAGTCATCTAGCTACTAGTTATGGACCCATAGGTCTGTGGTAAACTACTCACACATCATCGGAAGGGCAGCAAGGTTGATGAAGAAGCCCTCCGTGATCGATTCCCCCTCCGGTAGAGTACCGGAAAAGGCCTCCAGATGGGATCACGGAAGAACAGAGGCTTGCGGCGGCGGAAAGATTTTCTCTTCTGTCTTTTTGGTATATTGGGAATATTTGGAAATTTATAGCGCTGGAATTAGGCCAGGAGGGGCAACAAGGAGCCCACAAGCCTGAAGGACGAGCCCTACCCCCCTGGGCGCGCCCTCCAGGCTTGTCACCTCCTCGTGGCTCTTCTGGTCTTCTCCCGAAGCTTCGTGGGTCTCTTCTGGTCCAGAAAAAATTAATTCAATTTTTTTTCTCGTTTGGACACTTTTTGATAATGATTTTCTGAAAAGGCAAAAACAAGCAGAAAACAACAACTGGCACTGGGCACTGGGTTAATAGGTTAGTCCCAAAAAATGATATATAATGACATATAATTGCATATAAAACATCCAAGATTGATACTATAATAGCATGGAACAATCAAAAATTATAGATACGTTGAAGACGTATCACCCACCCGACCCCACATATATTCCTCCCATCTGCTCGCCAGACCAAACCCTAGCCACTTCACTCCACTCCTCTCCACTCCCTTCCGCCACCCAAGCTCCCGTTCGGTGATCTCCGGCCTTCTCCGGCATGGCGGGCAGCGGATCCGAGTCCTACACCTCCAGATCCGTCGACCTCGACCTCATCCCACGCGGGCCCGAGGAGGAGATGACCATCCGGCTTGCGCTCCGCCGCTACCGGGATGAGGCCGCCCGACGGCAGCTCTCAGACTCCTTCCGTCGGGAATCCGTTGCGTTTGCCCAAATGGTGCATGGATCCGGCGCTAGGTGTGCCATCGCTGCCTCACAGGAGGCGGTGCGGTCCATCTGGTGTCCGAACACGGTGTTCGTCCGGGTTCCGGGCTCTGACGAGCAAGAGTAGGGCATGGGAGACGGCGGCGCCTTGAGTCCCGTAAGCCGGCTCGTATCCCATGCCCTACTCTATCTTGCCGGCGACCGGACCAACTCTCTGGAGAGCACAGCTGGCCGTCGGACATGGGCACGACGAAGTCGGACGAGCTCCGCTTAGATTAGGTTTTATGTTGCATGTAATAGTACGGATTTGAGGTTTCTAATTTGAGGTATCCGGTTGTAGAATGGATTATTTGAGGCGTGCCCGATCACTGTCCGCGAACGCGCCCGAACATGTCCGTGGGTGTTTGAGGGGTCGGATTTGACAAGTCCGGCTGTGAATGCTCTTACCGGCTGCCTGTTATCCGGACAGTCGGTCATCCGGGTTGAAGATGCCCTCACTCCTATCAACCCGCTTTCATTTGGTCTGGGTGGGAGTACTATTTTATAGGGCAAACTCTCTATAAATGCACCTATACCATTTGAGATATAGTCCAAGCGACCGCCATTAACGCACTACGCAGGGTGAGCTAGACGCGCTAGCTAAGTATAGCTCGACCCTGCCAGTGCACGCAGAGAGAAGACGACGCGACTTAGGCCATGGCGTACTCTCGTCTTCCCTTGTATGCAGCTTCGTTTCTTTTAGTGCTTCTCGTTTTGCCTCTCATGACCGTGGCATCCGCCGCCGCGCCCGCTGCCGAGCCGTCCTACGAGACCAAGTCCATAGACCCCGGCCTCGCCCTCATGACGCTGCCGCAGCCGGTGTCCGGCCCGGAGAGCCTGGCCTTCGACCGCCGCGGCGGTGGGCCCTACGCCGGCGTCTCCGACGGCCGCGTCTTCAAGTGGCGCGGCCGCCGCCTCGGCTGGATCGAGTTCGCGTACAACTCCAGACACAAGCAAGCATCGATCCTGTGCATCCTCTGTACATACATGCACCGATGCACGTACGTAGCGATTATAACCTTTGCAAACCTGTGTACGTTGGTATCTTGTGCAGGAGCGTGGGGATGTGCGCGCCGAAGAAGAAGCTGGTGGTGCCGGAGAGTGTGTGCGGCCGGCCGCTGGGGCTGCAGTTCCACCACAAGTCCGGCGACCTGTACGTCGCCGACGCCTACCTGGGGCTGTTGAGGGTTCCGGCGCGCGGTGGGCTGGCCCAGGTGGTGGCGACGGAAGCCGGCGGCGTACCCTTCAACTTCCTCAACGGCCTGGACGTCGACCAGAAGACCGGCGACGTCTACTTCACGGACAGCAGCAGCACATACCGAAGGAGGTACATAAATCTTGACATGTACTAAAATTTATACTTGAGCAAATTTAAGGACTTATTTTGGGACGAAGGGAGTAGTATACTATTAAAATATATATTACGATGCCTTTAGTAAAGATATTTTTGTGGATGTCGTTTTATAGACTTCAACTAATTTAATTTTTTGACTTAAAACAAATAATACAACTTCAATAAATTCGAGACAAAAAGGGAGTACTTGATCGACCAGACTATTAGTTAACTTTGTCTTGCTTTTGCAAAGTTATTACGATGAATCCCGTGAAAAAGAAGTTATTACGTAGTGGATGCGACGATTCGGTGCCTGGGCACATCTGTTTCCGGGCATGAACAGTAAATTGAATTAAAAATGAAATACATTCAAATAAACTGAACTTTTTTGGCATGAAAGATGCTCGAATGCGCGATGTGTGTGTAAAATTTCATGCAGTTTGTTAAAAACAAAAATTGGCTGTGAAAGAAACTTAAAAAAACACTATTTGGGCTTGATTTTGTTTTTCTTTTGCTACGAACTCCACAAACGTTCAAACACCATAAAATTTTGCAAGCTCCTTATGCACCTGAGCATCTTGGAAGCCAAAAAGAATTCAGTATTATTAATTTTTGTATTTTTTTTATGAATTTACTATTCATAAGGTGCAGATGAGCCTAGACTTTGAAATTATTGCAATGTATGGGAAGCGGAGTTTCTCAGCCATGAGCTCGGGTGAACAGTAAAATCAAAAATAATTTTAAAAAATTCAAAAAAAACTGAATTCCTTTTGTGACAAACATTGACAAATGTCTAAAGAGGTTGCAAAAATTTATCATGGAATCACATTCCTGGAAGGCGTGGCAAAAAAATAAAAACAAAAATGCAGCGAGTACATTGCAAATGCATGACGGTCTCTCTGGTGTACATTGCAGCGAGTACCTACTGGTGGTGGCCCTGGGCGACGAGACCGGGCGGCTGCTCCGGTACGACCCGCGGACGCGCCGCGTCGCCGTGCTCCACGCCGACCTGTCCTACCCGAACGGCGTGGCCGTCAGCGCGGACGGGTCGCACGTCGTGGTGTCGCACACGGCGCTGTCCGAGCTGCGCCAGTATTGGGTGCGCGGGCCCAAGGCCGGCACGAACGAGACGTTCGCGGAGCTGCCCGGGTTCCCGGACAACGTGCGCTCGGACGGGCGGGGCGGGTACTGGGTGGCGCTGACTCACGGTGGCGACAACGGCGACGCCGCGCCGACGGTGGCCGTGAGGGTGGGCCGCGACGGCGCCGTGAAGGAGGCGCTGGGCGGGTTCAGCTTCGAGACGGTGAGCGAGGTGGGCGAGCGGAACGGCACGCTCTGGGTCGGCTCCGTCGACACGCCCTACGCCGGCGAGCTCAAAAGATACCAGTGTAGTGCTGCGGCTTCATCCTCTATACACTATGCTCCCTAATTTTTAAGCTCCCACAGCCAATTGAGGCACTGATTTTGGATTATGTGTCCCGATTTTGACTTAGTCTTCTCCTTCGGTTGTGTGCGGGGTGCTAATGCTGGGCTGGGTGGGCTCGTTTTATAAGGGGCTCTATGTTGTGGGCCTTCTGTGTCGGTGCGGGAAAGACAGGTTTCTTCGTTCGGGGGCCGCGTGGCGGCTAGAGTTCTTCGACGGGCACGCGTCGATTGGGTCTGCTGGGTCGGTGTCGGTTCTTCGGAGAGAGGAATGGGGGTTGGGGTGGGTTGCGGCGTGCTCGCCGGAGCGGGTTGGGCAGTGTGCTAGGTACGACGCGCCGTCGTCGTTGCCATTGGAGGAGCTCTGGCCCTGTGGGCGGTGCTGATGTAGGAGGATTTCCGCCCCTACGTGTGCCCTGTCGCTGGAGGAGTTCCGCCGCCACTTCCATTGTTGGTACCGGGGATTCCTCGGCCCGCCTCGATTCTGTGCGGCATGTTGCCGCCGTCTTCTTCCTCCGCTATGCCACCGTAGATTCAACGTGGTAGTATGTTTTCGTTCCCCCTCTGTTTACTTTTCTTTTCATTGTGTTGGGGTGAAGATGAGTCAGCGCGTGTGCGGCTCAGGCGGCGGTTTGTCTTGCTGGGGTGCTGCGGTAGTGGGCTTGGCCTTGGTGCATTTGAGCGAGGTGGTTGCCGAGGCAGTTGTTCCTTCCGTCGTTTGTTCGTGTTCTGCACATCTCCTTTTTCCTTCCAGCTATACAGTTTGCTGCTCTCCTTTCCTTCTTTTGCTCCTGGTCTGGTTGTTGGTCTATCTGCGGTCTGGGGCTGCCGCCGGTGTGGTCGACGGGCGGTACAGGTTCTTGGAGCTTCCGTGCGTCGGGGTTGGTTGAGTGGTCAGATGTGCAGCGGCCGACGGCTGCTCTCTTACTTCCCCTGGGCTCGGCGATTTCTCAATCCCCCGAAACCAGGACGGTTGCATATCCCTTGCAGCTATGGACGCAATCCTTTATCCACACTGTTGCGCTCCTGTCAGAGAATATTTGAGTTCTGACCGCATTGCATCCGGTTCGGGACAAGTGCCAAATGTGGAGGAAGAGAATTCCCCTGAGTATGTGAATTCACTGAAGGCTCCTAACTACCCAAGCCATTGCCTGAAGTTGGAAGTTGGGGTTCCCATTATTTTGTTGAGGAACCTGAACCTTTCACTAGGGCTTTGTAATGGGACGAGGTTGTTGATTACCAGGCTTTCAGATTGGGTGTGCTGCTGGGAGTCAGTCGGTGTTCCTAGGATTGTGCTAAATGGAACCAATCCAAGATGGCTCTTTGTTCTCTAGCGTAAGCAATTCCCTGTGAAAGTTCATTATGCAATGACAATAAACAAAAGACAGGTGCAAACTTTGAAGAAGGTGAGCTCTTTGTTCTCTAGCGTAAGCAATTCCCTGTGAGAGTTCATTATGCAATGACAATAAACAAAAGACAGGTGCAAACTTTGAAGAAGGTGAGCATTTATCTAAAGGCCCCTTTTTCACACATGGTCAGCTTTACGTCGATGTTTCACGTGTCATATTTCCTGCTGGTCTGAAGATTTTGTTGGAAGAGGATGATGGATCTTGTGGCTCGAAGACAAAGATTATTGTTTACACGGAAATTCTTCACGGCCTTTGACGGTGATCGTGTGTAATGTCGGTAGGGTAGTGTCGAATAATGTACACGAGTGTGGTTTATGTGTTGACGCTTACCCTGGTATGTTGTTCCTGTCAGGCGAAGCCTATTTTATGAGTCTTCTTGCGTGTTGTTTCCTTTGCCATGCTGTATGTTTGGGGTGTGTGTGTTTTACAATGTGTGTGGGGCTGTATGGATGTGGTCACGTTGTGGCATAGATGTTTCTATTTGCTTTTGCTATTGATCTATTTAACTGTCGATAGGTGTGGGCTGATGATCATCTTCCGTGCGTGTTGGCAGGTTCTCTTTGTGGTTTTCGATATTGCGGACCTGGTGGAGCACTCGCTTTTGCGGAAGCTGAATGACAACAGTTAGGACTGCTGGATCCGTGTGAACGTTTGCTGACTTTGGGAGCATCATGATGACGGCAAAAATAATGAGCTTTTACGGCTGCACTTGAGAAGGTCTGGTGGTCTATGCTTGCTGTTTTTATTATTGATGTCTCGAAACAGGCTTTCATCCCGCTTTATAGATAAAGCACCAACCGAAGAAGTACACGGCCGAACGATACAAGATGGTGAGGTAGCCCTCTTACAAAGCAGATCCTGAGATATCCGGCACACGCAAAACGCACGCGACTACGCTACCAGCAACGAACACCGGAAGAACTAAACACCTCCACGCTACGACCTAGCACACCTAAGCTCCACGACAACGCCCTCAAGAGGGAAAACGGCGCAGAGCGTCGCCGCTGCCGAGTCCACACCGGACACAGGTCTTCACTCGGAGCCCTGACACGGAGAGAAGAACCACAACAACGTCTTCAAGAAGATCGCGGCACCCTCGGGTGTCACTGTCGTCAGCGCCGAGGCACGGAGCTTTCGCTCGGCAACTCACCCGTGCCACTACGAGGCCGCCAGGAGGAGTGCGACGATGACAGAACCCCGGATCTAGATCGGGATGCCGCCCATCCAGGGGAGGGGGCACGTCCAAGCTACCCGACGCAGCACCTACCGTTGCCCACACAACCCGGGAGTGGAGCCACCACCACCGCAATGGTGCCCGCCGAAGAGCAACCATGCGGACCGCCATCCGGGGCCGCCGCCCCGGCATCCCTGTCGCCAGATACCGTGTGCCGCACACATCACAACGCACTCAACCACGGTAGGAGGAGTGACAGCAGTCCATCTACTCGTAGCCCGACATCAGTCCCCGAGCCTGGGTAGGCGCCTCCACCGTAGGCGGCACCCACACCTGCGTCCCCAGCCAGTGCCAGGTGGACTGGGGGGGGGGGGGGGGGGACACGACTCCGAGACTGCCGACGACCACCGGCGAGCCAGCCCCGGGCCCATGGCCAGGCGAGCTCACACGGTGCCATGTCCGTGGTCACCGGCGCCGATCCGCGCACCAGCACAACAGTAACACGACCACCACCATCGAGCACCGCACCCGTGAGGAGAGCACGAGCACCACCCGCGGGCACCTCTCGTGCCAAGCCCGACCTCTCCTACCCAAAGCACAAGCCACGATCCGCCCCGGGCCCCGACATGGCCCGCCCGAGCACGAACCCTAGATCTGCACCTGCCGACGCCACACATCCAGGAGAAGGAGGTCGCCACCGCCACCCCTCGCCACCTGCAGACCTGCAGCAGCCACGACGTTGTAGCACCTCCAGACGCGCACCACCGCTCAGCCCCAACCTATCCCCAACGCCTGTCAGGGCCGAGCCACCATGCCCGAGACCGAGCCGGGGCAGCCAACCAACGCCATCGAATCCCGCGCCTCCTGCCAGCCAAGCTAGCCGCCGTGGCCAGGCATGCACCACCAGCAGTGCCGTCCTCGACCCTCGCCACGAGCAGCGGCCACCCCACAGATCTGGTGTATCATCCCCACCGCCACAGTTGCCACCGTGCGCACCGTCGCCACCAACGCCATCTGATGCCCGCCTGCACCTCGCGGCCGCGCCAAGAAGGCCGTCCCACCGGCGCCCGTGCCGCCCGCAGCCCGCATCGCTCGCGAGGCACCCCCCAGCCCGATCCAGATCAGAGGCAAGGGGAGCCACCCCTGCAGGCATGCTCCACCACCAGAACGCCGCCCGGCACACGAGCCAGGCCCTACCGCCGCGGAGACCGCGCCGGAGAGCCGCCGCGCCGCTGCGCCCGGCGCCAGCGCCGCGTCCCGCCGTGGCCGCCCCGTCCCGCACCGGGGCCACCGCGCGAGGAGACGAGAGAGCCCCGCCGTCGCCGCCGCCAGCCAGGCTTTGCCCGGCCGCGCCCTGTGGCGGCGGCGAGGGAGGAGGAGCGGGGAGGAGGGGGTCTCTGGCGGCGGCGGCGCGGTCGCCCTCCCCGTCGCACGTGGGGCGACGCGGGAGGGGAACATTATTGATGTCTTCATTCATGTATTATATAGTAGGTATGGCTTCCTTTTGATTTAGCACACATGCTTATCAGTATAGGTGGCTCCATTTGGTTTGCTCTTGCAAATGTTTTGCTTCAATTGTTCCATTTTTATTAACCCATACCTGGTTTAGTTCCTGCTCATGAATTACATATTCATGGAAAAAATTATGGTCTGGTTATGTCCATCGATCTCCTGTAGGATCGTTGAGTTGTGAACTCGATGGCAGCGCTAAGTTCAGGCACTCATGATGTTCTCACTGCGAGCTCATACTAAGCTATTTGATTACTCATTTTTATTTGAGTTGGATATTTTTTCTGTCTAGAAAGTGATTTGATATTCAGATCATCAAAATCCGCTTGGTGTGGTCTAGGTAATCAGTATTCAAGGCGATGGCACAACGGGCGGGGTTAGAAAACTGATGGTCTATTGCATATACTATCTTCTCTCTTTTATGGTACAGCCTACTTGAAGTTTTTTGTTTTTGTTGGCATCAGTCTTGGCTCATTTAGAATTAATGAACATAATCATGAATAATAGGTCAAGAACGAACATTCCAGAAGGGTTAAACTTGCTAATGCAGCAACATGTTTTTTATGGCCTCCTTATATCTTATATTTATCCTAAGTTTGGGTTTCCTTTATTTTCTGGAAGAAACAAACAATCTATGTTTCGTACGAATTGCTTAAAGAAAAGGCAATCTTTCTATTTCATTGTTGCTTAAAGGAAGAGGTCAAATATTGTTGCCTCCAAAAAAAAACTGAATACGGCATTGGTTGTTTTGTGTTGCGTTTGAGGCCAGATTTATGTTTTCTATAATTACTCTATTTTCCAGTTCAAATATCAATGTGCTCTGGTATACTTGTAAACGTTAAAATATTCCTTTTTGTTCCTGCTTAAAACATATCGTTTGCTCTTTGCAGGGTGATCATATCCATGTTACCATTCTGCAGTATCTGGAGATTTCTACGGTGATGGAGTAGTACAGAACTACGTATCACAGGTTTGAGCTTAGATTCACAGCATGAGCACCATCAAGGGGATAGATTATGTGCCAGATGGGTTTCCGCTGTATGTGTACAGGCTACGTTCCTTGAAGGATGTACTCTCTCTGTTCCTAAATATAAGACGAAACGTCTTATATTTAGAAACAGAGGTAGTAGTTGATAACGGTTATATACAAAATATATCTTGCAAGTTATCTTTTTGTCTATGAACTTGCACAATCTACTGTTTTACATACTCTGGTGGCTTATCATTTTGATGAGACTTCTGTATGTTTTGCCCGCGGGAGGTGTGGTGTAGATGTCGAAGCGCTTGTGAATGGTATCACAGATATTATCAAAAGAGTTATTAAGGAATAGATTCCACCTATCCGCCCACCCCATCGAGACACAAACACATCAACTGAGACGAGTTAATAAACTCAAAGGGCCTGGGCGGCGCGGCAAAGCGCGCCATGCACTTCTAGTATATACGAACGTCGATCATCATTCTCAATTCATCAATCGCCATTGATCGAATATGTTCTGTGAACGAATTGTACCCGACGTTTTTGTGATGTACTAGTGTAATGTGTGTACGTAATGCGTAGCGCACATGTGCATGTGTATGGACTCGCAGTGATGGCATCAGTGTGTGGTTGCGAACTTTTCACACGCGGAGACACTGGAAGGCTCGAGAGTGCCCCTGTGGCGTCTGGCGTAATGCCGTTCTAATCCCCATCCCAATCCCTAGCATCTAGATCTCTTCTTAGCAGCCGATTTTCTTTCTCTCTCCGCTCTCTAGCTTCTAGATCTCCTCAGCACAGCTGGTTTCCTCTTTCTCTTGACTTGGTCGTCTGAGTTTGCTTTCGGTTTTGTTTAAGATTTCTCAGTTCGATGGAAAACAATCCGCCGCCGGTGGTCCAAGATGAGGAAAGGGGCGGAGAAAGGGGCACTGGTCAAGCAGAGGCCTGGGAAGTGTCGGACGCCCCGGAGTTGGCTCTGAATCTTCAAACCATGAGTATCTCGGCGCCAAGGATTCAGAACTTGCGTGCAACCCAGGTCAGTACAGATCCGCAGATTGAGTCTTGCTACAATCTGCTCATGAAAGTGGCATGTACTGGAGGTACACCAAGATTTCTGTCTCAGCAAGCTATTTCTCAAGCCATGGCCCAAGCCATGGCCCGAGCATGGAGGCACCATTTCCATGCAATATCTCATGTTTCAGAGCATCTCTTTATGGCTCACTTTACCTCTCAAGAATCGATGATGTTCGTATATACTCGCCAGCCATGGTCTATGGGTTCAGATAATATCCTCTTAGAGTGGATAGATCCTGCAGATGAATCCAAGACTAAGGAGGATTACAAATTCGAGTATATTTATGTGAATGTTCGTGTTTATGGAGTGCCAAGAAACCATAGATCTCTCAATCTTCTACAGAGGATACTGTCCACAATTGGTAAGCCATCTGAATTCCATCCTTTGCAAGAAAGTATGCTGTTTGCTAGACCGGACTACATTTGGGGTACAGCCAAATTTCACATAAAAGATTCAGTGATAGATAAGATCAATCTCACCTTGGATGATAACACTTCCAAGATGGTCTATCTTCATTATGAAAGGATTGGTAGAATTTGTCGGTTTTGCGGAGTCATGTTTCATACAGTCCAGCATTGCCAAAAGAGGAATGACATGATCATGGCAAGGGTGAGACACAGAAGTACTGCAGAAGATATTCCGTTTTTCAGATATGGGGAATGGGTTATGAATTCAGAGAAAATTCCTAAGCAGCCCAGTGAACAGGAAAGAGCTACTAACCCCATACTCTGCAGATTCCAAAGGATGTTCCAAGAGGATAAAGGAAATGATAAAGGCAAAAGGGTGATTACTGAAGATTTTCAGTCTACAAGGAGGTCTCCAATGCATATTAGTTATGAAAAAGGAATCAGAGGAGAATTCTTCATGGGTCAAACATCATCTGCTGCAAATCCTGCTACTATGGGGCAACAAATCACAGCTAAGGATGCCACTAATCAGATTTTGACTACTGGTGATCAAGCACAGCAAAAGGAGGGCAACGCATTCACCAAGCTGGCCATGCATGACAACCATCTAAGCCAGGAAGTAATATCAGCCAACCAGCAGGTTCAGAGCATTAACGTACTAGAGGGACAAATTGAAGGAGTAAATGAAGAGCAGAGACTATTGCAGAGTATTCAACTTACACAGCAAGCTGGGCCTACAATTCGCAAAGCTCCTACCCTTCAGATTGATGCCGGCCAGCGAGATAGAGAGGGAAGGCGTGAGATCTGCGACCCCGAGATGCAAATCGGGGCCACTAGTACTCATGGGTGGGATGTTCCACCCCCTGGATTAGGAGGAGTCGTGGCAGTAGCTGAAACAGAGAATCAGAATACCAGCATTACTCAGGGAGGGGAACATCGACTTCGACCTTCAGGATGGGATATTCTCCCGTCTACTGGATCGGAAAATTTCAATACAGGTGATTCAAGATTTTCCCCTCCTGGCTCAGGCGGTCCCATTAGGAGCCGCTTTAATTTCACTAAGAGATCGGGCAATCGGACTGGCATACACAGAATTAGAAGCCCAACTCTAGAGAAAGCTGGTTGCCCCTACACTACTCGAAGTAGCAGATCTTCTGCAGGACTGGACTCACATGTAGGAGAGGACTACAACTCATGCCATATTAATAATTCTTCACCACCTTCCAATGATGGTTCTCTTGGATCTCACTATGGTGCTTTATCCCCTCAAACGACAGTCAATAACACATATGTGGGTATGGATGCAGATGCTGACTATGGTGGTACTGGAGCGGCAACCCAAATTAAAGAGCAAGCTCAAGACATCGGCAATACTAATACTGCTGCATTGCCAATTCTGGAAACACATCTTGGAGGTGATATGGATGTTGATGGGGCAATGGCGCCAGCCCTTAAGGCGCCACGGGCGCCATGAGGATGATGGCCTGGAACTGCCGAGGTATGGGCCAGGGACTCGGCAGTAACAAGATGTGCTACCTGGCTAGGTTGATTCATGCCACCAAAGCTCAGGTAATTTTTGTTTCAGAAATTAAAACCTCCAAATATAAGCCTGCTGATTTAAACCAACGTTTTGATATGGATAATAGTCTTGTAGTTCCTTCCAAGGGTCGCTCGGGAGGACTCTGGCTGATGTGGCATGACGACCTCCAAATCAATGTACATATTTCTAATTTCCATGTTATCCTTGCTTTAGTAGTTAATAGAGTAACTAGGGAGGAGTTTGCTCTGGTTTGTATCTATGGTGATCCCTACCACCGCCAAACAGACCAGATTTGGGACCTTGTGGCATCTTTTGTGTATGATAATGCCAACAAGCCAATAGTTTGTATGGGAGATCTTAACAACATCTTGTATGATATGGACAAAAGCTCTCCCCATATGAATACTACTCGTATGCTTGCATTTCGTAATCTGGTCAAAACTTGTGGTTTATTTGACCTTGGCTACAGTGGTCCGGCTTACACTTGGACAAACAAGAGATATTCTTCCAATCCTATCTATGAACGACTTGATAGATGTTTAGCAAATGCAGAATGGTGTGCTCTTTATCCTGTCACTAATGTTTATAATATGCCTATCACTATTAGTGACCATGCTCCCATTCTTGTCTCTACAGAAGGCAAGTTTAAAAAGCCTTTGCAAAATTTTAAATTTGAAAATTGGTGGCTTATGGAAGAAGATTTTCAACCTTGTGCAAAATCTGCTTGGCAAAGCACTGTTCATAGGCCTTTTTATGCAAGGACTAACCACCTTGCAGGAACATTGAAGGAATGGTGCAGGAAGAAAAAACCAATTAACGAGGAACTCAATCTATTGGAGGAGCAAATAAAAAATATACAAATGAAGCCGATGCAGGAACAAAATCATAAGCTTGAAGCATCTCTCGTGAACAGGTATGAAGAAAATCTAGCAAAGTTGACAGAATTTTACAGCCAAAGGGCAAAAAAACATTGGGCAACTAAAGGAGACAGGAACACAAGCTACTTTCATAATGCTGTCATCAAGCGCAGGAGAAAGAATCAGATTGTTTCAATCACAGATACTAATAATGTGACTCATTTTAATCCTGAAAAAATTGCTCGTGTATTTGTGGACTATTTCAAACAAATTTTCCAGACTGATAATGCAGATCATGGAAGGCCATACCTAGGAACTCAACCAGATGTTCATCAGCAAGATCCGACTATTAGTATTCCCGACAAGCAGGAAATTTGGCAGATACTAAATGAGATGAGAAGGAATGCTTCACCAGGCCCGGATGGACTAAATGTAGCCTTCTATATAGCAGCATGGGAATGGATTGGAGATGATGTAACTGATTTGGTAAGGAAATTCTATATCACAGGTATCATGCCTAGCCATATTAACAATACAAACATTGTCTTGATACCAAAGAAAATTGTTTGCAATACTCCTGCTGATTTTAGACCTATTAGTCTTTGTAATGTTATTTACAAAATCATTGCTAAAACTTTGGCTAATAGGTTAAAGGCCCATCTCCCTGATTACATCCATCCCTCTCAGCAAGCCTTCATTCAAGGAAGGAGAATTAGTAACAATATCATTATTGCTCAGGAAATTACTCATTCTTTTACTCTGAGATCGTGGAATACTCCTGCCTTTATGCTAAAAATTGATCTTGCTAAGGCTTTTGACCGTCTGCATTGGAGCTTCATTTTCTCTGCCCTAACTCGTAAAGGACTTCATGATCATTTTATTAATTTAATCCATGCATGCATTTCCACTCCAATATTCTCAGTCATAATCAATGGCCAATCATATGCGAGATTCCGTAGCAGCAGAGGAATCAGACAAGGTTGTCCTCTCTCACCTTATCTTTTTGTTCTTGCCATTAATGAGCTTTCTATCTCTATGCAAGAGGCCATGATGTCCAAGCATTTGACAGGTATTTCGCTTGGACCAAAATGCCCCTCAATTCATTCTCTCATGTTCGCTGATGACTTATTAGTCTGTGGCCAGGCCACCATCCAAGAAGCAACTACTATGAATCAAATCATCCAATCTTTCTGTACACAATCTGGTCAAACTCCAAATTGGAGCAAATCTGCTATTCTATTTAGCAAAGGAGTTGACATCAACATTCAGAATGCCATCAAGAACATCTTTCATGTTCCTACTATAGATCAAAAATCCATTCACTTGGGCCATCCTCTCATTCTTCCTGCCAAAGACAGGGCATCTGCCTACAACTTTGTCATTGACAAATTCAAGGCCAAACTTCCTAGCTACAAAGCAAATAAACTCTCGCATGCAGGAAGACTCACCCTAATTAATTCTGTTTTTGCTTCAATCCCTGTGTATTATATGTCTAACATTCTTTTCCCTAAAAAATTCTTGTCGAAGCTTACTGCTATCATTAGAAATTTTTGGTGGACAGGGATAAGAGAAGAAACCAGTGCTAAATCTCTTTGCCTTAGAGCCTGGAAGGACATATGTTCCCCTAAGAATGAAGGTGGATTAGGTATCAAGAACATGCAAGCCACTAACAGAGCTATGATTCTTTCTGCTGCTTGGAGAATAGTGGAACAACCCAACAGTCACATTTCCAAAGTCCTTCAATCTAAATATTTTCCTGATACTTCCTTTTGGAGAGCCAACCATAATGTTCCTAAATCTGCTTTTTGGACAGCTATCCTCAAAGTTAGGCCTATGCTCATCAACAACTCTTTTTATCAACTTACCGAAGGGAACATATCTATTTGGAGCTCTCCCTGGTATAATGGCTGGAGCACAATCTACGATCATCTGATTATCCAAGATAGTCATTTTGTTTACCCTGCGATAGTCAGAGACCTTTGGCTGCCAAATCAGAAACTTTGGAATGCTAATCTTATTTGCAACCTTTTTGATCATGATACTGCCGCAGAAATAATCCGAACGCCCATTATCCAATCCGGCGGAGAAGATCTTTTGTGTTGGAAACTTACTCAAACAGGACAATTCAACTCCAAAAGTGCTTAAAAATTATGCCTACAGGTGATGCAACAGGAAGGGGAGCCGCAACCAAGAGTCATTCCAGACAATACTAAAGCCCTTTTAAAGCAGATATGGAAGGCCAAAGACATTGCACCGAGGATCCAAACATTTGCATGGAGGCTAATTAGAAAAGCGCTTCCAACAGGTAAAAGAGCAGGTAAATATTCGAAGCATATAGATAAAGAATGCTCAAGATGCAGTGCTGAAGAAGATGAACGGCATATCTTTTTTACTTGTCCTTATGCTAGAGCAGCTTGGTTTGCAAAACCATGGTACATTAGAATGGACAACTTTATTAGTAATTCCACTTCAATCATCACCATTATTTTAAATCTGCTCAGTTCAGACCATCCTCATGCAAGTTTAAACAATATTTTCACATTCATGTGGTGTCTCTGGAAAGCTAGAAATGAAAAGCTTTTCCAAAGGAAAGAAGGCTCCCCTGTACAGGTCTCTCTTGCAGCACAAGCAATTACAAACTCTTTTAAATTAGAAACAGATCATAATAATCTATGCAGGAATAAAATACCTATGCAGGACAAAAGGGAGGAACTAAGGCAGGGAAACACAATTGATGTATACAAGCTTTCTACACAAAACATAATCTTCACAGATGCAGCATGGAATCTACAGGAAAGTCAAAACGGAAATGAAGGAGCACAAGCAGGAATAGGTGTCTACATTCAACTTAAGCAAGGTTACTTAAATCTTCAAGCAGCCATTTCAGCTATAGGGATGAAAGCTAATTTAGCCGTTCAAGCGAAAGCATAGGGTCTAAAGTTGGCAGCGAATCTTTTGGAATCACTGCACATTCAGGAAGCCGCGGTGCTGACAGACAACCTCACTGTGGCAAAAGCTGCAGCAGCAAGATCGCCAAGGAAGGAACCAGGGAATTGGCAGATAAGAAGCTATATAGCAGACTTTTGTGCAATGACAAAGTTCAAGAACATTCAGGTCTACCATGTTAACAGAGATCAAAACAGCATAGCGCATGAAGCTGCAAGGTTAGCAATCACACAAAAATATGTAGCTTCTCCTATCCATAGGTTTAGTTGCACTAATCCTGTTCATACTAGAGGGCATTGTCCCCTGCTTCAGAGATTAATGCACACTCAAATGCAGGGATTTGTACTCCTAAGTGTAAATTGTTTTTCAGATTAATGCAATAGTATGGGGCGCCTGATGCGCCGTTTGCTTGTTCAAAAAAAAAAAAATGTGTGTGGTTGCAATGGCGTTAGTACGACGTACCGTATATGTGTGTTCTTTGAAAAATATATTATGAATGGGTAGTTGTTTGCTGTGCATGCAGTGCAGGTGCAGTTCATTTCATTGCCTAAACACTGTCCAGGTGCGGTGTAGGCCAGGAGTACTGAAGTGGTAGGCGTAGCAGAGGTCAAAGAAAACGCCGGATCAGGTAGATGGCCGCTGGTCTCTGTCAGTGCAATCAATCGCCATTCAAGAGGCCACGTCCCCTGGCCCATGAGGCGTTACTGCCGGGTGTATGAGTGTTGACTGGCTTTCTATCTCTCACCAGAACGTGGAACTACCGATCAACGCTGAAGTGTGGTTCTAGATTTTATGATTTTATCAGGATCAACATAGTTTTCCTCCTTTACAACAAGATCTCCAACGCGGACCTTCAAACCGCCCGCATACGGTCCGGACCGTGACAGCGAAACCATTTAACGCGGACCTGTATCGGTTGGTCCGGATGCACTTTTTCTCGCAAACCAGAGACAAAGTGAGGGGGAGGATTTGTGGGCGTCCGGACCACTGCCACGCCCGCTCCTGACTACACTAGCCTACCAAAAACCCTCCGCCCGCGCCCGCGTGCGTTCCTGTCTGGCGCCAGCTGCCCGCATTCATGTCGTTGTAGAGCGGCCGCTCCGCATTGACACCGGCCTAGAGCGGACGCAACCTATCACTGGCGCTGGCATTGAAGCGGCGCGCAGGCCAAGAGCGCCGCCCGCGCCACGTCCCTGGTGTCCGCGCCTGTTCAATGCCGGCTAGACATATGATGTACAGGACGGGACGGATATCTACCACGCCCGTTCAATGCCCGTCCGTCCGTATGCCGCCATTAAGCAGGCTCGCCGGCCGAGGACCACTTCGGCGCCGCGCATTTACGCACCCGGACGCTTGGCCTCACTGGAATCCGCTATTTAAAGGCGGTCACACCCGGCTAAACTCCACACCACAACTCATCCTCCTCCCTTTCACCACATCCACCATGACCGCGAGCGGGAACACTCTGTGGGAGAGCCTGTCGACGGAGATGAAGCACGAGGTGGCCGCCCTTGTAGCCGCCTAGCAGTCCTGTCGTGCCAAGCGGATCGAGCAGGGCATGCCGGCCAGCTCGCCTTAGGTCTCCGACGACGACCCCTCGGGCTCCGACGACGACACGGCGCTGGACCCCGCGCCAGTGCATGCCGGCCTGACCATGGAGCAGGCGCAGGCGCACTACGACGCCGCCATGGTGGAGGAAGAGCTGCCTGCGCCGGCTCCTATGTCGGCATTTCGGCAGGCGCAGGAGGAGCAGAGGTGCAACATGTTCCTCCTCGAGCAGCACCGGCTGGCGGAGGGTCAAATCTACGGCGAGCGCGCAAGCGAGGTGGCCGTGGCCGCCATGGCCGCGGCGAACCCGAACTTCGTTGCGGAGCAGCACGCGCTCTACGAGGCCGCATGCGCCGCTCGCAACGAAGTTCCGGCGCAGCCGGACGCGGACGTGACTGCCAGCTGCGCGTCCTACGCGCCGCCGTCCAACTTTCGGGGGCGCACGTGGTAGGTGGACAGTGAAAACCCGTCCACGTCCATCATCGACCTCACGTCCACCGGCGCCGGCGATGGACAGGTTGCAGACTCCTCCGAGGATGAGTAGGGCATGGGAGGCGACAGGGCCTGGTGTCCCAAGTGGGCCGGTCCGTCTCCCATGTTCTACTCTTCCTCGCCGGAGACCGCACCTTCACTTCATGGGTCTTAAACCCCACCGCTGCTCATGGAAACGGCAGATGGAGGACGTGGTCGCCGATGCGGAATACAAAGGAAGTGGACGATGGGCACCATCGTAGGATAGGTTTAGGGTCGGGTTTCTTTTTTTGTCCTAAATGTTCGAAATGTATTGAAAATCCGCCGTGTTTGCATGAATCTCATCCGGTTTATATGAAAATCCGTCGTGTTTGCATGAATTTTGTCCGGTTAGTTCAAACCATTGTTCAAGAATTCGTCTTATTAATCAGTTAACGGGCCGTTAACAAGTCAGGCCGATTAACTTGCCCGTGAGACCGATTAATAGATTGTCAGGCCGATTAATTGCCGTTGGCCCATTAACTTGCGGGCAAACAAAGCCCAAATTTTTGGCCCGTAACCCCTCCCATACCCCTCTCATTCCTCAATAGCTAGGGTTCGACCAAATCGTAACATATTTTGGTATATTACATAGCTGAAAGCATGAGAGTACGGTATAATACATACAAAATAAGATATATGTTGGCGGGTTCCTATTTAATCTACCGATTAATGGTTGACCGATTAATCCAGTTAATAGGCTCATTCACCGATTAATCGCTACTCCCAAGCCGACCGAGCAGCTACCAGTTACCTATTTCCTTAACAATGGTTCAAACAGTGGTTGGAATGTATGCGAACAACGTTGTATGGCCGCCTCCGGCATCCGTGTCCGAGGACTGGCCACCCCTTGTCCGCGGACAGATGCCAACAAATTTGCGGGTCAGCGTTAGAGATGCCCTAAGCTTTCTTGTCCTTCCGTCGACGCCGTCGTCGATCTGCCCTGCCTTCGCGATGGCCTTTGGATCGTGAGGGCGTAGAGGATCCCTCCATCCACCCCCCTCCCCGGTGTCGGTGGCAGCAACCCTGCTCTTGTTCTTGTTTGGTTCGGCGTATCGGTTGGGGCTATGCAGTGACGGAGCCAGGATTGAAGCAAACTGTCGGTCAGTTTTTTTGGTAACAACAAAAGACTTGGGTGCTTATAATGACCTCAAAATAGCTCATAACATTCCCAAAAGTACCTTATACAAAAACAAAATAAAACTTCATTGCTCTGTAAAACTAGAATTTAAACTCAGTGATTACTAATTAACAATCAACAAAAGAGCTAAAACAAGACAAAACTACATCTCGCTCAATAGATCACACAATGCTACAATTCATCCAATTATCACCCATATATTGCTCAACGCAGTTTTCTATTTCTTCCATTTCTACAAAATGCATCAATTTCAGTAACACATTACACGCAGTACACAGTTCCATTAGATGCATACACATTGTGACACTATTGGGCAAGAAAACGATGAAATTACCGCACAACTATTGAGGATATGATGGTGAACCGAAGTCGTGGGCGGCTGGGCGTAGCGGAGGTAGGGGCCGGCGCCTAGCGGTGGAAGCAGAGACTGTGCAGAAGTACATCAACCTCAGCCCAAGGCAACAGCCCCCGCGGTGGCGGCAGTAGCACGGCGGCCGGGCGCTTAGGACGACCGTGTTGGGTGGGTGGGAGGGGGGGAGGGAGCGCCCGAGCCGCAGCGGACTGCATGAGCTCGTTGGTTGGATCGTGTCATCATGGCTGGTGGTCTAGGTGCATGCGGTCGTGTGTGTCGGCTGTGTGGGACGATCGGGAAGGCTTCTTTTTTTTAGAAAGGAGGCACTTGCCCGGCCTTAGACCGAGGCCCTTACATATCCAACAGGTCCGCCAAAGTGGCACCAAGTTAAGCGAGTAGCACAAAAAAGCAAAAGCAAAAGAGATACATGCTCGAAGGTGGATACATAGCGGCGCAGCGCTAGCATAGACGAAGGGGGAACGCTAGATGCTATCGGGAAGGCTTCCTTTGTGCGGGTTGTGCTGGATCAAGGCCCATTTAAAAAACAAATATAGCTAATACCTGGGGGAAAATCTCATGACCCGGGCCTGGGCCATGGGACCTGGAGTGTGATACGTCTGAAACGTATTTATAAGTTATGAAGTATACGTGTTATATTTACATCATTTATTTATGTTTTTGGCACAATATTTATTTGGACTAATCAATTAATCCAGTGCGAGAGGCCAATTCCTATTTTCTATTGTTTTGGGGGTTTTAGGTGAAAAATTCACAGAGCCTGAATGAGCTGAAAACTTTTGTGAATTTGTTATGAAATAAAAGACCACGAGAGCCGGGGGAGCCACGAGGGCCCCATGCAACCATGCCTCGCGGCCAGGCCCTTGGCTGCATGAGGGGCCCGCATGAGCAATCCCTATGCCGGTTGGTGCTGTACTTTGGCTACAAGAAAGCTATTTTGATGGGAAAAATCCCCTTAAAATTCCAGCCTGATCGGAGTTAAAGAAACGGTACTCGACCAGAAAACAGTACCAAAAACAAGAGACAGAAAAGAGAGATCCAATCTAGGGAGAGCTCCATCATCACCATCACCAAGAACTCCCTCTCCATTCTCATGGTGATGTGTGAGTAGTTCATCCTCTTGAAATATTCCAATCTTGATTGTATCATGAAATTTATTAATATAGTTGGATCATATGATGCTTCCGCCTCTATTATTTTTGTGGTGAATTGAGTCCTTCTCCTTGAAGTTTCTTTATGTTGCATCAAATATTTTGGATTTGAGATTACATGATGCATGTCTAGTATAACTTGCGGATGCCTGTGGTGACATTGGGGTAATATATGCATAAGTTGAATGATAAGTATTATATGTTGTTGTCGTAGTACAATTTCTAGGACTACCTATGGCGATAATAGAGGTGTTTCAATAGATTAAGATTGGAAAGACAACTTTGAGGTGGTTTGCTGTTAAGCGAACCTACGCGATTTCATCCTACTTTTTTGCGATAAACATAGAAACTTTGGAGTGATTTTTGCTACACTTTTGAGGGCATATCATGTGGTTTAATTATGTTAATGATGTTGGGAGTTGGCACTAGTGAAGGTATGAACCCTAGGCCTTGTTTCCAATCATTGAAACACCGTTTTTACTCAAAAAATATTACTTACTACCTTGCTGTTTTTATTTATTCAGATTACGAAAAGCTATTTCTTTCATCCATATTACACATATATCACCATCTCTTTCCGAACTAGTGCACCTATACAATTGAAAATTATATTGAGTGTGTTGGGGACACAAGATAGTACTTGTATTTGATTGCAGGGTTGTTTGAGAGAACCACCTTCATCCTACACCTCTCGTGGATTGACAAACCTTAGTTCATCCACTTGAGTGGGTGGGAAGGCTTCAGCCCCTTTCCACCACTAGGCTATGCCTTAGTCTACAGTTTGATAGCAAAATAATTTGTAACAAGATAAATAGTAACAAATGTAATAGAGTGCAGCAAGTGGCCCAATCCTTATGTATGCCAAGGACAAGCCGGTTGTGTTTCTTACAATAGCTAAAACGCTCTTGAGGACACACGGGAATTTTGTCAAGTTACTTTCACCATGATTCATTGAGTCACCATTCATTGATTTGATAAGTGTTGTGTGGGTGGACCGGAGCTAAGGTACTGCCCTTACTTGAACAAATACATACTTATGGTTATACCCTCCATGCAAGCATCCACAAATACAAGAGAGGTAATTAAGATAAATCTAACCATAGCATTAAACAATAGGATCCAAAGAGCCCCTCACGAAATAATTCATAAACTGGGGTTTGGGTTTCTATCACTCCCCACTAGTAGAAAAAGGGCCATTTGTCCCGGTTCGTAAGGGCCTTTAGTCCCGGTTCTGGAACCGGGACTAAAGGGTCGGGACTAATACCCAAAACCTTTAGTCCCGGTTTGCTTACAAACCGGGACCAAAGGCCCTCCACGTGGCGCTGCCTGGGGCGGGGGAGGGAGGACCTTTAGTCCCGGTTGGTGTTACCAACCGGGACTAAAGGCTCCACCTTTGGTCCCGGTTGGTAACACCAACCAGGACCAAAAGGCGGCCACGCGTCAGCAGCTCGCCGTCGCTGGGGTTTTTTTTTTTTTTTGTAAGGGGGGGTTTTGGGGTTTTGGAGGGTTAATTTAGGGGTTTCATATTGTGTTAGCGAGCTAATAGAGAGAAGTGACCTCTCTTTTTCCGTGCTTGGTCGACGCTAGCTACTACACATATAGAGAGAACTCGACGCTAGCTAGTAAGCAAATAAAGGAAACCATTAATTACACAAGATCGTCATGAACATATATAGAGAGAAGTGACATCTCTTTCTTCGTGCTTGGTCGAACAACAAGTTTTCGTATATCTATCCGACGCTGCTACATATGTACAATATATAACATCCCTTACAACAATTTCAATTTCACATGGTATTCTCCTTGTTCAGGTATGACGTGGTCAAGAAAGAATCCCGCCAATTCCTCTTGAATTGCTCGTATGCGATCATGTGGTAGGAGTTCATCCCGCATCTGCCAGATCTAATTTAAAGAAGGGGTCAATACATATATATGAATGAAACTCAACACAATTGATGGTAATATATAAAATAAAATTGTGAATATTGTTTACGTACTTCAAATTGTTTCTCAGAGGAGGCCCGTTCAGAGGTATAGTAGAGAATGAACTCGCATACGTAGTATCCACATAAATGAGTGTTGGGTGCCTGCAACAAGCACTTTACGAGAATAGAGTTCAATCAAACTGATAAGCAAGCATGATAATGGTATTGATGAAACTAGAATCAATGAGAGATGCGCGGAACTAGCTAGTACTACTTACTTTGGGGTGTGTAAATCGCAGCTCCTTCTTCAGACCCGAAACCTTAGCGGTGAACGTTTTCCAAACCCTGGCAGGCAAAGAAAATGATTACTTGATATCAGGAAATGAACGAAAGTTGCCGATATGGTCCCGGTATTGATTGAACTTACTTCTGGAGCATTGCAGTCATGTCCGCATAATACTTGGGATCTTTACGGAGCGAGTCTAAGACAGTTACTAATGCCCCGTCAAGGTTAATGGATAGCAGAATATAGTGGAAGCTGCGCACGCATTACTCATCAATTACATTACTTAACCACGAGTAAGCGGAACCGAATATGCAGAAGACAGTAACACTCACTTGAAGTTGTAAGGAAAGAGTATTTCCCTTTTGTTTTGATGTGTAAGGAACGTTTGTAGTAAGTTGTTCTCGGTATCTTCAGCCGCCTTTCGTACCGACCATTCATTTACGGTATTTGGGCTAATGAACCCAATGTCGAAGATTCCTATTTTTTGGCATTCGACCATCTTCAATCTGCATAATATAGTGAGGATAATTATATATACATGCAATGAACGAGCTGAGCTAGAGACTTAATTATAGAAGTAATACTTACAGACAGTAGCAAGTCATGAGTTGTTTGTCGAGGGCCTTTTGATTGTATAATTGAAATAACTCCACAAATTCAACAGGCAGCAGGTCGACTCCAGGGAAGTCATGCTCTTTTTTAATTCCGACTAACAAACTGTCTTTCCCAGACTTCCTGCAGGTTTCCATGTACCAATCATGCAATTTTTGCATCATCGTTGTTAGATGAGGATGATCAGGTTTGACGAGAGGCTTCCCGTGCTCGTATCTAAAGACGTCTACTACCTTAGCCGTTTCAAACTGTACATCATCGGGCAGGTAATCATCAAGAGTGGTACCGGGCAGTAGCACCGGATGATTAGCGATATCGCTAGACACCTTGAGCGGGGGGCACAATTGCTTCTCTTGTTCGCCGAGCTGGGGAATTGTTTTCCCACTTCTTCGTTTTTTCGCTCTTGCAGCACTGGAAGTACTTCCCGACTGCTGCGCTTTAGCATGTGTCTTAGTAATTATGCGGTCATAGTTGGAATCTGGCGGAGGCGGTGGTGGTCGCTTCAGGGCATTGATAGTGCGCTTCACTTTCACCAGATCTACCTTCTCCTTCGGAGGTGGAGTTTTCTTTGCAAAATGGTCCCTCAGTTGGGCACGACATATGTCCTCGTTTTCCTGCTCGGTCCTCTCATATGGTAACTTTTCCAGAGGCTTGAGAGATGGACCGTATCTGAATTGGCTCCCGCCTCTGCTTGTACTGCTAGCCGCCGGAGCGGCGGCGTCTCTCTTCCGTCGTTGCTGACGAGGCGGAGAAATCTGACGCGCCGGAGGAGCCGGAGCGGCGGCGTTTGTCTTCCGCCATTACCGACGAGGCTGAGGAGGAGGCGGACTGCTCCGACGCGCCGGAGTAGGCGAAGGAGGAGGCGGAGTGCCCTCACGTGTCGGAGGAGCCGGAGAAGGAGGCGGAGTGCCCTGATCACTCGCCGGAGGAGGAGGAGGCGGAGTGCCCTGACTCGCCGGAGGAGGAGGAGGAGGCGGAGGCGTCCAGTTTGGAAGCTTGATGTACTCCTTCTGCCATAGACATGTACTCCTCAGAGCATGAACCAGCCGATTCTCCCCTTCACCTGTAGAGTGGTCAAGCTCGAGCTCCTCAAATCCCTCCATTACTTCATCCACCATCACAACAGCATAGTCATGTGGAATCGGACGGCATTGAAAAGTTCCGTTGGGTTGAGGAGGTGCAACAGAGCCGACAGCCGCCTTGAAAGTGAGGTTCCGGCATTTCGTCATAAGCTCGCAATGTTGAGCCTCCGTGATAGTATCCACGGGGTAGCTAGGAGACGTGAAGTCAGGCTGAACGGGCTCCGTGGAAGCCACGCTGCTTCTCCGCTGAGATGGCGGGGTAGCTTCTGGGGTAGCTTCGTGTCGCTGAGATGGTTGGTCGGCAGCTCGCTGGCTCTCAGCTTCCTCTAGCTTTTGTAGTCTTGCATTGAGCTTCTGCATGTCGCTCAGCTCCTCTTTCCTCTTTCTCTCCCGGCTTTTGTAACCGCCTGCGTCGGGAAACCCAAACTTCCACGGAACGGAGCCTGGTGTGCCTCGTGTTCGTCCAGGGTGCTCAGCATTCCCTAGGGCCTCAGTCAGCTCGTCCTTCTCTCTGTCGGGAATGAACGTCCCTTCCTGCGCTGCGGTGATATACTTCTGAAGCTTCGTGACGGGTATTGCAAGTTGCTCGTCCGTCCAACGGCACTTCCCTGTTTCAGGGTCCAAAGTTCCCCCAACCCTGAAGAACCAAGTCCTTGAACGGTCTGGCCAGTTCAATGTCTGTGGTTCGACCCCTTTAGCAATCAGGTCATTCTCAGCTTTGTCCCACAACGGCCGGGCTTTGAGGTAGCCACCTGACCCCGTGTGATGGTGATACTGCTTCTTTGCAGCGTTGTTCTTGTTTGTCTCTGACATTTTCTTACTCTTGTCTGATGTCTTGTAGGCCACAAATGTGGGCCAGTGATCTCTTATCTTCTCAAATCGGCCGGTGAATTCTGGAGTCTTCCCTTTGTCGACAAACTTTGATTTCAACTCCTTCTTCCACCTCCTGAATAGATCTGCCATCTTCTTAAGAGCACACTCCTTGACCAGTGGCTCTATAACTGGCTTATTCGGATCCTCCTCTGGCGGTAGGGTGAAATTTGCCTTCAGCGCGGTCCAAAGATCATCTTTCTGTCTATCGGTGACATAATCACCTTCAGGGGCGTCGTCCTTAGGCTTATTCCATTGCTTGATGCTAATCGGGATGTTGTCCCTAATAATAACTCTGCACTGAGCAGAAAATGCGTCCTTGGTCCGCTTGGGTTCAATCGGATGGCCATCGTCCGCGAGTGCTGTGATCGTGAACCTTTCATCCTTGCGCAACCTCTTCTTCGGGCCTCGTCTCGTTACCGGAGTTTGGCTCGATCCGGAGGGCTATAAAAGAAGAAAGAAGAGTTAATATATGTACATACCAAAACAATTAATGCATCAATTAGCTAGTCAACACAGGCTTAATTAATATATATACCTCGTCGGACTTTCCAACAGCTCCCTCCTCCGTTCGGTCACCGGAGCCGTCATCATGGTCTCCTTCTTCCTCCGGCATTCGGTCACCGGAGCCATCATGATCATGTCCTTCCTCCTCCATTGTTCGATCACCGGAGCCGTCATCCTCTCCTTGCAGACCATCGGTGTCGTTGAGAAACGACAAGACATCACGTCCGCCGAGGATTATCTCCCCCAACAACTGTTCTTGTTCCAAGTCTCTTTGAGCCATAGTTTCTGCAAATATTACAACATGGCAATTAATATACAAACATGAGTGTCCGACGTCCGGACCGCCTCTCTCATGAATGTCCGACGTCCGGACTGCCTCTCTCATGAATGTCAAACAAGGGATTCTCTTAACCTTTAAGGGATTTAATTAACAAATGATACATAGACTTGTTCGGGCGAGAGGGGGTTGATCGACGTCCCCCCTCATGTCGAAGTTACCGGAGTTTTCTTCTAGTGGTTTGGGTGGCCTGGAGAGATTGTCGGGTAGGGGCGGGAGGGGGTAGGAGATCGACAACGCTTTTTTTCTAGGTTTTGGGTGGCCTCGAGAGTTGGTCGTCCGGTATATCGAGAGGGGGGTGAACATTTTACCTTAGTAACTTAGAAAAACAAATGTTATCGGGGAGGGGGTATATCGACAACGCTTTTTTCTAGGGTTTGGGTGGCCTCGAGAGTTGGTCGCCCGGTATATCGAGAGGGGGGGTGAACATTTTACCTTAGTAACTTAGAAAAAAAATGTTATCGGGGAGGGGGTATATCGACAACGCTTTTTTTCTAGGGTTTGGGTGGCCTCGAGAGTTGGTCGCCCGGTATATCGAGAGGGGGGTGAACATTTTACCTTAGTAACTTAGAAAAAAAATGTTATCGGGGAGGGGGTATATCGACAACGCTTTTTTCTAGGGTTTGTGTGGCCTCGAGAGTTGGCCGCCCGGTATATCGAGAGGGGGGTGAACATTTTACCTTAGTAACTTAGAAAAAAATGTTATCGGGGAGGGGGTATGTCGACAACGCTTTTTTCTAGGGTTTGTGTGGCCTCGAGAGTTGGTCGCCCGGTATATCGAGAGGGGGGTGAACATTTTACCTTAGTAACTTAGAAAAAAATGTTATCGGGGAGGGGGTATGTCGACAACGCTTTTTTTCTAGGGTTTGGGTGGCCTCGAGAGTTGGTCGCCCGGTATATCGAGAGGGGGGTGAACATTTTACCTTAGTAACTTAGAAAAAAAATGTTATCGGGGAGGGGGTATATCGACCCCCCCTCATGTCGAAGTTATCGAGGAGGGGGTATATCAACAACGACATACATTCCGGATCCGTTGGAAAGCTCTCGGGGAGCCGATGCCAACGTGATGATAGGGGGCCGGGGTGCTCCCGTGGCCTTGTTGATAGATAGAGCCGATGCCAACGTGATGATAGAGCCGATGCCAACATTTTCATTTAACAAAAAAACTGCCTTCAAAAAAAGACTTGCTTCGCCGCGGGTGCTCGGTGCGACGTGGACTCGGTGGAAAAACTTTATGAAAATGCGGTGGTGGCCGGGCCGGGTGGTTTTCTTTTCCTTCTTCATTTTTTCCTTTATTTTTTCTTATATGTTTGTTTTCGTTTTCACTCTACATTTTCGTACATATGAAAAACAACGAAGACTTTTTACATGAACATATACACACATATACATGAACATATATACATATACATGAAAAAAAACATATACATGAACATATACACATATACATATACATGAACATATATACATATACATGAAAGGGGGGGCTCACTGGGGGGGGCGGCGATGGCTGGAGGCCGGCGACGGGGACGAGGAAGGCGGCGACGGGGACGAGGACGGCGGCTCGGGGAGGCGACGGGGACGAGGACGGCGGCTCGGGGAGGCGACAGGGACGAGGACGGCGGCGACGGGGACGAGGACGGCGGCTCGGGGAGGCGACGGGGACGGGGACGAGGACGGCGGCTCGGGGAGGCGACGGGGACGAGGACGGCGGCGACGGGGACGAGGACGGCGGCGACGGGGACAAGGACGGCGGCGACGGGGACGAGGACGGCGGCTCGGGGAGGTGACGGGGACGAGGACGGCGGCGATGGGGACGAGGACGGCGGCTCGGGGAGGCGACGGCGTCGGGGCAGCCTGGCGGCGTCGAGGAGGTCGGCGTCGTCGGGGGGAACTGCGAGATGAAAATGAAAATTTTCACAAGTGCTGCTTATATACACACAGCATTGGTCCCGGTTGGTGGCACCAACCGGGACCAATGCCCACCTTTAGTCCCGGTTGGTGCCACCAACCGGGACCAAAGGTCTCTTTTCGGCAGCCCGAAGGGCGGGAAGCAGAGACCTTTGGTCCCGGTTGGTGGCACCAACCGGGACTAAAGGTGGGCATTGGTCCCGGTTGGTGCCACCAACCGGGACTAAAGGTGGGTATTGGTCCCGGTTGGTTCCACCAACCGGGACCAATGGCCTTGCACAGCGGCGTGGTGGGAGTTTAGTCCCACCTCGCTAGTGGAGAGTGTGCCGCACCTGTTTATAAGGCGCGGTGCGCCTGAGCCTTCGAGCTCCTCTCTAAAGCAGGCTTACGGGCCTAACCACTTTGTATCTACCTATGGGCCTAGTGGGCCTTCTGCGGGCCTGAATCCTGGCCCAATTGGCTGGTTGGGTTTCTAGTCGTATTCAGGCCGTGGTGGCCCATTAGGCGGCATTTTTTTTATTTTTTTCCAGTATTTTTGTTTTGTTTTTTGCTTTATTTATTTTTTTAATTTTTTTCCAGTATTTTTCTTCTGTTATTTTAGTTCATTCTTTTTAACAAATAAATACTTTGATAATTTTAGTTGCATAATTTCCATTATTTTGTTTTGTTTTTTGCTTTATTTATTTTTGTTTTACTTTTTGCTTTATTTATTTCCAGTGTGTTTTATCATTATATTCTTTTATAAAAGCTTTTCAGTTGATTCTTTTTTTAACTCCACTCCCACGATGTTACTAGAGGTTTATAATAGATTTTTGAGTGATTCTTTTTTCTGCTATTTAATATTACTGTGTTTTATCATTATATTCAATTTGGTTATTTTTAGGTTATTTTAAATGGGTGTTTTATATATTTTTCTGTTGCATAAATTTTATATAATTTTAAGTTTATAAAAGCTTTTTAGTTTATTCTTTTTGCTATTGAAGAATATTATAGTTTTGTTTTAGTTGATCATAACAAAATATTTTAATTGAGCCACCAACCGGGACTAAAGGCCTTGTCCTGGGAGTGGCTAAAATTTAGTCCCACCTCGCCAAGCGAGAGGGACTCGCAGCGGTTTATAAGCCCTGAGTGCAGAGACGAAGAACGATGAAGGAGAGGCGCAATGCTCACCTGCACGTTGCTTAGCTTCAGGCCTTGAGGAAATGGTGTAGACTGCACGGAGCTATCTGCAGTTTCTCAAGGCCTGAAGCTAAGCAACGTGCAGGTGAGCAGTGCGCCTCTCCTTCATTTTTAATAACTTATTTTAACTCCGGACATTTTGTGTGTTCATTATTCACCATTCAAAGGCACATCATCAATGTTCAACCCTTTTCTGCCTTCATTTGCTATTTTTCATGCATTTAATGATTTGTTTTGAGCTAAATGACCCTGAAATTGAAAAGCACTACAAATGAAGTCTGAAAAGGTTGAAACTTGGCATGGTATCATAATTTCACCCACATAGCAAGCGCTAAAAAGTTGAGAGGGTTACGGCAAAAACTGGATGCACTTCGTGTACAAACTGGACAATCTCTTTCGAAGTATCAGGGTTTCGGACGAAAACTCATCTATTACAAAGGGATTTCATTTGTAATAACTTATTTTAACTCCAGACTTTTTGTGTGTTCAATATGCACCATTCAAAGGCACATCATCAATTTTCAACCCTTTTCTGACTTCATTTGCTATTTTTCATGCATTTAATGATTTGTTTTGAGCTAAATGACCCTGAAATTGAAAAGCACTACAAATGAACTCTGAGAAGGTTGCAAGTTGGCATGGTATCATCATTTCATCCACATAGCATGTGCTAAAAAGTTGAGAGGGTTACGGCAAAAACTGGATGCACTACGTGTACAAAACGGACAATCTCTTTCGAAGTATGAGGGTTTCGGACGAAAACTCATGTGTTACAAAAGGATTTCTTTTTTTTGAACTTATTTGAACTCCATACTTTTTGTGTGTTCAAAATGCACCATTCAAAGCCACATCATCAATTTTCAACCCTTTCTGACTTCATTTGGTATTTTTCATGCACTTACTGATTTTTTTGAGCTAAATAACCCTGAAATTGAAAAGCACTTCAAATGAACTCTGAAAAGGTTGAAAGTTGCATGGTATCATCATTTCACCCACATAGCATGTGCTAAAAAGTTGAGAGGGTTACGGCAAAAACTGGATGCACTTCGTGTACAAAACGGACAATCTCTTTCGAAGTATCAGGGTTTCGGACGAAAACTCATGTGTTACAAAAGGATTTCATTTTTTTGAACTTATTTGAACTCCAGACTTTTTGTGTGTTCAAAATGCACCATTCAAAGCCACATCATCAATTTTCAACCCTTTCTGACTTCATTTGGTATTTTGCATGCATTTACTGATTTTTTGAGCTAAATGACCCTGAAATTGAAAAGCACTACAAATGAACTCATCTGTTACAAAAGGCATTTCATTTCTTCACATGTAACTGCAATGATATAGTTGTGGAGAGAAAGTCTTCACTTTTTCTTCGCTTGTGTCCTTTGCTTATTGCGCCGTAACCATGGATAATCTTCATCGTTTAACAGGGTGCTTGGGTCAGCCTTGACTTTGAAGGGAGGAATTTCATGAAACTTTTCATAATCTTTGGACATGTCTGTCTTGCCCTCCAATCCCACGATGTCTCTTTTTCCTGAAAGAACTATGTGGCGCTTTGGCTCATCGTATGATGTATTCGCTTCCTTATCTTTTCTTTTTCTTGGTTTGGTAGACATGTCCTTCACATAGAAAACTTGCGCCACATCATTGGCTAGGACGAATGGTTCGTCTGTGTACCCAAGATTGTTCAGATCCACTGTTGTCATTCCGTACTGTGGGTCTTCCTGTACCCCGCCTCCTGACAGATTGACCCATTTGCACTGAAACAAAGGGACCTTGAAATCATGTCCATAGTCAAGTTCCCATATGTCCACTATGTAACCATAATATGTGTCCTTTCCCCTATTGGTTGCTGCATCAAAGCGAACACCGCTGTTTTGGTTGGTGCTCTTTTGATCTTGGGCGATCGTGTAAAATGTATTCTCATTTATCTCGTACCCTTTGTAAGTCAATACAGTCGAAGATGGTCCCCTGGCCAACGAGTACAACTCATCAGAAACAGTGTTGTCACCCATGAGACGTGTTTGCAACCAACTGCCGAAAGTCCTGATGTGTTCATATGTAATCCAGTCGTCACATTGCTCCGGGTGTTTGGAGCGCAGAATATTCTTGTGTTCATCGACATACGGGGTCACCAAGGTAGAATTCTGTAGAACTGTGTAGTGTGCTTGAGACCAAGAATGCCCGTCCCTACATATTATTGAGTCCGCTCCTAGCGTGCCTTTTCCAGTCAGTCTCCCCTCATACCGCGATTGAGGGAGACCAATCTTCTTAAGGTCAGGAATGAAGTCAACACAAAACCCAATGACATCCTCTGTTTGATGGCCCATGGAGATGCTTCCTTCTGGCCTAGCGCGGTTACGAACATATTTCTTTAAGACTCCCATGAACCTCTCAAAGGGGAACATATTGTGTAGAAATACAGGGCCCAGAACGACAATCTCGTCGACTAGATGAACTAGGACGTGCGTCATGATATTGAAGAAGGACGGTGGGAACACCAGCTCGAAACTAACAAGACATTGCACCAAATCACTCCTTAACCTTAGCAGGATTTCTGGATCGATCACCTTCTGAGAGATTGCATTGAGGAATGCACATAGCTTCACAATGGCTAATCGAACGTTTTCCGGTAGAAGCCCCCTCAATGCAACCGGAAGCAGTTGCGTCATAATCACGTGGTAGTCATGAGACTTTAGGTTCTGGAACTTTTTCTCTGCCATATTTATTATTCCCTTTATATTCGACGAGAAGCCAGACGGGACCTTCATACTGAGCAGGCATTCAAAGAAGATTTCCTTCTCTTCTTTGGTAAGAGCGTAGCTGGCAGGACCTTCATACCGCTTTGGATGCATGCCGTCTTTTTCATGCACACGTTGCTGTTCCTCCCGTGCCTCCGGTGTATCTTTTGTCTTCCCATACACTCCCAAGAAGCCTAGCAGGTTCACGCAAAGATTCTTCGTCACGTGCATCACGTCAATTGCAGAGCGGACCTCTAGGTCTTTCCAATAGGGTAGGTCCCAAAATATAGATTTCTTCTTCCACATGGGTGCGCGTCCCGCATCGTCAGTCGGAACAGATAGTCCGCCAGGACCCTTTCCAAAGATTACTTGTAAATCATTGACCATATCAAGTATGTGATCACCAGTACGGAGGGCAGGCTTCTTCCGGTGATCTGCCTCACCGTTGAAATGCTTTCCTTTCTTTCGACATTGATGGTTGGTCGGAAGAAATCGACGATGCCCCAGGTACACATTCTTCCTGCATTTGTCCAAATATATACTGTCGGTGCCATCTAAACAGTGTGTGCATGCGTGGTATCCCTTGTTTGTCTGTCCTGAAAGGTTACTGAGAGCAGGCCAATCGTTGCTGGTTACAAACAGCAACGCATGTAGGTCAAATTCCTCCTGTTCGTTCTCATCCCACACACGTACACCTCTTCCATTCCATAGCTGTAAAAGTTCATCAACTAATGGCCTTAGGTACACATCAATGTCATTGCCGGGTTGCTTAGGGCCTTGGATGAGCACTGGCATCATAATGAACTTCCGCTTCATGCACAACCAAGGAGGAAGGTTATACATACATAGAGTCACAGGCCATGTGCTATGCTTGCTGCTCTGATCCCCAAAAGGATTAACGCCATCTGCACTTAAACCAAACCATACGTTCCTTGGGTCATCTGTAAAGTTGCTCCACTTTCTCTCGATCTTTCTCCACTGCGACCCGTCAGCGGGTGCTCTCAACTTCCCGTCTTTCTTACGGTCTTTTTTGTGCCATTGCATCAACTCGGCATGCTTTTTGTTTCTGAACAGACGTTTCAACCGTGGTATTATAGGAGCATACCACATCACCTTGGCAGGAACCCTCTTCCCGGTGCTCTGGCCCTCAACATCACCAGGGTCATCTCTTCTAATCTTATACCGCAATGCACCGCATACCGGGCATGCGTTCAAATCCTCGTACGCACCGCGGTAGAGGATGCAGTCATTAGGGCATGCATGTATCTTCTGCACCTCCAATCCTAGAGGGCATAGAACCTTCTTTGCTTCGTACGTACTGCCGGGCAATTCGTTATCCTTTGGAAGCTTCTTCTTCATTATTTTAAGTAGCGAACTAAATCCCTTGTCAGATACACCATTGTCTGCCTTCCATTGCAGCAATTCCAGTGTGGTACCGAGCTTTCTGTTGTCATCTTCGCAATTTGGGTACAACCCTTTTTTGTGATCCTCTAACATGCGATCGAACTTCAACTTCTCCCTTTCACTTTCGCATTCTCTCTGTGCATCAACAATGACCCGGCGAAGATCATCATCGGGCACATCGTCTGGTTCCTCTTGATCTTCAGCTTCCCCCATTGCAGCATCACCGTATTTAGGGGGCGGGTAGTTGTCATCATCCTCTTCTTCTTCGTTGTCTTCCATCATAACCCCTCTTTCTCCGTGCTTGGTCCAAACATTATAGCGTGGCATAAAACCCTTCTCAAGCAGGTGGAAGTGAAGGGTTTTAGAGTTGGAGAAAGCCTTCGTATTCTCACAGACAGTACATGGACAATGCATAAAACCATTCTGCTTGTTTGCCTCAGCCGCTTCGAGAAAATTATGCAGGCCCTTAATATACTCGGAGGTGCGTCGGTCACCGTACATCCAGTGCCGGTTCATCTGCGTGCGTTATATAGTTCTCATTATTGAACAACATATAACTCTCTAGAGCATCTAATTAAATCATACAAGTAATAACTATCTAGAACCACATATAACCAAAACCATCGCACTATATAATAAGAAACAATAATAAAAGTAAGAAAGTTACACAAGTATCTATCTAAATCATACAAGTAAGAACTTTTTTCTTTTAGAAAGAAGATAAGAAGAAGAGGCTAACCACGGTGGTGCCGGCGCCGAGATGGGCGCGGGCGATCGACGGCGGTGAGGACGGGGACGGGACAGGACGGACTGCCAACCTAGACAAATCTTGAGGAAAATGGAGCTTGGACAAGGAGCTTCCAGAGGAGAAAGTTTAAGTATGGCTCGGGCATTTCATCGAACACCTCATGTGCATAGGAGGTGAGCTAGAGCACCAGAAAGCTCTCCCCTCGCCGGCCAGAAAAACAGAGCAGTGTGGAGTGCTCTGCTCGCTGGCGAGCGGGGTATATATAGGCATCTCATTGGTCCCGGTTCGTGGCTGGAACCGGGACTAAAGGACCCCCTTTGGTCCCGGTTCCAGCCACGAACCAGGACCAATGGTTGTGAGCCAGGAGCGAGGCACATTGGTCCCGGTTCGTGTCTGGAACCGGGACTAAAGGGTCCAGACGAACCGGGACCAATGCCCCACGAGGCCCGGCCGGCCCCCTGGCCTCACGAACCGGGACCGTTGCCCCCATTGGTCCCGGTTCGTGACTGAACCGGGACTAATGGGCTGGCCCGGCCTGGACCAAAGCCCTGTTTTCTACTAGTGCCCGCAACCCATCATCTACAAACTAATTCCACAATGTCTTCCCCTAGGACCAAAGATGGTGAAGTGCTATGTAGTCTACGTTCACATAACACCACTAGAGGAAGAACAACATAAAATATAATCAAAACATTAAACGGTAATCAACTTCACATGATTACTAGGAACAAGACTTCTCTCATGTCCTCAAGAATTAATGGATCTACTCACAAGACACTATATCAATCATGATCAATGGGTATAAATATTTGATAAGCAATCTGAGCATAACAATCTTTCACCAATAAATCTCCTATGCATCAACTACGAGGTGCAATCAACACATGCAAGTACTCCCAGTAACCAATCTGAGGTTTGATACAAAGATTGAACAAAAGGGATGAACTAGGGTTTGGAGATGAGATGGTGTTGGTGAAGATGTTGATGCAGATGATGATCCCGACGATGAATGGAGTATTGGTGATGACGATGGCTTCAATTTCCCCCCTCCTGGAGAGAAGTTTCACCAGCTGAATTGCTCCATCGGAGAGCTAAAGTGCTCCGCCTAGGTTTCGCCTCACAAACGGTGGCGGAAAGTCCTGAGGACTTTCTATGATTTTTTCTAGGTAAAATGTGAATTAATGCAAAACGACATCGGGAGAGGAGCCACCAGGGGCCCACGCGACCAGGTGGCGAGCCCTAGGACCCACCTGCGTGGGGTGGCTGCGTGGCGCCCTGGTGGGTCCCCTCTGGCCCATCTTCTTGCTTCGGTCTTCATAATTTTGGGAAATAATTCAGTAAAATCCCCAGCCTTTTTGGAGCTCCGGAAAATTACTTTTTCTTCTTTCTAGATTTCCAGATGTCCGGCAATTTCCCTCTCTATGTATACCTTGCATTTTAAGAGAGAAAAGGCATTAGAATTGCGTCATAATGTGAAATATATCATTAAAATAGGATAAATTATAATAGGAAATAGTGATGCAAAATTGACGTATCACTGTCCTACAAAAATTTGGGCTTGGAGGCCCAACAAAGTCTACAAGAATAAAGTTGTGTAGTAGACATCAAGCTATTTCTGGCGCCGTTGCCGGGGATGTGAGTGCTGTAAGCTATCTTCTTTGGATCTTGCAATTGAACCTTTTAGTTTCTTGTTTTATTCACTAGTTTGGTTTATGAAAGAAAACAAAAAATGAAGATGAGTGCACTTGTTTACCTTTATAAAGTTTATCTTGAAAACTTGGAATCCGATAATTGTTTTGAAGTGTTAAAAGAAGAATTTGAAAAAGTGATTGATGTGAATTCCTTGAATGTTAAGCATGATTGGAATGTTGTTAGTATGTATTCTATGATTATCAATTATTCTAATGAAATACAAAGCAATAAGCTTGGGGATGACATGTTTGATGAAGATGATATTTTTAGCCCCCCTACTTTTGATGAGAAAATTACTATGATTAAAACATGCCTCCTCTTTATGACGATTACAATGATGAAAGTGGATTTGGAGAGGTCATGACTTTAGAAAATTTTGATTCCACTATTTTGGAGAGTGATAAATCTTATTGCAATAATTATGAAAGTGGATTTGGATAGGTCATGACTTTAGCTAGTATTAATTTCACTATTTTGGAGGATGTGTCAATTGATTATGACGAGAACAAAGTTGCTATCTATGATGATTACTGTGATGAAACTTATGATATAAAGAATAATAATAACCATGAAACTTGTCATTATGATTTTAACGTAGAATTGAGTCATGTCAATCAGGGATCACATGATAGTTATTTTGTTGAATGTGCTCCCACTACTATTAATGAGAAGAAATTTGCTTATGTGAAGGGTAACAAAAAAATATGCATGTGGATCATGAAAAGAATGCTTTATGTGATAGTTATAGTGTTGATTTATTCATTATGCCACCGAAAATTGTTATGAGAGAGGGATACATGGTTATAGATATCTCAACAATATCAAGTATCCTCTCTTTATGTTGAAAGTTTCAAAGTTGCTCTTGTTTTTCCTTCCTATGCTAGTTTCTTTGTGCTTAAATAAATCATTTTCTTATAAAATTCCTATGCATAGGAAGTGGTTTAGGCTTAAATGTTCTTTATATATGCTTCATGATGCTCCCTTTTTGTTTCAATTCTTATTTTTATGTGAGCATCATTAAAAATATCAATGCCTAGCTAAAAGGTATTAAAGAAAACTGCTTGTTGGGAGGCAACCCAATATTTATCTTTTGTGTTTTTGTGTGTCTACATGATTAATGTTATTGTATTAATCATGTTTTGTACATTTTTCTTTCAATAAGTGCCAAGTTTAGTCTTTACCATGCTCAGTTTGCAAGTTTATGAGTTGTTTCAAAACAGAAAGTTTTTTGTTATGTTCTGAATATTCCTGGATAGTCAGAATGTGATAAAAATCTATTTTTTTTTACACATTAAGCATTTATGAGTTCTCTGTTATGTTGTACTCCCTCCGTACCATAATGTAAGACATTTTTTGACACTGTCAAAAACGTCTTACATTATGGGACGGAGGGAATAAATTTTTCGAATTTTTATAGTTACAGAAGTACATTAATTTATTCTTCCTTTACACATTGTTCCATTTAGACAGATTGTTGTCATAGTAGCATTGTTTACTCATGTTTGCTTGTTTCATATCTTTATTAGTGCATAAAGATGTTAAATATGTGCAGGCATTCAGTATGCAATGTTTAATTACAATTTTGATGAATTTCTACAATATGTGTGTTAAAGTTTTGAATTTATTTTGTACTAACCTATCTCATGAGTTCTGTCAAATTTTGTGTGGATGAAGTTTTTAAGACCCAGGGGAAACCGTGATATGAGAGGAATTAAGGAAACACAAGAGCTTAAGCTTGGGGATGCCCAAGGCATCCCAAGGTAATATTCTAAGGAGTCTCAAGCATTTAAGATTGGGGATGCCCCAGTAGGCATCCCACCTTTCTTCATCAACAATTATCGGTTAGTCTCAGTTGGATCTAAGTTTTTATTTGTTCACATGAAATGTGTTATGCTTAGAGCGGCTTTTTTCTTTTGTTTGCTGTTGGATACAATCATTATATCTGACGGGGTCCTGTACCAGGGGTGGCTAACACCCAGGAGCCCGGCCTCATTGTCAACAACAGGGGGGCTCATTATCCGGCCCAAGATGCGGAGGAAACCCTAGGAGGCAGGACGGCCTTCTTGACGCCCAAGACTAGAGGGCGACAGCGCCTAGATCGCATCTACCTTGTAAAACCCTAGACCTCTCCTGTCTATATAAGGGAGGTCTAGGGCACCCATTGATCATCTATCCTCAGATAGGAGAACTCTCGATAGAAATCGCATACACCATTGTAACCCCTCGCACGAGGTATCCCTCCACCATGAATCATCAAAACTAGCAGGATGTAGGGTATTACTCTCCGGAGGCCCGAACCTGGATAAACCCCTCGTGTGACCTCCGATCCATGACTTCCAGCTGCGCTTGGACCCCTACCGAGGGATCTGACGGGAATTTGCTCCGTCAGTTGGTGCGCCAGGCACGGGCAGCGCCGGCTGGAGACCGATCATGTGTCGGATCTTCTTCCACCTTCGGTGGCTTGCCGCCGGGGGAAAGCTTAATCTTCGGTTCCCTGACGTTCACCGCCGACGTGGCAGGCCGAGTCGACATCAACTCACCGGCCTGTGAAATGGAGACCACACCAGCTATCCAGTTGGTTGTAATGGTCTGCGGTAGCTGTCGTCTCGCCCAGGCATCGGAGAATTGCCTCGTCGCCAACCCAGACACACGCGAAGTCACCAACATGACCGGTGTCACCCTGGCCTCGGACGACGAGGATGGTGACGCGTCCCCGATCCATCTCACCAACGAGGACAAAAACGCAGCCTCCCTCCCTTCCGCGAGGTCACATACTCCGACCTCTGGGGAGAAACGGGGTCCTCCACAGGCTCGGGGACCGACGTCTCCACCGACGAGGAGACGTCTCGGTCTGAGGCCCCCCAGGCGATCTTTCTCCACCAGGTCATGATGATGGAGCCAACCACGAACGCGCCACGCACGACGGACGCGATGGAGGCTGCAACCTCTGGGTCTCCAGCATCGGGGCCGATAACTGCCATGACGCAGCCACAGACCGACCCGGCGCTGACACCTCAACTACGAATAAGCACATGCCTCCATCTGAGCCCCACGGCGGGCCCTTCCACGGTTGTGGCCACCCTCCAAAGGGTGACGTCTACTCTGCCACCGGTGACGGGGCACACCTTGAACTACCTGACGACACCCATCACTGGCACCGATCTAGCGTCGAGGACACTGGAGGCCATACGTGTGTCCCAACTAAATGCACATCTCGTGCTTCGGCAACAAGCGCTCGAGGTCTCGGCCCGCGAGGCCCGGTGGAACGAGACAATGACGCGTGAGCGCCTGTGTCTCCCACGCCGCCAACCACGAAATCTCCTCAACGACCTCGCCAACCAATGCCGGGAACGGGGAATCGGCTTCAACGAGCCGGCCGCGGAGATCGCAGCACCGCTTCCTCCAACCCCTGCCCGCGGCCTCCAAGCAGCAGCGGCGCTGGCAGACCGATTGCAAGCCACCCCAGGAGACCCTAAACTCTTGTCCGACCTCACTCACGTGCTCCACAGGACGGTGGAGCTCCAGGATAACATCTCATGATCAAGAGACAAGCTGGCGGGCACCGAAAGTGTTTTGTCCGCCGCCAACCACCCAGCCCATGAGCAGCGTCAAGGGTCCATCCAGCGACCAGAGGCCGTGCCAACGGTCGCGGTCACGCACTTGTGGCAGCCAATATTGGTTGTCGCCCTGCAACATTGTGCGGCTCTGCCGCCCACGAGCCCCGCACCAACGGGGCGACCTCATCATCATCAACAAGGAGGATGGGCAGGAGCAGAAATGAACGAACTACTCCCAGGGGCTCCTCCATCGAGGTTTACCTCACTCATGGCAAGCATCGCGCCGGCATGCTTTGGGCAAGAACTGATATCCCACCCTTTCCCCCAACCCTTCGTCGTATGCGGTGTCGAAAAATATTCAAGCGACACAAAACCAGAGCACTGGTTGAACGACTACCTGACGGTGATCGAGATGGCCAATGGGGACATAGGCAACGCCCTCCGACATATACCTCTATGTCTAACAGGATACGCGCACTCCTGGCTAAGTGGACTCCCCCCCCCCAACTCCATCCATAATTGGGCGGACTTCGAGCACATCTTTCTCAACAACTTCGAGGGAACTTACCACCGACCAGGAAACGTCGTGCAGGAGGACAAGGACTCAGTCTGCGACTACGTCGCTGATGTCTACTATGCAACTTTATTCTTGTAGACTCGTGTTGGGCCTCCAAGCGCAGAGTTTTGTAGGACAGTAGCAAATTTCCCTCAAGTGGATGACCTAAGGTTTATCAATCCGTGGGAGACGTAGGATGAAGATGGTCTCTCTCAAACAACCCTGCAATCAAATACAAGGAATCTCTTGTGTCCCCAACACACCCAATACAATGGCAAATTGTATAGGTGCACTAGTTTGGCGAAGAGATGGTGATACAAGTGTAGTATGGATAGTAGATATAGGTTTTTGTAATCTGAAAATATAAAAACAGCAAGGTAGCAAGTGATAAAATGGAGCACAAACGATATTGCAATGCTTGAAAACAAGGCCTAGGGTTCATACTTTCACTAGTGCAATCTCTCAACAGCGCTAACATAATTGGATTATATAACAATCCCTCAACGCACGATAAAGAATCACTCCAAAGTTCCTATTAGTGGAGAACATAAGATAGAAATTGTTGTAGGGTACGAAACCACCTCAAAGTTATTCTTTCCGATCAATCCATTGAGCTATTCCTATATGTGTCACAAACAGCCCTAGAGTTCGTACTAAAATAACACCATATGATACACATCAACCAACTCTAATTTCACCTAGATACTCCAATGTCACCACAAGTATCCGTGAGTCGATTATACGATATGCATCAAACTCTAATTTCACCTAGATGGGGAACGCATCACACGAGGCCCCGGCGAACATCCCGGGTCAGAAAATTCCCAAGGTACGATTGGGAGCGGCGACCTCCCGTAGACCCAGCAGAGGTGTTATACATAGACCAAGAGAAGTGCCTGGAAGAACTACCGCGCCAGAGGAGAAATACCTATTGGTAGACCTCCCTCGCCATCAAAGGACGGGAGGCCGGAGAAGCACGCCGAACAATCAAGGCTTCTGCAGCACATCTACCACTAGTAATTTTACTTTCCCGTCGTTTACATTTCAAGCATAAATTTCCTTTCCAGTAAGACTTCATGGAATAATCATAGTTAGTTTGATCATGTACTAGACAGGCAATAAAGTGATTTGTTACGCAAACACTTCTGTTTTGTTACACTATATGATCACTAAATGAAGTACACAAAGCACTAAGTACTGAAACCCCCTTGGAACTCATTGCAGATGGTACGAGTGATCTCCTTGTTAGCGACTCAGGGGCGGCATCGTTTTTCGGAGCCCCCCCCCCCCCCCCCCCCCCGCAGCTCAGGAATAAGGGCTGCATCCAGTGACCCTTCAAAGTATAAGGTGGGGGGCTGCACTCATGGTACACGGACCTCCTGCCACAAAGGCAGAAGGTCACACAGGCTTACGGCCTAACCTAGACACTAGAGTTCAGACAAATCTTAACATATGCAGAGAACCGACCCGGAGCTCGCAGCCAACGTCAGTGCATAGCACCACAGACCAGCTAGCCGAGCTCACAAAGGGGCCCCTGTCCACATGGCTAACGCTAACACGCGCATATTTGGTCGGGCACAGGCATTCTCCCAGCGGATATTAAGAAGTCGTACAACATAGCAAATGGCAGGTTCTAAAACAACATCAAACAACTTGTTTTAATACAGTACTCAGAAAGTACCCTCACTAAAGTTTATTACAAGCCCCCACTTTATGAGCTACCTGCACCAGGATGCCTTTTTATGATTCCCTGCAGGGGGCAAACCCCGGCAGCGTATTCGGCCTCCTTGATAACTTCTTGTAGGAACGCCTGGGGATTTGGACTTCCGGCAGGAGGTCTCACGATCGTCCAAAGGTTGGTATTGGGATAATGAGCCCGGACCCCAGCCAGCACCTAATGAGCTCCTTCGAAGGCTGCGGAATACATCCAATCATCAAGCTGATTGGAGGAGTCCGCCAGCAATTTGAGGATGACCTCGAGATCGGACGTCAGGTCAGGATGCCCAGCAAACAAAGTGCCAGTAGCAACTCCCAACACGGTGGTCATTTGCTCTGCAACAGAGGCAACCTCCCGCAGCGGCTTTTCCACGTCATCGATCTGGATGGCCGGCAAAGGACCTGCAACAAAGACAGCAGTAGGTGTATAAGAAAACAATCATTGATCACACAACAACGTGGAGGCATCCTCCGAACAAACCTCGGGCGGCAGCCTCTAGATCCTCGCAGCACCGTTGGGCCTCAGCAAGTTGCACGTCGACCTCCTTGCCATCCTTCTCCAACTGCGCGACCTTCTGCTCGGCCTCCCAGGTAGCATGCACCTGCGAGGCAGTGTCCTTCTCAGCTGTCTCCAGTTGCCACTGGAGCATGGCCCGCTGGTCCTGACTCTCACCAAGATCAGTACGGAGAACACGACAGGCCTCTTGCTCCTGCCGGAGGGCAGCCTAAAGTTCCCGCTTGGCGGCAAGAACTGTCTCCAACTCCGCCAGAGCTGTCCGCTCAGCGTCCTCGGTGCGCCGGCGGGCCTACGCAGCCTCCTTCCTCACGGTCGCCGCGGTCTCGACAGCTATAAAAAGGAGGAGAAGCAAGACCAACACCCATTGTTATTAACAAAAACAAAGCCACCCAGGCACAAGTCAAAGGCGTCACGACTCACATGAAGCGGCGTCAAGCTCACATTGCAGCCCATCCCCCTGGCGCTGCAACACCGCGATCCGTGACTCCAAGTCCGAGACCTTCGCCTCGCGGCTGCGGCCTGGTTATCGCAACATAAAAAGTCACATCACACTATTTCAGGGACCAAGCACGGCTAGCAAAGCAACGCCACACTCGGCCCCGGGGCTACTACTACCATGCGTGCTAAGGTATCATACCTTGAAACCGGGCTCCATAGCCTGCTCGACCTTCTTCAGGGCTTCCCACAGGTGTCCCAGCGCCTCGTCCGCAGTACTCAAGGGCGCCACGACCTCCTGCGGGACCTCAGGTCCGAATCCACCGGACAGGAAGGTGCACGCCCTAGGCATTGCGCTGGATGATGAGGCCGCCGAGCGGACCGGCCCGTCAACGGAGACCTTCACGATCGCCGCCGCAACAGCCACACTAGCCAGAGGAAAGGCCGGCGCGTTCGGGTTGGTGCGGAGGCCGGAACATGGGGGGACGCCAGGCCCACGTGGCCTCCATCGACGTCCCCGACCTCAGAGCCAGCCCATTGTTATTAACAAAAACAAAGCCACCCAGGCACAAGTCAAAGGCGTCACGACTCACATGAAGCGGCGTCAAGCTCACATTGCAGCCCATCCCCCTGGCGCTGCAACACCGCGATCCGTGACTCCAAGTCCGAGACCTTCGCCTCGCGGCTGCGGCCTGGTTATCGCAACATAAAAAGTCACATCACACTATTTCAGGGACCAAGCACGGCTAGCAAAGCAACGCCACACTCGGCCCCGGGGCTACTACTACCATGCGTGCTAAGGTATCATACCTTGAAACCGGGCTCCATAGCCTGCTCGACCTTCTTCAGGGCTTCCCACAGGTGTCCCAGCGCCTCGTCCGCAGTACTCAAGGGCGCCACGACCTCCTGCGGGACCTCAGGTCCGAATCCACCGGACAGGAAGGTGCACGCCCTAGGCATCGCGCTGGATGATGAGGCCGCCGAGCGGACCGGCCTGTCAACGGAGACCTTCACGATCGCCGCCGCAACAGCCACACTAGCCAGAGGAAAGGCCGGCGCGTTCGGGTTGGTGCGGAGGCCGGAACATGGGGGGACGCCAGGCCCACGTGGCCTCCATCGACGTCCCCGACCTCAGAGCCAGCCATGGCCTCAGCAAAAGGAGCCCCTGCCAAAAATAGCCCACATGAGAACATTCCCTCGTATGTCGTCACCAAAACAACTGTGAAGGCCAAAGACTACGTACCTCGGGGCAGGGTCTCCGCCTCAGAGACTGGAACCTCCACGGATGGATGCGCCGCCGGATCGCTGACAGAGGCACGGCCGGAATTGCGCTCGCCGCAACGGGTTCGGCGACGGACGGTCCTGCTGGACCGTAGGAGGCGGCCCTAGACACGAGCTCAAGAGGTCAGCGATGGGGCCACGAAAAGACTGATGCAAGCTCACTAACCGTAAGGATAACTTACAGGGCAACCAACGACGCATGCCTCTTTCGCACCGGCATCGGGGCGATGAGGGGAATCTGCAGCCCGGGGGACTTCATCGAGCTCCCACGAAGCTCGCGGGGACCGCAGCTGACCGGAGACTCCTCCCGGATGCCACGACAAAGCCTTTTGAGGGGCTGACGCGAGGCCTCAACATCCGTCTCTATCGCCTCCTCGCCGACGTCCTCGTTCCCGCCCTCCTCAGCGTCCTCGACCTCTTCGTCGTCCTCGTCGCCCTTAGCATCGTCGGCGTCGTCATCGCCATCATCGCCATCACCACCCTCTTCGCCTCCGCTGCCGCTCGAGGGGGAAACTATGCCCTCATCGTCCTCCTGACCCTCGGAGGCCTCGCATGGGTCTCCTTCGGGGCTCCCTTTCGGCCTCGGGTGGCACCGGCCTCCTCATGAGAAGGCCTGGAAGGAGCCACCGCCATGAGGGCGGCTAAAGCAGGGCTCATTTGTTGCCCTGGGAGCGGGGGCTCGGAGCGGAAGGCTTGGAAGGTGGCGAATTCCTGACACAAAAAGAAAACAAACAAAGGTCACAACTCGGCCTCCCAGTCCCCAACGGCAAGAGAATTACGGAGAAGGTACTTACGCTGCCGGGAGGGTGGTCGGAAACAAAGGGCCTCATGGTTTCTTTATGAGACATCGTGATGGCGTCCGGTCCCTCCAGGAAGCTGAGGCAGGTGTCGATGGCCTCAAAGCTCAGCTTCTCCTGAGAAACCCGCGTGGGGTCCTCCGGGCCCGTATACTGGGACATCAGGGAGCCCTAGGCCTGTAGCGGCAAGATGCGGCGTGCCACCCAAGTGCGCACGATGCGGCGTGCCACCCAAGCGGCAAGATTCGGGAGGTTGAAGGAAAAGAAGGTGGAGTTGGGGCGAAGCTGCATAATGGCGCCCCCAAGGTCGCAGACAGCGCCTTCGTTCAATTGGACGCAGACTCGAAAAAAGTAGCAAAACAAATCGAAGTGCGGAGCTACCCCAAGATAGCACTCGCAGAAAGTAATGAAGTTGGCGATGTGGAGCACCCCATTGGGCGGAATATGGTGGAGTTGGCAGCCGAAAAAGTGCAGGAGACCACGCATGAAGGGATGGATTGGGAAGCCAAGTCCCCGCCTGAAGTAGCCTGAACACAAGACATGCTCACCAGCACGGGGCTCCGGCGGAACCTCCCTAGTCGGAAGGCGCACCTTCAGATCCGCAGGCATGGAGAAGTCGTCCTTGTACCCTTTGATCTTGCCCTCCATGGTCACGGATGGAAACCACTTCCTAGTGGATTTGGGTGCAGTACGCCCCGGTGTGGCCCTCCCTTTGGGGGCGGCTCGTTTCCGCTTCCCGCCAGCAAAGCTTGATGACGGCTCCTGATGGGAGACTCACTTCCCCTTCTCACTCCTTGTCTTGGCCATCGGCGGCGAGGGCGTAGGGGCAAGATGCACGAGGCGGCGGCGCAGCGAAGGGTTTGAGAAAAACAGCAAAGTGGAATGCGCCAGAGCAGGGTAGGGTTTGAAACCCTTCGTTTCCTTCTCTTTATAAACAACCAGACCCAAAGCGCCTCCCGTCCAGGGCAGAACGGGTGTTTCTTTCCCTTTGTCCCGGGAGGTATTTCCTTTTTCTTTTTTAGAAGGCAAGGATGATGGCCACGGCAGTATTATCTCCTAAAAATCTGCGGCATACCTGTTGGTGCAATACTTTGCCCTCTGGTGTTTTGGAGATTGTTGACAGAAACACGCATGGACTGATTTGTTTGCTAGTGCACACAGAGAGAAATAGTCCATGCAGAACCGAAGAGAATGCTATCTTTGGTGTCAAGTTCGAGGAACTTCACCGAAGGATATTTGTGTTGCAGAGCTGATTGAGTTATATCTATCAAAGCCATGTAGGCGAGAAGATTAATGAGAAGAAGTTGACCCCTTAAAATTATTACTGATGTGAAGCAATACATGTTCGGATTCGTCCGAAGAAATTGACTGCAGTCAAAGAAAAGAAGATGAAGTGAAGACGTGGCATTTACTTTCGTTGTTCTTTATCTTTTTGAGTCATAGGACCTCCGTACTATTAAGAGGGGTATAGGTTCTTGAAGCTTAGATCCGCTGTGATGCTTAGCCCAAACCTATGAAAGACTAAGAGAAATCTCTTTATGCTTCGAATGATTACTTGTCAGCAGAAGACGTTGTTCTTCATTGCTGGAGGAGATATCTTTCGGACTGAGGAGTTAGCATTTCTTGCTCCACAAGGAATGTTACCGTTGTGCTCAATTTACGACCGTTGGACTCGTGTCGTTCAGCCATTGGCTATCCCACATGTCCAATTTGGTCATTTTCCTATAGGGAAGGCTGCGGCTATAAATAGCCACCCCGCTCCAACGTTGTCCATTGGCTGCTCCGCTTAAGATTTCTGAGAAGATTGATTGAGCATCCCCTCTCTGAGAGATTTGAGTTTAAAATCCACCGAGAGAAAACCAAGAACCAAAACTTAGACAGTGGTTGAGCATCATAGTTGTTCTGAGTTAGAGTTCTTGTACCTATTACTCTCTACGGTTGCGCACTCTCTAGACGGATAGGTGTCGGCTCGAGTGATTGAAGAGTTGTTGTCTTCACCGAGCAAGATCTTTAGCAACCAAGAGTCGTTGTGGTTTGCGAGGAAGTCTGTCGAAGGTTTGGAGATCGCCGATAAGCATCTACCATGAGTGAAATCAACTGGAGTCTGATCAGCTCCTAGTTGAAGGAGAATAGGATGGAGAGAGGTTTGCTCCTGTGTTTAATCACAAGTCCCTCCAACCAGACATAGTCCTTTGGTAGAAGGGGGAACTGGTCTACCAAATTTCTCTGTCACCATCGAGCACCACTGGTTCACTTTACTTCTCTGCATTACTTTCTGCAGTTACTTCTCGTGCTCTTTGTTGATAGTTCTCATTGATCATTTATCTTTCGCTAAAGCACTGCTTCATCTCTCTCTTATCTTTCCTGCAGTCTATCTGTGCATTCCTTTCGGATAGCATTTGCCTAGCTGTTTCTATTTAGTTTCCGTTCATGTTTCTCCAGCTATTTGTGTACTGCATAACCATCGTGATAGTCAAGCCCATAGTCTACTATGCTCGAACTATCATTGCTTCCTATATCGAAAGATTTGTACCTTAGTAGGATACCTGCTTAATTTTCATCTCATTCAAGTTATTTCCGCTGTTGTGTTTGGGCTCGAGGCAAAACATTCGAAAGAATTTTTGAATCTCCCATTCACCCCCCACCTCTGGTCGATATACTCTCGATCCTAACAATTGGTATCAGAGCGGGTTCTCCCTGTCTCTGTGTATTAAAGGTCAAACAACCTCGGAGTTTTGAGTATGTCGTATGCAGGTAGATCCTCGCGCTCTGAAAGGTTTCCTATCTTCGATGGAAATGATTATGCATACTGGCAAGGAAGAATGAAAATCAGAATTCAAGCAATCAGTGTTGAACTATGGGAAATTGTGGAGAACGGATAGACCATTCCACACCCGGAGACACCCACTCCAGAAGATGAAGCTAACATTCGGCTAAATGCATAAGCAAAAGATATCAACTATGACAGCATTTCCAGAGACATCTTCATTCGGTTCAAACACCTTGATACAGCCAAGCAAATCTGGGATGCCATTGAAAATGTTCATGAGATCCAGATGGCAAGAACCGAAGCTCACACTGATATGCTTTGTGCCAAGTTTGCTCATTTTCGAAGCCTTCGAAAGGAAAGCGTCATGGAACTCACTGATCGCCTGACCAACATTGTCGAAAGACTGCATCAACGGGGAGTAAAATATATTACCGAAAAAGATGTTGTCAACAAACTGATCAATTCTCTTGATGCAACATTTGACGCTGTCATAGAAGAAATCAAGCAAAGACCTGACTTCGAAGAACTTCACTATGTTGAAATCATGAAGTTGTTGACCATTCATGAAGAAAAGATGGAACTTGAGAATGGACAATCAGAATCTTCGTCAGAAAGTGAAGGAGAAATTCTCTCGCATTATGGCAGTTCTCAAGAAGAAGATGTCAAAAATCAACACTCAATAACTAGAGAACTTCAAATGCTCACTGAATGTCTCAACAACCTCAGAAGGCAGAATCTGCATCTCGCAAATGATGACGAAGGTGAACCATCTACTGTATCGAGAAGATTACCTCCGAAAGAAATAAAGTGCTTCAAGTGCAAACAGTTCGTTCATTTCATTGTGGATTGTCCCACCTGGGATATTAGCAGAAAACCAAGCAGGAGGTGGCGTGCTCTTCATTGTTCTGGATTCACACACCAAAACCGTCATACTAAGCTCACGAAGAAGAAAGAATCATCTACATCTTCCTCAACGAGACCAGTCACTGACGCGAAAGCAAAAGGCACTATCGAATCAAACATGAAGAGAATATCTCAACTTTCTGGCGTATATTCCAGCATGACAATGCATTCGGATAAAGAATCATCTCAATCGGATTCTAATGATGAAGAAGAATTCTATAATGGCCTTGGCAGAGGAAATGCGTTCATTGCATATGAATCATTCGAACACTCTTTCAAGTCAGATACCGATGACAGTGCATCAAGTTGAAAGCACATTTGCTCCCTTGGTGGTTTTGGTAATTTATGCCAACATACATGTTGTTGGACTAATGCTTTTATCTAGTGAATTTCAGACAAGTTCAACAATGGCGTGGCAGGGACAAGAAGACGTGGAACCCCTTCAAAATGCTAAGGACAAGGATTGGCAAAAGATGAAGACTCTACATTTTTGGTTTAGTGAACCAAGATCACATTGAGTCCATAGGAAAGCCAATACTATTAAAAGGGGATGAGGTGTTGCTTAATAGTCTTTTTGCTCAAGTGCTTAGTGACAGTACTCCTAAACCCTCAACCACTCTCTCTACCCCAAATATGTCCAAAACCTACATTCCAACTCGGCCCCACCGAAATTTCCCTATCCGGAGCCACCGAGTTCACCTAGACTTAGCCACTGCCAAAACCCTAACAAATCGGATCCACCGATATGGATCTCGGTCCCACCAAGATAGCCTTGCCAACTCTCTGTAATCGTTTGCACTTACTTCGGTCTCACCGAGTTTTGCAAATCGGTCTCACCGAGATGGCTTGCCAACTCTTTGTTGCCTTATTGCTTCACTTCGGTCCTACCGAGTTGATGCAATCGGTGCCACCGAGATGAGGTTTGCCCTAGCCATTGCACTTCGGTCCATCCGAGTTGTTCCTATTGGTCCCACCGAGATTCCTAACGTTCATATCTTTTACACAGTTCGGTGCCACCGAGTCTTCTGAATCGGTGCCACCGAGTTGGGTCAAAAGTGTGTAACGGTTGGATTTTGTGTGGAGGCTATATATACCCCTCCACCACCTCCTTCTCAGTAAGGAGAGCCATCAGAATGTGCCTACACTTCTACTACATATTTTCTGAGAGAGTACCACCTACTCATGTGTTGAGATCAAGAGATTCCATTTCTACCATTTGAACCTTGATCTCTAGCCTTTCCCAAGTTGCTTTCCACTCAAATCCTTCTGCCACCATAGCCAAATCTGTGAGGAGTTGTTTGAGTGTTGGGAAGACTATCATTTGAAGCACAATAGCAAGGAGTTCATCAACAATACACCGTCTATTACCTTTTGGAGAGTGGTGTCTCCTAGATTGGTTAGGTGTCACTTGGGAGCCTCCGGCATGATGTGGAGTTGAACCAAGGAGTTTGTAAGGGCAAGGAGATCGCCTACTTCGTGAAGATCTACCCCGAGTGAGGCTAGTCCTTCGTGGACGTAAGCCATGGTGGGATAGACAAGGTTGCTTCTTCGTGGACCCTTCGTGGGTGGAGCCCTCCGTGGACTCACGCAGCCGTTACCCTTCGTGGGTTGAAGTCTCCATCAACGTGGACGTACGATAGCACCACCTATCGGAACCACGCCAAAAACCACCGTGTCTTCATTGCGTTTGATCTTCCAAACTCTACCCTTTACATTCCGTACTTTTGCATGCTTTACTATTTCCGCTGCTCAATCTCTAGATATGCATGTGTAGAAAGTATTGGAGTGATCTTAACTTTTGCCAAAATCTGCCTAAGTTCCAAGAGAAATTAAAATATGCAACTTTGGTTGGTTAAGTGTCTATTCACCCCCCCCCCCCCCTCTAGACCTATCTCCTCGATCCCACAATTGGTATCAGAGCTTTGGTCTCCATTGCCTTGGTTTCATCACCATTGGAGGGAGATGGATGTGTCTACTTTGGGGAGTCTTAGACGTAGAGTGCCTATTCTCAATGGGGAGTATTATAACTTTTGGAAGAATGAAATGCTTGATATCTTTGATGAATTTAACTTGAGCAAGTATATTCATAATCCTTATGTGCCCCCTATTGATCCCTTGCATCCTACTCATGAATAGGAAATTGACATGCTTCGTAATCTTAGAACCGTCAATCTTATCATTAGAGGATTACCTAAGGTTGTGCTTGGTTGTATGCAAAACTTTGAATGTGCTTATACTCTATGGCATGACTTAGAAAAGCAATATCCCGATTACTCTTTAAAGAGTCTCGATAAGATTCTTCATAAGGTTGTTGCTTTTCACAAGATGAGTCCTAGTGATCCTAAGTTTGATGATTGCTTGTTTGAGCTTCGTGATCTTATGCGTGCCAAAGAAGATGATAGAACTATTAGTAATATTATCATGGAAGCCATTAGAAGTCATAAACTTGAGCATTGTCATGATCATGAAACTAATGAATCTATTACCCTAGGTCATGATCACACGGATGATGATGAAGATGTTGAGCATGGCTACTATGATGAGGATGAAGAGTTTGATATTGAATTCGAAAAGACCATGAGGAATCTCAGTCTTATGGCAAATCTTCGAAATTACATGGCCGGAGGAAAAGAATGGATTCTTGATAGTGGATGTACCGATCACATGACCGGAGATAAAGACATGTTTTGTGAGCTTGCTAAAAATGATGGTCCACACAAGTATGTGACTTTTGGAGACAACTCCAAGGGTAAGGTACTTGGCCTTGGTAAGGTGGCCATATCCAATGATAGCTCTATACAAAATGTTATGCTTGTTGAATCTCTTGGTTACAATCTTCTTTCCGTATCTAGACTAGCCGATTTTGGTTTTAATGTTCTATTTACCAAAGTAGATTGCCAAGTGTTTCGCCAAGATAATCATAATATGGTCTTTACCGGCATTCGTAGAGGTGATCTATACATTATTGATTTCACTAAGAGAGCCCAACCTCGTACATGCTTAATTGCTAAATCTTCTAAAGGTTGGTTATGGCATAGAAGACTTGGACATGTTGGCATGCGTAACCTTGATAAACTTGTTAAAGGAAATCACATTCTTGGAGTGAAAGATGTTATATTTGACAAAGATCGACTTTGTAGTGCTTGCCAAGCAGGAAAACAAGTTGGAGGAAGCCATCCCATGAAGAACATTATGACCACAAGGAGACCACTCGAGCTACTTCATATGGATCTTTTTGGTCCCAACTCCTATAAGAGTCTTGGTGGTAACTCTTTTGGTTTGGTCATTGTTGATGATTTTTCTAGATTTACGTGGGTGTTCTTTCTTGATGACAAATTGCAGGTACAAAAGATCATCAAGAACTTCGCAAGAAAGGCTCAAAATTAATTTGAAGTGAAGATCAAGAAGGTTCGGAGTGACAACGGAACGGAGTTCAAGAACACCAATGTGGACACCTTTCTTGATGAGGAGGGTATTTCACATGAGTTCTCGGCTACGTACACATCTCAACAAAATGGAGTTGTTGAGAGGAAGAACCGTACCCTTATTGAGATGGCAAAAACGATGCTTGATGAATACAAGACGCCAAGACATTTTTGGGCGGAAGCGGTTGAAACAGCTTGTCATGCAACAAATCGACTTTACCTTCACAAGCTTCTTGGTAAAACGGCATATGAACTACTCACCGATAACAAACCACAAGTTGGATACTTTCGAGTATTTGGCTCAAAATGTTACATTCTTGATAAGCATCATCGTTCAAAATTTGCTCCTAAATCTCATGAAGGTTTTCTACTTGGTTATGGATCGAACTCTCACACTTACCGTGTCTACAACAACTTCACTCGAAGAGTTGAAGAGACGGTAGATGTGAAGTTTGATGAGACTAACGGCTCGCAAGTCGAGCAATTGCCACTTAATGTAGGAGATCAAGAACCATCGGAAGCAATCCAAGACTTGCCCATTGGCAAGATTCGCCCCGTGGAAGTGAAGGAGAGTATCTCATCTATTCAAGTGGAAGTCCCAAGTTTACATCAAGGTGAACGACAAGTTGATATGGAGGCATCCACAAGTGGAACACGTCAAGACAATGGGAATGAGGAAGTGCAACGAGATGATCCACCTCAACCTCCTTCTCCACCTCCACAAGCGAACAACGACAACATCAACGAAGAAGAAGAAGATGATGATGATGAGGAAGCCTCACCACAACCCAAGAAAAGGCTACCTCGAGTTAGAGCAAGAATCGACAAGGATCATCCCGTCGAACAAATACTTGGAGATATCCAATCCGGGAGAATCACTCGCTCTAAATCTCGTTTAGCCAACTTTTGTGAGCATTACTCATTCATCTCTAGTGTTGAACCCTTGAAGGTGGAAGATGCTCTCAAGGACCCCGATTGGGTGAATGCAATGCACGAGGAGCTACACAACTTTGAGAGGAACCAAGTTTGGACATTGGTTGAGAAGCCTAAGGAAGAGCAAAACATCATTGGAACCAAATGGGTGTTTCGGAATAAGCAAGATGAAGATGGACAAGTTGTACGCAACAAGGCTCGTCTCGTAGCACAAGGTTACACACAAGTCGAAGGTATGGACTATGGTGAGACCTATGCCCCTGTTGCAAGACTTGAGTCCATTCGTATTTTACTTGCTTATGCCAATCACCATGATATCACTCTTTACCAAATGGATATTAAAAGTGCCTTCTTAAATGGTGAAATTGAGGAGGAAGTGTATGTTAAACAACCTCCCGGCTTTGAGAATCCCAAGAAACCTAATAATGTGTATAAACTTCGTAAAGCTCTTTATGGTCTTAAACAAGCCCCTAGAGCTTGGTACAAATGCTTGACAAAGCTCCTTCTTGAAAAAGGTTTTGAAATTGGGAAGATAGATTCAACCTTGTTCACTAAGAGGGTTAATGGAGAATTATTTGTATGCCAAATTTATGTTGATGATATTATCTTTGGATCTACTAACCCCTCTTTTAGTGAAAAGTTTGGAAGGTTGATGTCAGAAAAGTTCGAGATGTCTATGATGTGTGAACTCAAATTCTTTCTTGGTTTGCAAATCAAGCAAACTAAGGAGGGTACCTTTGTTTCTCAAACAAAGTATACCAAGGACTTATTTAAGAAGTTCAACATTATAACGCCCCGGACACACCCACCGGTGGTCGTTACTCTTGGCGGGATCTAGACTGGCCCCACATATCAATACTAGTCTTTCCTGCGCACTTTGTCCTCACTCGTGCGCACCCGGGACTAACTTTCTGGTCGGTCACCCATCCTGAAATTACTCCAAGCTGAGCACGCTTAACTTTGGAGTTCTTTCCGAATGGGCTCCCGGAAAAGAAGGAATTCCTTATTGATATGAGTAGTCTATCATCCCTAATAAGCCAGGTTATCACATACACCTTCACTCAGAGGAACCGACGTCCTCGTCGGGCCACAGGAACGTTCCCTCTTGGCACATACGTCTGTGCATCCAGTCCGGTACATGTGCCATGCCGTGTGCCACGACGGGTCACAAACGTCATGAACAACATGACCGCGCACCTGTCCGCAAACATCCGTGTAACCACGAGGGTCGGCTCTGATACCAACTTATAACGCCCCGGACACACCCGCCGGTGGTCGTTACTCTTGGCGGGATCTAGACTGGCCCCACATATCAATACTAGTCTTTCCTGCGCACTTTGTCCTCACTCGTGCGCACCCGGGACTAACTTTCCGGTCGGTCACCCATCCTGAAATTACTCCAAGCTGAGCACGCTTAACTTTGGAGTTCTTTCCGAATGGGCTCCCGGAAAAGAAGGAATTCCTTATTGATATGAGTAGTCTATCATCCCTAATAAGCCAGGTTATCACAAACATGCAAGAGAGTAAAGGTATGAAAACTCTCATGCCCACGAGTGGACATCTTGACTTGACCAAGGATGGCAAACCGGTTGATCAAAAGGTTTATCGATCTATGATTGGTTCATTGCTATATCTATGTGTCTTCCGTCCCGACATTATGCTAAGTGTGTGCATGTGTGCACGATACCAAGCGGCACCAAAAGAGTGTCACCTTAAGGCGGTGAAAAGAATTGTGAGATACTTGTTACATACACCAAACTTTGGCATATGGTATCTCAAAGGATCTTCTTTTAATCTTGTTGGCTACTCCGATTCGGACTATGCCGGAGACAAGGTTGACAGAAAATCCACTTCGGGTACATGTCAATTTCTTGGTAGATCACTTGTGTCTTGGTCCTCCAAGAAACAAAACTCGGTATCTCTATCTACTGCCGAAGCGGAATACATTGCCGCGGGATCATGTTGTGCTCAATTACTATGGATGACACAAACTCTTAAAGACTATGGTGTGCATGTGAGACATGTACCATTACTATGTGACAATGAGAGTGCTATTAAGATAGCACACAATCCTGTGCAACATTCTCGAACTAAGCATATTGAGGTTCGTCACCATTTTATTCGAGATCATGTTGAGAAAGGTGACATTGACCTTAAACATGTTCGTACCGACAAACAATTGGCGGACATCTTTACCAAACCTCTTGATGAGAAAGTGTTTTGTCACTTGAGAAGTGAGTTGAACATCATTGATGCTTCAAACGTGAACTAGAGGTTCATGTGGATGCATACAAGGGCATGAGCATTCTTGACTAATCCATGATATCTTTCATGATCATCTTATATCTTGGACATTCTGCTCCCTTGTATTGTATCTAACCTTTTGTACGTACTTGGACAAGCTTCATGACACAAGGTTGCGTCTCACACTTATCACAAGCAATCTTGTATAACCCAAGTATCAACAATTGATGGTGGAACAAGGAACAAGACAACCTAAGCATATCCTTTGACAAACTTTTGAGATATGCTTCATTCTTATCATTTTGGATATACATGTTGTTCCTTGCAAAACTAACCCATGTAGGAAGATGAACTACAAATGATAGGATAGCTCCAAACTTCAATTCATGAGCATCCACTTCAAGTTCAACTACATGATGGACTTCACCACCAAATCCCAATGTAAGTTCTCACATCTTAGAGAAGCTTTACTCAAAGACATGAGCTAAAGCAACTCAACAAGATGTGAATACATTAAAATGCTTAAAGGAAAAATGGCAACCCCATTTTGAGCTTAAACGATGAGTATGACCTATGATCAAGTGTTCTCACTTGACTCCTAAGTCAATATACTCTAACATAGGTGACCTAGTCGCCGACCCATCTAGATGAAGTTCTCTAGTGTTTCTTCTATTTGTTCTCTTCTTTCTAGAGTGTTTCTTTTTCAAAAAAAAAAACTTTATCTAGACGTTTCTTTGCTTCTTTTCTGTGTGTCTTTTCTTTTAGTTAGTTTCGCAGCTAATTCATTGCAAATCTTTGTGAGAATTCCTTTGCCTAGTGAGATGAGTTGACAAAATGTTCCATTGCATCAAACCCAGTTCCACCGAATTGACTCAACTCGGTGTCACCGATTTCACTGCTCTAAGGGAATTTCTGTCAAATATTTCCTGAGTTTTTCTGCTCCAGCTCCACTCAATGATTCTTATCCTCTACTTGCATCTAGAGCCACTCAATGGCTAGATGTGTTTCTCAAGGACCAAACCCACTTGATCAATAACCTTGAAGTCCCTTCTTGGAAATTGATGTCAAAGGGGGAGAGAGGAATACACATCAAAGCTTGGAATACACATCAAAGCTTATTACTACAAACGAGATGCACCTTACAAGAGGAGAGAATGTTACATGTTTCTAAGAGGGGAGAAACATGATTAGTTTTTTCTTTGGTTGTTCTAGTTTTCTCACCCTACCTACTCCCAATATCCATGTCAGATTCAGGGGGAGAGGAAGTTCTTTAAGGGGAGACAGCTATTTCTTTTGGGGACATGTCTGCTTCAAAGAAGTATTCACCTAGTGATACTCTCTTCTACATGTCATCTCAATCTTGGTTTCTTGTTGATCTTGTGTCTTTTCTTGAAGAAATTATCTTGTGTTATCTAACCTTGTTTTCTCAAGTGTATTTCTTCAGGTACTTGATCAAGAACTTCAAGGTAAGTATATGCATCACACTCATGAACATGATTGACCTCTTGCTAGTACATATTGTTTGCAAGAAGACAATCATGGACATATGGATATCTAAATGTCATATATATTGCTCTGATGCATATAGCCAAGATACATGTTGCATGTATATTTCCCATGAGATATCATCATGTTATGCACATCTTCAGGGGGAGTTCAGGGGAGCTCATACATGTTACATGTTTTCTTCAAAGCTTTCATACATACCTCTGCTATATCTGTATTTGAAGCTTTGATGTATGTTGTCATCAATTACCAAAAAGGGGGAGATTGCAAGCACATTTGCTCCCTTGGTGGTTTTGGTAATTTATGCCAACATACATGTTGTTGGACTAATGCTTTTATCTAGTGAATTTCAGACAAGTTCAACAATGGCGTGGCAGGGACAAGAGGAAGTGGAACCCCTTCAAAATGCTAAGGACAAGGATTGGCAAAAGATCAAGACTCTACATTTTTGGTTTAGTGATCCAAGATCACATTGAGTCCATAGGAAAGCCAATACTATTAAAAGGGGATGAGGTGTTGCTTAATGGTCTTTTTGCTCAAGTGCTTAGTGACAGTACTCCTAAACCCTCAACCACTCTTTCTACCCCAAATATGTCCAAAACCTACATTCCAACTCGGCCCACCGAAATTTCCCTATCCGGAGCCACCGAGTTCACCTAGACTTAGCCACTGCCAAAACCCTAACAAATCGGATCCACCGATATGGATCTCGGTCCCACCGAGATGGCCTTGCCAACTCTCTGTAATCGTTTGCACTTACTTCGGTCTCACCGAGTTTTGCAAATCGGTCTCACCGAGATGGCTTGCCAACTCTCTGTTGCCTTATTGCTTCACTTCGGTCCTACCGAGTTGATGCAATCGGTGCCACCGAGATGAGGTTTGCCCTAGCCATTGCACTTCGGTCCATCCGAGTTGTCCCTATCGGTCCCACCGAGATTCCTAACGTTCATATCTTTTACACAGTTCGGTGCCACCGAGTCTTCTGAATCGGTGCCACCGAGTTGGGTCAAAAGTGTGTAACGGTTGGATTTTGTGTGGAGGCTATATATACCCCTCCACCACCTCCTTCTCAGTAAGGAGAGCCATCAGAACGTGCCTACACTTCTACTACATATTTTCTGAGAGAGAACCACCTACTCATGTGTTGAGATCAAGAGATTCCATTCCTACCATTTGAACCTTGATCTCTAGCCTTTCCCAAGTTGCTTTCCACTCAAATCCTTCTTCCACCATAGCCAAATCTGTGAGGAGTTGTTTGAGTGTTGGGAAGACTATCATTTGAAGCACAAGAGCAAGGAGTTCACCAACAACACACCGTCTATTACCTTTTGGAGAGTGGTGTCTCCTAGATTGGTTAGGTGTCACTTGGGAGCCTCCGACATGATGTGGAGTTGAACCAAGGAGTTTGTAAGGGCAAGGAGATCGCCTACTTCGTGAAGATCTACCCCGAGTGAGGCTAGTCCTTCGTGGACGTAAGCCATGGTGGGATAGACAAGGTTGCTTCTTCGTGGACCCTTCGTGGGTGGAGCCCTCCGTGGACTCGCGCAGCCGTTACCCTTCGTGGATTGAAGTCTCCGTCAACGTGCACGTACGATAGCACCACCTATCGGAACCACGCCAAAAACCACCGTGTCTTCATTGCGTTTGATCTTCCAAACTCTACCCTTTACATTCCGTACTTTTGCATGCTTTACTATTTCCGCTGCTCAATCTCTAGATATGCATGTGTAGAAAGTATTGGAGCGATCTTAACTTTTGCCAAAATCTGCCTAAGTTCCAAGAGAAATTAAAATCTGCAATTTTGGTTGGTTAAGTGTCTATTCACCCCCCCCCCCCTCTAGACCTATCTCCTCGATCCCACACAAGTGATGATGAACCTACCTCTTTCTGCCTAATGGCAAAAGCCTCAAAAGATCAGGTATCCTCCAAACATCGAAGGTCTGGAAATGAATTCTCTTTAGACAACATTGCCTATGCCAAACTTGTCAAGATTGCGAAATCTCAGCAAGATGAACTTGAAAAACTTGAGAAAATCTAAGGAAATCAGAAGGATTACTGGTCGATGAGATGGAGAAAAATCAAGAGTTGACCGAGGAGCGTGATGCTCTCTCCTCAACTGCTGATGATCTTTCAAACCGATATAATTCTCTTGCAGTGGACGTTGAGAGTTTATCAGATGAACTCCTTAACAGGAATCAAGAACTTGAGTCACTAAAAGAGTCTTATGACGTGCTTGTGAAAGAAAAGGATTCTCTCATCGCCGAGCAATCCTAAAAACTTCCTGATGATTTTGTGCCCCCGTGTCTAAAATGCTTAGAACGTAGCAATGCTGAAACTTCTACTGCTATCGTCGAGGATAATGCAACAAGTACGAATGTTATCACTAACGCCTCTTCCGAGGAAATTGTTGCTATCTCTGATGAAAATTTCAGGCTAAGGAATCTTCTTGAGACTGGAATGCTAAGAAGTCTCAAAGGGCATCAAACCTTGTGTGATGTGCTCAAGAAATCAATTCTACACAAAAACCCCAGAAAGGAAGGTTTGGGTTCCAAAAGGAAACTCAATGTTGATGGAACCTACTGGACACCCGAGCAGTATCCTCGAACAAGTTGGGTTCTTGCTAAAAGCAAAACTCTCGAACCAGCACGTCTGTCTGGATATGACAGTCCTATCCCTGTTGATTCTTATGAGTCAGATGACTCGAACTACAAACTCTTCTAGCAACAGAATGGTAAGGTGTTTGCTCGGTGCGTTGGAACTAACTGCAGGTCTGGCTCACCCAAGAAGCAAATTTGGGTGAAGAAAATCTTAATTGAGACTTTGCCTGTTACTGCTAACCTTACCTTGCAGGGTAATTCTTCCTCGAACAGGAACGAGTTAAACTTTCGTCAGGAGGAATACATGCTTACTTCCTCGAACCATTATGCCCATGTCTCAGGAAACAATTTCAATGCTTACTCATATGATTACTCTCGTGATACGCAGGTGAGCTATAGAGAACATCGAAAGAAAAAGGTCCCTGCTCTGTCGAGACATTTGAGGTCATCACCTTCCACACAAGTGTGGGTTGTGAAGAAGAACTAACCCCTCTTGCAGGAATCTTCTCATGGTTACCCTTCGTAGATCTCATGCCCTGAGATTCACTATTGTTGGTGCTGTTTGTTTCTTTATGTTTCTTTTATTTTTGCTCTCGCCCTGTGTTTGTGTTTTGTCCGATGAACAACTCACTCAGAGCTATCGTTCGGTGCTTTCCTTCTTTTTAACTAAGTGTTTTGCTCAATTTCTCGGTCAGGTGGAATCCCAAGTAATTCTTTAGGAAAAACATCAGGAAATTCTCTAACCACAGGAATATCCTCTATACATTTCTCCTTTACTTCTAAGTTTTTCACATGCACGTACCTTGTTTTCTTGTGGCTTCCTTGGTACACTATTTTGCGTTGACCTGGCACTTGAAGTATCACTTTCTTCCCATGGCAATCAATAATCACATGATTTTCAATCAACCAATCCATGCCTAGTATTATATCAAAATCATGCATATCTAATACTATCAAATCCACCCGAAATTCATGCCCTCTTATAATAACTGGACAATTAGTGCACACCCCTCGAGCTATCACCTCAGCTATCGGGGATTCTACCACGAGTCTTTTCTTTAAAAGTGCACTTTCTATTGGTACAGATAAATTTAGAAGATATAAAAGAGTGGGTAGCACCAGAGTCAAATAAAACAACCACATTCTGAGAACATACTCGAAGCATACGTGTCACCACATTGCTATCCTCGTCCACCTCATTTTGGGTCAAATGGTTCACTTTAGCACGAGTGGGTTGCTGCTTCCTTCCTGAATTGTTTGTGTGCCGAGGAGCAATATTCGCCTTAGGAGGCGGTGCAGGTAGGTACAGTGGTATTTTTGGTGCTGGCAAAGCAACTGACTGATTAGGAGTAAAACTCTTGTTCCGGCACTGACTGATAACATGCCCTTCCTTGCTGCATCCGAAGCATTTTCCATGCCGCTGCTCACACTGGGAAGCCATATGATCTCCGTGACAAATAACACATTTATTTCCTATGGACTGATACGTCGCTCGATTATTTGGGCGCCAATTGTGATGTGCTTTCCTCTGCATGTTCCCTTGACCACGGTCGTCAATCCTCATCTTTTTATTTGGTTTCTCAACTTCCGCGCGTTCTTCAAGGTATGCTTGTTCCACTGTAAGAGCTTTGTTAGCCACGTCACGAAATGATTTTAATTCAAATACCTCCACGCGCGCCTTGATAGGTTGACGTAAACCTTGAGCGAACCGTCGTGCCTTTACTACAAACATTTGAGAGCAGTACTTCAAACACTGAGGGAACACCGGTTATATGCAAAAATCAAGAAATGTGATTTTTGGTTAGACAAAGTGTCATTTCTAGGGCACATTATTTCTGGAGAAGGTATCTCTGCAGACCCAACAAAAGTTCAGGCAGTGTTGGACTGGAAAAGACCAACCACGATTACTGAGATACGAAGTTTTCTTGGGTTAGCCGGATATTACCGAAGATTTATTGAAGGCTTTGCTCAGCTTGCAGCGCCACTGACACAACTAACCCGCAAAGGAATAAAATTTGACTGGACCGAGAAATGCGAAGAAAATTTCCAAGAATTGAAGCGTCGATTAGTGTCTGCTCCAGTTCTGGCAGTACCAATAAGCTGGATTGGATTTACTATTTTCTGTGATGCTTCAAAGATTGGTTTTGGCTGTGTCCTTATGCAAAACAACAAGGTAATTGCATATGCCTCTCGATAGCTCAAACCATATGAGAAAAATTATCCAACTCATGATTTGGAATTGGGTGCTATAATCTTTGCTCTAAAAATATGGAGACATTATTTGTATGGAGAACACTGTGAAATTTTTACCGACCACAAGAGTTTGAAATATATCTTCACGCAAAAGAAGTTAAATATGCGGCGGCGAAGATGGATAGAGTTATTTAAAGATTACGATGTCAATATTAATTACCATCCGGGTAAAGCAAATGCAATAGCTGACGCGCTAAGCCGAAAAGCTGATTGCAATGTGGCGTCTTTAATCACCTCACAAAGGAAGATTTTGAAGGACCTAGACGAGCTGGGAATAGAGGTGCATGTACGTGACCCATCGATCACTATTATGGAACTACATGTCAAACCTGATCTTCAAGAAAGAATTCGGATAAAACAACTAGAAGATCCTTTTCTTGTCAATCTCCGAGAAGGCATAGAGCAAGGAAAGCCATCAGAATTTCATATACGGATGGATGGATCTATATGGTTGAGAGAACGTATTTGTGTACCTAAAAATGCAGAATTAAAATTGGAGACTATGCAAGAAGCCCACACCACCCCATACACCATACATCCAGGAAGCACAAAGATGTATCGGGATATCAAAGGAAATTTTTGGTGGCCAAATATAAAGCGAGAAATAGCAAGATTTGTTCTGGAATGTCCAATATGCCAGCAGGTAAAGGTGGATCATCAGAAGGCAGCCGGCCTCCTACAACCGCTAAGAATCCCCAGTTGGAAATGGGAAGAAATCAGTATGGATTTTGTTACCAGATTGCCGAAAACTTCTGCAGGATATGACTCTATATGGGTCATAGTGGACAGATTGACTAAAGTGGCACGATTTATACCAGTTAAAAAGACAATGACACTTGAAAAATTAACAAGGTTATATATTAGGGAGATACTTGCGAACTATGGCGTCCCTGCAAATATTGCATCAGACTGAGATCCATGGTTCGTTTCAAGATTTTGGAGAAGCTTACATAAGGCCTTGGGAACGAAATTGAATTTCAGCACAGCTTATCATCCCCAGTCTGATGGACAAACAGAGCGAGTTATACAAATATTAGAAGATATGCTCCGAGCAAGCACGTTGGACTTCAAAGAAAAGTGGGACGAGTCCCTTCCTCTAGTCAAATTTGCATACAACAACAGTTATCAATCTAGTATAAAGATGGCCCCGTATGAAGCGTTATATGGTAAGAGATGTCGTTCTCCTATATGCTGGGAAGAAATTGGTGAGAGAAAATATATAGGCCCAGAGCTGGTTCAACAGGCAGAGGAAAAACTACGAGTCATTCGCGAGCATTTAACAGCGGCACGGAACCGTCAAAAGAAACAAGCAGACATCAAACGAAGGGAAGTTGAATTTCAGGAAGGAGATCTAGTGTACATAAAAGTTTCACCTCGAAAAGGTACGAGACATTTTGGTTTGAAAGGAAAGTTGAGTCCAAGATATGTAGGACCTTTTCAGATTATTGGCAGAGTTGGACCGGTAGCTTACCGATTAGAGCTGCCTCCAAATTTGTCAGGAGTACATAATGTTTTTCATGTATCCACACTAAAGAAATGCGAGACACCGCCAGAAGCAACACAACTACCACTTGTGGAACTAAGACCAGACCTATCGTACGAAGAATACCCTGTAAGAATATTAGATATCAAGGATCGGGTAATGAGAAAAAGGACTATCCGATTTGTCAAAGTCCAGTGGAGCAACCACACAAAGGACGAGGCGACATGGGAAAAAGAAGACGAACTTCACAAAAAAATTCTGCATCTTCTATCATCCGGTAATTAAATTTCGAGGACGAAATTTTTATAAGGAGGGGAGGATGTAACACCCGTGTGTTACTTAAGAGTAGTTCAAATACATTGCTTGCTATTTAGAATTAAATTTGCCTAATCATCATTTTTGGAGAGCTCAGACATGCCAGTATGTATTAATAGTCTTGGATTGGTTAATATCTTAAGACCCATGCATGCAAATCGTTAGTAGAGTTTCTTTGTATAAGCTCACTAAGGAAATGTTGGAGTACTACAATTGCTTTGAGTGGTCACGTACACTCACATGCATGCATCGATGCACTGTACGTATGTAGCATCCATCTTGTCACCCAGTTGTTTTAATGCATGTACATAGCCTGCCGACTAGCTCATACTACTCGTAGTTAATAGCTGCATTTTTCCATCGTAGGCCAGCTAGCTCTTGTACTGCACTGTACTACCTCATACTGTACGATGGTAGATATTTTGCATGCGGTATTGACGTGCCTCCTTGCTAGACTCTGACATGTACGTGTCATTTGCTCTGGTAAGAAACGTATGCGTGCATGGCGCGGTGGATGAACCCAGCTAGCTGGTAGATGAACCGAAGGGGCACCTTCTTATCCATATCTACCCTTCGGAGCGTTTGAGAGTTACGGCCGTAGCAGGGCGGCTGGCAGGGTGATAAATACGTTCACAAGGAGCTGGTTACTTTTGGCTAGTATATAAAGCGACCAGGTGCTGTAGTGTAGGATCCCAGACAGAATCAAGTACCAGAAACCGAAGCATAGACTCTCACCGGTGTCGTTCGTGCTGGTAGCAGTCGTGTGATAGGCCGGAGCTACTGATCAGGCAAGTAGCAGTTCCTTTGTTCATATTCCGTTGCTGTGCTTAGTCCTGCGACTTGCACTCTGTTTCATTGATTTAGAGATATACTGCTGCTAGTATCGCTTTGCTAGCCACTGTAGCGTGATATATGTGTTCTTCAGCAATTGTTCTCTGTTCGTTGGCCACGGTACTGTTGAGAAGAAATATGTTTCGGTAAGTAAGTAATCGTCATGATTATTTAGGCTTATGCGGAGACGTGAGAATTGATACATGAGCTTCATCATATCACTGACCTCATTATTTTCATTTATCACATGTCGTCTATATTGGTGTCACGACCGTAAACATATTGTACCGGTCACAGTTCAGGTATGGGACTATCTGAGTTCTCCGCTGGGGGCGACACTTGTTCCGAACAGGGTATCGGTGATGGATTCTTGGGAACGACCCATACTAGTAAGTCAAGTTGTCGTGCCTCAGGGGACCAAAGGGCTCTGCTTTTCTGGAACCCACGTGGTTCTGGTCGAGACTGTCGATGTCGGAGTACCCCTCTTAAGAGTGTAAAAATGTGAAATTTCATCCCTATGACTTCCGGGTTGGGAAGCTTGCTGGTCACGTGTGATACCAATATTTTTCCTTATACTCTTCCGTAAAATTTATTCCAATATCTCCGTTCAATTCCGTTGGATATTATCTTTAAATTCAACCTTTTGTACTACAGTATTTCCCACTGCTAAATCCGTCCATTGTTGATGTATCATTTCCTTGAAATTGAATTACACCGTTGTGATATTCATAACACTTTCTCCTTTCGTACGCTTGACAATGCTACTTGCTGGGTATGAATCATCGTACTCACCCTTGCTTAATTTCTATTTTTGCAGCCCAAAGCGGTAATGATCCTGAGCATGAATTTGAGCAGTAGGCGTAGCACGCGCCGGGAGGGAATAAATAAAAGTACTTTAGGAGTTTATTTTCAGCAAGAACTTTGTATCCCCAGAATAAAGAATACATGCTGTATATGTGTATTATTGTGAAATGTCTAATTTAGGCCTCACACGTTTATAAGCTTTGGTTTATAAACGCGTGGCGGCTGTTACGTCCGAGCCGTGTTTTGGGGCGTGACAGCTTTAGTGGTACCTATATGTGGTTTGATGAATTTTCATTTGAGTTTGAAATGATTTGTTTGTCTCAAATATATTATATTTTTGTTTTAACTATAGAATTAAATGGCTCATCAGTTTGATGAGTTATGATTAGCGGAGAAGTTAGTATTTTTTTTGGAAGTGCATTAAGAAAAAAATGATCTATCAGAAAAATGTGTATACCACCACAAAGTATACGAATAACTTTGAATGTAAACATTTGGCTGAATTCGATCCGATGGACGAGAGGTGGCAAAGCATAGCGATATTACCCGTTCGGATATCCTTTCTTATTACACATCGAATTATGTCATTGGTACTCCATCTAGAAGTACCCAACCATATACCCTACCCATTGCCATTCCTTATTTGTACAGGTTTTTTCCTCACATAATTGATGTTTGGTTATATCACTTAAATTTTATTCGAAAGGTGAAAGGAGAAAAGATAGTCACGGGTCATAGACGGGCCACAGGTTAAGGTTCTTCAGTGTTAACTATGAGGAGTTATAAGTGACCAGTCAGTCAGTGATGTAAACAATATTAAATTCTTATGATTTTTAGTACAAAAATTGGTGTAAAATAATACAAAATTCATGTAGTCCTAACATGATATTGAGAAAGTTATGAAATTATAATGCAAAAGTCTGATGAACAAAACTCATACATATGGTTCAAACACATCGAGTTGATCGAAACTTACCTATCGTCTATGCAATAGTTGGTTTGTACATAGACAATAAACCAATAGAGAGAAAACACCTACAAATGTTGTTCAAACAGTTGCCATGTGCTAGTAGACACTAAATCAGAAGCCCTACCCCTTAAAATACATTTTCTCATAAAAGAAAACCTAAATTTGATTGGCCCTTATCATAGACCGGTCGTACATTCAGTCCGTCTAAGATGACTACTACCTATCATTACAGATCAATGACCTCTACGACCAGTAGCGGAGCTAGGCAAGGTTGATTGGGGGGGGGGGGGCAATGAGAAACTACAATTTCTAGAGGGGGCCAAAACTCTATTTCTTTCAAGCTAAAACTCCATACAAAAATTTTCTTCACTAAATTACTCTAGGCTGGGGGGCCACAGCCCCTGCAGACATGCACGTAACTCTGCCAGTGTCTACGACCGGTAAGTGATGTACTAACCTACAAGACGATGGCGTTGTACCAGTTGTCAAATCTCACCCTCATGCGCGGCGCATCCACTCGTATAACAGGAGTAGTACCTCTAATTCGTCACCATACAACCTAGCCAGAAGGGTCATTCAAGGTTTTGGTGTTCCAGGCAATGAATTGAACCTGAGATTACTCGAAGAATCAGACACTGTGGAAGTATTAAGGCAAGATGTCCATTTGACATGCAGTTCTAATGTTCCGTACCATTCATGTGATATGCGGCCCTAATGTCATGCGGACTCAAAAAATGTTAGTGTGATTCAAAAAGCGCGGTACATTTTACAAAATGTTCACATGTTCCAAAAATATATTTGAGACATTTAAAAAAAAGTTTGTACAATGTAAAAAATGTTCGCATAGTTTAAATATATGCGTCGTATCATTAAAAAAATGTTTCAACATGTATTTAAAAAAAAATTAACGCATATGCAAAAAATGTTCAAACCATGTATTTGAGAAAATGTTAATGAAGTATTTAAAAAATATTAAACATATGTAATTTTTTATTAAATGTATATTACATGTATCCAAAAAAATGTATAAATGTGTATGACAAAAGTAGACATCCAAACGTATATTTGGAAAAATATTAATCATAATGTGTATAAAAATTGTTCTTGATTACACGAAAAAATACAATGTGTATGAAAAAAAATTAGACATATCTTGAGAAAAAGGAAGAAAAACCAGCAGAAAGAAAAAAAAACAGAGAAAAAGGGAAGAAAACCTATTCAAAACAGTGAAAACCCGATTAAAACTATAGGAAAAACCCGCATGCAGCAACAGTAGTGTGCCGGCCCAGTAGGGCCGCGCTGTAGGTGAGATCTCTTACAACTTGCAGCAGGCGAGACATAGCTCCAGCTCCGCAACACTACCTCCGCCAATTGCCAACTTTCAGCTTCCATGTGTCGCCTTGGTTTGGTATCGGGGAACGAAGCAGTTCTAGGAGGAAGAATCCCAATCGCTATTCGTCAACTTATAAGCGCCAGTTAAAGGTGTTTTCGTACGCCCCCCCCCCCCCCCCCCCCCCCCCCCCCTTACGGTAGGTGTAGTAGCGGGTCGGCCCATATACTTCTGGCTTGATTCCTTCTCTCTATGTTTTTCCGGTTGGAATTTTTTCTCTCTACGTCTTTCGGCTGGGTTTTCATGGTTTCCTGTTCGAGTTTTTTCTTCTTCTTTTTTGTTTCTTTTTCTGTTTCCTTTTTTTGTTCTTCTTTTTCCTTTTTCCTTTTTATTTTTTGTTTTTTCTCCTTTTTGTGAACAATTTTAAAATTCATGAACTTTTTTCCAAATTCATGACATTTTAGCCCTGAACTTTTTGAAATTCATGAACTTATTCCAAAATCGTGAACTTTTTTAAAATGCAAGAACTTTTAACTCTAAATTTATTTCAAATTCGCAAACTTTATTTCAAAATCCGTGATTTTTTTTAAAATTTCACAATCCTTTTCCAATGAGTATTTTTAAAAACTTTCATGAACTTTTTCAAATTCCTGAATTTGTAAAATTTGCAAAAATAATTCAAATTCTTGAACTTTTCTCGATTTCGCGAACTATTTTTTAATTATGATGAACCTGTTCAAATTTGCGATTGTTTTCAATTTTTTCATGAACTCTTTTTTGATTTACAAACATTTTTATATTTTATGAACTTTTTTGAAAAATCAACGGCCAATGGTTAGACGGTCAAATCATCCAGCCAACCAGCGAGATGTGATGGAAGCGAACGACTGTTTCTAGTGTCGCGTTCAATCAAGTGAATTGCTGGGCCATAAACCACTGCGCGCCTATTTCTCCTTCGAGCGCCCGTGGCATAAACTGGCACGCGCTTATGACTCGCTTATAGCAAGAGGTAGGGTGCACTCGCGTCGCACGCCTCCCTAAGTGGGTTGGCCCACCGCGCGGGAGTTCACTGCCTATTTTTTCTATTTTTTTACTTTCTATTTCATTTTTTCCTTTATTTTTTTTGTTTATACTTCCAAATATTCTAAGTATATATATTACAAAAAACATTTGAAAAATGTTAATTGTGTATAGAGAAAATGTCTAGAGGGGGGGGGGGGGGGGCAATGAGAAACTACAATTTCTAGAGGGGGCCAAAACTCTATTTCTTTCAAGCTAAAACTCCATACAAAAATTTTCTTCACTAAATTACTCTAGGCTGGGGGGCCACAGCCCCTGCAGACATGCACGTAACTCTGCCAGTGTCTACGACCGGTAAGTGATGTACTAACCTACAAGACGATGGCGTTGTACCAGTTGTCAAATCTCACCCTCATGCGCGGCGCATCCACTCGTATAACAGGAGTAGTACCTCTAATTCGTCACCATACAACCTAGCCGGAAGGGTCATTCAAGGTTTTGGTGTTCCAGGCAATGAATTGAACCTGAGATTACTCGAAGAATCAGACACTGTGGAAGTATTAAGGCAAGATGTCCATTTGACATGCAGTTCTAATGTTCCGTACCATTCATGTGATATGCGGCCCTAATGTCATGCGGACTCAAAAAATGTTAGTGTGATTCAAAAAGCGCGGTACATTTTACAAAATGTTCACATGTTCCAAAAATATATTTGAGACATTTAAAAAAAAGTTTGTACAATGTAAAAAATGTTCGCATAGTTTAAATATATGCGTCGTATCATTAAAAAAATGTTTCAACATGTATTTAAAAAAAATTTAACGCATATGCAAAAAATGTTCAAACCATGTATTTGAGAAAATGTTAATGAAGTATTTAAAAAATATTAAACATATGTAATTTTTTATTAAATGTATATTACATGTATCCAAAAAAATGTATAAATGTGTATGACAAAAGTAGACATCCAAACGTATATTTGGAAAAATATTAATCATAATGTGTATAAAAATTGTTCTTGATTACACGAAAAAATACAATGTGTATGAAAAAAAATTAGACATATCTTGAGAAAAAGGAAGAAAAACCAGCAGAAAGAAAAAAAAACAGAGAAAAAGGGAAGAAAACCTATTCAAAACAGTGAAAACCCGATTAAAACTATAGGAAAAACCCGCATGCAGCAACAGTAGTGTGCCGGCCCAGTAGGGCCGCGCTGTAGGTGAGATCTCTTACAACTTGCAGCAGGCGAGACATAGCTCCAGCTCCGCAACACTACCTCCGCCAATTGCCAACTTTCAGCTTCCATGTGTCGCCTTGGTTTGGTATCGGGGAACGAAGCAGTTCTAGGAGGAAGAATCCCAATCGCTATTCGTCAACTTATAAGCGCCAGTTAAAGGTGTTTTCGTACGCCCCCCCCCCCCCCCCCCCCCCCCTTACGGTAGGTGTAGTAGCGGGTCGGCCCATATACTTCTGGCTTGATTCCTTCTCTCTATGTTTTTCCGGTTGGAATTTTTTCTCTCTACGTCTTTCGGCTGGGTTTTCATGGTTTCCTGTTCGAGTTTTTTCTTCTTCTTTTTTGTTTCTTTTTCTGTTTCCTTTTTTTGTTCTTCTTTTTCCTTTTTCCTTTTTATTTTTTGTTTTTTCTCCTTTTTGTGAACAATTTTAAAATTCATGAACTTTTTTCCAAATTCATGACATTTTAGCCCTGAACTTTTTGAAATTCATGAACTTATTCCAAAATCGTGAACTTTTTTAAAATGCAACAACTTTTAACTCTAAATTTATTTCAAATTCGCAAACTTTATTTCAAAATCCGTGAATTTTTTTAAAATTTCACAATCCTTTTCCAATGAGTATTTTTAAAAACTTTCATGAACTTTTTCAAATTCCTGAATTTGTAAAATTTGCAAAAATAATTAAATTCTTGAACTTTTCTCGATTTTGCGAACTATTTTTTAATTATGATGAACCTGTTCAAATTTGCGATTGTTTTCAATTTTTTCATGAACTCTTTTTTGATTTACAAACATTTTTATATTTTATGAACTTTTTTGAAAAATCAACGGCCAATGGTTAGACGGTCAAATCATCCAGCCAACCAGCGAGATGTGATGGAAGCGAACGACTGTTTCTAGTGTCGCGTTCAATCAAGTGAATTGCTGGGCCATAAACCACTGCGCGCCTATTTCTCCTTCGAGCGCCCGTGGCATAAACTGGCACGCGCTTATGTCTCGCTTATAGCAAGAGGTAGGGTGCACTCGCGTCGCACGCCTCCCTAAGTGGGTTGGCCCACCGCGCGGGAGTTCACTGCCTATTTTTTTACTTTCTATTTCATTTTTTCCTTTATTTTTTTTGTTTATACTTCCAAATATTCTAAGTATATATATTACAAAAAACATTTGAAAAATGTTAATTGTGTATAGAGAAAATGTTTCTCATCTATACAAAAGTACGCAATGTGTATGAAAAATGTTGATCATGTATTTCGAAGGTGTTAATCAAGCATTTGAAAAATATTAATCAAGCATTTGAACAATGTTAAATGTGTATAGAAAAAAAATTGTCATGTATATGAAAAATATATACAAAAAACTATAATGCTTTTGAAAATATGTTGATCCTATATTTAAAAAATGTTAAACATATATAAAAAATAATTCCGGTGTACACAAAAAATGTACAACCTGCATTAATTAAAACTACGCATCAATTTTTTTTTAAACATTTGATTCGGTATTAAAAAAAATGTTACACATGTATATAAAAACGTTCATGATGTATACGACAAGTGTACATTGTGTGTGAAAAAATGCTTATTGCCATTAAAAAAAAGTTCACCATGTCTTGAAAAGTGTTTAACATGTAGTAAATAATGTTGATCTTGTATTTGAACAATGTTAATCCTGTACTAAAAATGTATTAAGTATATACCAAAAATGTACAATGTGTATGAAAAAAGTAGACATCAAAAAATATAACTTTTCAAAAACTGTTAATCATGTATACCAAACTGTTTAATGTGTATATAATATATGTTTCTGATGTATATGAAAAATGTTGATTGTGTATTGAAAAAGTTGACTTGTGTTGAACAAGAAAGAAACCGATGAAAATAGACAAAGAAACAAAGAAAAATGAAGAATCCCAACAAAAACCAGAAAGATAAACAAAGGAAACAAAAAAAAGAAAAAGGAAAGCAAGGAAAACCAATACATAAAATGAAAACATTGAAAATCATGAAAAAAACAAAGAAGAATGATGAATACCAAGAAAAAAAATAAAGAAAGAACAGCGAAAAAACAGTGAAAAGCGAGAAATAAAAAAACGGTAAAAACCGTAAAAGAAATGGTGAAAACTGGTAAAAAAAAGAAAAACAGAAAAATAAAGAAATAGAGAAAACCGAAAGAAGAAATAAAAGAAAAGGAAAAAAAACCCAGATAAAACCTGTACCTTGACCGCGCGAACACCCAAAATCAAGCGGGCCGGCCTAGTTGCAACAAGGAAAGAAAAACATTCACGCGAGATGGAAGCCACACTCATTGTAACCGAGATATAATCTTCGCGGTGGGAACTCCTAAGTTGCGCCTTTAGCGCCGCTAACATGTACTGGCGCCCACGCGCTGCCCACTTTGGGCCTGGCCCAACAAGGCTGATGCGCCTGGTCGCTAAGACCGTGTAGGAGATATGCCCTAGAGGCAGTAATAACAGTTATTTTGTATCTCCAAGTTTGTAATGAATGTTTATGTTCCATGCTATAACTGCAATGATTCTCGAGTCTACAATATCCACGAGGCTCGGAGGGAAACTCATGTGCAGTGTGGTATAATAAACGGTAAAAAGTATTCCTAGTCATGCCTCTAAGACTAGCTCAAGCATTGCATGATGATCCTGTTTTCCTGATCATGAGCATGACTATGCCGGCAATTTTGAGGGCACAATGTTAGTAGAACACTTGTGTTGAATCGACCCAAATTGATGTTATGCTATGAGATACATTCGTCACAAGTTAATGGTTAATAACACAGAGATGGTTAATCTTTGCATAATTCCTTAGACCATGAGAGTATCGAGTTCCTTCGTGCTTGCTTCGTGAACTTTGGGGTTTGTTAAACGTCATCCATAACTGGGTGGCTATTATGGCAGCTTACGGGTTCACGGAAAGGTATGACAAGGAACAAGATAGCTCAAGATTGGGATTTGCTCCTCCGACGATGGAGAGATATTCTCGGGCCCTCTCGGTGTTACGGTATCCATCATCGTCTGGCCAGACACATTATGATTTGATCACTGGGATGCCGGAACGCGGAAACGAGAAAAGAGAACAAAACCGGTAACGAGATAACTGGCATAGTGGACAAGTGTTGATCCACGGGGATGCCGATAAATCTCACCTCGGGTGTCTGTAACATATCGCGAAGCAACAGGAATAGCACACGACAACTGGAGGTTCACTCGAATATTTATTCGTGTGGGTATAGGGGTCAATATGGGTGTCCACGGCTCCGATGTTGATCATTGATCGGAATGTGTTCCGGGTCATGTCTATGCTTCACCGAACCTATAGGGTCACATGCTTAAGGGTCATCTATCTGCTGAATACTAGACAGGAAGTCTGAGAGAAAGTCACCGGAAAAGTTTTGGAGACAACGGAAACGTTCCGGAGAGAACACCGGAATAGTTTCGGTAAAACTGAAAAGTTATTTCAGAGTATACCATTAAGTCAAATTGGTTTCGGCACACGCCTGGAAATTCTTGGAGGGTGCCAGAATTGTTCTGAAAACTTCTAGGATTTTTCCGGGATAAAAACCGGAAATGTTCCGGAGCTGCCGGAACCGGTTTGGTTGCTTTTCGCAGATGAAAATCACTAATCCGGAATTGTTTCGGAACGCGTCCAAAATCATTTTTGTGGGTACTGGAATTATTCTAAGACCCATAGAAATATTTTCGGATTTAACGGTCGCGGAAAAATGTTTCCATGAATAGTGAAAATCACTTTATGGTTACTATTTTGGAAAGCCACCTTTTAGGACTTTAGTCAAAGTTCTAGAAGGAAGAGGTTTGCAAGGGAAGGAACCCCTTTTGGGGGGGGCTCCATGGGGTGGCCGGCCAAGGGTGGTGCTCCTCCTTGGAGCTCCACATGGCCTCCCATTATGCCCTTAATGCCCATCATATGTGACCTAATGCATGGGTGTTTTGGTAATTTTTGGAGGCACCCTTCCCCTTGGCTTTCCTATAAATAGAGGTGGAGAGGAGCTCTCCACACTCACTCCTTGCTCTCATACACATGCCATGCATTATCTGGCTTTCTCTCTTCCTCCCACGAAATAGTTTCGTAGAGCTGAAAGGCTGTCTGGGTTCCGGCAGGAACTAGTTCTGGACGGCGAAGCCCTGCCGGATAACTGACACCGTATGTGTGCAACCCCGTAGAGAGGTCGTAGTTTCGATCTTTTGCCCGAGGGGCTGTTCGAGGGTCCTCCCGAAGGGCTGTCCGAGTTACCATTCGAGCTTCGAGGGTCCTCCCGAAGGGCTGTCCATGACATCGTCCGAGGGACTGTCCGACTGCCTCCCGAAGGGCTGTTCGACGAAGGAGTACATCCTCGCGGTTGGGAGGTTGTAAATCCTAGCTGCGGGGATCTGCACTGATGATCTACATCGACTCTACTTCCGTTGCGCTACGAGTCGGTAATGATCAGATCAAACCATGTATGCAGTCTCCATAGTGGTCCTGGGCGTGCTCGCTGTACCAAATTTTTTTGTTTTCTGTCGCGTTCCCCTACAATGGCATCAAGAGCCTTGCTATGCGTAGATGCAGGTTACGATCTAGAATACATAGAGATGTATGGGTATTGCATAATATAATTTTGAAGTAGATGAGATCTATTGCTGAAAATTATTTATGCGGGTGGCAGATGAAATCTGTTACCCGATGTTCTTATTGCTTCCCTAGAATTTGCATATTTCTGATCTTGAAACGGCATGGTGGAATTTCACAAAGTTCTGGCAATCCGTGATCCTGATTGATCAACGAAGTGCTATCAATTCTTTGGGTTCCACCATAGTTGAGAGAAAGATGAAATTTTGCAGACGAAAGGGCAATGCAGATATGATCTGCACGGGGGTCATGCATATGACGAAGTTTAGTATGGGGCTCGAGATTTTATTATCTCGTGTTTCATACACCCCGCAATGTTAATCTAGCGACTTGAATAATCATACTTGATGATAAACGTTGGTAGCTGCGGTTTAAGTCAAAACCTTAGAAGCCACGTAAAATAAAATTTTGCATAAACCGATTAGAGACGTCTAACTTGGTTTTGCAGGATGTGCATGTGATGTGGTATAGCAGCTCTCATATTAATTCGATTATGTATGAGATGACTATATGATGTAAATTTATTAACAAGACCTGCGTGTCATGATTCGGTATGATGGCTGGAGCCATATGATTGTCACTTTAATGACCTGCGTGTCAACCTTAAGTAATGCACTTATTTTATTAGCTATAGAGATAGCAATATTATCTGGTGCATCGACAAGGTGGTGGCAATCTTCGCGAAGGTGAACACCGACGCAAATGCCGAAGACGAAGAAATTAAAGACTTCTCCGTCAGAAAGGGCTATACCATATCATGCTATTATGAATTGCCTGAGATATTTATCCCTCTTGATGCACCCTTCTTGATTGCGCGGTAGTCGCTTTTTATTAGGGTGATCTCTCACTTAAAAAATATATCAAAGTAGTTAGTGTTCACCCAAGTGTAGCACCATCTGAAATTCGTATCTTTTCGGGGTGCGCCATGTCCACATGGGTACGAACGAATCGAGAGGAATGAGGCGGGTGAGGTCAGACCTCGCAGCAAGATCACTTGGTTGTCTTTGACGTTCAGGCAGGATAGTCCTGAGCTCGGAACACACCCATCGAAAGATGAACAAGAGTCACATAGAGATGTGATCGGCAAGTTTGCCTACCGATCGAAATTCTCGTCATCAGTGATGTCCACATCAATGGTGTTGAATTGAAATGTGGATCTTGAATCACTCATAATCAATTTTGAGAGATATTGATTTGAGTGGGAGCGCACTTTAGAATAAAATTGTTTATTCACTAGTGCAAATTAATTATGAACAAAGTCTAAGTGAAACTTGTGTTTACCGTTGTAGATCAAATGGCTCACAACACCGCGTTCAACTTAGGCCCGATGTTAGAGAAAGAGAAGTTAGCTGCGACTGGAAACAACTATGCGGACTGGGTCCGTAACCTGAGGATTGTCCTCAGGAGTGCTAAGAGGATGTATGTGCTTGAACCTCCTCATCCAGCTAAACCGGTGGCAACTGCCCCGGAAGATGAACAAAATGTCTGGGACACTAAGGATGATGACTACAACTTAGTGCAGTGCCTTATGCTAGCTTGCATGAGTCCAGAGCTTCAAAAACGTTTTGAATTCCATAATGCCCGCGATATGATCTGGGAATTGGATGCTCTGTACAAGGAAACCGCACGGTCTGAACGGTTTGATATCATGAAGGCTGTGATGGATTGCAAGATGGCTGATGGCAGTTCAGTTGGCGAACACGTGGTCAAAATGATTGGCTACGCTGAAAGGCTTAAAACCCTGGAATTTCCAATTCCACCAGCCCATATGATGGACATGTTGCTTTCTTCACTCTCCCCGTCTTACGACGGTTTTGTCATGAACTACAACATGAGTGGGATGGAGAAGACACCAAATGAGGTGCTCGCCATGCTGAAAACTGTGGAAGGAGGACTGCGGAAAATTCGTAAGCAAGTGTTGCTTGTGAATAAAAACGCCAGTTTCAAAAAGAAAGGCAAGTCCAAGAAGGGCAAGGGCGCCGGTAAGACCGGCTCCCAAAGCAACTCTAAGGGCGGAGCCAAGAATGAAACTGAGTGCTTCTACTGCAAGGGCACAGGACACTGGAAGAGAAACTGCAAGAAGTATCTGGAAGATAAGAAGTCCGGAAAAACCGGAAAAGGTATAATTGTTATACAGGTTAATGTCATTGACGTTTTGCTTGCTAGCGAAAATTCTAAGTCTTGGGTATTTGATACCGGATCGGTTGCTCACATTTGCAACTCGATACAGGGGCGTCAGAAGGTGCGTAAGCTGGCAAAGAATGAAGTCGTGATGCGTGTCGGGAACGGCGCTGGGATCGCCGCTCAAGCCGTCGGCATTATGCCTCTACGTCTCCCTTCAGGATTTACCCTAGAACTAAGTAACTGTTATTTTGTTCCGGCATTGTGTAGAAACATTATCTCTGGATCATGTTTTGTACACGATGGGTATTCCTACAAGTCTGAGAACAATGGTTGTTCACTTTATTGTAAGGATATGGTTTATGGATTTGCACCCATTGTTGGGGGCCTTTTCATACTGAATCTTGAATGTGGAAATGATGTCTTTAACGTGAATTCTAAACGCCTTAAGAAGGCTGATACCACCACCACTTTCATGTGGCACTGTCAGCTTGGCCACATCGGAAAGAAACGCATGCAAAGACTCCATAAAGATGGAGTTTTACCGTCCTTTGATTTTGAATCATTTGACACATGTGAAGCTTGCTTGATGGGTAAAATGACCAAGACGCCGTTCACGGGTCATCCTGAACGGGCGGGTGAATTGTTGGAAATAATACATAGTGATGTATGTGGTCCGATGAGCACGGCCGCACGGAGTGGTTATTTCTACTTCGTGACTTTTACTGATGATTTAAGTAGGTATGGATATATCTATTTGATGAAGCATAAGTCGGAAACCTTTGAAAAGTTCAAAGAATTTCATAATGAGGTAGAAAATCATCGTAACAAAAGGATTAAGTTTCTGCGATCAGATCGCGGGGGCGAATATCGTAGTCATGAGTTTAGCCAACATCTGAGTGATCGTGGAATCGTTTCACAGCTTACGCCTCTCGGAACTCCACAGCGAAACAGAGTGTCAGAACGACGTAACCGAACCTTGTTAGACATGGTAAGGTCGATGATGTCTCTTACAAATCTGCCGATATCTTTTTGGGGTCACGCACTACTCACTGCCGCTTATACATTAAACAGAGCACCGTCTAAGTCTGTTGAGACGACACCATACGAGTTATGGCATGGGAAGAAACCCAATTTGTCACATTTCAAAATCTGGGGTTGTGAAACTTATGTAAAACGTTTACAACCAAGCAAACTCGATCCCAGATCAGACAAATGTTACTTTGTTGGTTATCCCAATGAAACAGTTGGGTATTCTTTCTACCAACCCTCCGAGTGCAAAGTGTTTGTCGCTAAAAACGGAGTCTTTCTCGAGAAAGAGTTTCTCGCTAAAGAATTCAGTGGGAGGACAGTACAACTTGATGAGATTAGTGAATCTTCGATAACTGTTGATATGGCTAAGGAACCGGAAGAAATTCCGCTAATTATCCCTAAAACCGAGCCGGAAGTTGTCGCATGTGATGCGGAAACTTCAGACAAGTTTGTATTTGAACCGCGTAGATCAGGTAGGGCTATCAAGCCACCTGAGTGGTTTCATAACAAAATCTTCATTCTTGAAGACGATGAACCTGCGCACTACAAGGAAGCGATGGCGGGCCCAGCTCAAGGGAATGGCACAAAGCCATGAGATCCGAAATGGAATCCATGTACGAAAATCAAGTTTGGAACTTGGTAGAACTTCCAGAAGGCGTAAAGCCCATTGGTTATAAATGGATTTTCAAAAGAAAGACGAACGCGGATGGTAACATTACTATCCATAAAGCTAGACTTGTCGCGAAAGGGTTCACGCAAGTTCCTGGAGTGGACTACGACGAGACTTTCTCGCCTGTAGCTATGCTTAAGTCTGTACGGATATTACTAGCAATAGCTGCTTATTTCTATTATGAAATATGGCAGATGGACGTCAAAACGGCTTTCCTAAATGGAAATCTCAAAGAAGATGTATACATGATATAGCCTGAAGGTTTTGTCGTTCATGAGAATGCTGGAAAGGTATGCAAGCTTCAGAAAGCCATTTATGGTCTGAAGCAAGCATCAAGGTGCTGGAACATTCGTTTTGATGAAGTAGTCAAAGAGTTTAGCTTCATCAGGAATGACGAAGAATCTTGTGTTTACAAGAAGTTTAGTGGGAGCGCAAAAGCATTTCTAATCTTGTATGTGGATGACATATTGTTGATTGGAAATGACGTGAATTTTCTTAGCGAAATAAAAGACTCATTGAAGAAGAGTTTTTCAATGAAAAACTTAGGCGAAGCGGCATATGTATTGGGCATTAGAATCTATAGAGATAGATCAAAACGCCTAATAGCGCTTAGCCAAAGCACGTACATTGACAAGGTGTTGAAAAGGTTCAACATGGAGAACTTCAAGAAAGGCCTACTCCCCATGTCACCTGGCACAGTGCTTTGCAAGAATCAGTGTCCTCGGACTCTCGATGAGCGAGTACAAATGAATGATGTTCCATATGCTTCGGCAGTTGGTTCTATTATGTATGCCATGCTATGTACAAGACCGGATGTTTTCTATGCGCTAAGTGTTAGCAGCCGGTACCAAAGTGATCCAGGACTGGAACACTGGGCCGCAGTCAAAAGTATTCTTAAGTACCTCAGAAGGACCAAGGACTTACTCCTTGTGTACGGAGGTGATGAAGAGCTCATTGTAAGTGGTTACACTGATGCAGGCTTCATGACTGACCCAGATGACTTCAAATCTCAATCAGGCTATGTTTTCATATTGAACGGCGGCGCAGTTGATTGGAAAAGTTCCAAACAAAAGACTGTGGCGGATTCTACGATGGAGGCGGAATATGTTGCAGCTTCAGAAGCCTCCAAGGAGGCAGTCTGGATCAAGCAATTTCTTGAAGACCTTGGTGTGGTTCCAAGTGCGCTGGACCCGGTGGAGATCTATTATGATAATAGTGGCGCCGTGGCTCAGGCTACGGAGCCATCTTCGCACCATAAGACAAGACATATTGAACGCAAATATAAACTCATTCGACATCATGTCGAAGCAGGTTTAGTGAAAGTACGCAAAGTTCACACGGATCTGAACGTGTCAGACCCGATGACAAAGCCTCTACCACGAGCAAAGCATGAGCAGCACCGGATAGCCATTGGTGGTAGGGAAGCCATGTAACTGGATTATGACTCTAGTGCAAGTGGGAGTCTGTAGGAGATATGCCCTAGAGGCAGTAATAACAGTTATTTTGTATCTCCAAGTTTGTAATGAATATTTATGTTCCATGCTATAACTGCAATGATTCTCGAGTCTACAATATCCACGAGGCTCGGAGGGAAACTCATGTGCACATGTGGTATAATAAATGGTAAAAAGTATTCCTAGTCATGCCTCTAAGACTAGCTCAAGTATTGCATGATGATCCTGTTTTCCTGATCATGGGCATGACTATGCCGGCAATTTTGAGGGCACAATGTTAGTAGAATACTTGTGTTGAATCGACCCAAATTGATGTTATGCTATGAGATACATTCGTCACAAGTTAATGGTTAATAACACAGAGATGGTTAATGTTTGCATAATTCCTTAGACCATGAGAGTATCGAGTTCCTTCGTGCTTGCTTCGTGAACTTTGGGGTTTGTTAAACATCATCCGTAATTGGGTGGCTATTACGGCAGCTTACGGGTTCACGGAAAGGTATGACAAGGAACGAGATAGCTCAAGTTTGGGATTTGCTCCTCTGGCGATGGAGAGATATTCTCGGGCCCTCTCGGTGTTACGGTATCCATCATCGTCTGGCCAGACACATTGTGATTTGATCACTGGGATGCCGAAACGCGGAAACGAGAAAAGAGAACAAAACTGGTAACGAGGTAACTGGCATAGTGGACAAGTGTTGATCCACGGGGATGCCGATAAATCTCACCTCGGGTGTTTGTAACATATCGCGAAGCAACATGAATAGCACACGGCAACTGGAGGTTCACTCGAATATTTATTCGTGTGGGTATAGGGGTCAATATGGGTGTCCACGGCTCCGATGTTGATCATTGATCGGAATGTGTTCCGGGTCATGTCTATGCTTCACCGAACCTATAGGGTCACACGCTTCGAGGGTCCTCCCGAAGGGCTGTCCGTGACATCGTCCGAGGGACTGTCTGACTGCCTACCGAAGGGCTGTCCGACGAAGGAGTACATCCTCGCGGTTGGGAGGTTGTAAATCCTAACTGCGGGGATCTGCACCGACGATCTACATTGACTCTACTTCTGCTGCGCTACGAGTCGGTAATGATCAGATCAAACCCTGTATGCAGTCTCCATAGTGGTCCTGGGCGTGCTCGCTGTACCGAATTTTTTTGTTTTCTGTCGCGTTCCCCTACAGACCGCTCGAGTCGTAGTCTGTTCGTTCGTTGGTCCCATGGTTACCGGTCAACCGTTGACCATCATCCGTTGACCGGTCAACAATTGACCATTGACTTTTTATAAAAAATAAATCCAAAAAAATCGTTAAAAAATGAATTTGAAAAAACTTTACAGATTTGTCAAAAAGTTCATGAAAAAAATTCAAAATTCAAAATGTTTTAAAAAGTTCATGAAATTTGAAAAAAAATCATAGATTTTGAAAAAAAACATAAAATTAAAAAAAAATATTGATTTTGAAAACAAAAGTTCACAAATTTTGAATAAGAAGTTCAATTTTTTTAAGAAGTTTATCAATTTTGAAAAAAATCACAAAATTTGAAAAAATTTCATCAATTTTATAAAAAAATACATATTTGAAAACAGTTCAACAATTTTGAAAAACAAATCATCGGTTTTGAATAAAAGTTCATTGAATTTGAAAAAAATGCACTTTGAAAAAGAAAAGAAGTAAAAATAAAACTAAAGAAAAAGAATAAAGAATAAAGAAAAGTAAAGAAAAGAAGAGAAAACAAAAAAATCACATAAAACAGAACAAATCCCGGTTCTGAAAAAACAAAAAGAGAAAAGAGAAAGAACAAAACCGGTCTGGGAGCTTCCAGAAGCTTCCCAAAACAGGAGGAGAATTCACGTTGCACTCTTAAAATGGGCCAGCCCATCTCTGTCGATGTGCCTGGGGGTGTGCGTCGTTTGCAAATTAACGCTATAAGTCACGCTTAGGGCTTGAAATAAGGATTAGGCTTCGCGGGGGGAGGCTGGCGGCAAATGGTGGAGCCTTCGCTGAAAGCATAGCAAATGGGCCGACCCATTAGGAGGTAAACGAGCTCCAGACAAGTAAAAAAACGAAAAAGTTATGCTCCTAGGGAAGCTCCCAGACAAGTAAAAAAACACATATTTGAAAACAGTTCATCAATTTTGAAAAACAAATCATCGATTTTGAATAAAAGTTCATTGAATTTGAAAAAAATGCACTTTGAAAAAGAAAAGAAGTAAAAATAAAACTAAAGAAAAAGAATAAAGAATAAAGAAAAAGTAAAGAAAAGAAGAGAAAACAAAAAAATCGCATAAAACAGAACAAATCCCGGTTCTGAAAAAAGCAAAAAGAGAAAAGAGAAAGAACAAAACCGGTCTGGGAGCTTCCAGAAGCTTCCCAAAACAGGAGGAGAATTCACGTTGCGCTCTTAAAATGGGCCAGCCCATCTCTGTCGATGTGCCTGGGGGTGTGCGCCGTTTGCAAATTAACGCTATAAGTGACGCTTAGGGCTTGAAATAAGGTCAGGCTTCGCCGGGGGGGGGGGGGGAGGTTGGCGGCAAATGGTGGAGCCTTTGCTGAAAGCATAGCAAATGGGCCGGCCCATTAGGAGTTAAACGAGCTCCACACAAGTAAAAAAACAAAAAAGTTATGCTCGACCGAGACCTCGAACACGCATAGCATAGCAAATGGTGGAGCCTTCGCTGGAAGCATAGCAAATGGGCCGGCCCATTAGGAGTTAAACGAGCTCCAGACAAGTAAAAAAACAAAAAAGTTATGCTCGACCGAGACCTCGAACACGCAACCTCCCTCTCGTGAAAGAGTGCTTCTCACCGATCCAACTAGTGAGATCTAGTGATAAATTGGAGTCGCGACTATTTAAGTATCGTAATCTTTTGAAGAAATTCGAAAAATATACATTAAACATTTGTAATATCCATTGAACATTTTTTGAATATACGTTAAACATTTAAATAATACACAATGAACTTTTTTTAATATATGATGAACATTTTTGAAAAAATATGAATACTTGCGTTGAATTTTTTTCGAATATCCATTGAATATTTAGTAAAAATTAAGTTGAAAAATTTCATAATATACGATGAACATTTTTGTAATACACGATGAACATTTTTGTAATTCAAAGGTGAGCTACTTTCATAATATACGATGAACATTTTTCTTAATACGATGAACATTTTGTAATACGCGGGGAACTTTTTATATAACTAGATGATACCCCGTTGTTGCGGGAATGTTTTGCAATATATTCAGTTAGAATTGGATGTATGAAACATGAATATTTGGAGTAATATAATGTGAGAACTAAAGCTGAAAATAAATATGATTTGTGGTGTCTGATTATTATGCATGATTGCATGTTGTGGTGGCTTTTTATTATGCATGATTGCATATTGTGGTGGACCTTTCTCAATGCATGTTGAATGATGATGTGGCATACTTGCATGTTGAGAGAAATAGCCTAGTGGGGCTAGCTATTTAGATATAGAAGATACGCAATAAAGAGAAGAAAATAGAAAAAGAAGCAGAAACAGAAATTTTTAAAAAAAGAAACATAAAAGGAAAAATGAAAGGAAAAAAGGAACTAAAATAGAAAAACTAAAAAAACCGAAACAAAACAACTAAAAACCGGACAAAAACAGTGAAAAACTGGAAGCAAAAAACCGTAGAAGAAAAATGAAAAAAACCCCGCAGGAAACAGAAGCGAAGGAAAATGGCACAGGAAATCCGTACGTGGGCTGGCCCAAATGGCGACTCGCTTCAGCGAAGCCGCAGTTCCTGGACGCACACGCGCGTCAAATAGGATCCACCCTTCGCGGGAAGGAAACCCTATAGGGCGCCTTCAGCGCTAGTTAGGGAACCCAGCACCCACTGTGTCGCTTGCATGAGCCTGGCCCAGCAACGCTCGCTGGCTACCGCACGCTCGCTCGCTGGCCGCCGCTCGATCGCTGACTCCCGCTCGATGTCTGACTCGATCACTTGTTTTTATTTTCTCCTCTCAAAACATTGCTGCAGTACGTACTAATTTTCATAGAAATAAAAAAACCACCGGTTTCCTACAGTATGTAAAAAGTGGTTGGTCGTTGTTACTGTTGACATTTACATAAGAGTTCACAAAAATTCATAAAAAGTAATCAAAACATTCATCAAATTTGAAAAAAGTTCATAAAATTTGAAAAAAGTCTCATCGCATTTGAAAAAAGTTCATCTAATTTGAAAAAAAGTTCATCAAATTTAAAGAAAAGTTCATCAAATTTGAAAAAAGATCGATTAATTTCAAAGAAAGTCCATTGAATATGAAAAAAGTTCATCGAATTTTAAAAAGGTTCATCAAATTTTAAAACAAAATTCATCTATTTTGAAAACAGTTCATTGAATTAGAAAAAAGTTCATTGATTTTGAAGAAAAGTACATCGATTTTGAAAAAAGTTCATGCATTTTGAGAAAAGAAAAAAGTAAAGAAAATGAAAAGAAAAATAGAAAAAGAAAAGAAATAGCATACAAAAAGAAAGGAAAAAAATAACACCGGTCCAGAAAACACCAGATCGAGAAAAGAAAAAAAAAACCGCTGGGAACCGAGGCTTCGAGCGAACTAAAGAAATAATAAAAGAAAGAAACGTAGTAAGTAGGCACAAAACGCTAGCTGTCCTTCTGGTTACTGGCGATGTCCTTGGTATAACCGGTCTAGAGTTCAAATTCCTCGACCCGCACCTTTTTTAAAAAATTAACAGAAAAAGGTAAAACGGCTGGCCCATATAGCATTGATGAGAGATGGCGGGTGTGCCTATAACTGGCGCGGGAGCTCCTATTCCGTGTTGTACGCGCTACGAACCAGGGAGCGCGCACCCCCCGCGCCCCTCTTGGGCTGGCCCATGTGCGGGGCGGGAAGCACCTTGTTGATTTTTTTTGCTTTTCCCTGTTTGAACTTTTTTCCCTTTTTAAATTAATTCAGGATTTCAAAAAAAATTGCAAATTGTTAAATGCTCATGAATATAAAAAAAATTCATGATTTTAAAAAAATGTTCAGGAAATGATAAATGCTCGCGGATTCAAAAAACAGTTCTTGAATTCAAAAAATATTCACCATGTCAAAACAATGAATATTTTTTTTATTTTGATGAACAATTTTGATGAGAATTTTCTAATAATGACGAACATTGGTTTGTATTTGATGAACAAATTTTGAATTTGATGAACATTTTTCGAACTTGATGAACAAAAATTGTATTCAAGAACATTTAAAAAAAATAGATGAACAAATTTTGAATTCAATGAACAACTTTTGAATTTGATGAACATTTTCTGAAAATTTATGAATAAATCTGAAATTTGGTGAACATTTTTGCTATTCAATGAACAAATTTTGAATTTTGATGAACATTTTTTAAATCGATGAATAAAAATTGAATTTGATGAACATTTTTTGAATTGTCGAACATTTTTTTCCCATTTAGGAACATTTTTTGAATTCGATGAACAAAAAAATGTTCACGAATTTAAAAAGGAAATTTACAAAAAAGTGAATAGTAAAAACAGTTACGTAAGTCCAAAAAAATGTTCATGTATTTGAAAAGACTGTTCACAAGTTCAAAAAATATTCATGAATTTGAAAAAATATATTTGCAAATGGAAAACAATAAATAAAATTAAAGCAAAAAAGAAACAAAAAAATCACAAATTTAAAAAGATATTCGCAAAGTGAACAAGCAAGAATAAAAATAGAAAAGAAAAAAACAGAAAAAAGAAAGAAAAAACAAAAGGAAAACAGAAAAAGGAACAAAAAGAAAAAGAAAAAGAAAGGAAAAACCAAAATAAAAAAAGAAACCAGAAAAAAACGGTTCAGGAAAGGTTCTAGAACCTTCCCAAAACCGGTTGGGGGTGAATCCCGAAAATAGGCCAGTCCATAGAAATTCCAGCTCTGGAGGGGGTTACGCGCTATGTGGATAGCTAGTGACCTACGCCCCGTATAGGAGACACCAACCGGCGCAACGGGCGCCGCATAGGAAACGCCTTCGCTGGAAGAGCCGGCTTTGTTATGACACGAGAGTGGTCTGCTGCTCTGGGCTCGATGGTGGCCTTGTCGGCCGTAGAAGTGATGAATCGATACGTGTATTGGATTTGCTCGAATAAATCTTTGGTAATGAATGATCGTGAATATTTTCTCAAAAGAAAAATGAATACACGTGAATACCCCTATCACAAAGGAAAACGTTTGCGTTCCGCGCGCCGGCCGAACGCTCCGCCGGACACGTGCGCGCCTTCCGATTAGATGTGATCAAGTGCTCCATCTTTTCGCCCACGTTCAACGACCCACGCGTGATTTTCTTAGACCCACCACCTCTCCTACCTTATCTCCTCCCGAAACAAACGTGGCCCACTCGTTTGCTACAGCGCATCGTCTCCTACCTCCAGAAGCGCTCCTGCAAGACGGCTCCACCGCGTGCTTTTTTTTCGATCTCCACACCGTGGTGCACAGACGCTCCCATGACGGAGGTGCTGGGACCGTGCTGGGGGCGCCGCGATGAAGGTGTTGGGACCGTGCCGGGGGCGCCGCGATGGAGGTGCTAGGACCATGCCGGGGGCGCCGCGTCGAGCCGTGCCGACGAGTCTCCATGGATGACCATGGTGAAGGTTGCGACGCCAGCGAGCGGACAACGATGCTGGAACCAGCATTTTGTTTTGCTTCAACCGGCCAAATCCAGAGCTGGAACCACAGTTGTTTTTTGCTGCAACCGATAAGCGAGTTGGAAACACATCTGGTTTTTGCTACAACTATATCATCTTTTTGCTACAACTGCGTCGCTATTTGCTACAATCTTCAGCGGTGTAGTTGGCGGCCGATGACGACAAACAGATGCAACCGGGAGATCAGAAAAGTTGCAACCCACGCCGCGAAAAAGCTATGACCGGCAACAAAAAAAGCTACAACTGTCGGACTCACATGCTGCAACCAATGACGGCGAACTTGTGGCCGGCGACGGCAGATAGCTGCAACCTACGACCAAGGAGCTGCAACCGACGTCCAGTTTTGCTACAACCTGCATTTTTCCGTGCTACCACCGGCATCGAGTTTTGCTTCAACCGGTATCGACAGTTGGAAAAAAAAAGCTTCAACCAGCGTAAGGAAAAGCTGCAGCCGGCGGTGAAAAAAGCTTCAATTGGCTTCGGGAAAAAGGTCTCAACCCCGCCGACGGTGTGAGCGGCGCCGCCGAGAGCTGCGGCAGACAGCACGGTGGTGCTACGACGGCGGCAACTAGGTGCTGCAGCGACAGAGAGACGTGGGAGGGCGGGGGAGGGCATGCTGCAATCCGGTGTCGTGATTCAATCATGGCGCCCGCGTGATGAGGAGTGGCAAGCAGCATGCACGCGGGTGCTGTCAGGGTCGCCGCCGCCAACGGGCGCGACCGCCGCAGCTTGAGAAGGACCGCTCGACGGGGGAGCGCTACTGCGCATTGGGCCGATCGAGAAGGACCGCGTGCGTTGGTGGGAGGTTGGGGACGAGAGAGAAGGAGATCTGACGGCTAAGAGTGGCCAGATCAGACGGACAGGATGCGACCGGCCCAAGTTTGGGCCGACACGCCGACACCTATCACAAAACCAAATCCTACTACTTGTAGTTTTGCCCACCACAAAGGTGCATAACTGCGTATGTGCATGTGCGCAATGCATGCTGGCATCATGCCCCTGCAGCTCGAGATCGGTCCATATGCATGTCGACAAGCTACCGTGTATATATCTCGGTGTTAGTATTTGGTCCGTGTGATCAGGATTAACTTCTTGGTTGGTTGATTAGGTTTTGAGGCATGGGCCGTTCATCTTAGATTTCCGCGGAACATGGCGCGCGCGGGGCTCGATCGGAGATGGCCGATGGGCATCAAGAGTGGCTGTGGCGGCGATGGCGGTATGCATCATTGCGCATGGAGTGTGTTTGTGCAGGCTGCTAGGTATACGCATATATGCATGACCCTGCTCGAAATTTTGCTACCCCAATTCTGCATGTGCCAAGATCTGATCCCATTTGTTCATCTACGTACATCGATCAGAGTACATAAGCGCTGTTTTACTTACTAGCTGTATGAATGCTCTGGGCTGCAGGGATTGGTCATGGCATAGGTTGGCTCTAAGGGTATCTCCAACGCCGACCCGCAAATGTCTCCGGTATGTCCGTTTTTATGTCCGGACGTGGTGCGCGGACATGATAGCGAAGTGAGTCATCCAACACTAATAACCAAGTATCCGGTTGGGCGGAGAAAAAATAGGTGGGGACTATGCATGTGATGGGATATTTATGATTTAAATATCCGGTTGGGAGGAGAGAGAGGAGGGGGGCCATGCATGTGAAGAGAGAGAAAAGAGAGGAGGATCACACGGAGGCTTTTGATTGGTCAAGTGGATGTCCGGATTCCGGTATAACCCCCTCACGTTTGTCTCCACTTTGCCGAAAAACGGATGCCCGGACCACTTCATGGACCGATACGGGTCCATTGGATTGCAAAAGTGAACAAAAATGTCCGATCGGACATATACCGGAGTTTTAAGGGTCTCCCTTGAAGATGCTTAGCTTCGATCAGTGCACATATGTCAATTTCTTTTTAAATACCAAGATCTATTATAAAAGTTCACGGGAAGGACAAAGTACCCCAAATCTTTACCTAATTAATAATAAAGCACGGATCGCTTCTTACCATCGTAATTTCGTCCGTTTTTCATCCGTCCGTCGTCTGTCCACTTTGCCCATATTATTTTCTATATCCGAGGTGGTACTAATCTTACGCTTCGTACGTCGCCTGATCGAGCACGCGACCACACTAAACGTTTCATTAAAATTCCTCACGTACAGGCTTGGGCTACGTTCATTATCATGTGACTCACCTGGGCCTCGGCCCATCCATCGCCCTCGCTCTGGCAGGCGGCACATGCGGTCTATTGCAACAGGGAGCGTACACCTGAGATAGTACCACCTTGCTATTTTACATCTAGACCCATCAATTTAAATACAGTTACGACATGAAATCTGCAAGCCACCTGAAGAAGATAGGCAGAAGGAACAACGCATCGTTGTATGGGCATATATATACGAGCAAGAAGGTCTAAGTGGAAAATCCTCAAGACAAGCTAAGCTCGGATAAGTGGACCTGATGGCACCCCATGATGACCTGCCTAATATAGGAGAAGCGGTACGAACGAGCAGAGATGGACTCTTGGCAATTCTAATTAACACAGATGATGACAAAATTTGAGATTGAGACGAGTTCATCTTGAAAAAGGGGCTAGCTAGCAAGAAACACGGGGAATCAAATCTTACTATGCTCCTCCAGTCGTGGTGTGGATGCGCTGGATGCTTGGAAAGCGGCCGCTCCGCATCGCTTGATTGCGCGCCCAACATCTGGGTTCTTCTAGACCTCGGCATTTCGGTACATGGCCCCTCTCCTTCCCTTCAGAACGCGCACGACTGTTCATTCTACGGCAAAGTCACCTTGTCAGCAGCACGGCGTTGGCAGTGTCATGCCGTTTGGTCAGCACTCAAACTACACGGTTAAGCGGGAGGTAGATGAGGCAGAGCCTAATATCTGAAGCATCCATGTTCATTTTTGCCGTTCATGACCAAGCAGCGACATGTTCATTTTTGTTGCAGGGTCTTATTTTTTGCCGTTGCAACGCACGGGCATGTTTCCTAGTATAATAAAAAGTACATCGAGGATCACCGAACAACCACTACCACTGTCAGAACGAGCCGCTGACGCGTTGTTGTCGCCGCTTGATTACCGGAGCTGGCCTGACCTTGTCGATAATAGCTGAGAAGTCTTCGTGCACGTGTCCCTAAGGACCAGCGCCCTGGAGCTGTAGTCGTCATCGTTGAACCCTTGAACGATCTGAAGTACATGACACTAGATCTTGCCGTCGTGCATGCATGTCAAGAAATACTAGCCTCGTCGCCCCAAGAAAACGATAGGAATTTACGCTGAAGCTCCGTCGATTTCGTCCGACAGACGATTTCGAGGAGGATTGAAGCCCCAAAGACTAACTCGAAGATGAAGTGCCGCCATCCGTCCGAGTGCTGCCCCTTTGAGGACTAAAAAAACTAACCTAAACTACTAGTCGGAGCCGAAGCAATAGGATTTCCCTCCCCGCCACCAGCCGCCGGAGCAGCATACAGAGGGTAGGAGAATCCATGGGCTAGCCGGTGAAGCTTGGATGGGAGGAGAACTCTGCCCTAGTTGTCTTAGTGTGATCATGCTAGTGGCAGCTGACTGAACGAGCAACTAGAAATCCGGATCGGTTATGCAGCTCACTACAATTTTAGGCAGATTTTGATAGGATTTTGTTGAATTTGATACTAGCATTTCATGAATAAATTAGATATTAATTAGTTTTCCCTAGAAAAAACATGTTCGGTCCGATTTGGAGACAGTAATTACTAGTACAGAAACAGGCTTTAGAGGCGGTTTTGGTACATGAGCCACCGACGGTTCCTCGTGCCGCCTCTATGCCTGTGTCACTAATACTCCAGTCGTCGGAAGTGGTTTTCAGAACTGCCTCAAATGCGCAGAGTGCCCCAGGCGGATTCGAAAGACTTACTACTTCTAATTCTTTCAACTATGAAGGCGGTTCCCTCTTAAGAACCGTCTCCCCTTTTATCTTCAGGGATGTCTATTTCGTTCCATTTTGTACCCACCCCTGGTACTAAAATTCGCATAAAACTACTGTTCACCAGTTAGCATACTATTCCATAAAACATCACAAGAGTTAACATACAGTACTAGTTAAAACATGAAACAAGTTCCATAAGACACAACAAAGTAAAATAGTCTTAAACATCATAGAAATTCAAACACTAAACGTGGTCCTAGGATTCAAGTAGCAACAACAATGACACCACCGCCTCAAGCACCTCCTCCAACAGCGGAATCATCACCTTCTTCCTCATAAGAAGGAGAAGGCATGATCTCAGTCGGTGTTAAGGCATACACTTCTTGAACACGGGGCTGAGCTATGAAACTTTGGTTGCCAACATAATTATAGTTGGCTCCAAGGTGACCAAGCCTTGTTTTAAGTTGGCGCCATGAGGATGGGAAATAGAGAATGCTCTCTTGAATTCGACAAGAACCATATTCTGGACATAACGATCAGCAATCTTGAAGTCCCAATGACCTAGAGGTGATGGAGAGCATAGGCAACAATGTAGCAAAATGAAAAAAAAATGATGCTTCTGACCTTGAATATGGCAACATTGTCAACAACACCATATTCCACATCCAGTTGAAGCCTTGTGGCATAAACTATATCCAACCACAGGAGGAAGATCATACTACTGAAAAGGTAAAGAAATAACAGTTTAAGTTAGATAAACTAGATGATACCCCTCAAGTTGCTGCAGGGATCGGTTCCAATATATCTTATATTCTTAAAAAGTTGATCCCAATTCTCTCAACATGCAAAGTGTCCACCTCAACGTCCCCACTAAGCCATGAATTTAAATCTTCTCTCCAACTAAGCCATGCAAAATCTACCACATAAGCGAACTTATAAATTACAATTATTTTTGCATTAGTCTATGCATATAACGCTTCCACATCATACATGCATGTTAGTCATCCTTCACATTTTTATTCGAAATGATATTTTTAACAGTAATTCAAAAAGTTTTTATTCTATTTTTAGACACTTTCTTTTATTGATTTCAAGCTTATATTTTCTTTCATTAGATTTAGTTATTTTTAGCAACTATTTATACATTTTTTAACAAAGTTACCGCAGCAACGCGCGGAGCATCATCTAGTTTCAATGATATTTGGTTATATGAAACATGGATAAGAAATGATTAATATATATTTCAACTAATAATTAATGTAAAACATTTTTCCATGAATGTTGTGGCGGGCCTTTGATGAAGTGGTATGTGTGCATTTTATTATAATAGAAGCACTGGTGACCAACTATTAAAGTATATATGATGCCCACGCCAGAACACCAACAACAACAACAACATTTGTGGGCAATTACCAAATCTAAGAGCAGGTATTTTGCACCATTACTATTCATCTAAGAGCATCTACAGTCGTGGACATCAAATCCGAACCCTCAAACGCCCGCGAACGCGCCCGGGCGCGTCCGCAGACAGTGACCAGTTAGACCTCAAATTTTCCTTCACACAACTGGACACCTCAATTAGCAAACCTCAAATCCATACAAACACATGCAATGTAACGACACAACAAAAATCATCCGGCTACTACATCGGCACATGCCATCAGACTACCAAAATTTGGCATGTTTTACCTACATACTGCTATGGATCATCCACGGCTGGCCTTGCCCTTGCCCTTCCCGGCGCCCTTGCCATGTTTCTCGCGGAAGTAGCGCTCGAAAACAAAAAATGAATCAAGCCGGATCAGCTCTTCGCCGGAGCTATCCGACCCATCGATGTCTTCCTCCTCATCTTTGGGGGGCAGTCCGGCCATGGCACGGACAACCCGATTTTGCTCATGGGCGAGGGCATGTGTCTTCCTCCTCTTCCGCTTCTTTAGAATGCAGGCACGGATGGCTTCCTCCTCCGCGGCAGCGCGTGCCACCGCATCCGCCGCCTCCGCCTCCGCCATGTCCAGAGCGAGGCGCGCCTTGGCCACCCTCATTCTCTCCTTTCCACGGCGGACACACCGGTCCATGTAGCACTCATACGCCGGGGACCTGAGATAGGGATCTTAATGGACCGTGATGCTCCAGCACCGGTGAATCCGAACGCCTGTTGCACGGACGCAATGGATTCGCCCCAGACTGATCTCGTCGTCGGTCGGGCGTAGTCCTCTCAGGAGCGACAGAGGGCAATGTGGACGACCATAGCCTCCTCCATCCCTCAAGGGACGACACCCCAGTCAACAGATCCGGAGTGGCCGGTGTCATATCCGTTGTCCGCCATGCCGGAGAAGGCCAGAGAGTGCCGGAAGTGAGCTTGGGGGGCGGAGCGGGGGGGGGGGGGGGGAGTGGAGTGGAGTGGCTAGGGTTTGGTCCGGCAAGAGGGATGAGAACGATTATATGTGGGGACGGGTGGGCCAGCGTGGACCGGATCCGGCATGGCGGACGCGCCCGGGTGTCCCCATATCCTCCGCAGATTTGGGCTAGATATGAGGGGTACCGGTCAGCCCAGGCGTTTTAGGTGCCCGTCTGGGTCGGCTATTTTTGACCGGTCAGTGACCGGGCCGTCCGCTCGAGCGTTTGAGGGGGGTTTGAGGCGCCCGGCTGCAGATGCTCTAAGAGCATGAAATTTTTATAAATACCAATAGAAGCTAGTGCACAAATCTATTAGCATATGACAACATCAAATAAAACTCGACACATTCAGTACAGAATGCAAACACAAGCAGGAGACCAAAATATAAATTTTCCTCACTGCCTACCTTTTGATGACGCTTACTTCGAGATGGTCCATCATCAGTCATCCCTCTTTGACTTTTCCCTGATTGACATGTGGAAAACAAATGATAGTTGAACTAATGTATGGATCTTAAGGATAAAATTTCATAACTATGCAAATATGGTGCGACATTTGGTCGAAGGATATGATTTTCAAATGGATGAATACTGTCACCGTAAGAAAATTTTCTACTATTATGATCTTTTCTCTAGTTTTCCACTCAATCAAAAAAGCCCTATATAGTACAAACTAACACGGAAGATTATTAGAATTATCGTAACATTCTCGGTGTCACCGAGGGTCTTGTTGGGATTCATGCTTTCTGAACGCGAATCACGGTGATTTGATGGACACGTTTACTTCAAATCAAAATGAAAAACAATAAGGAAACAAACAGAATTCACAAGGCAAAATTGATTCCCGCTTATAAATAAAAAGGAATGCACAATGGTAGAACCAACCAAAATATCAAAGAATCCTACCTCAAAAATGATCTCAGGAACTACTATCACAACAAGGAACACAGAGAGAAGAATATGCGAGGAGCAGAAAATGAGAGGAGAAGGGAGAAAAATAAAGCACGGTTTGTGGGAGGAGTGGGGGAAGTGGAAGGAGTGGGGGGAAGTGGAAGGAGTGGGTAAGCTAAGGCGTCAGGGTGCATAGAAAACCTCGACTTCGCGCTCGCTACACTGACTCCTCCACTTCCCTATGCGCTTTCTCTGTGCACACTTCCCTCACCCCTTGCTCTAGACCCCCTTCGCTTCCTGATGGGTTAACCCCACACCCCCACCCTAGACTCCTCTGCTTACGGCCGCCACTCACCGCCCTGTTTGAAAATGGGGGAAAAATTGGGGATGCGTTTGAGATGCCCTAGCTTTGGTCCTTCGGAGTGGTGTTGAGGCACAAGGCGCGGCTACGCACAACGGCGACGCAGCTCAACGAAGTGAGCGACGCAGCACCGCGAGGTGCAGCGACGGACCATGGTGACCGTGCGAGTTGCATGCTACACCATAGCCACACACCGGTGACGGAGAGGCTAGGCGACGCCAAATCTAACATCCCGCGGTACGGGGCTATGGGGTGAGGAATGTGGGCAGAGCTAAATACATAGGAGCCGGAATAGAGTAGTCGATTCTACAAATATTTATTGGTACGAACCGCCTCCAAGAACTATTACAGGTGGTTTCAGAGTTCCACCCACCTCCAGGACAAAAATAACCACCTTCGTTAATTTATTACCTTGCCATAACCGCTTCTGAGGTCCGCTGCTAATGCTCGTTTTCCTACTAGTGAATATACTTCTTAAACACGTAAAAGAATGTGGTTTTGCTACATCATTAGGTGTCTGCATTGTTTCCCGCGTTAGTAAATTTTTGCTTTGCACGAGGCCGAAGGTGAGGACATGTGAGGAGCGGTAGCCACCCCGAGGCCGAGCAAGGACCTCGCCGGATCCGGGGACGACACTGCGAGTGGTAGCGAGTTGCGGGGTCCGAGGCATAGGCGAGGCAGAAACTTAACGGGAGGGTGAGAGGGTGCAAGGGGGGTCATCAGAGCTGATCAACGGGCGAGGCTTAGAGGGATGGCCGGGGACGGCGGCTAGCACGACGGTGGGAAAAGTCGAGGGGAGGTCGGGGCGGTGATAGCTGCCAGCTGCGGGAGGCGGAGGCAGGCAGTTAGAGCTAGATAGGTTGGCGGTTGCGTGAGGAAGAAGAAAAATGAGGTCAAAGATGAGCAGTGCACATCTCGCAAAAAAAAGATGAACAATGCACGATCTATTTTCGGTCGTACAATAAAGATCTAACGATTCATTCAGAATGAAAATGACCGATTTGCAAATAAAAATTTCGGGTGCCTAGTGCATAGGCGCTCCCAAAAAAATTGGACAGCATACATTAGCGGATACGAGGAAGGAAGGTGCGCGAATTTAACCCGCGCCGAAGTGGAAGTAAAACTAATCAAGAAAAAAGAACACGTTTTATGCAAAATGCCATCGGCCGGGAAACAAAAGTCATGGATATTCAAATCAAGTACAGTCATGAAAAATATTCGAATGGCCTTGGGACTTTCTTTTCTACCACGTAGTACGACATAGTACCTCCATTATGGTTTATTGATCCCCTTTGTATTTTATGTCAAATTTTGATTTTAGATTTAACTAACAAAATGTTAATGCATGTCATAAAAAATAACACCATTGAAAACTATGTACAGATACAAATCCAAGGATATAATTTCTGATGACATGCATTCATATTTTATTAGTTAAATATATGGACAAAATTTGACACAAAATACGAAGGGGGCCAATAAACCAGGACGGATATAGTAAACAAGAGTGCAATTTACATACTGCGAAGAAACAACGCACCGAAAGTATCGAATCTACAAATATACAGCCAACTCGTGTGTTCTGTTACGCTCTCAACTATACAACCATGATGTTATACACCGCTACAGATACACCGCTATGGATCCACCCAGCTAGCTTTGCTAGACCTGACGCTTTTTCGTGTTTAGGACCGGTTGCAACCGTGGAAATGAGGATCTAATTCACATGGAATTACGCGTTCCAGTCTGCTTTTGTTTTTTCTTTTTTTTCTTTTTGCGGGGAGCACTTCTGTCTTTTGTCTGCTAACTACGACTGCTTCCAACGCTCAGTTAACCTCGACGTACGCCATACCTACATGAATCGATGAATACCGTGTTGCCTGTGCTTTGCCAGAGGACACACTCATGAAATGCAGGGGCCGGCCGGTTCTAGGGGACGTACCGTACCCATTCCGCAGGGTCCGGCCGCCGGTGGCATCCCTGGCCGGATGTCCTCGAGGCCTTGGTAGATCGATCAGATTCATGACGCCAAGACAGTAGAAATGGATCCACCGCGTCGTACTACCACAAGAACCCTTGATTTATGACGGACCTGTTCACCCGTCCACAGCGTCCTAGCATATGCTACTCTAGCATGCATGGCACATGCAGTCGGACCCATGGTTTCACCGGGGTGTAATCGATCGAGTGCAGCTCAGCTGGCGTGTGGGCACAATGATCACGGTTGCTCCAACGTAACAGGAGCATTAACGCCCGCGTCCGCAGACTCGACACCTGTATGCGGCGCCCACATGATCCCTAGCTGCTGCGTAATTGGACGGCCGGGACTTATGGCACGGCCAGGGGAGCACAGTGAGTGAGTGCAGCGCGCGGCGTGGCGTGGCGGTCACTTTTCCGCGCGTACATCACTGTTGAGTGAATGGCCACCCGCCAGGGCTTCTCGCTTGCTGCATTTACACGCTAGGTTACAAAGGCTTTACGCTCACAAGGATTATTTTTTCCTTATCTCTAGCTGAGAGTGTTAACTGGTCATTTAGTTTACAGTCACACGACATCAATTAGGTTTTTGTCTAAGGCAAAAACAACGTCAAGTTCTAGTTAGTTGATAGTACAAGTTATTCAGTAACTTTTTGTAAGAGGGGTTTCTCCATGCCATTTCCATTACAGAAACCAGCATTGTCTCTTACATGTTTTTTCCCGTTATCACGAATATAATTTTTGGCATAAAAGACTACCTGCCGAACGTTATTGACAAAAAAGACCACCCCTGAGTGCTATTGCTAGAACTACCGTGGCGGCAGGGTCTCTATGTAACCGAAAACGGGGTGGACTCAAAAAAATGTAACCGAAAACGGGGCCATGGCTGCGTGAGGAATGGAACGGCATGGGGCTGGTGGGCCCAGCCGCCACGCCCCATGGTGGCAGGTACTGTTGCTTCTTCGCGCAACGTGACGGCACCTGCAACTGGTGTTGATTCCTATGTGTTTCCTACCTAAATTTTCGTCCATTCGCGCCCTATTTTCCCGCCATCGCATTCGTGATGTGAGCCTATAAAATGAGGCATTTAACCTCTCTTCATCCTTCGTCGAGCAACCTTCGAAATCGCCACTACGCTAAGTGTACCTCAATTTTTTTAGTCGCTATTTGTTTGTCTTTCTCTGATCAAAGCATTAGGCCGAGGAAAATGAAGAATGTGAGCACTAGTAGAAAACAGGGCTTTGGTCCACGCCAGATAATTGCATTAGTCCCGGTTCTGTTACGAACCGGGACCAATGGGTGCATCAGTCCCGGTTCGTGAGGCCAGGGCGCCGGCCGGGCCACGGCAGGCACCAGTCCCGGTTCGTCTGACCCCTTTAGTCCCGGTTCCAGACACGAACCGGGACTAAAGGTCCTCGCTCCTGGCGCAGCCCCTTTAGTCCCGGTTGGTGGCTGGAACCGGGACTAAAGGTGTGTCTTCTGTCCCGGTTCTAGCCACGAACCGGGACTAAAGAGATGCATATATATATGCTCTCCCCTGCCCGCTCACTCCTCTGTTTTTTGGCCGGCTGGTGTGGGAGGTGTGTGCTGCTCTGCTCTCACCTCCTATGCACATGAGGTGTTCGATGAAATGCCCGAGTCACACTTAAGCTTTCTCCTCTCCAAGCTCGACCTCCAAGCTCCATTTCCCCCAAGATTTGTCTAGGTTTGGCGGTGCACCAACTACACAAGTGTTCTAAAAGGTTAGCAACTTCATCGTTTCATCTCTCACTGCTAGTTTAGCTCATTTCAAATGCTGTAGAAGTAGAGTGGTTTGTGGGTTTTAGTGGAGGAGTGTATGTGGGAGTTCTTTTGATTTAGATGCACAATTTGAGCTGAAATTAACTTCTTAGAGTCTGCACATGTGTAGGGTGCCGTCCCCGTCCCCGTCCTCACCGCCGTCGATCGCCCGCGCCGATCTCGTCGCCGGCACCACCGTGGTGAGCCTCTTGTTCTTATCTTCTTTTTAAAAGAAAAAAAATTCTTACTTGTATGATTTAGATAGATACTTGTATAATTTTCTTACTTTTATTATTGTTTGTTATTATATAGTGCCATGACTTTGGTATCCGCCCCCGTCGGCCCTCGTCCTGTCTATGATTCGGATGTGGTATATTATCTTTTATTATGATTTGTTTCATTTAGTGTTTATGACAATTATGCCGACCAATGTGACATAGATGTTTTTATCTAGGAGGTATGTGAACCAGAAATTCCAACCGACCCTCTTGTCGAGAGGTTAAATTTAGTTGAAAAAGAAAACAATTACTTGAAGAAAAAATTGAAAAGAATTGAGGAGGAGAAGATGGAATTGGAGTTGCATGTTGCCGATGTCGTCGATGATCACAAGATCAAGATGGATGCAATGCGCTTGAAGATTAGAAAGATTAGAAAATATGCCATTCATAATGAGGCTTGGTATCATTATGCTGTTGGATCAATTGTTACCTTAGTTGCGATTATGATCGCATTTGTTGTTGCATTTAAATGTTTTTCATAGTTTCAATGTATCTTTTAATTAGATGCTCTAGAGAGCTATATGTTGTTCTATGAGAACTATATATGTATGAACTTTATGTATTTATTTTTTCAGTAATAACATTTGATCAGTACTGTACTTTGGTTTTAATGTGATGATGAACTTGTATTAATTTGGTCACTTCTCTATTCATGATGTTCTGTAATGGTTTTTGATACACTTAATTATATAATGCACGCAGATGAACCGGCAATGGATGTACGGTGACCGACACACCTCCGAGTATCTTGAGGGCCTGCATAAATTTCTCGAAGTGGCTGAGGCAAACAAGCAGAATGGTTTTATGTATTGTCCATGCCTTGTCTGTGAGAATACGAAGGATTACTCTAACTTGAAAACCCTTCACGTCCACCTGCTTGAGAAGGGTTTCATGCCACACTATAATGTTTGGACCAAGCACGGAGAAAGAGGGGTTATGATGGAAGACAACGAAGAAGAAGAGGATGATGACAACTATCCCCCTGAATACGGTGATACTGCAACGGGGGAAGCTGAAGATCAAGAGGAACCAGACGATGTGCCCGATGATGATCTTCGCCGGGTCATTGTTGATACAAAGAGACAATGCCAAAGTGAAAGGGAGAAGTTGAAGTTCGATCGCATGTTAGAGGATCACAAAAAAGGGTTGTACCCAAATTGCGAAGATGACAACACAAAGCTCGGTACCACACTGGAATTGCTGCAATGGAAGGCAGACAATGGTGTATCTGACAACGGATTTGGGAAGCTACTAAAAATAATGAAGAAGAAGCTTCCAAAGGATAACGAATTGCCCGACAGTACGTACGAAGCAAAGAAGGTTCTATGCCCTCTAGGATTGGAGGTGCAGAAGATACATGCATGCCCTAATGACTGCATCCTCTACCGCGGTGAGTACGAGGATTTGAACGCATGCCCGGTATGCGGTGCATTGCGGTATAAGATCAGACGAGATGACCCTAGTGATGTTGAGGGCGAGCGCCCCAGGAAGAGGGTTCCTGCCAAGGTGATGTGGTATGCTCCTATAGTACCACGGCTGAAACGTCTATTCAGAAACAAAGAGCATGCCAAGTTGATGCGATGGCACAAAGAAGACCGTAAGAAAGACGGAAAGTTGAGAGCACCCGCTGACGGGTCACAGTGGAGAAAAATCGAGAGAAGGTGGGGGGACTTTGCAGGTGACGCAAGGAACATATGGTTTGGGTTAAGCGCAGATGGCATTAATCCTTTTGGGGAGCAGAGCAGCAATCATAGCACCTGGCCCGTGACTCTATGTATCTATAACCTTCCTCCTTGGTTGTGCATGAAGCGGAAGTTCATTATGATGCCAGTGCTCATCCAAGGCCCTAAGCAACCCGGCAACGACATTGATGTGTACCTAAGGCCATTAGTTGAAGAACTTTTACAGCTGTGGAATGGAAAAGGTGTACGTGTGTGGGATGAGCACAAACAGCAGGAATTTGACCTACATGCGTTGCTGTTTGTAACCATCAATGATTGGCCTGCTCTTGGTAACCTTTCAGGACAGACAAACAAGGGATACCACGCATGCACACACTGTTTAGATGACACCGAAAGTATATATTTGGAGAAATGCAGGAAGAATGTGTACCTGGGACATCGTCGATTTCTTCCGACCAACCATCAATGTCGAAAGAAAGGCAAGCATTTCAAAGGTGAGGCAGATCACCGGAAGAAGCCCGCCCTCCGTACTGGTGATCACATACTTGATATGGTCAAGGATTTACAAGTAATCTTTGGAAAGGGTCCTGGCGGACAATCTGTTCCGAATGACGCTGAGGGACGCACACCCATGTGGAAGAAGAAATCTATATTTTGGGACCTACCCTATTGGAAAGACCTAGAGGTCCGCTCTGCAATCGACGTGATGCACGTGACGAAGAATCTTTGCGTGAACCTGCTAGGCTTCTTGGGCGTGTATGGGAAGACAAAAGATACACCGGAGGCACGGGAGGACCAGCAACGTGTGCACGAAAAAGACGGCATGCATCCAAAGCAGTATGAAGGTCCTGCCAGCTACGCTCTTACCAAAGAAGAGAAGGAAATCTTCTTTGAATGCCTGCTCAGTATGAAGGTCCCGTCTGGCTTCTCGTCGAATATAAAGGGAATAATAAATATGGCAGAGAAAAAGTTCCAGAACCTAAAGTCTCATGACTGCCACGTGATTATGACGCAACTGCTTCCGGTTGCATTGAGGGGGCTTCTACCGGAAAACGTTCGATTAGCCATTGTGAAGCTATGTGCATTCCTCAATGCAATCTCTCAAAAGGTAATCGATCCAGAAATCCTACCAAGGTTAAAGAATGATTTGGTGCAATGTCTTGTCAGTTTCGAGCTGGTGTTCCCACCATCCTTCTTCAATATCATGACGCACGTCCTAGTTCATCTAGTCAACGAGATTGCCATTCCGGGTCCTGTATTTCTACACAATATGTTCCCCTTTGAGAGGTTCATGGGAGTCTTAAAGAAATATGTTCGTAACCGTGCTAGGCCAGAAGGAAGCATCTCCATGGGCCGGCAAACAGAGGAGGTCATTGGGTTTTGAGTTGACTTCATTCCTGACCTTAAGCCGATTGGTCTCCCTCAATCGCTGTATGAGGGGAGACTGACTGGAAAAGGCACGCTAGGAGCGGATTCAATAATATGTAGGGACGGGCATTCTTGGGCTCAAGCACACTACACAGTTCTACAGAATTCTACCTTGGTGACCCCGTATGTCAATGAACACAAGAATATTCTGCGCTCCGAACACCCGGAGCAGTGTGACGACTGGATTACATGCGAACACATCAGGACTTTCGGCAGTTGGTTGCACACACATCTCATGGGTGACAACATTGTTGGAGATGAGCTGTACTCGTTGGCCAGGACACCATCTTCGACTGTATTGACTTACCAAGGGTACGAGATAAATGGGAATACATTTTACACGATCGCCCAAGATCAAAAGAGCACCAACCAAAACAGTGGTGTCCGCTTTGATGCAGCAACCAACAGGGGAAAGGACACATATTATGGTTACATAGTGGACATATGGGAACTTGACTATGGACATGATTTTAAGGTCCCTTTGTTTCGGTGCAAATGGGTCAATCGGTCAGGAGGCGGGGTACAGGTAGACCCGCAGTACGGAATGACAACAGTGGATCTCAACAATCTTGGGTACACAGACGAAACATTCGTCCTAGCCAATGATGTGGCGCAGGTTTTCTATGCGAAGGACATGTCTACCAAACCGAGAAAAAGAAAAGATAAGGAAGCGAATACATCATACGATGAGCCAAAGCGCCACATAGTTCTTTCAGGGAAAAGAGACATCGTGGGAGTGGAGGGCAAGACAGACATGTCTGAAGATTATGAAAAGTTTCATGAAATTCCTCCCTTCAAAGTGAAGACTGACCCAAGCACCCTGTTAAACGATGAAGATTATCCATGGTTACGACACAATAAGCAAGGGACACACGCGAAGAAAAAGTGAAGACTTTCTCTCCACAACTATTCTGATGATGGCTTTGATCTAGAATATCACTGCAGTTACATGTCAAGAAATGAAATGCCTTTTGTAACATATGAGTTTTCGTCCGAAACCGTGATACCTCGAAAGAGATTGTCCATTTTGTACACGAAGTGCATCTAGTTTTTGCCGTAACCCTCTCAACTTTTTAGCAGATGCTATGTGGGTGAAATGATGATACCATGCCAACTTTCAACCTTTTTAGAGTTCATTTGTACTGCTTTTCAATTTCAGGGTCATTTAGCTAAAAAAATCAGTAAATGCATGAAAAATAGCAAATGAAGTCAGAAAGGGTTGAAAATTGATGATGTGGCTTTGAATGGTGCATGTTGAATGCACAAAAAGTCTGGAGTTGAAATAAGTTAAAAAAATGAAATGCCTTTGTAACATATGAGTTTTCGTCCGAAACCCTGATACTTCGAAAGAGATTGTCCATTTTGTACACGAAGTGCATCCAGTTTTTGCCGTAACCCTCCTAACTTTTTAGCACATGCTATGTGGCTGAAATGATGATACCATGCCAACTTTCAACCTTTTCACAGTTCATTTGTACTGCTTTTCAATTTCAGGGTCATTTAGCTCAAAGAATGAACTAATAGCAAAAAGAATGAACTAAAAAGCTTTTACAAAACTCTAATAGCAAAAAGAATGAACTAAAAAGAATCAATTAAACTTTCAACCTTTTTGTTATGATCAACTAAAACAAAACTATAATATTCTTCAACAGCAAAAATAATCAACTAAAAAGCTTTTATAAACCTCTAGTTATTATAAAAGTATTTTTGAAACTAAAATTAAATAAAATTTATGCAACTAAAATTATCAAAGTATTTTTTGTTCAAAACTTTAATAGCAAAAAGAATTTTCATAAAGTATTTTTTGTTAGAAACTTTAATAGCAAACTAAAATAACAAAATATGTTTTTGATTAAAACACCCATTTAAAATAACCTAAAAATTACCAAATTGAATATAATGATAAAACACACTAATACTAAACAGCAGGAAAAAGAATCACTCAAAAATCTATTTTTAAAGTAAAGTTATTCACAAACTAGTGATTCACACAAATTTCAAAGAATTCAAATTTAAACTATTCAAATTTGAAAACTACTGGCACTAACAGAAAGTTTATAATTTTTGTGACCTAAAGCAAAAAGAATCACTCAAAAACTCTAAGTATTTAGCTGTAAGTAGAAACAAAAGAAAATAAATAAAGCAAAAAACAAACCGGGACTAAAAAGTAAAAAAAATTAAAAAAATTGCCGCCTATTGGGCCACCACGGCCTGCATACGACTAGAAACCCAACCCGCTAGTTGGGCCAGGATGCAGGCCCGCAACAGGCCCACTAGGCCCACAGGCAGAGAGAGTGTGTTTAGGCCCGTAGGCCTGCATAAGAGAGGAGCTCGAGAGGGTTGGCGCAGCCGCGCTTATAAACCACTCTCGACGCCTCTCAGCTAGCGAGGTGGGACTAAACATCCACCCGCCCGACGCCGTGCCAGCCGCAGGCCTTTGGTCCCGGTTCGTGGCTCCAACTGGGACTAAAGGTCCCCCTTTAGTCCCGGTTGCAGCCACCAACCCGGACTAAAGGTCTCTGCTTCCCGCCCTTTGGGCTGCTGAAAATGAGCTTTAGTCCCGGTTGGTGGCTACAACCGGGACTAAAGGGGGGCCTTTAGTCCCGGTTGGAGCCACCAACCGGGACCAATGCTCTGGGTATATAAGCAGCACTTAGGAAATTTTCAGAGTTCATCTGCAGTTTCCCCCGACGACGCCGAGCACCTCGACGCTGCCAGGCTGCCCCGACACCGTCGCCCGCTCCCCTCGCCGCGCCCTGCCCCGACGCCGTCGCCGCGCCCCTGCCCCGCCGTCGCCGTCGCCGCCCCCGAGCCCGCGCCCCTGCCCCGCCCCCGAGCCCCGCCCCCACCGTCACCGCTGCCGCCCCCGAGCCCACGCCCCTGCCCCGCCCCCGCCGTCGCCGTCGCCGCCCCCGAGCCCACGCGCTCTCCCTCCTCCCCGAGCCCTCGCCGCCCCCGCTGTGAGCCGCCGCCGGCCCGGCCCGCTGTCCATTTTTTTTGTTTATTAATTATGTTTATGTATTTTTTTGTTCATATATAATGTAGATGTATATGTATGTATGGATGGATGGATGAAAATATTGATATGATGAATTTTTTTTGTTCATAGACTTTTTTATGTTCATAGAATTAATATTTTTTTTGTTTATTAATTTTTTTTGTTCATATATAATGTAGATGTATATGTATGTGTATGTATGGATGGATGTATTTATGTATATAGAAAATATTGATATGATGAATTTTTTTGTTCATAGAATTTTTTATGTTCATAGAATTAATATCAAGTGGCACTTTCAGGATATTGAGCAAGTGCCCCCGATATGTACATGTATGTATGTAGATTTTGAGCAAGTGCCCCCATATGATGATTTTTTTTCATAGAATTTTTTATGTTCATAGAATTAATATCAAGTGGCACTTTTCAAACAAAGTTTTGAGCAAGCTAATGGACTCTAGCAGAGATGCAATTGATACTATCTTGTAGATCATAGGAGAGTGATCAATATTGATATAAGGCACTAACCCATAGGATGTACAGAACAATAGTTGTAGCCTTTGGAAAACAACTAAGTGATGTTTAAAGCTGAGGAATTCTCAGACTTAGCATAATTTTTAGGATATTGGTAAAACTTTAGAAATTCGTAGAAAATTAACCGTAACTCCGATGAAAATAATTTATATATGAAAATCGATAAGAAAAATATGACGAATCCGAATATGCCCTCTGTTCGTCTGTCACAAGCAAATAGCATAGCGAACCTGGAACCGTCCCCCTCCGGTTCATCTGTCCGAAAATGCAGACTTCGGGAAAACATTCCCGGATGTTATCCCCTTCACCTATATCGTGTAGTGCTGCGTTAGAACACCCCTAACTCTCTCGGGAATTCAACATATCCCCGATAACTTCGACATGAGGGGGGGGGGGGTCCGCAAAGTATCCTCTCTCGAAAGTATAACCCCCGATAACTTTGCATGATGTTTGCGACTAATCCATTGCTCATATATGCATATGATTCCTTGTTGTGATTAGCTAGGTCTATGTTTGCCACTAATCCATCTCTCATGGTTGTATATTGCCATGTTGTAATATTTGCAGAAACTATGGACAGAGACTTAGAAAAAGAAGAGTTGTTGGGGGATATAATCCGCAACGAAGGTGATATCACCTTGTCGTTTCTCAACGACACCGATGGTCAGGAAAGAGAGGATGACGGCTCCGGTGATCCAATGGAGGAGGAAGGAGATCATGATGGCTCCGGTGACCGAATGGAGGAGGAAGGAGATCATGACGGCTCCGGTGACCGAACGGAGGAGGGAGCCTTAACTGTTGCAAAGTCCGGCGAGGTATATATACATATATTAATTAAGCCTCTACTGACTTGATGCATTAATTGTTTTGTATGTACATATATTAACGCTTCTTTCTTCTTTTAATTAGCCCTCCGGATCGAGCCAAACTTCCGTAAGGAGACGAGGCCCGAAGAAAAGGTTGCGCCAGGATGAAAGGTTCACGATCGAAGAAGTCGGTCGAGATGGCCAACCGATTGCTCCCAAGCGGAGCAGGGACACATTTATACATCAGTGCGGAGTGGTTGTTAGGGACACCGTCCCGATCAGCATCCAAGAATGGAATAAGAAGGACCCTGAAGTTTCTTATGTCCAGGATAGACAGAAAGATGATCTTTGGACCTCGCTGATGACAAATTTCAGCCTACCACCAGAGGTGGATCCGAATAAGGTCAAGGCGTTTGCTCTTAAGAAGATGGCAGAACTATTCAAGAACTGGAAGAAAGATTTGAACAAAAAGTTTGTCGAGAAAGACAAGACTCCAGAATTCACCGGTCCATATGAGAAGATAAAAGATCACTGGCCCGCATTTGTGGCCTACAAGAAATCGGACAAGGGCAAGAAAAGGTCAGCGACAAATAAGCTAAATGCTGCAAAGAAGAAGTATCACCATGTTACGGGGTCAGGTGGCTACAGCAAAGCCCGGCCTACGTGGGACAAAGCTGAGCAAGACCTGCTTGCTAAAGGGGTCCAACCAGTGACATTGTACTGGCCAGATCGGTCAAGGACTTGGTTCTTCGGGGTTGGGGAAACTTTGGACCCAGACACAGGGGAGTGTGTTTGGACGAAAGCTCAACTTGCAATGCCCGTCAAGAAGCTTGCGGAAGCAATCCAGGCAGCGCGGGAAGGGAGGTTACATCTCGACAGAGAGAATGACGAGCTGACACAGGCCCTTGGGAATCCTGAACACCCTGGACGAACACGAGGCACATCAGGCTCCGTTCCGTGGGTGCATGGGTTTCCCGACAGCGGTGGTTATAGAAGCCGAGAGAGAAAGAAGAAAGCGGAAGAAAGCGAAATGCAGAAGATCAATGCAAGATTAGCGAAACTAGAGGAACATGAGAGCCAGCGAGCTACCGGCCAACCATCTCAGCGGCACGAAGATCCTTCCTTCGACACTGCCCCAGAAGCTACCCCACCATCTCAGCGGAGAAGCAGCGTGGCTTCCACGCAGCTCCTTCAGCCTGATATCATGGCTCCTCGCTACCCCGTGGATAGTATCACGGAGGCTGAACATTGTGTGCTAATGGCGAAATGCCAGAACCTGCCCTTGAAGGCGGCGGTCGGCTTTGTTTTACCTCCTCGAGCTGAGGGAACTTTCCATTGCCGTCCGATTCCACATGACTATGCTATTGTCATGGTGGATGAAATAATGGAGGGATTTGAGGGGCTGGAGCTTGACTACCCTACAGGTGAAGGGGATAATCTTCTGGAAAATGCCTTAAGGAGTACCTGCCTATGGAGAAAGGAGAACATCAAGTTTCCAAACTGGACGCCGCCTCAGCAGACTCAGCCGGAGGAGGCCCCTCAGCAGACTCCGCTGCCTCATTCGTCTCCGGCGCGTCAGCTGTCTCCGCCACCTCAGCTGTCTCCGTCGCGTCAGCCGACTCCGGCGGAGGAGGCCCCTCAGCAGAATCCTCCTTCGCCTCCTCCGCGGCGTCAGCGGACTCCGCCTCCTGCGCCACGTCAGCGGACTCCGCCTCCTCCGCCTCGTCAGCAACGACAGAAGAGAGCCGCCGCCGCTCCGGCGGCTAGCAGTACAATAGGTGGTGGGAAGAAATTCAAATTTGGTCCAAGCCTCAAGCCTCTTGCCAAGTTACCATATGAGCTGACTGACAAGGAAACCGATGAGGTCGTGGCTGCCGATTTGAAACGCCAATTTGCACGGAAAGTTCCACCCCCAAAGGAAAAAATAGATCCGGTAAAGGCGAATCGCACTCTGGATGCCCTTACGCGACCACCTCCGCCTCCGCCGCTATCAAACTATGACCGCATTATTGCAAAGACACATGACAAAGCTATGAGTCGGTCGAGAAGTAGCAGTACTGGTGCAAGAAGTGGGAAAACAATTCCCCAGCTCGGCGAACAGGAAAAGCAATCGTGCCCCCCGCTCAAGGTGTTTACCGATACCCCGGGGGTAGCGGCCGTTGCTCCTGGTTTCAATCCTGGTGATTACCTAGGCGATGATGTACATTTTGAAATCGCTAAGCCGGTAGACACCTTTAAATACCAGCACGGGAAGCGTCTCGTCAGAAGTGATGATCTGGAACGAGATCTACCAACGATGATGCGAACATTACATAAATGGTACTTGAAAACCTGCAAGGATGGGACGGGCAGTATCTTGGTGGGAATTAAGGATGAGCACGACTTCGTTGGAGTCGACTCGATCTTCGTTGAATTTGACGAACTCTTTCAGTTATACAATCAAGCCGCCCTCGACAAAAGTCTCGTGGCTTGTTATTGTCTGTAAGTATTATTTCTGTAATTAAGTCTCTAGCTCAGCTCATTCATTGCATGTATATAATTATCCTCACTATATTATGCAGATTGAATATCGTCGAATTTAAAAGAGGACAAATCTATGACATTGGGTTCATTAACCCAAATATCGTAAATGAATGGTCGGTACAGAACATCCCCGAGGAGACTGAGAAAATCTTGCTAATGTCGTTCATTCGACACCAAAACAAAAGGGAAATACTCTTTCCTTACAACTTCAAGTGAGTGTTACTGTCTTCTGCATATTTTGTTTCGCTGACTCGAGGTTAAGTGTAATTGATGAGTTATGCGCGTGCAGGTTCCACTTTATTCTGCTAGCCATTCAGCTTGACGAGGGATCAGTAACTGTCTTGGACTCAAGACGTAAAGAAGCTACGGAGTATGCGGACATGATTGAAATGCTCCAGAAGTAAGTTCAATCATTATCGCACTATATCGGCAACTTTCGTTCATTTCCTGATATCAAGTAATCATTTTCTTTGCCGGGCAGGGTTTGGAAAAAGTTCATCACGCGGGTTAAGGGTGAATGGAGACCGGAGCTGCAATTTAAACAACCCAGAGTAAGTAGTACTAGCTAGTTCCGCGCATCTCTCATTGATTCTAGTTTCAATACCATTATCATGGTTGATTATCATTTTGATTGAACTCTATTCTCGTAAAGTGCATGTGGCAGCAACCCGGAAATGAGTTATGTGGATACTACGTTTGCGAGTTCATTCACCAAAAGACCATCGAGAGGGGCTTCACTAAACAACAATTTGAAGTACGTAAACAATATTCATAATTTTATTTTATCACCATCAATTGTGTTGATTTCATTCATATATATATATATATATTGACCCCCCCTTCTTTAAATTAGACCTGGCAGAAGTGGGACGTACTCCTACCAGCTGATCGCCTACGCGCAATTCAAGAGGAGCTGGCGGGATTCTTTTTTGACCACGTCATTCCTAAAGACGGAAAATGCCATCGGGAATTGCAAACCTGTTGAATAGATATATGCATCAACGTGTACTATCTGTAGTAGCGTCGAATAGATATACGAAAACTTGTTGTTCGACCAACAAGCACGGAGAAAGAGAGGTCACTTCTCTCTATATATTGCTCATGCATGACGATGTTGTGTAATTAATGGTTCCTTCATTGCTTACTAGCTAGCGTCGAGTTCTCTCTATATGTAGTAGCTAGCGTCGACCAAGCACGGAGAAAGAGAGGTCACTTCTCTCTATTAGCTAGCTAACACAATATGAAACCCCTAAACCCCCCCTTTCAAAAAAAAAACCCCAGCGCCTGCGAGCTGCTGACGCGTGGCTGCCTTTTGGTCCCGGTTGGTGTTACCAACCGGGACTAAAGGTCCTCCTGCCTGAGTGCTGCGCAGCGGCCACGTGGAGACCCTTTAGTCCCGGTTGGTGTTACCAACCGGGACTAAAGGTCCTCCTGCCTGGGCGCCCCACAGCGGCCACGTGGAGCACCTTTGGTCCCGGTTCGTAGGCCAACCGGGACTAAAGGTTTTAGGCATTAGTCCCGATCGTTTTTTCCCGGTTCCAGAACCGGGACTAAAGGCCCTCTGGAACCGGGACAGATGCCCTATTTTCTACTAGTGGAGTTTCCCCCGGGGGGTGGGAGTCCTGCGGTGTTGGTGTGGCGATCCTTGCAAGGTGAAGGAGGCGATGGATTTTTCTGATTGGTTCGGCATGAAGTTTTCATGTGCGCCAATTATGAGCATGCTCCACCCGTAGCTATTTCACCATACGACAAGCCTCTGATATGTTTTAACCATGATGAATAGACATATTGTTGGTGTTCTTGTTGATTTGTTTATTAATGTTCTTATTTGTGTTGTAGTCTCCTCCGCCTCTCTGCATGTACTATTGTTGGATTGACATGAAGATGCCGGATTGGGCGGTGATTGAGATTCGTGAAAGAGGACGTCGTGCATGGGAAAGTCTGCACGCGGAAGAGCGACACAAAAAGGCGGCAGCAGATGAGAAAGCAGAGCAAGAGAGAAAGTTAAAAGAATACAGGGCGGAGCAAAAGCGTTTCTTTCAGGATTTACTGAAGAAAAATCGGGAAGAGGGACTTCGCATGGAGGAGGAGGAACGGCAGCGAAAGGAGGCTCGTGAGGCGGAGAGGCAGAGAAACAAAGAAAGGACTGGTGAGGCCAAGGCAACAGAAGAAGCTGGTGATGGGAAAGAAAAATATTCATGCTGGACTCAGTAGATTTCTGTGGTAGTATCTTAAATTTCGCAATCGGTTGTATCTTAATTTTAGTAGTTCAATGCATATTTATTTCAATAGTTCAATGTATCTTAATTTAAGTTGTACCATGTTGTAATGGAAAAAAATGTAGCTTTGTAATAAAATGTGAGATCACAGAGGACTCATGTCCCGCCTTTTTCTTTCTGCCAATCCCTTTCCCGCCCTTTTCTCCCGCCAAATTTCTTCCCGCCCTTTTCTTTGGCCAAATTTCTTCCCGCCAACCCTTTCCCGCTGTTTTCTTTCCCGCCTTTTCTCTTGCCTCGCCAACTCTATAACCCCCCCCCCCTTCTCATGTTGTGTTCTGCATCTTTCCTTAGCCATTTATCTAGCCATGTCCGGTGACAACTCCCGCGGTTTTACTACAATGATGTCTCATTTGCTTTTGTGCAATGCCGCAAGAAGGCGGAGGCATAACACGGGAGGTGTGCATTTTGAAGAATTAGTTAGTAGTGATAGGCACCTGACAGAGTTGGGTAAGTATTTTTCCCAGCCCAGCCTCTCGGAGAAGCTCCCGGAAAGGAACCTAGAGGAAATTTGGCTGGAACTTTTCCGGTTGCGTGGAAGGTGGGATAGGATTGTTGAACTCAAACATATGGGTGCGCGCTTTACTGGGTTACCTTTACTTCCTGACAATCCAAAAATAATTTTTCTGCGGAAGCAATATGCGGACCACGTTAAGGTAATTGATATTTCATTTCAGATTGCACCCAGTTAGATCAGATGTTCGTTCGTCAATCTAATTTTGTTTTATTGCTACTTCTAATTTTCAGAGGTACCTTGAGAACGCGGAATTGTTGAACACTGATATCTTCAACTTTGGGTGGATGAAGTCTATCTGGGGCCCTATACCTAAGGGAAGAATACCTCGGCATAGTGCCCCATCAGGGAGGCATGGCGCAAGCTCAAAGAAAGTGCGCGAAGAAGATGATGACTTTATGCCAAGCAAACGAGCTCAGAACATATCCAAGGGTCCAGTTGCATCAGCGAAGGGTGGCGCTAACTCTAAGCACATGAAGAGCGATGATGACGACTTTATGCCAAGCAAAAAAGCTCAAAACAGATTGAAGGGCCGTGGAAGCTCGAAGGGCGATAGATCAGGTAAGAGTGTTGCATCATCAAAGGGTGCCGATGCTAATTACGATTCCAATGATGAGTTTATGCCAGGGAAACTAGTTCAGATAACATTTGAACGCAATCGTGAAGACCTTTGGAAGAACCATGTTAGCGAGAATAGTGATGATGAATTCATGTAGTGTCTGTACGACGATGCAGAAGCATTGTGTTGTATCTTTATTTGAGATGTACTACTTTAATTTTATAATTCAGATGTGTGTTTATTTCCTCATACATAGATGTCACGTATGTACATAATGGTTCACGCATGGAGAAAATCTTAATGGAACATCGAAAAGTTTGAAACTAACATAGATAGAATAGGTCACACACATGGATAAATGTATCACCCTTCTTGGTGAGGATGGACAGGTGGCCTTTGTCGAGGACCGGAAGGCAACCAGCGATGAGGTGCCTAGTGTTGACGAAGACCATGGCCGTACTGCCCCTAGTCTTCCTCTGTCTGTGTCTCCTGCATAGGTGGTGGAGTCTGGAATCCATGTTGAGATCCTGATGCGAAAATGTAGGTGTTTGGTTCTGACCCCGAAGGGATCACTGATGGGCGAATAGCATCAAAGCCAAAGAAGTTTGTAATTAATCATGTATCCGTGTTGCCACGTTCATGGGATGTTCTGAGGATGTCCGTGTTGTGGCCTACTTGTTGTCCATGTTGTCCCATGTAGGATCAGTACTTTCCTAAAGACAAAAACCATATGTCAATAATAGGCATGAAAATGTTGTATGTGAGTAATTACTTATTATATAAAAACATAATTGAGCGGTGTTGTAGCGTTGTGATCCTTGGCCTTGACTGTGGGTGTATTGTCCTACCACCTCGTGCATCACAGTAGGTCCCATGGAAAACTGTTATGAAAATGAACCGTTAGAGGATAATATATGATATCATTGTAAATGCACCAAAAATGTAGATAGGGGTGAGATAGTACCTGCGTGGAGGGAAAGGGTTGAGGTCCCTTGCCTCGAGTGTATGATCATTGTTTGCCATACGGGTTGATCTCTGGTAAACGAGTCTCCTCGGGCATCGAGATCCCTCACGTGGAGACATACGGCTGAGATCCCTAGCCTTGAGTGTATGAGCAATGTCATGTGTACGCGATTGGGTCCGATAAACGAGTCTCCTCGGGCATCAAATCCAAGTCAAAGCCCGCACCATGTTCCTGAGATGTCTACCCTTGACCGAGCGCCACCGAAGGAGAGCGACGTAGCAGTAGAGATGAGTCATGTCGTAGCAATGGCGTTGTCGTACTCGAACCACCCCGCAGTGTCCTGTCTGGCTCGTACGTGCCTCGCTCGGTCTGGACGACCGCGCCGAACTCGGTCTGGACGACCGCGCCGAACTCAGTCTGGATGACCGCGCTTCCGGCATGTTGTATGCTCCAGTGACAACGTCATCGCCTGTACCATTGTTGAACTTTTTAGCGCCACTCTTGAGCATGTCTTGAATACGCTGCTTGGTTGACTTTCCCTGAACTGGCATGCCTTGCACCCGCATGGCTTCCTTCGCCACCACCCCTATTTGGTTGAACTAATCAACCTGAATGAAATTAGGTTGTTATGACACTGACTTTTGAACTGATCAATCTGAATAACTGAATTGTAATTACCGTGTAGTCACGAAGGTAAGCTGATGACCGGTCAATCCATCCTTGCAACTGCTCTTCGCGTGTGAGATGTTTCGGCCTTAGAGCTGGAGGACCGGTTAGGCAGTACGCGTGTTGTTGTGGTACCACTGCTTGTACGCATCAGTTCTAGTTTCATCGTACGATCTGCATAATGAAATAATTTCATCAGCATGTGTATGTACATAAAACAACATAAATACAAAATTACTTAGGTTGATATACTGTATTTATTAGCGTTTCATTGTTCCACTGGTCTATCCATTGAATTGTGTGCACTCCAGTCGTAACCACCCTGCCACTGTTGCCCTGCCAAAAGTATGTAACATAGTGTGAGTATTTTAAATTAAAAAGACGGTAAAGATTACAAAGACGTTAATTATTTAGGGCGATCGCAGCTTACTTATGAGTTTCGTCATCGACACATCTCGGTAAAGGTGGTGGGATATCTTGAAAGAGACCGAACTGTCTCATGACACGCTTTGAGTTGTAGGGCTTAACAAACTACATGTATAGTAAGTTGCTGCGAGTCAGCCAGAAACCACTATCTCTCACACACTCGGTTGAGATGTGTGGTGAAGAAAACCCACTATGTAAAGAGGTCCAACAACACTTTCTTAACTAGCGGTATGTGACTAAACTTTAGCACCACCACTTGTCATTTCACTCATGGGCTGATTTAAGATTTCAGAAATTGTTAATGGGCCAAGCCCATTTATTTCTAACATCGCCCTACTCTTTGGTGTAGACTTTATCAATCTTAGAACGTGATATACCTCGCTTTTTGTTTTTTTTGCATGATAATATGTATCTCATTTATACCATAAGGATCATAGTACAAGTCACGTACATACCGGCCTGGCAAAACTGAAAAGATAGCGGAATGCTAGCCTTTCCACAAAGAAACACCAGCCAAGAAATAAAATTACAAACAAGACTGAAGAATCCTCTGAGCTTGACACCGACGTCCGTCATCTGCCTCTGGCACCACCACATCAGCCACCAAAGAAGAAGAAAATGACGGATCACCTCCACACCTGAGCTCGACGCGGTTGCATCGTTGATACGCAGCTTTGCGGACCTCCAAGGTGGCTCGCCAAAGACAAAACCATTACCATTGAACGAATCAGAACGGGGCAACACCCTAGACACGCCATCGAACGAACTCCAGATCTGGCACCCCCACACGACTAAGACGTCGGAGGAGAAAACCTTACCTGTCATCCACGAAGCACGAACCCAGCACACGATCCACCGTCTTCCAGATGCCGCCGATGCAGACCACAATCTCCATCCGCTTCTGGACTACCTCCCAAGCTCCGTGCCGGCGCTGAAGCAAACGTCGCCGCAATGGCGAGTCCGAGGACACAGGTCCACCACGAGGATGCCGCCGTCGCCACGCCATCCTTATTTAAACAGATTGGTTTCCAAATTCATCCACAACCATAGGACCGATCGCCTCGTCGGAGTAGTATCTGAAGAATCTTTATTCAGCGCCGCCATTGCCACCGCCAAAGCTAGGACGATGAATAGCCTAAAAACCTAAACTACGAAAGTCTAAAAACGATCCACACACGTGGATCCGGCGACCCCCTCACCACCGACGACTGAGGTCGCCGGCGGAGGTTCGCTTTGATGGATGAGTAGACACCGTGTGAATGTATACGTGTGGTTTTGCATGCATGTATCTTACGTTGTACTAGTACTTGATGTTTGGGAAATACATTTTTTATCACTACTAAAAACTTATTAGCGGGATACATTCTTGGTTGTATCGACTTGATATGACCTGTCGGTCAATAAAAACTCCCTCCAAAAAAAAAAACTCATGCTCTGAGTAGTGCGATCGAACAGCGCGCTGCATCTAGCTTCTCCATTATTACATGCCTACCAGAAGGCTGGAGCAAGCCCTGACAGCTTCTATAAGAAGGCATATGCCGCCGCCGCTGCGCTTCTCAAATTAATGGACATGGCGGAGGCCAGGCATTGTCGTTCTGCCACCTTGCTCAGGTCCTTCCTCTCCCTCGCCTTCCTCATATGGTTACCTCCAATGGCGGCCGCCACCCAGGAGATGAAGTCCATCTACGCCGGCTCGAGGGTCGTGCCGGTGCGGTTGGGCCGGCCGGCGTTCGGCCCGGAGAGCCTCGCCTTTGACCAGCACGGCCGTGGCCCGTACACCGGCGTTTCCAACGGCCGCGTCCTCCGGTGGAGGGGCAACCGCCGCCACCGCGGCTGGACCGAGTTCGCCCACAACTACAAGCACAAGTGAGTGATCGATCAACCGACCATGCACAACCTTGGCACAGCACGATCGTGAGCTAACCGAACGCGTACGGTACCGCCATGGGTGGGCGCGTGCAGGACGGTGGCGGAGTGCGCGGCGAAGAAGAAGCTGGTGGAGCCGGAGAGCGCGTGCGGGCGGCCGCTGGGCCTGCAGTTCCACCACGCGTCCGGGGACATGTACATCGCCGACGCGTACCTGGGGCTGATGAGGGTGGGGCGATGCGGCGGGCTGGCGGAGGTGGTTGCCACGGAGGCCGGCGGCGTGCCCTTCAACTTCCTCAACGGGGTCGACGTCGACCAGGAGACCGGCGACGTCTACTTCACGGACAGCAGCACCGTCTACCCACGGAGGTACATACGTACGGTTACTACTACGCACAGTACCGAAATTTATTACTAGTATACGCTACTACCCAGTAGTAATAAAACGAGCATGTGCCCGGAATTGAGAGTACACTGGTGGTGATGAGCTGATGACAGCCTCGAATAATTTGCACGCTAATTCGGAATGGGTAGAGTGAAACTGAATTTTATCTGCGAAAAGCCAGCAGGTATACCTTGTTCTTGTATGATGGCACGGACGATTCCACGGCTTAAAACAAGTGGACAACCGCGGCTTAAGTTTAACTATAAAACCGTGGTCGATTCGCTTGGAGCAAATGCTGATAAAGCTTGAAAAAATTTCACTAGCAGAAGTTCTTACGCGCCAGCCGTGTACTCTGCCGGGTTAGCACCCTTAACGAAGATGAAGCATGACAATCTGTCTGTCTCTAACTCTCTATATTATATACTCCCTCCGTCCCAAAATAAGTGACTCAACTTTGTATTGACTTTATACAAAATTTGTAGTAACTTTGTATTAACTTTGCTACACTAAGTATTAACTGAGTACAAAATTGAGTCATTTATTTTGGGACGGAGGGAGTATATACTTAGTGTAGCATTCAAGGTTTTTGACACTAGTTTTGTTGTACATTACATATGTAGGTAGGCTAGCTGTTGGGGCAAAAAAGAAAGACCAGTTGGAACTTGGAAGAACAGATATAGGCTAATTTTTTTTAAATAATACATTTTTTTTAATAAATTTGAAAAATAATACGCAGTTTGAAAAATTTGCAAAAATAATACACCGTCGGCCTACTAGAGGCCGACTGGCACTAATCGTCTTACTATAGACAAATTAGTATCCAGTCGGCTTATAGTAAGACGATTGGTTCCAGTCGGCCTATAGTAAGACGATTGGGACTAATCGGCTTACTCTAGGCCGACTGGTGCATGGCCTATGCATGCACGTGCAAATGCATGATAAAACTACCTACGTGCGTACTAGCACAGGATCATGACTTGGTACAGCCAGTGCGTACGCGCATGACCTGGCCGGGTTGCTGCGTGGTCCCAGAACCCGGTGTATATACAATACATCGAATAAGTGTACACCGGCCGGCTGCATATGCATATGCGAGTACCCAAATACCCGTATGCCTGGCTAACCCATGGACTCAGATTAGTGGCTGGGCCACCCGCGAACAGCTGCACACAAAAAACAAACAATTACCTGATACGCACCTAATTCACGTGGCTGCTGGTAGGCCTGTTCCTCTCCAAACGTGTGAATCTGAGTCCATGGGTTAGCCAGGCATACGGGTATTAGGGTACTCGCGTATGCATATGCGGCCGGCTGGTGTACACATATTCGAGTACAGGTATTCGGGTACTCGCGTAAGCAGATCGCAGGGAAGGAGGGAGGCGAACCCGCGCAGCCATCCATCCATCACACGCAGCACCCCATCTAGGCATACGGGTATTAGGGTATTAGGGTACTCGCGTATGCATATGCATACGCGAGTACGCATTGGCTGTACCAAGTCATGATCCTGTGCTAGTACGCACGTAGGTAGTTTTATCATGCATTTGCACGTGCATGCATGGGCCATGCACCAGTCGGCCTAGAGTAAGCCGATTAGTCCCAATCGGCCTAGAGTAAACCGATTAGTCCCAATCGTCTTACTATAGGCCGACTGGCACCAATCGTCTTATTATAAGCCGACTGGATACTAATCGGTCTATAGTAAGACGATTAGTGTCAGTCGGCCTCTAGTAGGCCGACGGTGTATTATTTTTGCAAATTTTTCAAACTGCATATTATTTTTCAAATTTATTAAAAAAAATGTATTATTTAAAAAAAATTAGCCAGATATAGTGGGCAATAATTCCTAGCTATCCCCAATTCAAGCTGACGAGCATATCCTAATCCAAGATGTTTCCGATCTGGCGGAAGCAACACCACGCTCGGTAGCCACTATTAATACCACCACACCGTACGCACAACATTCTTTTAGCAACACTTCTTGAAAGTGACAGGAAAAATACAGATTATCAAGCTGTGCCATACTGCAATGTCCCTTGAATTTGAGGGAGGTGATAGGGTTGATTAATACTACTACTCGTCAGTCTCGTCTGATCGAGATCACACCACCAGACAGCAGCAACGTAAATACTCCTGCTGCCGCTGGTACTAGTACTACTAGTACTGCTCTACGGCTGCTACCAAGCTGCTCAGCAGGGTTAAAGTCCTGTCGGGAAGAGCCAGAAGATCGCCACAGTAGCCAGCCCTCACGTGGAGGAGCAGTAGATGAACTTGATAATGAATTCACGCGCATTGATAACCGGTCAGAAGTGGTGCATGCAGCTTCTGTTCTTCTCTAATCATATGGTTGGGTTGTGCCTGCAGCGAGTACATGCTGGTGGTGCTGACCGGCGACGCGACGGGGCGGCTGATGAGGTACGACCCGCGGACGGGCAACGTCACCGTGCTCAGGTCCGGCCTGGCCTTCCCCAACGGCGTGGCCGTCAGCGCCGACGGGACGCACCTCGTCGTGGCCGAGACGTCGTCGTGCAGGCTGCTCCGGCACTGGCTGCGCGGGCCGGCGGCGGGGGAGACGGAGGTGCTTGCTGACCTGCCAGGGTACCCGGACAACGTGCGCCCCGACGGAGGCGGCCAGGGCGGGTACTGGGTTGGAATGAACCGAGACAAGCAGTGGGCAGAGAGCGGGATCACGGCCAACTCCATGAGCGCCGTCAGGGTCGTCGCCGCCGGGGACGCCACGAACGGCACGGTGGCCGAGGCGCTGCGCGGGTTCGGCGACGCGACGGTGAGCGAGGTGGTGGAGCGGAACGGGTCGCTGTGGATCGGCTCCGTCGACACGCCCTACGTCGGCCTGTTCAAGCTCGCATCCCTCTCTAAGAATTGCGGTGGGTAAGCATCGCATCGCAATTTCATGCCGTCTGAGCGCGTGTGGGTGGGCTCCGTTCTTATGTAGCAAGTACAATCGTTCGTCCTGTGCCCTAGTATGTTGCTACATGTTGTAACCCTAGCCAGAAGCAATAACTAATCTGATCATAGCTGTCGTTCGTCAAGAAAAATGAATAATAGCTCCAGGTACAAATGCAGATAATAATGCCGTGCATCTGCGATAAAATCAAGGCTGCAAAAATTGGGCTGCACCGCTGCACTCGTACAAGGAGATGTCATGAATTTATACGGTCAGTGCATTATTTCTAAATCGACGGACGTACACAGTACACCACTGTCGCCGCTTTAGAAACTTTTACTGCTCCAGTCAAAGTGGTCTGGTTTCTCATGGAGACCTGAACGCTTCGCCGGCGTACCGCACGTTGCCTAGCTCCTCTTCAATCCGCACAAGCTGCATCAAAAAAGAACATATTTAGGGAGTAGTAATATTACAACCGGAAGCATAATCAGTTGGACATCTGCTGCGCGGACAGTAACGAATATTTAACAGACAGGAATAAGCATATTTACCTGGTTGTATTTGGCCAGTCTCTCGCTTCTGCACGGAGCTCCGGTTTTGATCTGAAACGTACCAAATGAGATGTCACCAGATGAACACGGATAGAACTACTGCTGTACCACGGTTACAATTTCTGGTGGCCCTTACCTGCCCGCTCGCTAAACCAACGGCTAGATCCGCGATGAAATTGTCTTCTGTTTCACCACTCCTGTGGCTGACCATCACGCCCCAACCAGCAGCCTTCGAATCCAGAGCAGCTTGAATAGATTCCGTGACAGTACCGATCTGATTAACCTGGAAAGACAAACGAAATTGAATGAACCATGTTTCTCTTCGGCAGCGCAAGATTTATCATGGCTTACTAGTGTTCAGTATTAGAAGGGAGCTGGGAATTCAGTGGTAGGCAGTGTTTTACATTACAACTCCCAAGCCATTGTTGGTTATTATAACAACAAAGAAACTACTCCCTCTGTAAAGTAATACAAGACCTTTTAGATCACTAAAGTAGTGATCTAAAAGGTCTTATGTTACTTTAGAGGGAGTACATGTTAACTATGTGGCAAATATCACTGAAAGGTTGCCACAATCTATATCAGCTGTGTTTAGCAAATACAAGGAATGAATACCATTAGTCCATTGTAGAAGAGCACGCGTGAAATAGACAGTAAAGGTTTACCTTAAGCAACAGAGCATTGCAGGCCTTCTTGTCAATAGCCTCCACTATACGTTTTGGGTTTGTGACAAGCAAATCATCCCCGACAATTTGGATATCAACTGAGGATTGCAACGAAGCCCATGAGCTCCAGTCATCTTGATCAAAAGGATCCTCAATTGATACAATAGGGAAATCCTTGACGAATTCTTTGTACAGATCACAGAGAGACTGGGCCGAAAGAACATGAGCTCCATTATTAGGCTGGTTCTTAAAGTTTAAATCATAGCTTCCATCCTTCATAAGGAATTCTGATGCTGCAACATCCATTCCAATTTTAATCTGCAACATGGTGTTTTTCTCAGTTTCATAAATCGAAAGAAGAAAGGGTGATTGAGAAGGTGGCCAGTAAAATAAAGAAAATGGCAACACACCTTTCCAGTGTAGCCTGCCTTCTCAATGGCATCCATAAGCAAAACAAGGCCCTCCCTGTTGTCTTGAACATTAGGAGCAAAACCACCTTCATCTCCAACATTGCATGCATCTTGACCGTATTTCGCCTTAATGATGCCCTTAAGAACATGGTAAACTGTAAAATGGACAAGTGAAGCAGACAACTCTCAGTGAGGATTAAAGATGGAACAGCCAAAAAAAACCGAACAGAATTCTAGAAGAAACAGCCTCCAAAGAAATGCTTGCTGGATAATCATGATAATTTACATGTCACAACCAAGATAAAATGCACCAAAAGGTAAAACGTTGTAGGTGAAGAAAATACGATAAATTACCTTCACTGCCCATACGAAGAGCCTCGGCAAATGAAGTTGCCCCCACAGGTAAAAGCATGAATTCCTGCATAGCCAGATTATTACCAGCATGGCTACCTCCGTTAATTACATTGAAAGCTGGAACAGGCATGACAAGCTCCTTGGTGCCTGACAGTTCCTGAATATGTTTATACAGAGGAACTCCCTTTGCAGAAGCACCAGCCCTGCATACGCTTAAAGAGACTCCAAGAATAGCATTGGCACCCAATTGTGATTTGTTTTCAGTTCCATCGATGTCAAGCATGATCGCATCAACATCTTTCTGGTTCCTGACAAAATGACAAATGAAGTTTGCATTACAAATTAGATGCCGCACGCACAGCGAACAGATGATTAAGAGTAAATTGACAGAACCTCAGCTATTTGGATGCAAGCTAACAAAGGCAATAGCACATTTTATGTTAGCTGGCATGACTTTCAACCCTAGTAAGGTTTGGTCACTTTGGAACTTGGAAGTAGTGGAATCGCATGGTTCCCTCCCCCATGCGGTCATGCCCGATTCCAAATAATCCATGTAATTTCATCTTCCACAACTTCAGGGAATCAAGCCGACCAGAAACTGCGGTTAGCTATATCCAAAAATCTTTTAGTGTTCAGCACTAGAACTGGATGTTAGTAATTTTGTAATATGCACTTAATGTGCCTAATGTAGTTCTTCTGTCCCTTCAGCTGAGGCATGCTCCACATATTGTACCATTAGTATCCCAAGACCAACTTGAGAACAACCATGCTAATAAGAAATATTAATTAGAAAAGTGCACTGAGATTGCTGAAGCAGAAGTTTACCAATCCCACTACAAATCCATACTGATAAGGAAGGCAAATGCAGAAGTTTAGCTAACATGGGACATGGCAGGCAGTGCAACCGTAACCATGCAGTGGCTACTACGACAGTTAGAAAAAGGGTAGATTCTTCTTGAGCAAGAGCTCAATCGATTTGATTTCCTTGCATATAGATCACCAATTCATCATCATGCAGAGCCTACTACCACATCGCCACAACCAGAAAAGCAGTTAGAGCTTACGTGATCAAGTGCGCAATTAATCTTGCATAGTTATTATCATCATGGACAAACAAAAGATACACCCTGTCCAGCAGTACTTGGTACTTACAAACTCAACTTCATATTTAGGAAAAGGTGTTCCAGAGTGGAAACTTCAGTAATCACAGCTAGATCAGTACAAATCTACAAAGCCACTAAATTGATATGCTTAGCAAAGGTCAACATCCTTATGGATATCACCTAGCTTACACACACACACACACACACACACACAGCTTCGCAGAAACTGATGGCCATGCTAAACAGCTGGTTGCAAGGATATAACTAGTTTTCGGTATTATCTTGTTTTAAGAAGTAAGCATGGATCTTGACTCTTGGAGGTTTGAATTCATATTTATATCTTTTTCGTTTGCCCAGGAGCTATGTAAGCTGTGTACTTTTGACAGTTTTATTTCTGTACAGGATTTTATCATTTTGTACGTACACATTTTCATATTGACATAAATATTTCCTTTTTCCTTTTTGGGGACCCAACATGAATATTCAGTAAGAGCCCTCTCCTTCCTATAGTTGTTCAAAAAAGAATCACTATCAGTTACTAAAGTACTAAACAGCGCAAACATGAAGTTTAGGATAAGACGGTCGGTCAGTGGCAACAGCAGCAGGATTTGAACCAAATATCATAACTAGCATAGCAATAATAGCAAGCTCATCAATAAACATGAACAACAGTCAGATGTTTAAAGTTCACAGAGTATGCATACAAAGCCCAGAAGCTACTGCCATAAGTTTTTCCATTACCTAAACACTACTCCACTAGTACAAATGCCCTATCACATCAATTTCAGTACATTGTACTTTTACTTGAAAATCAATAGTTGTCACCACGGCAAGAGGATCCATACATACAACAGTCGAACGGACAGGTCACGGGTGGCAGTTGGATCATGAATCTACAGCAAGTGCACAACACCACGTTTCCAAATACCGTAGCCACATTACTCAAACAAACAAACAAATAACTACCGGGGACACGGGTGATTGGATCCAGCATTTTTCTGAGACTAGCTTGAGATTTTATTTCTTAACCAAGGCTCACCTCACGTCGACGCCGACGAGCTTGGGCGCGATGACCTCGTTGATGTTGCGAACGGCGGTGAGCACGCCCTTCCCTCCGTAGACCGACTTGCCCCCGTCGCGGAGCTCGAGGGCCTCGTAGATCCCCGTGGAGGCCCCGCTGGGAACGGCGGAGCGGTGGAGGCTGCCGTCGCCGGCGACGAGGTCGACCTCGACGGTGGGGTTCCCGCGGCTGTCCACGATCTGCCGCGCCCGGATCGACCGCACGGCCTCCGCCCCAGCGGCCTTCGAGGAGGCAGCCGCCGACGCGGAGACCGCCGCGCGGACGGAGACGACGGGGCGGCCGCAGCCGCGGCGCGGGGTGGCGGCGGGCAGGAAGGGCTTGGAGGGGAGGAGGAGTTGGTGGGCCATCCTGAGAGGTTGGCGGGAGGGGAGGCGCCGAGGCCGGGTTTTATTGTATCGCGGCGGCGGCGTCGGGGCGTGGAGGAGGTCGTCGGGTTCGTTGGGCGGAGGCGGCGAGGTGGGACGTCGAGGGTGGTTTATTTCTCGGGAATAAAATTTTTGAAGGAGGCGGGTTGGTGGAGGCGGCGAAGCGGAGGTGGTAGGCGGGGCCCAGGAGTCGGCGAGTGGTGCGTTGCGTTGGCTCGTCTTTTGCCTCCTGGCCGGGCGCTTTGGCCTTTGGGGGTTGGCGCCGTGGTGGTGGCGACCGGTGGGAGACCGGAAGGGCGATGCGACGCAAGCTCGTCGTGTCATGGGTGGAGTGCGTGACGTGAGTGCGTGCTCGTGCCGAAGTTCGTCGGATGCAGGTGCGCCGGCGAGCGGAACCTACCGGCGGCGGAGCGCCGGGCCAACCATGTTCGGGCAAGGGTTTGTACGCAAGGCGCTCAGACTCATGGGACACAGATAAATGCGACGCTTGTAGATGTAGAATGTTACAGGAACCATGCTTGCCTGCCAAATGGGTTCTGGCACTGTAGAACAGAAACGGTGGATCAGGCAACAGTGTCATGTTTTGCTAGCCATCTGAGGAAAATTCAGCATGCAACGCAATCCAGCTTTGAACAGAATCTACAGAAGAGCAGTGTGTCACACAAAAATTGCATAGGGAAACAACCCAATAGGCCCACTGCCATAAAAATTGTCGAGGCATCGTCTGGCTCTTGCAGCAACAGCTTCGAACAGACAAACCAACAGTACGAGAATAATCATATGGAAACAACCTATCAACTGATAATAGCGTCTGGGCTCTGGAGAGCTGAAGCTCCAGCGGCAGCAATAGGTAGCACACTCGGTAATACAAGAGCTATGGTCCACGGAAAACCATCAGATACACATGAATGCCGAAACTTCTGTCAGATAGCCACCAAATCTTTACTACCCAATCTCTTGCCTACATGAGTTATGCAGAGTCGGCAGGCTTTGCCTCATCGGGCTTCTTGACAGCTACGTCGGTGGTGCCCATCTCAGCTTTGAGATCGTTCACGCTCTGCTCCAGCTCGTCGATCTTGGTTCCCATTTCATCTAGTGCAATGGAGTTAAAGAAAACAGAGTATGGCAGCCCACAGGCATGTGTACAACTCATGCAACAATCAACTTGGCTCAAATTTGATGCACTCAAACTGAGATGAATTTTGTAGAAAAAAAAAAGTGCATGATGCAGAGAGTTCTTTCTGATGTCAATATGATAGAAATAGGTGCTTTGATTATTATTTTTAGTACGCTTGTGAAAATTCTGTCACTAGCCTTGCACTGATGTAGGAAGAATCTTGGTACACTATCAAGTATCAACTGATGAAGTATAAAGTTGCGCTACGCACAGGGGAATGGCTGAGCAATCAGAGAAATGTTGCAATCTTACAAACAAAATTCAAACCTAAGGGATATCAAACTGGAGTATACCGCTTCTAGTTTTGCTGGTGAGCATTGTAACAGCAGCATAGATTTCTGAAAACGACAATATGTTTCCAATTTCCATGTTTATTGGTGTGTGATATATTGATATATCATATATGCATGTATATTTGGTGTGTTTCTGTTAATATAAAAAAGTTGATGAATGTTACAAGTTTCCAAACACAAACTAAAAAAGAAACGCATAACAAGTATTATATATATATATCAGCATTATAGATGCATATGACATCATAATAGCCTGACATCAGATATACTAGAATATGATGGTATCCCTAGAAAACTGTGTGATGGCATAAGATAGTGACCCAATGTGGCCATGAAAAAATGATTGTAGTAGAAAGAAAATGATGATATTCTGCAGATAAGGATATTCTTTGACATGATGTTCTGGGACATAGACTCAAACCTTGTTTGCTGAAATCAATCATCAGGTTAATGAGTGTAAAGTGTTTGTAAAGACTCAAGTGCATATAACAAAAACATATTCAAAGGCACTCACCATCTGACCAAGGAGGTTTTGCACCTGAAATAGAAAGCTTAACATCAGTACAAAGTAAAAATTATTTAATACTGTTAAACAAAGGGATACACCTCTGGTTCCTCAAAGGCAAAATAGGACTTCTTCAGCAGTTGGAAACCACTACATAACTTGACTGTTAACCTCACCATCTCCTAAGTCAATGCTACGCCAATGTTTTTCAGCTTACTAGTTAAAATAGCAACTACTTTCAGTACTGCTAGAAAACGCAAACACACCAATTTGATGCATAAAGACTGTACAAACTCATCAAAGATAAACAACTACATAATTAATGTGAACGGTGTGCCTAGAGTGCTATGATGCTACAAGTATATAACATCAGTACTTACAAATGCCGTCATGTCTGTTGGGTTCTGCGATGAGGGCTCTGAATCCATATTAGCCTGGAAAAACAGATTCCGCAAATGAGTTCACACTAATGATACTATACAGAAGAACTACATATAGTGAAATTAAATGACTAATGTGTCAGGGTATTAACTCATAATGGGTGAAATATAGCACAGTTTTAAATATGTACTAGCTCAATACACGTGCAACGGGATCAACTTTATTCTATTGGTTCAACATAGGAAAATTTTGATTAGGTTGAGACTGAGATATGTTGTGGGAAGGGAATCCATAGGCAAAGGAAAGGAAAGATATTATGTGATTGAGATTGTGTACGTACAACTACAGGATTTCTTTCCCCAGAAATGAGGAGGGGGTCAGTTTGGAAAAAATAATAATTAGGGTTATCGCGTGGTTTGGAAAAAACATCAGTGGGAGGGGGGGCATGTATTGATGGGAGGGGTGGAAGCAATGGAAACGGAACCTACAAACTCTCCTTTAATAGTAGAGATTAGCAAGGTATTACATTCATACCAATAAAGGCATCCTGCTGAAAGAATTATTTGAAGCATCTTGACAGATAGTATGAAAAGGTAAAAGGTATAGTGGAATATTAGTTCATATCAGCAAATGAGAAACAGTTTTAATGTTGGAATTTATTCATAGCATCCTAATTCTCAAGGAGAAGTACACATGCGAAAAGGCAACAAGGAAAAGGTAGGTACACTTAATACTCCATCACCAATTGCTTGACCAGGAATTGAGCATCATATCCTATTTTCATTAACTAACCACTCTACTTAGTCTATTGTATTAGTACAACTTCCATATGATATGACGTAGACTGGACATTTTACTACCTTAAAGTTGTACTGTTGTACAATAGAGAGACAAACAAGAAAATAGTACACCATAGACGGCTTGTAGGCAAGCCTTATGAATCACTCTTCAGTCTCCTAGTTTCCATTTCCCCCTCCATTCATTCTCATCAAGATCATGCCCTGGGAGTTCTTGGTCACTGCTCGCGCTTCTAGTTTCATCAGCCCTCTTACTACTGCGCATGATACTTGCCATTTCCTGTATCGTGCAGGAAGTGCTCCGCCTCATCCTATCAATGAGGACCTCAAGTTGGTCCCTCAGGCCATGCCTTGTCAGTCTATCCCTCAAAACCTCACAAGTAGCCTGGTAGGGTGGGATACCTTCATCCACCATCATCACAAAATAGCCGCAGGCCTCCTCTAATCTTCCCTTCTTGCAAGATAACCCATGGATCATGACAGCATAAGTTGCTGCGCCTGGGTGAAAGCCACGTGTTTCCATCCCATCCCAAACCTCAACAGCCTTATCAATCCTTCCTACACCAATCAACATTTTTAGTAACATGTTGTAAGAATGACGATCTGGCACACACAAGCCTTTATCCATTCTTGCAATAAGCCTCAAAGACTTGTTCACCTCATTCTTCTTACAATGCGCATTAAGCAGTGTGTTGTATGTCCAAACATCAGGCTTTTCCCCTCGCGTGATGATCTCACCAAGGATATTATAAGCCTCATCAATCTCTCCCAGTTCGCACAATAACCGAATTATAGCATTATATGTGAATACATTTGGTGTGAGGTCATGCATGCGCATCCTATCTAGCACACGAAGAGCGTCCCGAGCATCCTTGGATGCACAGGCAGCACGAAGGAATGGACCATAAGTGGCAGCATCTGGAACAAGCCCACGGCTCTGTTGCATATTCTTCAGATGTTCCTGTGCACGTGCAATATCACCTCCGCGGCATAAGGCATCAATCAACGCATTGTAGGCAGGCACATCAGGCTCAACACCTCTCTCAACCATTTCATCAAATAACTTTTGCGCGTTTTCCGGCTTTTCCACAACAGCCCACCCAGAGATCAGGATGGTGTAGGTCTTGGCTGAGACATCGAAATGGGTCCCCGACTCTCTGAAGAAGAGCTCAGCATGATTTACAAGGCCATTATGGCACAAGGCGAATAGCAGCGAGTGGAAATCGGCCAGCGTTGGGTGGAAGCCGAACCCCGCCATGGAGGAGAATGCCCGGATCGCATCATCCGGGAGAAGCGCACGTGAGTAAGCACGGAACAGTCGCGGGAAGAGGCCCCGCGAGAGCGCAGCCGGTGGGAGGTCAGACAGCAGCGAGCGCAGCAGCGGGAAGAGCCGTGCACCAGCGAGCGAATTGGCCAGGATGAGGAGCGAATCCGGCAGGTGAGAGAACCCGGGCAGCCCCGCGGCAAAGAGAAAGAACCGGAGCGATGGCACGGGGAGGTGGCGGCACCGGCGCAGCACCGCGGCCGCCGCGTCGGGGGTGATGCGCGGCGCGAAGCCGCGGAGCGCGGCGGGGAGGTCGTGGCGCGGGCCACGGAAGTCGCTGAGCACGCGGCTAAGCGTGCTCACGAGCCCTGGGTCGACGTCGGGGCCCGGATCCGGGGACGGATCGTGGGGCGAGGCGGTGAAGAAGCGGGGGATGGGGAGGGGGCGCGGGCTGCGAGGCGCGAGGCGGCGTGGCGCGGCGAGCGATCTCGCGGCGGCTTGCATCGGTGAGGCTGCGGTAACAGCGGATTCGCGAGTAACGTAAGGATGCACGCGTGCTAGAAAGCAATAAATGGATGTGAGGGCGGGGGGGGGGGGGGGGGGGGGGTGAAGGGGCTTACCGCGGAAGTTAGGGTCGCCGGGGGAAGGGGCGGAGGAAGAGGAGGTCGCCGCCGGCCGGTGGATTCGGAGGAGGTCGCGGTTAGGTGTGACTCCGGGTCGAAACGAAGGGGGAGGAGGGCGTGAGGGGGGGGGGGGGGGGGGGGGGGGGGGGGGGAGCGAGAATGGGAGTGAGACGACGAGTCAGGAAACTTGGGCTAGAAGGACAATACGGCGACGGTATATGTGGCCCTCCACCGGCGGCTAGTGGGCCGCTCCAAATTCTTTTTCTTCTTTTCCTTTCACCTTTTTCTACTTTTTTCTACTTTCAAGTCTTTGTAGGAAGAGAGGGAGGGAGAGAGCATGTGGCGGCATATGGGGTTTAAGGATTTCGTACTCTTCAATAATGCTATGTTTGCGAAGCAAGGGTGACCCTTGGTTTCATAAGCTGAGTCGCTATGTGCTAGAGTTTTGAAAGAGAAATATTATCATGATCGGAATTTCATGTCTATTGGTTGTAAAAGGAATGCCTCTCATACTTGGAGGGCTATTATGTTGGGACGAGAAGCTTTGAACTTAGGGTTGATTGGGAGAATTAGAGACGATGCAAGTACAAGATTTTGGGAGGATCCTTGGATTCCCTCAAATCCTGGATGGAAGACAATTGTGAGACTCCCAAATGTTGGAGTTACATTCGTAGAAGAGTTACTCGACCTGGACACTGGGGAATGGGATGAATCAATTATGCATGAAATTTTGTATCGATGGATCTGCAAGCTATATTGAAGATTGATGTGTCCAATTTCCTACTACTTTTTATCTTGAGTTTTGTGTTGTAATTGAGGGTTTTGTCGGAATTTTATCGCGTTCGCGCACATCTTTTTGTCTATCTTCACCAGGATCCCAACCACAAGGAGTTTTGAGGCATAAGGAGGAAATCCCAAGAATATTGGGTAAAAATCACGTCAACTTACGTGATATGAACCTACCATGAAGCCATGATCAAACAGGAAGAAAACCATCTGCACAGAGGGATCTAAAGGAGAATGAGAGCATCTAGTACGAGTGTGAGCGCTCGTACCAGCCGCCACCGCCTCCCCCTGATCGACTTTATTACCCCCGTGTCTTCGGATAGGGAGGACGACATATAGAGAGGCTAGAAACTCCACCAGATCGAAGAACCCTAGCCTCCAGAAGGGATCCAGAGGGGAATCAACAAGAAGGGCTTAGCCACACCATCACCTCATTCAAGAAGACTCCGGAATCAACCATCGTCATCACCATCCCCATCTCGCTCTTTATAATACCGAACCCTAGTGGATTCTTGCGTGTATTACTTTGATCTATCGTTCATGATTATCCATATGATGCTATCTATTTCTATGTCTGAATAATTCCCTGGTTCTCGGGGATATGGAGGATCCCTAGTATGTTTAGGTGATGAACATCGATAGGATATATAATCCCTATTTACATGTCTGAGTTAATAACCTTCATGGATGGTGTGTAAGGGGGCCCACACGGCATTTTCGCCTTGAATGGCCATGGAGAGTATTATGTCGTTGTAAAGGCAGGGATGTGGAGGTAAAGTGGTGACAGTAATATCCTCTCGTCTTTCCCTTTGCAATTAATTGGGGAGTAACGGAAAACTGACCATTGGTTGCGTCCATGGTGTGACCCTTAATTACCGTTGCCATAACCTGAATGTGGGGAGAAAAGATAGTGGCGTATGTGATATGGAGACTATGCATGTAACTTGTATGTTGTACCAGGCTCTGCCCACTATAAACATCATATAGATAATTGATTATCTGAATATATAACTATGCAATAGCATATGTTACATTAGATACATACTAGTGGGAAATCCAAACTCTCTGAGAATGCCTTAGCCAAACTATTGATTTCATCATCTCATACTCTCCGTTACTCATTTACTTTTCCTTACACAATTTACTTTTAATCGCTTTTCACCCGTATAATTGCAAACTTCCGCAACTGTTTTGTTTTAGGCATCAACTAATTTCCAGGCACATTTTATACTTCTCTACGAGAGATAAAGTATATTTCCTGTGATCCTTGTGGGATAGATACTGTTACTTTGAAAAAGGTACAACTAAACTCAATGCACTTGCACGTTATCAAGCTTTTTCTGACGCCGTTGCCGGGGAGCTAAGCGCTTTTGGTATTTGTTTTAATTTTTGATTTATTTATTGGGTACTAAGTTATACTAAGTTACTTTGTAGGTCTAAGCAACCATGGTCTGAGTTTGCACATTTGCACCAACTCACCGTAGTTAAAGTCTCAGGACCACCTATCAAAGACACTTCATATCTATAGGGCCCGAACTTAATGGATCAACCGAAGTTTACTCAATTTGCCACAAAGTAAACAATTTACAGGGGACGGTACAGAAGACTCGTACCAACACGTGTAACTTTTTGATAAGATATGTCAGACACTTAAACTTAATGCTTTCACCTATGATGAAATGAAACTAAAATTATTTGGTCTTAAAGTCAAGTAACCGTGTGTCCATAACATCAAGAAGGGATCTGAGGAATCACCCTCGTTGAAATCCCACTCGATGTACCCGTCAAGGTGAACCCGGAGGAATCACCCTCGATGGTATTCACACTTGCGGGGTTGCACAACAGAAGCTTCATCGGAGGTGGTGAAAGAGGAATCACCCTCGGTAACCCACAACCGGCTAGCTATACTACAGAGGCAACATCAGGAGTGAGATAAGAGGTATCACCCTCGGCACTAGATGGTGACTCTGCAGAGTCGAGCAACTTAGGGGTGTGTGGTGATGTGCTGGTCTCAGCCCATCGATCACATCGATCGGGGCACTGGTAACTAAGCGGGGCAACTAGGACAATGAAGAGGGGCCACAGATGGTTTACCAACCAACCTATACTAAGCATTTAGGATATCAGGTAAAGTATCAATAACAGTTTACAAAATAGGCTATGCATCAGAATAGGTATTCGGAACAGTAACTGTAGCAATTCTAATGCAAGCAAGAGGGAGAAGGAATAGGCGATATAGGCATGCTCAAGGGGGGGTTGCTTGCCTGGAAGCTCTGCGGCAAAGGAGGGGTCGTCAACGGTGTAGTCGGACTCCGGAGCGGCGTCGGTCTCGGGGTCTACCGGATAAGAAGAGGAGGAAGAAACGATAAATAAAAGCAAACACAAGCAACACAGGTGCATGGCATGACGATATGAAGTGCTGGTGGTGACCTAATGCAATGCTACATGTCGCAGACGAAGCGGGAAAATATCTGGGATATTTTCCCGGCATTTAGGCAGTTATCAGTATACTGAACCGGAGGGGAAGGTTCCATGTTCAGATAATTAGGAGTGATGGTCAAGCATTTTTACCACATATTCGGATTCATCTCGTTTTTCTGATCAACTTTCATGTTGAAAACTTTTCGATCCGAGCTACGGTTGAATTTCCGAAGTTTTAGCAATTTTCTGAAATTCTCTGGATTAATTTTAATTCTGAAAATCAGTTTATTGCATCAGCATGATGTCAGCGTGATGTCAGCGGTCAACCCAGCCGTTCCAGGTCAAACCTGATGGCTGGGACCCACCTGTCATACACAGTGGGCTTAACAGAGGCTAATTTAAACTAAACCGGAGTTAATTAGGGAATGGACCCACATGTCAGTGACTAACTAATTAATCAAATTAAGTTATAATTATAAAACAATTTAATTAGCTTAGTTAACAGAGGGGGCACACGTGTCAGGGTTAACCGTACAAAGTCAGCACAGTTGACCCGGTCAACTGGTCAACTAGGCCCGCGGGACCCAACTGCCAGTGACTCGGGGTATTGCCACGTGGGCGCCACGTCGGCGCCGGCGCTGGAATCGCTCCGGCGAGCCGCGAACGCGGCGGAAAGCTCCGGCGAGGTGCGGGATTCGGCTACGGTGGGTTTCCGGACCCGTGGTTAGGCGCGTTCGACGCGGCTTGACGTCGCGCGTGCGATGGTGCCCTCAACTAGAGCCGGAGATGACCGGAACATCGCCGGCGTCGAGGTTTGGCGGCGGTGGTTTTCGGGTGTGATCGGAATCGCGGCTCCGGGATGTTTTCGGGCGCGCGAAGTAGCTAGGCGGGTGGTACGGCTCACCAGGAGCACGTTGGAGCGGCTGGTTAAAGCAACGCGGCACGGAGAGCACCGAGCTCGCGGCCAAGGCGGCGGGCAGAGCACGGCTATGGTGGGTGCCCGCAGCGGCAGCTAGGAGAGCAGCGGAAGGAAGAGGAGAGGAGCAGCACTCACCTAGTGGGTGCACGAGGGCCCGTCGGAGGCTTAGGAGCAGCAGACGGAGTGGATCGACGCGGCGGAGCTCCGGTGGCCGACGGTGAAGACGTGGTCGATCCCATCAATGCGGTGGCCTCCGGCTTGCAACGAGGGGCGTAGTCGACGTAGCCGAAGTAGGGGAAGATAGGAGACACGACGGTGAGGCTGGGCGTCGACGGTGGCTGCGCGGGCGCGGCGGCGCAACCACGGCAGCGCTCGGGTAGGGGTGGAGAGAGCGAACGAGTGCGGGAGAGAGGAAGAGGAGTGGCCAGGGGAGATGGTGCGAGGCAGGTGAGCTCGGCCTTATCCCCGTGAGGGCCTGGGGTGTCGGCGTGGCGCCGTCTCGTCGGAGCGCGCGCGCGACCATGGTCGGCACGACATGGTGGCGGGAGCAGGTGGGAGAGGGTGGAGATGGGCTGGGCCGGCGCTGGGCCGCAGGTGAGCGACAGGTAAGCCTTGCCCTCTTTTTATTTTTCTATCTTTTTTTCCATTTAATCAAAACATAGACAGAAATGGACTTATTTGGGCTGCAAAAAGGATGTAGTAAAATGTGAAACTAGTCCACATAATTACCATGCAATATATTGCTCTGCCATAAAAAGTTTGGAGGCCATTTGAATTCATTTGAATTTTTCATAATTGCAAAGGCATTTTAAAGTGCTGAAATGGCACTGTTTCAAATTCTAATGTCCATTTTAGCAACATGGTGATGTTGTTTTCCTGAACAAGTATTTGTTTAGGAATATTTACTAAATGATGAACATTTTTCCAGCAACTTTTGTGCAACTCCAAAATTCACTTGCAATTTGAATTGAATCCAGTGGCAGAATTTAAAATGAGATATTAATCCACATTGATCAAGCATTGCAAATCAAGATGACTTGGCATTAACATGATGGATTACTGTAGCTCATTACACAGGGGTGTTACAATTCTCCTCCTCTAAAAGAAATTCTCGTCCCGAGAATTCAGGAGGTAGAAGTGAAAAGGTCGGGGTATTCCTCGCGAAGACGATCCTCGCGTTCCCAAGTGGCTTCATCTTCAGTATGATTCGACCACTGCACTTTAAGGAACTTGGTTGTCTTCTGGCGGGTCCGACGTTCAGCTTGATCGAGAATGCGGATTGGATGCTCTTCATAAGATAGGTCATCTTGCAAATCAAGCAATTCATGATCCACTGCTCGGTGCGGAGATTCCTTGAAGCAACGGCAAAGTTGCGACACGTGGAAGACGTCGTGGATGTGAGAGAATTGCGGCGGCAACTCCAGTTTATATGCCACATGTCCACGTCTGGCAAGAATGCGAAAGGGGCCGATGTAGCGAGGAGCTAACTTGCCCTTGATTCCAAAGCGATGAGTGCCCTTCATAGGAGTGACACACAGATAAGCTTGCTCACTAGGTTGATAGATCGACCCCCAGTGTTTACGATCATAATTGCTCTTCTGGCGAGACTGGGCCGCCTTGAGATTTTCCCGGACAATACGGACTTGCTCTTCAGCATGTTGGATAATATCCGGACCAATGAGCAGCCGTTCCCCAGTTTTTGACCAATTCAAAGGGGTCCGACACTTACGTCCATATAATACCTCAAAGGGTGCCATTTTCAAGCTGGCTTGATAGCTGTTGTTGTAAGAGAATTCGGCATACGGGAGAGATTCCTCCCACTTCTTGCCAAATGAGATTACACAGGCACGCAGCATATCTTCAAGCACTTGATTGACTCGCTCGACTTGGCCTTGGGACTGGGGGTGATAAGCTGAACTCCAGGTTATATGAGTTCCCATTGCTTCTTGGAAACTTGCCCAGAACTTAGAGGTGAAAAGACTGCCACGGTCTGAACTGATCTCCTTCGAAATACCGTGGAGTGATACAATTCTGGAGATATATAATTCCGCTAACTGACTAGCAGTGATCGTCTCCTTGACTGGTAGAAAATGTGCAACTTTGGAAAGTTGGTCGATGACGACAAGAATAGCATCATGACCCTTCTGTGACCTGGGAAGACCAGTGATAAGATCCATTTGCACTTTGTCCCATTTCCACTCAGGAATAGGGAGCGGTTGCAGAATTCCAACAGGCTTCTGATGTTCTGCTTTAACGCGACAACAAACGTCACATTCAACAACATATCGAGCAATATCCTACTCCATTTTAGACCATCAGTACCTTTGACGGAGATCACGATACATCTTGGTACTACCCGGATGAATAGACGGTGGTGTATCATGTGCCTCCTTCATGACTTTATCGGTCATAAGCTCGAACCGAGGTACCACAATGCGGTCTCTGAAATACAAAGTTCCATCTTCAGCAAGCGAGAAATCTCTGTACTTTTCAAGGTCAAGATATCTTTTCATCTGATCAACTTCAGCATCTTTTGCTTGCGCACGCTTAACAGCTTTCACAAGATCTGGCTGTATAACAAGGGTATTAAGAGAACCCTGTGGAACGATGTGGAGATTCAGCTTGCGAAGTTCTTCATACAGACGAGGTTGAGCTCGCTGAATCATGAGGTTGTTGCAATAGGACTTGCGGCTCAAGGCATCGGCCATCACATTAGCCTTGCCAGGGGTATATGAAATACCGCAGTCATAGTCCGTAATCGTTTCCAACCATCGCTGTTGGCGGAGATTGAGATCCGGCTGAGTAAATAAATACTTCAGACTTTGATGATCAGTATATATCTCACACCGATTACCAAGAAGGTAATGTCGCCACAGCTTCAATGCATAAATCACTGCAGCAAATTCAAGATCATGCACTGGGTAATTCTCTTCATGAGGACGCAACTGTCGGGAGGCATAGGCAATTACTCTTCGTTCTTGCATCAGGAAACAGCCTAACCCTTGACGAGAGGTGTCGCAATAAATAATGAATTCCTTGCGAGAATCCAGAGGAGCAAGCACTGGTGCAGATGTCAGCTTGTCCTTGAGGGTTTGAAAGCTTTCTTGACATATGTCTGTCCACTCAAACTTTACGCCCTTGTGAAGCAAATTAGTCAGAGGCTTGGCAATCTTAGAAAAGTTCTCGACAAATCAACGGCAATAGCTTGCGAGTCCGAGAAAACTTCTGACTTGCTTGACATTCTTCGGGGGAGTCTAGTCAAGAATAGGCTGAACTCGCTCTGGGTTGACAGAAATGCCATCCTTGGAAATTACATGACCAAGGTAGGTCACTTCAGATAACCAGAATTCACACATGGAATACTTGGCATATAGTTGGTGCTCTCGAAGCTTTTCCAGAACAAGACGAAGATGTTCAGCGTGTTCTTCCTTTTTCTTGGAAAACACCAAGATATCATCCAGATAAACCATGACGAATTTGTCGAGGTAATCCATGAAGATATAATTCATTAGGCGGGAGAACGTTGCTGGAGCATTGGTTAAGCCGAATGACATGACGGTGTACTCATAAGAGCCATATCGAGTAACAAAGGCAGTCTTGGGGATATCCTCTTCGCGGACACGGATTTGATGGTAACCCAACCACAAGTCGAGTTTAGAGAACACTGATGATCCAGCAAGTTGGTCATACAGGTCATTGATCCGAGGAAGCGGATATTTGTTCTGAATGGTGGCTTGGTTGATAGGCCGGTAATCTTGGACCAATCGGTTTGTACCATCTTTCTTCTTGACAAAGACACTACAGGAATCAGGCACTTTGCCGTCTGCCATGGCAGACGGCAAAGGAATGTCTGGCGGACGGCAAAGTCCTTTGCCGTCAGCCAGCAGACGGCCCCATGTCCGGCTGAATGAACTACGGCAGAGGGCTGCTTTGCCGTCTGCTTAAATAAAGCGGACGGCAAAGAAGTTTGCCGTCAGCCATACTAAGCAAGCAGACGGCAAATCCCTTGGACGACAGAGGGATAGGGTTAGGCCCGTTAGGTGGCTAACGGCGTACTTTGCCGTCTGCCAGCAGACGGCAAAGGCGCAAAGTTCTTTGCCGTCTGCCAGCTGACGTCAGCTGACGTTAGGCGTCAGCTGGGGCCAATGCATGCCCTTTGCCGTCTGCCAGCAGACGGCAAAGCACACCAGCCTTTGCCGTCTGCTGGCAGACGGCAAAGTGCCCAAATAGGCCAGCCCAGGTGCCCCCAGGTTGCACAGGTAGCTGCCACGTATTGCCCAGGTGCTGGCAGACGGCAAAGTGCCTGTATTGCCCCTGTTAATTCTGTTTTTTCTTAAATTCAATCAATTTCACAGATATATATATATATATATATATATATATATATATATATATATATATATATATATATATATATATATATTCATTTGAAAATACTTTCAACAAGCATACATATCCCTGCCATATGGATATGATCATCCAACACATATATATACCAAATCAAAAGTCCATATCCAACATATATATAGCCAACATATCCAACAATTAAGCAAAAAGTCCATATACAATGGTTTCATCCATACATACATATATAGGTAGCAAGTTTCACATTATTCATCCTACAAAATCAAAACAAAAAGGAAGGACAAGGAGAAGAGTAGACTCCATCAACGCAAGCTTCCGTGATCTGAAGCAAATCTGCAAAATGGGAAAGAAGAAAGTTAGAAGAAGAAGACTAGAAGAAGAAGAAGAAGAAGAAGAAGACTAGAAGAAGAAGAAGAAGAAGAAAAAGAAGAAGAAGAAGAAGAGGAATTTTTCTTCTCTTTCTTTTTCTCCTCTTCTTTTTCTTCTTCTTATTGCTTACTTGTGTCATTTTAGAGCTAACCTAGGTAAATAGGTCATTTTGGAGCTAAGTAAGGTTATTATGTCATTTTTGAGGAAAATAAGCTAAGTATATGACATTTTGGAGGTAACCAAGGTTATTATGCCATTTTTGACCTAAGTATGCTAAGTATGTCATAAATGAACTAAATAAGCTAAGTATAGGTCATTATTGAGCTAACCTAGGTAATTATGCCATTTTTGAGCTAACTAAGCATATTAAGTCATTTTGGAGGAAAAAATGCTAAATGTAGGTCATTTTAGAGCTAACCTAGGTAAACAGGTCATTTTGGAGCTAAACCAAGGTTATTATGCCATTTTTTACCTAAGTAAGCTAATTATGTCATAAATGAACTAGCTAAGCTAAGTATAGGTCATTATTGAGCTATCTTAGGTAGTTATGCCATTTTTTAGCTAACTAAGCATATTAAGTCATTTTGGAGGAAAAATGCTAAGTATAGGTCATTTTAGAGCTATCCTAGGTAAAATAGGTCATTTTGGAGCTAAGTAAGGTTATTATGTCATTTTCGAGGAAAATAAGCTAAGTATATGACATTTTGGAGCTAAACCAAGGTTATTATGCCATTTTTTACCTAAGTAAGCTAATTATGTCATAAATGAACTAGCTAAGCTAAGTATAGGTCATTTGAGAGCTAACCTAGGTAAAATAGGTCATTTTGGAGCTAAGTAAGGTTATTATGTCATTTTCGAGGAAAATAAGCTAAGTATATGACATTTTGGAGCTAAACCAAGGTTATTATGCCATTTTTGACCTAAGTAAGCTAAGTATGTCATAAATGAACTAGCTAAGCTAAGTATAGGTCATTTTGAGCTAGCCTAGGTAGTTATGCCATTTTTTAGCTAACTAAGCATATTAAGTCATTTTGGAGGAAAAAATGCTAAGTGTAGGTCATTTTAGAGCTATCCTAGGTAAAATAGGTCATTTTGGAGCTAAGTAAGGTTATTATGTCATTTTCGAGAAAAATAAGCTAAGTATATGACATTTTGGAGCTAAACCAAGGTTATTATGCCATTTTTTGACCTAAGTAAGCTAATTATGTCATAAATGAACTAATTAAGCTAAGTATAGGTCATTATTGAGCTAGCCTAGGTAAAATAGGTCATTTTGGAGCTAAGTAAGGTTATTATGTCATTTTCGAGGAAAATAAGCTAACTATATGACATTTTGGAGCTAAATAGGTCATTTCTTAAGCTAAGTATGCATTTGTTAAGCAAAACACTAGGGAAAACGTATCGTCATCACGGAGGTGAAGGACCGGTCGCGCCAGTGGCAGACGCAGAAGGATCGGTCGCTGCACCAAAGATCATTTGCAATGTCTCGTTAGCATGATGCAACTCAAATGTGAAGACTAGTAACTAATGACCATTCAAATGAAACTCACCGTGCCCGCCGGAGCAATGACTGGCATCGGCGGAGGGGTCTGACCGTTGCTCTGGCACATGGTCTGCACATTTGGTTTTCACGAGTCAGTCATATTAGTTAGTAATGAAACGAACATTACGTGCATGATTTGGCTAATATGCAGAAGAAACTTACCACGAAGAGCTCGTATAAGGCCCGGTGAGACGCGTCGTTCTGGTTCCTCTCCTCCTCCAACAGCATAGCAGTCCTCTCCTCCAACTCCCTCTCCCTCTCCGCCGCCTGCCTCTTTGCCTCCGCCAGAAGCTCCTGGGTCTTCGCTCTCTCTTTCTCAAGAGCAGCCTGCAACACCACTCCTCGTTAGCATTGTAATCATCGACGGTCGCACACACAATGTAATGGAGGAAAGGTATCTGAGTCCGTATAACTAACCTCGGTTTGGAGCTCCATTGGCCGTGGACGAGGCCTTATCTCAGGATCGGAGCTCGTCTGGCGCTTCTTGATCTCCGGGAGAGTGCTAGGACAACGTATCAGTCCATCCCCAATGGCTATCGAGCCATGGGGCCTCCCGCCACCAGATATCATCACCAGCTCTGGATCAAGAGGTTGCCGGCTCGGGTTAAAGTCCTCCCCTTTCCTCGCCTTCCCCTCGTCTCTGTACCTCACGAGCTTGTTGTGGGAGGAGATGTTGGTGAAGCTCTCTGGATGATCAAGGTCAGACTCAGAGAATGCCTTGGCCTTCTTGTACTTTGCAGTATGGGCCATGCCATAGAGGTCGAACACCTCTGGCACCTTCGTCTTGTTGTGTCGCGCCTAAAAGAGAGGAACAAAGTATTAGTTAAGGGCTCAAGCTAGCATGAAGAATGAAATTGCATGAATCATGAAGCAAACCACATACCCAGTTATTACCGAACTCATATAGGTTGGCGCTCCCTTGATGGTGTGGCACACCAACCATTTTGGCACGCCGCTCCTTGGCATTATTGTGGACGGCTAGCCATTGGGGAGAGCACCACTCATCCACCAATGCCTCCCAACAGTCCATCCTATCCACACACCATCTCGGGGGCACCTAAGTTAGTCAAGAGAAATTTCAGCGCTACGCCTACGAATCAAATCAAGGAAACTAAGTACAAGGCCTTAAGAATAGGTATTTACCTTCATGTACTTCTCCTTACTCAGAAACTTGCCGCGGCACTTCGTCTTGGACCTCTTAATACCATCCGAGGCGTAGTAGTCTCGAACAGCCTGCACCCGAGCCTCGTGCCATAAGTTCTGAAGTAGGCGCCTGCACTCGGCTTCGATAACCATAGCCGCGGCCTCCTCCTCTCCCTCAAGACACCTGTAGAAGGTCTGCAATCAAACAAGACAACACTGAGTAGTACAATAACTCGGTACTATTGATTTTTAATTCTGTAAAGGAGAAATTACCCAAAACGTCTGGATCACCATCTCGGCCCTCGTGCGGCACAAGACACCGTCGATCCTCTCCTGCGGCGGGGCCGGGGCAGCCAAGTACAGCTCCCAGCTCAGTCCGAGCTGTCGAACCTGACCCTCACCGGGCAACGTGACCCACCCCGGGAAGTTCTGCCGGCAAAGCACACCAAGGACGAAGTTGGGCTTGCGGATACCAGGGCCGTGTATCCAACCCCTGCAGTATGACAAGGCCAACGCATTAGATTTTGAAGAAACGTGAAGGCAAAAGGTTAAAAAAGAGTAAATGCACTTACTTCTCCCCATTAGGCGCAATCAACCACCTCTGCTCGTGGGTCGCCGGCACGGGCGGGAGCTTTGTACCACCACGCTGGTAGACGTTGCCCCCCTCAACCAGCTCGCCCTCGCTATAGCTATCCTCCGAAAAGCGATCCTCGCCACCATCAGCATGGCCACTCGCCTCCGGCGGCCAGTCCCCCCATCGGGTCGACTGCGACGTAGCCTGATCCGTGCTCTGCTCCGGAGTCTCGTGGGACGAAGCCTCTGGGACCGGAGTCTCGTGGGGCGAAGGCTCGGCGGCCCGAGGCTCGGCGGCCCGAGTCTCGTGGGGCGAAGGCTCGGCGACCCGAGGCTCGTCGGCCCGAGGCTCATGGACCGGAGTCCGAGACGGGTCCACCTCAGACGGAGCATGCCTGTGGTCGGGTGAATCAGCTGGGGGTGGCGGCGAGGAAGGCGTAGCGGCCTTCCTACCTCTCCCGCCGCCACGGCCACCTCTAGTACCCCTCTTCTTCCCCCGACCTCTCCCGGCCGAAGAAGAAGCGTCCGCCGGTGGTGTCTGCATACTGAGATGCAGCGTTCTTCGGAGGTGCTGGGATGGAATGGAAGCACCCCTCCCACCACGCGCCGAGGAAGGAGCCTCGGAGCGCTCTGGACCCGCGCCCACCATCTGTCAACACCTGCAATGACAAAGAGTAAACGAAATTAGTACAACATAAAAAATTGAATACCTGACATGAATAATAATATGTATACAATTTAAGTGTATCATCATCATGAACATAATAAAAAATGGAATACCTAACATGAACTAATTAATAATATATATGTACATAATAATAATTGAATACCTGACATGAACTAATATTAATCTTCATCGTCTATATATGCTCCGGGGTCAATAAATGCATCATCATCACTATCAGTAATGACGTGCTCATCATCATCATCAATAAATGCATCAACATGTGGAAGGCCTCCTTTACGTAATCGGTCAAGCATTGACAGGTCATCCGCAGCAGTAACCTCTTCTTGTTCCGGCTCTTCTTGTTCCGGCTCAGGGGTGAAGTCGGATTCACTGTCGCTGTCTACTTCAATGTTCTGGGGTGAAGTAGAGCGGTTCTTGAAACGTTTTTTGGAAAGACGTGTTTCTTGGAAGAATTCTCCTTCATATGTGTCTGGGTTAATGTGAGGTTCATAATCCTCTTCATTGGGGGGAGGTGGTCTAACATGTGGCGGCACTTCATAAACGACATCCCAACCATTGAGATTTGGATCACTTTGATAGGCCCACGGTAGATAGAAAACTTGGGTTGCCTGTTGAGCCGTAATATAGACATCGGGAACATCCAAATGGGTGCTTTGTTTGATTTTGACTAGCCCTATATGTTCATGAGTCCTTCTAGTCTCCTTCGGCTGGAACCAATAACATTTGAAGACTACGACGTTCGGTGTGTTTGCACCATAGAATAGAAGTTCATAAATTGCTTCAACTATTCCATAATACTCGGTATCTCCTTCGCCGATAGCAGAGACACCACAATTTGTAGACTTTCGGTCGGCCATAGATAGCTCTTTGCCATAGGTACGGAAGCGATACCCGTTGATGTCGTATTTGTCAAATGAACGGACCTTATAGTCAAAACCATTAGCGACTTGTCTCAATTCGGCGTCCATAGACTCTGAATTAGCCTACAAGTTTAATACGAAAGGATTGTTGCATTAGCCGCAATTTAGACGAAGAAATGAAATGGTCTAATGGAAATTACCGTTTGTTTGAACCAAGAGATGAAACCGGGATAGCCGCCTCCATGCTTTGCCAGAAGCTCATACTCTTCGACGGAATCCTTTTGGATCACCGCTCCATACGAGAATTTGGCGACGTATCGACTGTATCAAATATCCGGGAATAAGAGCAGTTCAAAGAATTAGAAGTTGCGAAACAATGTACCGAGAACTTACTCGATGTACGGCCGCACTTCTGTTAGGTTGTTGAAGATATACAACGAAATGGTCCGCCATTCTTCGACATCCATCGATAAGGAATTAGAAGCACCGGCTGGTGCGAGCTTCCCTTTGAATAGGCTGAGGTTGGATCCACCCTTTTTAGGGTCGCCAGCATTGTACCGAGGCTTCGGATTATGCAAATGACGATTTTTGGCTTCGTAGTGTGCTGTCACGAAGTTTGTCGCCTCCTCAGTAATGAATGCCTCGGCCATCGATGCTTCAATTCTACGTTTATTTTTACATTTTGCTCGAAGCGTCTTCTGCATCCTCTCAGTTGCGTAGCACCAACGATTCTACACGGGCCCCCCCAATCGTGCCTCGGTCGGGAGATGCAAAATCAAATGCTGCATTGGATTAAAGAAGCCCGGTGGGAAGATCTTCTCTAACTTGCAGATCAACTCCGGCGCCAACTCTTCCATTTCATCTAGCAAGCCAGGCGATAGTTCTTTCGCACAAAGAACACGGAAGAAATAGCTCAGCTCTGCCAGTACTAGCCATTCATCCTCAGGGATAAAGCCACGCAACATCACCGGCATTACCCGCTCAAGCCATATGTGCCAATCATGACTCTTGAGACCAAATATTTTCAATTTTTCAAGACTCGCTCCCCTCTTTTGATTCGCTGCATACCCATCGGGGAACATCAACTCCTTTTTCACCCACAGGATAATTTCCCTCATATCTGGCCTTCCAAGATTGAACCATGCCTTTGGCTTCGTCCAGTTCTGCTTTCCTTTCGGTTGTCGCATGTTTTGTAACGGTCTATCACATAGAGCCTCCTGATCGACTCTAGCCTTAGGATTATCCTTTGACTTCCCCTCTATGCCGAACAATGTACCAAAGAGGGCCTCGGCGACATTCTTTTCAGTGTGCATCACGTCGATGTTGTGTGGGCAAAGGAGGTTTGTGAAGTAAGGCAGATCCCACAAGCATGTCTTGTGAGTCCAGGCGTGTTCCGAATTATACCCCTTGAAATACCCTGGACGCTCTGGATCCGGCTCGAGAGCATTTAACTGATCCAGGGTCTGTTGGCCTGTCAACGCAGGTGGTGCAGAGTTTTTGACAACTCTACCTTTGATGAATTTCTTCTTGTCTTTTCTGAACTTATGGCGAGGATCCAGGAACTGTCTATGCAAGTCAAAGCAAGAATACTTGCGACCCGCATCCAGCCAACGAAACTCAAGAGCTGCCTTGCATGTGGGGCATGGGAACCTTCCATGCACACACCAGCCAACGAATAGCGCATACGCCGGCAAGTCATGCATCGAGTACATGTACCACACATGCATTAGGAAGTTTTTTTTGTAGCGGCGTCGTATGTCTTGATCCCATTATCCCAAGCTTCTTGCAATTCATCCTTAAGCGGCTGCATCTACACATTCATACTCTTCCCCGGATAGTTGGGCCCCGGAATTATCAACGTCAGGAAAATGTTCTTTCTTTGCATAATCTGTCCGGGGGGGGGGAGATTGAGTGGAATGACAAATACAGGCCAACAACTGTATTGGGCTGCCATCATACCAAACACATTGAACCCATCCATGCTGATGGCGACTCGAGGATGCCTTGGATCTGCCGCTTTATCATGATGTATTGCATCGAAGTGCTTCCACGCAAAAGCGTCCGATGTGTGTACCAACATCTGATTCCCATCTGCATCTAGTTCGGTTCTTTTGCCCAATTTGTGCCATGTCATCTGTCTAGCCGTCTCTTCGACCATGAAAAGACGTTGAAGTCTTGGTATGATTGACATATACCGAAGAACATTAACTGGGATTTTTTTCTGACTCTTCTCACCCATGCCGTTGTCTACCACAACATACCTGGAAGACTTGCAAATGGGACAATAGTTCAAGTCCGCATACTCAAGCCTAAATAAGGCACATCCATTCTCACAGGCATCTATCTTCTCATAGGGCATCTTAAGTACACGGAGGATTTTGTCCGACTGGTACAGGTTTGCAGGCATTACATGGCCTTTGGGTAGAAAGTGTCCAAATAGTGTCATCATCGCGTCGTAGAATTCTCTGCCCAAGTTGAATTGAGCCTTCAGAGCCATTACTTGTGCGATGGCATCCAGCTGACAAAGCTCAGTGTGCTCGTGGAGAGGACGTTTTGAAGACTCCAACATATCATTGAAGGCCTTTGCAGATTCCTCCATCTCATCGTCCGAATCCCGAGCATCATCAAAGTCTTCCACCATGTCTTCGATCCCGGTACCATGCTCGTCGGTGCGACGACAGCCCACCTCAGCTCTGGCACGTTGGGCAGACTCACCATGAAATGTCCAGACCGTATAAGCAGGCGTAAAACCCCACTTCTGCAGGTGTTTACTCATTTCAAGCTCTGTCCTCTTATGATAGTTGTCGCACCGGACACAGGGGCACCAGGTTTTTCTCTGGCCATTTGCAAATGCGGCTCTTACAAACCCCTTGGTTTTTGTTAACCATTCATCGGTCCTGTCTTTCTGACTAGTGTGACCGGTGTACATCCACGCACGATCACTCATCTTGCCTAGCTACTGGACACACAAGAAATATATACATAATTCAGCAAACCATATTCATCAGTTAATGGAGTTTGTCAGTTTTATTACGTCCATGCAACCTAGACGCTAATAGGTAAAGATAGGTCCTAATCCCACCCGAGTATGTGTAGATTGGGTTCGTTTTCCCATGCTCTGCTCCGGATCCGACGCAAAATTTCGGTAGCACCTCCCCGCTGTTCTCCTAATACACGTCTCGGCAATAAGCAGAGAGGATGTGTACCCGGAGAACAACAGGGAGGCACTGACGAAATTCTGCATCGGATCCGGAGCAGAGCATATGGGAAAACGAACCCAATCTACACATACTCGGGCTGTCCATGGATAACGTTGGACAATTCAAAAGAATCACGGTTATAAATATGCAAATGCATGCATATTTATAGATGTAACCCTTTCGAACGGGAGACGCATAGTGGTCACGCATACTGATGATTGAAGACACCTATAGCTAGCAAGTTTCATCGGCACGAAGACCGGAACAGAGCAAATGAAGGGGGGAGGAGGAGATGTCATTTGTGCTCACCCACGAACGCAGGGGCGGAGCTCGTCGAATGCACGGGGAGGTCGTCGAACACCAGACCCTCGCAGCGACGAAACAACTGCACATTTAAATCCACTCGATCAACACAAATATATATGATGTTTTTCATAACAAAATCAGAAAATATATGACCTAACTCATAATTCACAAATATATGACCCCGTCGGCCTCTGGAAGGCCGAAGAGCACCTTTTCAGTCAACAGGAGGCCGAAGAGGTGTCGGGGGTCGGGGATGTCGGGGGTGTCGTGTCTGGGTGTCGTGGTGTCGGGGTGTCGTGGTGTCGGGTCGGGGTCGGGGTGTCGGGGTGTCGTGTCGGGGTCGGGGTGTCGGGGTGTCGGGGGTGTCATGTCTAGGTGTCGTGGTGTCGGGGTCTCGGGCTATCGGGGTGTCGGGGTGTCGTGTCGGGGTCGGGGTGTCGTGTCGGGGTGTCGGGGTGTCGTGTCGGGGTCGGGGTGTCGTTTTCTTCTTCTTCTTCTTCTTCTTCTTTTTTTCCTCTTTTTCCTTTTCTTCTTCTTCCTCTTCTTCCTTTTCTTCCTTTTCTGCTTCTTCTTCTTCTTCTTCTTCTTCTTCTTCTTCTTCTTCTTTCTTCTTCTCCTCCTCCTCTTCTTCTTCTTCCTCTTCTTCTTCTTCTTCTTCTTCTTCTTCTTCTTCTTCCTTTCCTTTTTCCTCTTCTTCTTCTCCTCCTCTCCTCTTTCTTCTTCTTCTTCTTCTTCTTCTTCTTCTTCTTCTTCTTCTTCTTCTTCTTCTTCTTCTTTTTTCTTCTCCTCCTCCTCCTCTTCTTCTTCTTCTTCTTCTTCTTCTTCTTATTTTTTCTTCTTTTCCTTTTTTCTTTTTCCTTTTTTTCCTTTTTTTTTCTTCTAGGTTTTTTCTTTTCTTCTTTTTCTTCTAGGTTTTTTCTTTTCTTCTTTTTCTTCTAAGTTTTTTCTTTTCTTCTTTTCTATCTAAGTTTTTTCTACCTAATAAACTAACTAACTAATTTAACAAAAAAAACAAAAAAAAGATGGGGGTGGGGCACTCACCAGGGGGCGGCCGGCGGCGAGGGGCGGGGGTGAAGCTCCGGGGCGGTCGGGGGCTGCCGGCGGCGAGGAGAGGAGGCCGCCGGGCGGGGGCGGCCGGCGGCGAGGAGAGGAGGCCGCCGGGCAGGGGCGGCGGACCGCGCGGGCAGGGGCGGCGGAGCGCGGGGCCAGGGGGCAGGGGCGGCGGGGCGCGGGGGCAGGGGCGGCGGAGCGGCGGGCCGGCGGCGGCGACGAGCGCGGCGGCGGAGGGAGCGAGCGAGAGAGGGGTGCGGGGGAGGAGAGTGGGGTAGTGGGGGCCGGGCGTGCGCGGGCTAGCCGTTAAGGCACATCGCTCCTTTGCCGTCTGCTAGCAGACGGCAAAGATGGATATGCCGTCTGCTAGCAGACGGCAAAGAGGCCAGCCGTTAGGTTAGCCCACGCCGTGCTTTGGGGGGCCCCACATCTCTCCTTTGTTGTCTGCCTGGCCGTTCTTTGCCGTCTGCTAGCAGACGGCAAAGGGCTAGCAGACAGCAAAGAGGTGACCTAGCCAGCGCCGAGCCCCCCTGGGGCCCACGGGCCTCTTTGCCATCTGCCATTGGCCTCTTTGCCATCAGCTGGCAGACGACAAAGAGCCAGCTGACGACAAAGACTCTCTTTGCCATCAGCTGGTTCTTTGCCGTCTGCTTTTCCAAAGCAGATGGCAAAGAGGCTCTTTGCCGTCAGCTGGCAGACGGCAAAGAGGGGACAGATGGCAAATTGCCAGATTCCAATAGTGAGAGAGAAGGTGCTCCCCAGGCAGAGGAACTTGGACGAATGAAACCCTTGCGAAGTGATTTGTCGAGTTCCTCCTTAAGCTCAAGGAGTTCATGTGGAAGCATCTTATAAGGATGCTTCGCAATAGGAGTTGTGCCTGGTTTTAGGTCGATGACAAACTCGACAGCTCTAGCAGGGGGTACTCCTGGAAGTTCTTTTGGGAAGACATCTTGGAAGTCGCGAATGACTGGAACATTTTCTATCCCCTCAAGAGGAGAAGCGTTCAATGCATTCAGTGCATAAAGCTGAGCCTCGGCATTTTTAACGACATGAGCATGGTAGTTTACTAGCTCATCCGATGGGTGCAGAAGGTGTACGACTTTAGTGGCGCAATTGATCAAGGTGGTGTGAGCCTTCAACCAATCCATTCCCAGAATGAGGTCAACTTTGGAAGACTTCAAAATAATGGGAAACGCATGGAAGTCCATCCCTTCAATTTCAATGATAACATCGGGGCTGAACATAGAGGCTTGACATTGGCCCGCGGGAGTGTGTACCACTAACAGATGGTGCAATTTTTCATATTTAATGCCATGCATGAATGCAAACTCTTCTGATATGAAAGAATGCGATGCTCCTGAATCAAATAAAACAGATGCTGGTACTGAATTAACAAGAAGAGTACCCATCACAGTCTCTGGTTGATCTTGAGCTTCAGCCATGTTAACATGATAAGCCTGTCCACGACCATATGAAGGCCTGGCATTATAGTTGCGAGGCTAATTATTGCCACAGCCATTACCACGGCCAGCAGGGGGAAGCACAAGCTTATTCTGACTCTGGGAGTAGTCTCTGGCACGGTGACCTGGATGGCCACACTTGAAGCAGAGTCCATTGTCGGGACAGGGAGCAGGAGCTCGAGGCATTGGAGCTTGAGGTCTGAGCTGCCTCGGAGGTGGAGGAGGCATACGAGGTGCCACATACGATGGCCTTGGAATAGGTACAGTCAGACGGTACATGCTGTTAGGGATCCATATGCGGCGCTTCTGGGAAGACGAGCCCGAAGATTAGCCCGCTTCACGGGTGCGCTTAAGAGAGTCCTTGTGATCCTTCAAACCAGTCTCAACCTGTATAGCCTTGTTCACCAAGGTGGCGAAGTCGGCAAAGTCTTGTACTAGAAGTGCAAGCTTGATATCTGGGTTGAGCCCTTCGCGGAACTTCTCCTGTCTGCGAGCATCAGTAGCAATGTCCTCTTCAGCGTAACGAGATAGTTCCAGAAATTCCCGCTGATAAGCTTCCACAGACTTGCTGCCCTGAGAGAGATTGCGGAAGTCATGCTTCTTGCGGTCCATGACTCCCTGAGGAATGTAACGGGCACGGAAAGCAGCTTTGAACTCCGCCCAGGTGATGATAGCTCCCACAGCTAAGGTTTGCCTGTGAGTGTCCCACCATTGGGCTGCGGGTCCCTTCAGAAAGTATGACGCGAAAGTGACATAGTTGATAGGGGCCACATTTGCAGACTCCATCTCAAAAGCGATGTCACGGAGCCAGTCATTAGCGTCAAGTGGCTGAACTGAGTTGCGGAAAATGGTGGGATTCAGGTGCACAAACTCTTGTAAAGTGATTGCGGCTGGCTGCTGGTTGGCATTGGGACGAGGAAACTGATCCATAAGTCCTTGCAAGAAGTGACAGTGCATTTCGAATTGTTGCATCATTGCAGCCATATAGTCGGGCGGTGGTGGATTGTTGGCACCACGGCCACGACCTGTGGGTCTAACCATCCTGCTAAAATTCAACAGGGGGTAGTTTAGCAACGGGCATTTGCAGTTGTATGGATTCATTCATGAAGTAACATGCACGACAAAAAGAAGTGCAATAGATACATCAACATAGTCAACATGACATACAGATCCATACATAGATTCGGTTACAAGCCAGCGTTACAATAGCGAAAAGAAAAGCTAGACAACTAGCCGGCATGCAGGCACGCGGTGGAGGGATACAACAACGTGACATAGCGATATGCTACATCAACGTCGGAGAAAACCACTGAAGCCAGGCAGTTACAGGTGACGACGCAGGGTACCCTTGATGTAAGGATCCTGCGCTCTGTGAACACTCTGATGCAGAACCTGGTCCCGGACTGGAAGAAGAGGACCACGTGGAGGGGTAAGACCTCCAACATCAGGCCACTCAAGACCTGGTGGCATCTCCGTCCTGCGCGGGTAAAGAATGTACTCTGGGTGCATCCGTGCACTGACTGCTGGTAGCAACTGTGTCAGAGCATCGTAAATACGAGCATGCGTAGCATACAACTCGACAGCAAGAGCTCGAGCAGTGCGGTCCAGAGTCTGAGTGTACTGTACCAAAACCTGCGGGTCATAACGACACTTCACGTAAGGTGTACAAACAGCAGTGTAGTATCCAGTCTCATCCCCAGCGGGGGCATACGGGATATATCTGAAAGCAGTCTCCTCCAAGCGACTGATGTGCTCTCCACGGAGACGGGCAATAGCAGTATAGGCAGCATCATGGACGGCCATATCAACAGTCACTCCAACACCATGAAAGGTGTGCAACTCAGTGATGGAGATGTCCTGCCGATCAAAGATGCGAACCACAGCGTGGTACTGCTCCTGGTTGAACTCGCAGTAATCCTCATAAACAGTGTACTCGGGGTACCAGCGATATCCCAGCCTGGTCAAAAGATCGACCAAAATGGCAGGGAACCCAGTCGCATCAACAGCCATAGTCTGGCGCACAAGCTGTCTTGCGGGACGCATCTGAAACAAGGAGTGCAAGATGTCAAATGACAGTGTGAGAAGCATAAGATAGCATTGGAAAGAAATGTTGCAGATAATCCAGCTCTCCGGGTGAACGAGATCACGAGAACTTAATGTTAGAGTTAGCAAAATCATTTAACCCGAAAAGAAGAGAGATCAGAGTCCCAGAGTAAGGAAGAGGAATAAAAGATCCTAATACCACCCATTGGTGACGTGGGCCCGTAAGCCACACAGCCATGTTAGTAAAATCGTTTTGCAAAGACTAGACTTAACTTCGGCCAAGGAGTTGGAAAGGGGGTTCCTACAGGCAGTCGGCTCTGATACCAACTTGTGACGCCCCCGACTTAATCGTGCACTAATCATACACGCAAATGCACACGATCAAGCCTAAGGACTCACTTGAAGATATCACAACACAACTCTAAACACAAATAAAAGTCATACAAGCTTTATATTACAAGCCAGGGGCCTCGAGGGCTCGAATACATAAGCTCGTGTCATACAAGCATCAGCGGAAGCATCAGATATCTGAGTACAGACATAGAAGTTAACAGCTAAGCCTTAGGAAGGCGGGGCAAAACAACGACACTGGATCGAAAGGCGCAGGTCTCCTGCCTGGGTGCCTCCTATCTACTCCTGGTCGTCGGCGGTCTCCACGTAGTAGTACTCTCCACCAGAGGGGTAGTAGTAGTAGTCGTCGGCTGGCGCAGCTGGCTCCGGGGCTCCGTCATCTGGTCGCAGCAATCGGGTATGTGGGAAAAAGGAGATGCAAAGCAACCGTGAGTACTCATCCAAAGTACTCGCAAGACTTACCTCAGAACTATTCTACTTATGCATTGGTTTCAAAGGAAGGGCTGTATCTGTGGGCTAGACTGCAGAAATGCCAGAATAGAGAGAAAAGCCTAGCCTATTGAAGACTAGCATCTTCAGTGTCTTGCAGCATTAGAAGAGTGCAGATTAGTACATAAATATAGTAGTAGCAACAAGTAGTAACCACGCCCAGAGATCCTTCCTTGACTCCCTGCGAGAAAGCGATCCCGGAGCTATAATATTCGAACCACTTCTAGTTGTAGAATATCGGGATAATTTCTGAGCGTCCTGTTACCATGGACACGGCTATTCGAATAGATATACTTCCCTGCAGGGGTGCACCAACTTACCCAACACGCTCGATTAACTCTGGCCAGATACACTTGCTCGGTCCATGCCCGGCCTCGGCTGATCGACACGTCGTAGCCCTACCTAGGCTCAACAGAGAGGCCAGCACGCCGGTCTACATCCTAAGCATTCAGGGGTCTTGGGCCCATCGCCCTTTGCACTCCTGCGCATTGCGAACACGGCCGGTGAGCAGACCTAGCCCCCTTAATACAAGCGCATGCTTTCCCAGTCCAACCCGGCGCGCGCCGCTCAACTGCTGACATCTGAAGAGCTTCGGCTGATACATACGACGCCGAGTGCCCATACTTATTCCCGCATGGTGGTTAGTGCGAAAAGGCCAGAGGCCTACTCAGATTACATATCCTAACCCATTAGTGTGTTGGGAGCTCGCGAAAACGAGCAGAGACTCACGATCATGTGACCCCGTCGCCCCGTCTCGTGGACTAATGGCAAGGGTTAAGAATGCCCGGCCGTGCCACGTAATTATCTCGCGGGTACCCTCACGGTCAACCCGACTCCACATCACATCACTCACGGGTACCCCTCGGGGCCGACCCGACTTTAATCAGTATCAGTAGTAAAGTCAAGTAACCGTGTGTCCATAACATCAAGAAGGGATCCGAGGAATCACCCTTGTTGAAATCCCACTCGATGTACCCGTCAAGGTGAATCCGGAGGAATCACCCTCGATGGTATTCACACTTGCGGGGTTGCACAACAGAAGCTTCATCGGAGGTGGTGAAAGAGGAATCACCCTCGTTAACCCACAACCGGCTAGCTATACTACAGAGGCAACATCAGGAGTGAGATAAGAGGTATCACCCTCGGCACTCGATGGTGACTCTGCAGAGTCGAGCAACTTAGGGGTGTGTGTGGTGATGTGCTGGTCTCAGCCCATCGATCACATCGATCGGGGCACTAGTAACTAAGCGGGGCAACTAGGACAAGGAAGAGGGGCCACAGATGGTTTACCAACCAACCTATACTAAGCATTTAGGATATCAGGTAAATTATCAATAGCAGTTTACAAAATAGGCTATGCATCAGAATAGGTATTCGAAACAGTAACTGTAGCAATTCTAATGCAAGCAAGAGGGAGAAGGAATAGGCGATATAGGCATGCTCAAGGGGGGGGTTGCTTGCCTGGAAGCTCTGCGGCAAAGGAGGGGTCGTCAACGGTGTAGTCGGACTCCGGAGCGGCGTCGATCTCAGGGTCTACCGGATAAGAAGAGGGGGAAGAAACAATAAATAAAAGCAAACACAAGCAACATAGGTGCATGGCATGACGATATGCAGTGCTGGTGGTGACCTAATGCAATGCTACATGTTGCAGACGAAGCGGGAAAATATCTGGGATATTTTCCCGGCGTTTAGGCAGTTATCGGTATACTGAACCAGAGGGGAAGCTTCCATGTTTAGATACTTAGGAGTGATGGTCAAGCATTTTGACCACATATTCAGATTCGCCTCATTTTTCTGATCAACTTTCATGTTGAAAACTTTTCGATCCGAGCTACGGTTGAATTTCTACGAATTTCCGAAGTTTTAGCAATTTTCTGAAATTCTTTGGATTAATTTTAATTCTGAAAATCAGTTTATTGCGTCAGCATGATGTCAGCGTGATGTCAGCAGTTAACCCAGCCGTTCCAGGTCAAACTTGACAGCTGGGACCCACCTGTCATACACAGTGGGCTTAACAGAGGCTAATTTAAACTAAACCGGAGTTAATTAGGGAATGGGCCCCACATGTCAGTGACTAACTAATTAATCAAATTAAGTTTTAATTATAAAACAGTTTAATTAGCTTAGTTAACAGAGGGGGCCCATGTGTCAGGGTCAACCATTCAAAGTCAGCACAGTTGACCCAGTCAACTGGGCCCGCGGGACCCAGCTGCCAGTGACTCGGGGTGTTGCCACGTGGGCGCCACGTCGGCGCCGGCGCCTGAATCGCTCCGCCGAGCCGCGAACGCGGCGGAGATCTCCGGCGAGGTGCGGGATTCGGCTATGGTGGGTTTCCGGACCCGTGGTTAGGCGCGTTCGACGCGGCTCGACGTCGCGCGTGCGATGGTGCCCTCAACTGGAGACGGAGATGACCGGAACGTCGCCGGCGTCGAGGTTTGGCGGCGGAGGTTTTCGGGTGTGATCGGAATCGTGGCTCCGGGATGTTTTCGAGCGCGTGAAGTAGCTAGGCGGGTGCTATGGCTCACCAGGAGCACGTTGGAGCGGCTGGTTCGAGCAACGCGGCACGGGGAGCACCGAGCTCGCGACCATGGCGGCGGGCAAAGCACGGCTACGGTGGGTGCCCGCAGCGGCAGCTAGGAGAGCAGCAGAAGGAAGAGGAGAGGAGCAGCGCTCACCTAGTGGGCGCACGAGGGCCCGTCGGAGGCTTAGGAGCAGCAGACGGAGTGGATCAACGCGGCGGAGCTCCGGTGGCCGACGGCGAAGACGTGGTCGATCCCGTCAATGCGGTGGCCTCCGGGTTGCAATGAGGGGCGTAGTCAACGTAGCCGAAGTAGGGGAAGCTCAGAGACACGATGGCGAGGCTGGGCATCGACGGTGGCTGCGCGGGCGCGGCGGCGCAGCCACGGCAGCGCTCGGGTAGGGGTGGAGAGAGCGAACGAGTGCGGGAGAGAGGAAGAGGAGTGGCCAGGGGAGATGGCGCGAGGCAGGTGAGCTCGGCCTTATCCCCGCGAGGGCCTGGGGTGTCGGCGTGGCGCCGTCTCGTCGGAGCGCGCGCGCGCGACCACGGTCGGTACGACACGGTGGCGGGAGCAGGTGGGAGAGGGTGGAGATGGGCTGGGCCGGCGCTGGGCCGCAGGTGAGCGACAGGTAAGCCTTGCCCTCTTTTTATTTTTCTGTCTTTTTTTCCATTTAATCAAAACAGAGACAGAAATGGACTTATTTGGGCTGCAAAAAGGATGTAGTAAAATGTGAAACTAGTCCACATAATTACCATGCAATATATTGCTCTGCCATAAAAAGTTTGGAGGCCATTTGAATTCATTTGAATTTTTCATAATTGCAAAGGCATTTTGAAGTGCTGAAATGGCACTGTTTCAAATTCTAATGTCCATTTTAGCAACATGGTGATGTTGTTTTCCTGAACAAGTATTTGTTTAGGAATATTTACTAAATGATGAACATTTTTCCAGCAACTTTTGTGCAACTCCAAAATTCACTTGCAATTTGAATTGAATCCAGTGGCAGAATTTGAAATGAGATATTAATCCACATTGATCAAGCATTGCAAATCAAGATGACTTGGCATTAACATGATGGATTACTGTAGCTCATTACACAGGGGTGTTACAATATCCAAATGGGAGTATGTGCTTTCTTATGGATAATTTGGAATTCCTGAAATGGTTGTGTATTTAGTAGAACAACTCTTCCAAACTTTTTGCAGATTATTTTCAAGGCTACAACTTGGACCCGTATGTGGTCCTTATTGCATCATATAAACCCTCATGAGCATATGATTTTTGATACAATAGATAGGAGATGATCGCACATGATTCGTTCAACCGGTTTGGTTGAGCTATTAACAGAATATGTGTTTGAGTCATTTATTCTTATTATCGCTAGTTATGGCCATATTTGTTTTCATTTTTCCATTGTAATCGATGAATGTTAGACTTTTAATAAAAATGACGTGTGCATATAATGACGTAGAGCCGGGTTAAACTTTTTTTATTTTAAAGTACCGGTTAACTCTATAAACAAAGAAGAGTGGAAACTCATATTTTCGTAAAAAATGAAGAAGAAGAGTGGAAACTCATTGTGTCGTGAGAAACAAAAGGGTTGATTCCAAGCAGGAAAAGAGGAGGGAGCATGTGTGGTCACACGGTGCATGGAATGCAGACGCCGGAAGAATGTGCCACACACGACGCCTTCTGCTCATGTATATACTGTCATACCGCTTGGCACGCCTGCTGGCTTTACATAGTAGGGGTTGCACAACGTATTTCTTCCGCTCGAAGAAAGAAAAGGCGATCTTGACGCCGCAGGAGTCTTCTGATGGGGAATGAAGTATGAAAATCAAAAAAATTCTTACGAACACCCAAGATCTAATCTAGGAGATGCATAGCAACGAGAGGGGAGTGTGTCTACATACCCTTGTAGACCGAAAGCGGAAGCGTATAAAATGCGGTTGATGTAGTCGTACTCTTCGCGATCCAATCACGATCCAACCGATCTTGCGCCGAACGGACGGCACCTCTGAGTTTAGCACATGTTCAGCTCGATGGCGTCCTCTCCTTCTTGATCCAGCAAACGAGGGAGAGGAGGTAGATGAGATCGGGACCAGCCCAACGGTGAGGTGGTGGTGGTGGCAGCGGAATTCCGGCAGGGCTTCGCCAAGCGCGTACCAGAGAAACGTGGGAATAGTTGGGAGAGGCAATGGGCAAGGGTGAAGGGGTGGCTACCCCCATGCGCCTCCCCCTTCTATATATAGGCTAGGGGGCAGGGGAGGGCATCCAAAACCCTCCTAGGGCCGGCCACAAAGGAGAAATCCCTTTAAACTTGGAGATAATATCTTATCTCTAGATTCAACCCTTTAAATTTAGAGATAAGACCTTATCTCTAGATTTAAACGACATGTGCCTTGGGGAAGGGTGCGGCCAGACCATGTGGGCTGTAGCCCCACCCCTCGGTCCATGTGGGCCCTTCCTGGGTCATTGGGCCCCACGGTGGAACCCCCGGAACCTTCTAGAACCTTCCCGGTACAATACCAAAAAAATGAACTTTTTCCGGAACCCAAAATATGACTTCCCATATATAAATCTTTACCTCCGGACCATTCCGGAGCTCCTTGTGATATCCCGGATCCCATCCGGAACTCCAAACAACCTTTGGACTTTCCACTATTATTATCTCAACATTACCCTAGCGCTACCGAACGTTAAGCGTGTGACCCTACGGGTTCGAGAATCATGTAGACATGACCGAGACACCTCTCCGGTCAATAACCAACAGCAGGACCTGGATGCCCATATTGGTTTCTACATATTCAACGAAGATCTTTATCGGTTGAACCACGATGTCAAGGATTCAGTCAATCCCGTATGCAATTCCCTTTGTCCGGCGATATGTTACTTGCCCGAGATTCGATCGTCGGTATCTCCATGCCTAGTTCAATCTCGTTACCGGCAAGTCTCTTTACTCGTTTTGTAATACAAGATCCCGTAACTAAACTCATTAGCCACATGAAGCTTCTTGTGATGTTGTACTACCGAGAGGGCCCAGAGATATCTCTCCGTCACACGGAGTGATAAATCCCAGGCTCGATCCATGCAACTCCACAGACACCTTCGGAGATACCTGTAGAGCACCTTTATGATCACCTAGTTATGAAGTGATGTTTGATAGCACACAAAGTATTCCTCCGGTATCCGGGAGTGACATGATCTCATGGTCTAAGGAACTAATACTTGGCATGAAGAAAGTTGTAGCAAATAACTAAACGATCTGATGCTAAGCTTACGGTTGGGTCTGTCCATCATATCATTCTCCTAATGATGTGATCCCATTATCAAATGCCAACTCATGTCTATGGTCAGGAAACCATACCATCTTTGATCAATGAGCTAGTCTAGTAGAGGCTTACTAGGGACATGGTATAGTTTATGTATTCACACATGTATTTAAGTTTCCGGCTCAATACAATTCTAGCATGAATAATAAATATTTATCATGAACGGGAAATATGATAATAACCTTTTATTATTGCCTCTAGGGCATATTTCCAATAGTCTCCCACTTGCACTAGAGTCAATAATCTAGTTTACATAGTTATGAATCTAACACCCATGGAGTCCTCGTGCTGATCATGTTTTGCCCGTGGAAGAGGTTTAGTCAACGGGTCTGCCACATTCAGATTCGTATGTACTTTGCAAAGTTCTATGTCTCCATCCTTAATGTAATTACGAATGGAGTTGAAACGGCGCTTGATGTGCTTGGTCTTCTTGTGAAACCTGGGTTCCTTGGCAATAGCAATTGCTCCAGTGTTGTCACAATAGATAGTCATTGGATCCGATGCACTAGGTATCACTCCTAAATCGGATATGAACTCCTTCATCCAGACTCTTTCTTGCGCTGCTTTCGAAGCAACTATATATATTCCGCTTCACATGTAGATCCCGCTACGATGCTTTGCTTGGAACTGCACCAACTGACCGTTCCTCCATTCAAAATAAATACATATCCGGTTTGAGACTTAGAGTCATCCGGATCTGTGTCGAAATTAGCATCGACATAACCCTTTACGACAAGCTCTTCATCACCTCCATAAATGAGAAACATGTCCTTAGTCCTCTTTAGGTACTTAAGGATATTTTTGACCGCTGTCCAGTGATCTACTCCTGGATCACACTGGTACAGCGAGCTGCTATACAAACGGTTTTTACCCCCTTTCCGCGACAGAGTTTTAAACCGTCGCCTTGCCTGTGTGTGCGATAGGGGGGGGGGGTCTTCCCACATGACCCAGAAACCGTCGGCAATAGGGAGCACGCAAGCATACGTTTCGCAGAACTAAGCGTATGCGATGCCCGCATGTTTCCCAAACGCTCCGTCCTTGCTACTCGTGTGTGCTCGCATTACCATCGCAATTGGTATTCTGTGGTGCAACGTTTACGATGCTCACCCCATCACAAACAGTTCACGATTGTACACCATATGCGAAGCTTGAATATATCCCACACATTTGTATGTACATAAATGTTTGAGATGTATAAAATGTCTCAAACGATTCATCCGTATTACCCGTGTCGGATGAAGGCCAATCGCACACGTTCTTCTATGAGCAAACATTTACGATGCACACGACATCATAAATAGTTCATAATTGCCTAGCGTGTGTGATAAGGTGACTTTCACAAACATTTATTAAGAAGGGACTGTGTGCGTTGTTGCCGTTAATCTCACACGTTTTTTCTTGTCTGATCATGTGTGCAGTGGAGTTTCATCGCACACGTACTGATCTGAGAAACGTGTCTGATCTTCACGTTTATCACAGACATTTTGCTTTCGCAAACCGTGTGCAGTGTAATGGCCTGCAGATCATAATTTATCCCTAATTTAATCCCTGCATTTAAAATTCATAGAATTTGAAATTGAAACAAATTTTCAATATGAAAGTAGGCAATCACTTATTTCATATCGAACCATGTTTATTACAAATACAAATTCAACGACGAATGCATAATTCGATGCACAGGTACATATACTGAAGAACTACAGAAGCAACAAGTAAAGAATGATGAACCACAGTTGTACTAAAGACTGTAAAGAGAGAGGTGGAAGACATTCTTGTTGCTGGAGAAGGTGAAGCGGAATGCCCATATTGTGCCCTCCTCCATGCCTAATGCGCGCACGACTCTAGGCCAACCCCTTGTGATGGCCGCCCGCCCATCCTTCACTGTCTTCATTAGGACTTCTCGATGCTCATTGTAGTCTCGATGAAATACTTTAACCTTCATTGCATGTCCACCAATCATGTACTTTGCGAGGTAATCTTGAGTAAACTGCTTTGGGAACCACTGCAAACGAAAAAGATTCAGACATTGTTGTCTAACAACTCATTATGGGCGGTAAAAAGAGAAGGCTACAGAGTTCGTAGTTACCATCCTACAGCTCACTGTTGTGTTGGATAGAGCGTAGACAAATAATTTAATTGCCATCGGTCGTATCTTTTTGCTAATAATTCTTATCAGTTTCCTCACTTGATGCTGGTTCATGAATATCTCATTGCCCCATACGCAAAAAGGGTCGAGGCATGGATCTTTGCCTAGGACATATGTACCTACAAGCAACAAGTCAATATTAGAAGCTAAAAAGTGTCCAGCTGTGGATTTGTATGCACTACATTATGGAACGGAGGCAGTATAAGCCGAGGGATGAAACTAACCTCAGTGGAAAATGCTGGCCACTCCCGTTGTTGTCCTGTGTAAGTACGTGGAAAGGCGTGATAAGTACTATAGGCTTAACATCAACCAAATATATCCTTGGTAAACAACAACATCTCAAAATGATAGCTTGAATGTGTTGGTTTCAGCATGTTGTTAAAGCAGATAAAAAATGGAAGGGAATGTTAACTACAACAGGCTTAACAGGGACCAAATATTGTAATTCAAACTGGTACTGTTGAAAATGAATAGAACGTAGCTCATGCTTAAACATCACACTGCATAAATGTGTAAAACTGAAATAAAGGGCATGTGTTAACTTCACCAGGCATAACAGGAACCAAATATAGCTGTTCAAACTGGTATTGATGAAATCGAACTGCACAGTTCATACTTGCACATAATGAACATCACATTGTGAATAACTGAAATAAACAAGGCATATATGCTCACTATAACAACCTAATATAGCCATTGAAAACTGGACAGAGGCTCAGTGCAACCAACCTAACAAGCAAATACAGATAAACAAGGCATCTGCTTGAAAACTGGACAAAGGCTCACTGCAACCAACCTAACAAGCAAATACAGATAAACCAGGCATCTGCTTGAAAACTGGACAAATGTTCACTGCAACCAACCTAACAACCAAATACAGATAAACAGGGCATCTGCTTGAAAACTGTGCAAATGCTCACTGCAACCAACCTAACAACCAAATACAGATAAATAGGGCATCTGCTTGAAAACTGGGCAAATGCTCACTGCAACCAACCTAGCAACCAAATATAGATAAACAAGGCATCTACTCACTATAAACAACCAAATATAGCCATTCGTGAAACTGAAGTGGACAATTCATACTTAAACATCAGATAGCCCTATTGAACATTACATTTTTGCATAACTGAAATAATTAAACACGGCACAATTAAAACATCGCATGGAAAAAGCTACTACAACAATGGGTACGAGTTGGCTAGCTAGAAAAAGTAAGATTTTCTTATAGGATATTGCCTCACTTGTCATGGACGGGATCCTTCCACTTGGAAGACCACAGACCCAGGGTGCGCTCCCTGATGTCGCAGATGGGCTGTCTCACCTTGGAAGGGGCGTAGTGGGTGCCCTTCGCGTGGTCGTGGTCGATGAGATCTGACTTGGCAGCTGAGGATCCCAAGCCACCACCGTAGAACGTGTCCTTCAGAAATGGCATAATGGGCTCGATGGCGTACAACAAGATCGCAAATCCTTGACCGCGAGGTGGAGGAGATCAGCGGCGGGGCCTCCAAAGAGATTGATGGCGGTTGAACCAGAGGCGTTGGGGATGGACCACTTAACCTGTGACATGGCCCGCGTGAAGCCTTCGCTGTCGACGAGCTTGATGTCGTAGCCAGCTGTCCTGAGATTCAGTAATACGCGAGCCTGCTGACATGAAGCCTTCGCCATGGCGACGTAGTCAACGTCCTTGCCGGCTTCCGCGGCGAGGTGTTCCTCCGGGATCGACAGGTCGGCACGAATGGTGGCACCTCGACATCGTCCGGCGGAGAGGCCACGATAGACCTCCTTTTGGCCGTACGCTCCTCGGGCTCCCCGGGATATGTGGTCGGGCTTAGGCTGCGACTCTCTGGAGTAGGGGATGGGGATCTGGGGGGAGGGACACTGCAGGCCTCATCTAAAAACTTAGGGCGGCGAGGGTATGGGAATCGGTGGGTAACCTGAACTTATCTAAGCTAGGAGGCACGGGCAGACCGGCAGGGGTTGGTGGCAGCGGCGGCAAGCTAGGGTTCGAGCGGGGGAGGGGGTAGACTGTGGAGGGGGGACGGGGTTAGGGCGGGTGGTGTTTGAGGATATGCCGTGGCTACTGAAATTTTTAGTAATGGTGGTGGACGAGGGAGGGCGACGGTTCAAATGCCTCAGCTACTGGAATTTTACTATGAGGTCTGTGGTGGAGGAGTGAGGGCGATGGTTGAAATACCGCAGCAACTAAAATTTGGGTAAAGGAAATGAAGCGGGGCGGGAGCAACCAAGATCGCACACGGTCCAAACATAATAATTGTGTACGATAATAAGGAAAAGCCACGGAACCACCAATTTTTGCATCGCTCAAGGTGGGTAGCTTTTTTTTGAGATTTCTAGCTAGCTTGTTTATCGCACACGGTTCGTCCTAATTTTCAGACGCATACGTGGAATTCATCCTAAATATCATGTACACATTACCCCTTCACCCTTGCTGGCGCTTGCGAAGTCGTGGCGGTTTTACAGGGCACGAGCTTCGCACATGGTTAAGCCAGTGCACCCATGTCCGTTGTGCATACAGTCGCACGCAGTTTTTCATCCGACGCGTCTGCTATTTTATGTAGCACCATTTGGCAACAAAAAAACACGAGAAAGGGTAAGAACACAACCACACCAGCATGTGGCCCAAATATATATGTATGAAAAGGGTGGTGTGTGATGTTCAAATTTCCAATGCACAACTTTGATGCGCGGGCCCATGGGTGGGCGCGTTGTCGAAGATCGGGTGAGAGGGGCCAGAAGACAACAACCACCTGGAAGTGGCCAAATATATGTAGGAATAAAGGGTGTGATGTTTAAATACACAATGCACAACTTTGATGTGGCACCTCCCTCGCAAACCGGAAAGCCCCCTTGGATATCTATAGTGACGGGTTAAGGTCATAGATAGGTGCCTGCCCCACCCCCACTTCGTGTCGGCGGGACACATGCACGTACTCATACTTTGGTCGGACATGCATGCATGTCACCATGACCTACCATAAGACGGACCAAGTGAATCTGTCTTGGCCAAACAACCACTGTTGTTGTCGGTCAAAAAGGGATATAATAGACCGCTCGGGCCCATAGATTGGACCATCACCGTAAACCGCACGAGAGGGGCCACAAAACCAGCACCACCTGCATGGGGCCCAAATTGATGTACGTTGAAAGGGTGATGTGTTTTAAATACCCAATAATGTACAATTTTGATGTGGCGCCTACCTCACGAAATGGACAACCCCCATGAAAGGTAGGTAGTAATTAAGGACGACATCGAAGTACGTAGGGTGCCGATCCAACCCACCATTTCTAGCGCATGCATGGGAGGGAATCCTGAGAACGCATGAGCTCAAACTTTGCTCGCACATGTCACCATGACCCGCGGTAACACGAACCAGGAGGAATCCATTCATGGCCAAACCCCCTCGTTGTCGGCCAAAGGGATGATATATATATAGACCAAGCCCACAAATAGGCGTGTCGTTGAAAACCGCACATGGGAGACGGGGTCGATCAGAAGACCCTATACCCTGCATGCGGCCCAAATATATGTATATATGGGTGGTGTGTGATGTGATCAAATCCCCAATGCACAACTTCGACGGGCACCAGCTGCATTACAAACCGAACACCATACCCCCAGGAAGCCAGGTTACGTATGATGTCGGTTCCCCAACTACGAGCCGGCGGGAGGGAATCGAACAAATGTTCCCCAACTAAATTTGGTCTGACATGTCGTGACCTATACCAAGAGGAACCCGTCATGGTCAAACCCTTCTCGTACGTTGTGGGTCAAAGGATAGAACGTGCGGGCCCACAGATCTCGAACATTGTGGGTCAAAGGATAGAACATGGTGGGCCCACAGATCGATCTCGATCATTCTCCGATTTTTCAAAACAACAAATAACAAAAAACATCATTCTCTAAATTTTCAAAACAAGGATCTCAAGGTTTATTTAATCGACATGACAGGTCACTACAGACACATTTAGATGCTAAATGTCTGTAATGATCGTATCATGGCGCTTAAATGAAGCTTGAGATATAGCAACTTCCCACCCGGTCACCCATCCTTAGACTACTCCAGCCCCAACACGCTTAACTTGTGCGTTCTATTCGACTAGGCTAGCGGATGGAAAGCTACCCCTTGCTGATAAGAGTTGTCTCCTTGCATTTAAGGCATTTACCGATGGACACCGTGTGGGATCTACTCCTTATTATCACACATGTTTGTGCTTTTAGAAACTGTGTGCAATCTTTACATACCGGACCAATTCCATTCAAACTTACATTATTTTTTTACTACTTAAAACTAGCCGGAAGAAGCAAAAGCTTTGCCTTTTCATTAATTAAGAACAAGATAGTTGCCCAGTTAATTGCGGAAAACCGGGCGAAAACTGATACAAACAGGGCCTAAACCTACGGGAACTCTTGGCTGAGCATTGCTACTTGTAGCTTGCGTTGGTATTTCCCTGAAGAGGAAGGGATGATGCAGCACAGTAGAGTAAGTATTTCCCTCAGTTATGAAACCAAGGTTATCAATCCAGTAGGAGAATCACGCAACACCTTGTTAGCAGCACCTGCACACAAACAACAAATCCTTGCACCCAACGCAATCAAGGGGTTGTCAATCCCTCGGCGGTAAGTTGCAAGATTAAATTGTATGTGATAGATAGATAGATTGAAACAAAAATACAAAATAAAATAAATAAGATAAAATTGCAGCAAGTATTTTTAGGGTTTTAGTATATGATTTAGATAGACCCGGGGGCCATAGTTTTCACTAGAGGCTTCTCTCAAGAAAATAGCATACGGTGGGTAGACAAATTACTGTTGGGCAATTGATAGAAAAGAAAATAATCATGACGATATCCAAGGCAATGATCATGTATATAGGCATCATGTCCGAGACAAGTAGACCGACTCCTGCCTGCATCTACTACTATTACTCCACACATCGACCGCTATCCAGCATGCATCTAGTGTATTAAGTCCATAAAGAACAGAGTAACGCCTTAAGAACGATGACATGATGTAGACAAGATAAACTCATGTATGAATAAACCCCATCTTTTTACCCTTAATAGCAACGATACATATGTGTCATGTCCCTTTCTGTCACTGGGATTGAGCACTGCAAGATCGAACCCATTACAAAGCACCTCTTCCCATGGCAAGATAAATCAATCTAGTTGGCCAAACCAAATCAATAGATCGGAGAAGAAATACGAGGCTATAATAATCATGCATAAAATAGATCAGAGAAGACTCAAATAATATTCATGGATAATCTGATCATAAACTCACAATTCATTGGGTCCCAACAAACACACCGCAAAAAGTGATTACATCGGATAGAACTCCAAGAACATCGAGGAGAACATTGTATTGAAGATCAAAAAGAGAGAAGAAGCCATCTAGATACTAACTATGGACCCAAAGGTCTGTGGTAAACTACTCACGCATCATCGGAAGGGCAGCAAGGTTGATGTAGAGCCCCTCCGTGATCAATCCCCCCTCCGGCAGATTACCGGAGAAGGACCCCAGATGGGATCTCTCGAGAACAGAAGCTTGCGGCGGCGGAAAAAGTATTTCGTGGACTCCCCTGAGGGTTTCTGATTTTTTGGGAATTTATAGTGGAGGAATTAGGTGAAACGGAGCTCTATGGGCCCCACAAGGTACCAGGGTGCGCCTGCCCCCCCAGGCGCGCCCTGGTGCCTCGTGGGCACCCCCAGGGGCTTTTGGCCTCCTCCCGAAGCTTCTAGTGTTGTATATGTCCAGAAAAAAATCACCAAAAAGTTTCGTGGCATTTGGACTTTGTTTGGTATTGATATTCTGTAAAACAAAAACAGGGCAGAAAACAGCAACCGACACTGGGCACTAAGTTAATAGGTTAGTCTCCAAAAATGATATATAATTGCTGTAAATGTATATAAAAACATCCAAGATTGATAATATAACAGCATATAACAATAAAAAATTATAGATACGTTGGAGACGTATCAAGCATGAATTGGTACAGTCCTTCGTCCACACGTCTGATATGCTCGCGGAACTGTTGTACCGCAATATCGATCTCCACCCAGGATATTTCATCGGCGACGGTCGATTCTAAGTCGCGACGAGTATTTTGCTCTGCTTCGTCGTTGGTGGCACCTGGGGGGCCGAGGAGGTCGAAGAGCCAATCGACTAGCCCGTTGGCGTTGTGGCGGCGGATTCTGGTAGTGCAAACTTCGTCCGGCGCAATTATGGCGCTGACGGCGTCTGCCCATTCCTGGCGGGGAATCGGGATGCTTACCAGCCCTAGAAATGGCCTCTCGAGTGGTTGAGTCAACAGGATGCTAACACAGCTCCGCTCAGATAGTGCGGCGCACCGCACCTGTGACACCCTGGTTCTCGCTCCCCGATTTTTCCTTCGCGGGATTTGACTCCAGTCTTTTTCTTCGGTGATATTGGATTTTCTCTCGCTCTTGGGTATATGAAGATGGTCATTTAGCCTTGCCTTTCCTATTAGACCAGAGATTCTCTCCAACCCAACTTGGCCACCCAAATTATATTCCCAGGGTTTTGCCGCCGAAACCCTACCTTCCGAGTTACCGGAAGGGAAACCCTAAATTCTTCTGTTACAAAGGAACCCCAATTTCCTTTGATCTGTTGTCTCCCAAAATTTTCCCAGTGATCATCCTATCTCTGTAAACCCTGGATGTGCAAAAATATTGCCAAGTCATTTGCAATATTTTTCACTTAAAATTAATTCCTTTTTCTACCTTAAGAAGGAATTAAATCCAGGAAAATATCTATCCATCTCCAAAGTTCATGAAAACTTGTGGAGATATTCTTTGTGATCAGCCATAATTAAATAAGGGAAATTGCATTTTCCTATTTAAAGCCAATATTGCATTTTGGGCACTTTCCAAAGGAGCTACCATTTTGGTAGTCAGGAAAAATCCGAAATAATTTGTGGAGCCTCTCCTATCCATATCTTCACCATTTCCATAAAGAACCCAAGTTCCATAGTTCAAATTTTGAGTACATCATCTAATTCTAGTTTCTGGACCTATTTTGAGATTGTGAAGCAACTATATTTTAGATTGCTCCATAGTTCTTGAAATTAATCCAAGACCTCACATTCCCTATATGATGTGAGCATGCAAAAATTCATATCATTTTATCTAGCCATTTTCTCCCAGAAATTCCATCTAGCTACAGTCCAGATTCTAGCTCTGTGAAGGAAGTACCTTCATAGTGTATCCAAATGAGCTGAAATTTTACCAGACTACTCTCATGCAAATATAACTTCCACCCAAAAAAATTCAGCTCATTTCATTGAGCCATTTGAGCACAGCATCAAAACCTAGTTTCTGGACCAACTTGGCAGTTGTGAAGGAACTATGGTCAAACTGGGTCCAATTTGCTTCAAATTTCTCCAGCAGGTGCTCCTTCTTATCTCATTTCCATGTGACAACTTGCCCAGCTCATTGGCACATCTGTCTGACCACAACATCCAGTCCAAATTTCAATCCAGAACCTGTTTCGGATCAGCTCGACCACTCTAGAGCCATCCTGGTCCATCCAATTATCCATTTCATCTATTTGAGCAGTGATGCGTCCATTTGACAAGGTGGGGCGTGCAGAAGCGTGTGATACGTCTCCAACGTATCTATAATTTATGAAGTATTCATGCCATGTTTATAACAATTCTATATGGTTTTGGTATGATTTGATTAGAACTAACCCGGACTGACGCTGTTTTCAGCAAAACTACCGTGGTGTTGTTTTTTGTGCAGAAATGAAACTTTTCCAAATGAGCTAAAACTTTTTGGAGATTTTTTATTGGACAAATAAAAAATATTGGCATCAAGACCCACTGGAGGGGGCCACCCAGTGCCCACGAGGCACCAGGGCGCGCCACCCCCCAGGCGCGCCCTGGTACCTCGTGGGGCCCACGTGGCTCCGTTTCGTGTGATTCCAACGCTGAAAAATCATATATATTCAGAAACCCCCGAAAGTTAACCTAGATGAGTTTTTACGCCGCCACAAGCCTCTGTACCAGAGAGATCCCATCTACAGCCCTTTTTCGGCACCCTGCCGGAGGGGGGAAGGCATCACCGGAGGCCATATTCATCATCCCGGTGGTCTCCATGACGAGGAGGGAGTAGTTCACCCTCGGGTCTGAGGGTTTGTACCAGTAGCTATGTGTTTGATCTCCCTCTCTCATGTTCTTGAGATGGCACGATCTTGATGTATCGCGAGTTTTGTTGATATAGATGAATCATATGGAGTTTTCCCCTCTCTATCTTCTTGTGATGAATTGAATTTTCCCTTTGAAGTTTTCTTATCGGATTGAGTCTTTAAGGATTTGAGAACACTTGATGTATGTCTTGCATATGGATATCTGTGGTGACAATGGGATATTCACTTGAGTAACTTGATGTATGTTTTGGTGATCAACTTGCGGGTTCCGTAACTTTGGGGATTTATGCATAAGGGTTGGCACACGTTTTCGTCTTGACTTTCCGGTAGAAACTTTGGGGCACTCTTTGAAGTTCTTTGTGTTGGTTTGAATAGATGAATCTGAGATTGTGCGATGCATATCGTATAATCAAACCCGTGGGTACTCGTGGTGACATTGGAGTGCCTAGGTGACATTAGGGTTTTGGTTGATGTGTATCTTAAGGTGTTATTCTAGTACGAACTCTAGGGCTGTTCGTGACAATTAATGGGGATGGCTCATAAGATTGATCGGAAGGATAACTTTGAGGTGGTTTCGTACCCTACAACAATTTCTTCGTTTGTTCTCCGCTATTTGTGACTTTGGAGTGAACTCTTTGTCGCACGTGAGGGATTTACGTATGATTCAACTATGTCAACAATGTTGGGAGATCGCACTAGTGAAAGTATGAACCCTAGGCCTTGTTTCTAAGCATTGCAATACCGTTTTTATGTCCATTTACTTTTCGTTACCTTGCTGTTTTTATATTTTTAGATTACAAAAACCTATATCTACTATCCATACTACACTTTTATCACCATCTCTTCGCCGAACTAGTGCACCTATACAATTTACCATTGTATTGGGTGTGTTGGGGACACAAGAGATTTCTTGTATTTCGTTGCAGGGTTGTTTGAGAGATACCATCTTCAACCTACGCCTCCCACGGATTGATAAACCTTAGGTCATCCACTTGAGGGAAAATTGCTACTGTCCTACAAAACTCTGCGCTTGGAGGCCCAACACGAGTCTACAAGAATAAGTTGTGTAGTAGACATCAAGCTCTTTTCTGGCGCCGTTGCCGGGGAGGTGGGTGCTTGAAGGTATATCTTTAGATCTTGCAATCGAATCTTTTAGTTTCTTGTTTATCACTAGTTTGGTTTTATAAAAAGAAAACTACAAAAAAATGGAATTGAGGTTGCCTCATATTATTCGTCTTTATCATGTCTTTCTTGAAAATAAGAATTTCAATAATTGTGCTCAATTGATAGAAGAAGAATTCAATAAAATGTTTGGCATAAAATCCATGAATGATGAGCATGATTGCAATGTTGCTTGTATGAATTCTTTGAATATCCATAATACTAATGATGATTGCACTAGTCATGATAATGATGTCTCCTATAAGGATGTCAATTTTTGTGGAGTGAATTGGGAGTGCAAATGCATACCAAAAAGGGAAAATAGATTTTGTAAGAGGCATAAGTATTTAGAAACTAAAGGGTTGGAAGAGAGGCTAGATGATTGTGCTGAAAGATTTAATTTTTCTCGCCATCCTTGTGAACTTTGCAATGAACGTGGTCATTTAAATCTACAATGCAAATTGTTTCATGATCGAATCGTGTCCAAAAATTGTGATAACTTGATTACCCTTGCACATCATAATGAACTTAGTCTGCTTTTGGGGTATGAAGAAATGAAATGTATAACTAGGGATATTCCAGAATATAATCTCAAGAGATTTCTCAATTTTGATCTAGAGGAAATTTATATGTATTGTGTGGTAAATTGCATTGAAAATCCTTATATTGCCAATTATTTAAAGACAAGAAAACAAATAGAAGATGAAGAGAATACTAATGAAGGGAAAGAGGTTCCCAATATCCTCCTATTTTTTTCTTATGATGAAACAGGTAACGAGGAGCAGCTTTTTATTCAACCAATCTCTTCAATAAAGTGCACGGAAAAATTGATTAAACCCACACATGAGGTGGTGAAGAAGAAAAAGAAAAGAAGAAAGAATAGAGGTAAAAAGGTATCCCTCCCAAATGATGTAGCTCCTATTATTGTTGTGCCTCATGAGAATGAATCAAAAATAATTGTGGAAGATGATACACTTGATGATGATATTGCTTCTTTGTCTTATGGTACAATGTCCGAAGGAACTATTGAGGGTGATATTGTTATGCATATTACTCATTGTGATGATTATGATTGGGAAGATAATGATACTTCTTATAATCTTGAAAATCTTTATGGTGCCAATTTGGAAAATTATGATGATAATAATTGATTTACTATTGGTGCTATTCATACTATTGATGATAATAGTGATAGTGCCAATGATATGCGAACCAACAAGCTTGGGGATGCTATGTTTGATGAGAATGAAATTTTTGAGAATATATTTGCTGCAATTAATATTTGTCCCAAGCTTGGGGATACTATGCTTAATGAAGATGATCTTTTTAGTCCCCCTACTTTGAATGATCAAATTTGTTATGATGATTTCATGCCTCCTATCTATGATGATTATTGTGATGATACTTATGTTATGAAAAATAGTGATGATTATTATTATAATTGTTATAATTATGAAAATCCTTCTACTAAACATCACTCTTTTAATGTGGAAACAATTTATAGCATTCGAGTTTCATACGATACTCCCACTATTATGAATGAGAAGAAAATTGCTTGTGTGGAGAGTAATAAAAATACTATGCTTGTAGGTTATGAAAAGAATGCTTTATTTGATAGTTATATTGCTGAATTCATTCATGATGCTACTGAAAATTATTATGAGAGAGGAACTTATGATTCATGATGCCCCCGTTATGTATCAATCCTTTACTTCTATGAGTGCATCATTCAAAATTATCATGCCTAGCTAAAAGGCATTAAAGAAAAGCGCTTGTTGGGAGACAACCCAATACTTATACCTAATGTTTTTGTGTGTCAACATGATTAATCTACTGTAGTAATCATGTTGTATATGTTTTATTTCAATAAAGTGCCAAGTAAAACCTTTGGGATAGTGTGGATACTTGTTGATTCAATTCTGTGCAAAAACAGAAACTTTTGCTCCAGTGTTTAATTTCCCAGATTTTACTGGAGCGTCAAAAAATTCTGAAATTTTTACACAGTATTGATATGAAATTTTTTTACGTTTTCCTAATTTTTCAGAATTTTAAGAGTTCCATAAGTATGGTAGTTTCTCAGATCATTACAGACCATTCTGTTTTTGACAGATTCTGTTTTCAATGCATAGTTTGCTTGTTTTAATGTTCCCATAGCTTATATTATGAGATATAAATTGTGGAAATGATAGAATACAGTAGGAATTATATGGTAACAATTGTGAATCTTGTCTTGGACAGTACCTAAGTGATGGTTTATTCTTTATCATACTAACCGTTCTCACGAAGTTCCGTTAAGTTTTGTGTGATTGAAGTTTTCAAGTTTTGGGTGAGATATCGATATGAGGAGAATAAGGAGTGGAAAGATCCTAAGCTTGGGGATGCCCAAGGCACCCCAAGGTAAAATTCAAGGAATACCCAAGTAACTAATCTTGGGGATGCCCCGGAAGGCATCCCCTCTTTCGTCTTCAACACTATCGGTAACCTCACTCGGAGCTATATTTTTATTCGTCACATAATATGAGTTTTGCCTGGAGCGTCATTTTTTTCTGTTGATATTTGCTTGCTGCTATCAATAATCATGTTTTGTATCTTTTAGTTCAATAAAAAGCCAATTATAGCCTTTACTATGCTCAGTTTGCAAGTTCATGTGTTGCTGTCAGAAAACAGAAAGTTTTCTGTTATGTCCAGAATATTCCTGAATAGTCAGAACATGATAAAAATCTGAAATTTTTAAAAAGTAAGCATGAATGAGTTCTCTGTCACGTGGTAATTTTTCAGAATTTTTGGAGTTAGGGAAGTATGGATTATTATTCACCCTTTACAGACTGTTCTGTTTTGGCAGATTGCTGTTATAGTTGCATTGTTTGCATATGTTTGCGTGTTTAATGTTTCTATTTGAGGATAGGAGTATTAAATATGAAGAGGCATTTAGTATGCAATGTTTAATTATAATTTTTGTGATTTTCTACAGTAGAGAATGTTAAGGTTTTGAGTTGATTTATACTAACTTATCTCACGAGTTCTTGTTGAGTTTTGTGTGGATGAAGTTTTTGAAACTTAGGGAAACTATTATATGAGAAGAATTAACGAGACACAAGAGTTCAAGATTGGGGATGCCCAAGGCTCCCCAAGTTAATATTCCAAGAAGTATCAAGCATTCAAGCTTGGGGATGCCCCGGTAGGCATCCCATCACTTTTTCTTCATCAACTATCGGTTAGTCTCGATTGAACCCAAGTTTTTACTTGTTCACATAATGTGTGCTATACTTGGTTGTGTCTTTGTTTTGCTTGCTGTTTGAATAAAATATCAAGATCTGAAATTTTTAAATGAGAGAGGGTCCCCAAATAGCTACCTATTTACTTAACTACTCATTTGATCTTCACTTATATCTTTTTGGAGTGGTTTGTCATTTGCTCTTGTGCTTCACTTATATTCTATGAGTAAATTGTTGAAATGAATTGAATATCATAAATTTGAAATTTATATGCTTCATATGCTTGTCCCATGGGAAGTAATGACATTACATAAAGAAAAATATAAGTGGTAAAATTTATTGGAGGATAACAAGCATAGCATTAGTCAATGATGCAATTCATGAAAAAGTTAATAAGGGAAGAGAAGATTCACATGCAAATATACTATCTTGGACATATTTTTTTGATTGTGAGCCCCCATTAAGTATTTTATGTCAAATTGTTGACGTTGGACAAGGAAGACAACGTAATGAATTATGTTTGTTCATATTCACATAGAAGTTGTATTGTTATAGATCCTCCAACATGTGGTGCTTGCCCAATATCTTTGCTAGCCAAAAATCCGCACCAAGTAGAGATACTACTTGTGCATCCAAAACCCTTAAACCCAGTCTCTTGCCATGAGAGTCCACTATATCTACCTATGGATTGAATAAGATCCCTCAAGTAAGTTGTCGTCGGTGCAAAAAGCAATAAAAATTGCTCCTAAAATATGTATGATCTTTTATTGTAAGGGAAATAAGCATTGTACGAAGTTGTGATGGTAAAGAAATAAAAGCGACGGACTGCATAATAAAGGTTGCTATCACAAGGGGCAATATAACGTGACGTTCCTTTGCATTAAGGGCTTGTGCATCCAAAAATAAAAAGCGCATGACAACCTCTGCTTCCCTCTGCGAAGGGCCTATCTTTTACTTTTATGTATTTACTTTTTATGCAAGAGTCAATAGTGTTCTCCTCTACTTCCTTTTTATTTTTTTTCTTTTGCAAGCATCATGTGGTGGGGAAAGATCTAGGCACGTATATCCAGTTGGATATGAGTGATCATGAGTTATTATTGTTGACATCACCCTTGAGGTGAATAAGTTGGGAGGCGAAATCACAAGCCCCTATCTTTCTATGTGTCTGGCTGAAACTTTTGCTCCATATATATGTCGTGAGTGTTAGCAATCATAGAAGACTAAATGATGATTGAGTATGTGGACTTGTTAAAAAGCTCCTACATGAGACCCTTCCTGAAAATATGATGAATTGCAATTGCATTGTTGACTAGAATAGTTTGTTAGTTTCCAAGAAAGTTTATGCCTTATACTTCATTGTTGTGATGAATTGTTACTTGCTCATTAGAAGTTTTATGATAATAAATATTGCTGTTATAATAATGATCTTGCTTTGAATCATTCAAGTCCAATGTCCATGCTATAAAAGAAAAGATTATATGATGATTATGATAGGTAGCATTCCACATCAAAATTTCTGTTTTTAATTGCTACTTTATCATGATGACTTTTATGAGAGAAAGTTGCTGTTATGATGCTAGGAAAACTGATTGAAATTATCATTGATCAAACTTATGCACTATGCTAGCATTCACACTTCATAAATTATTTCTTTTATCATTTACCAACTCGAGGACGAGTAGGAATTAAGCTTGGGGATGCTGATACGTCTCCAACGTATCTATAATTTATGAAGTATTCATGCCATGTTTATAACAATTCTATATGGTTTTGGTATGATTTGATTAGAACTAACCCGGACTGACGCTGTTTTCAGCAGAACTACCGTGGTGTTGTTTTTTGTGCAGAAATGAAACTTTTCCAAATGAGCTGAAACTTTTTGGAGATTTTTTATTGGACAAATAAAAAATATTGGCATCAAGACCCACTGGAGGGGGGCCACCCAGTGCCCACGAGGCACCAGGGCGCGCCACCCCCCAAGCGCGCCCTGGTACCTCGTGGGGCCCACGTGGCTCCGTTTCGCGTGATTCCAACGCTGAAAAATCATATATATTCAGAAACCCCCGAAAGTTAACCTAGATGAGTTTTTACGCCGCCGCAAGCCTCTGTACCAGAGAGATCCCATCTACATCTCTTTTCCGACACCCTGCCGGAGGGGGGAAGGCATCACCGGAGGCCATCTTCATCATCCCAGTGGTCTCCATGACGAGGAGGGAGTAGTTCACCCTCGGGGCTGAGGGTTTGTATCAGTAGCTATGTGTTTGATCTCTCTCTGTCGTGTTCTTGAGATGGCACGATCTTGATGTATTGTGAGCTTTGTTGATATAGATGAATCATATGGAGTTTTCCCCTCTCTATCTTCTTGTGATGAATTGAGTTTTCCCTTTGAAGTTTTCTTATCGGATTGAGTCTTTAAGGATTTGAGAACACTTGATGTATGTCTTGCATATGGATATCTGTGGTGACAATGGGATATTCACTTGAGTAACTTGATGTATGTTTTGGTGATCAACTTGCGGGTTCCGTGACCTTGGGGATTTATGTAAGGGTTGGCACACATTTTCGTCTTGACTTTCCGGTAGAAACTTTGGGGCACTCTTTGAAGTTCTTTGTGTTGGTTTGAATAGATGAATCTGAGATTGTGTGATGCATATCGTATAATCAAACCCGTGGGTACTCGTGGTGACATTGGAGTGCCTAGGTGACATTAGGGTTTTGGTTGATGTGTATCTTAAGGTGTTATTCTAGTATGAACTCTAGGGCTGTTCGTGACAATTAATGGGGATGGCTCATAAGATTGATCGGGAAGGATAACTTTGAGGTGGTTTCGTACCCTACAACAATTTCTTCGTTTGTTCTCCGCTATTTGTAACTTTGGAGTGAACTTTTTGTCGCACGTGAGGGATTTACGTATGATTCAACTATGTCAACAATGTTGGGAGATCGCACTAGTGAAAGTATGAACCCTAGGCCTTGTTTCTAAGCATTGCAATACCATTTTTATGTCCATTTACTTTTCGTTACCTTGCTATTTTTATATTTTTAGATTACAAAAACCTATATCTACTATCCATACTACACTTTTATCACCATCTCTTCGCCGAACTAGTGCACCTATACAATTTACCATTGTATTGGGTGTGTTGGGGACACAGGAGATTTCTTGTATTTGGTTGCAGGGTTGTTTGAGAGATACCATCTTCAACCTACACCTCCCACGGATTGATAAACCTTAGGTCATCCACTTGAGGGAAAATTGCTACTGTCCTACAAAACTCTGCGCTTGGAGGCCCAACACGAGTCTACAAGAATAAGTTGTGTAGTAGACATCAGCGTGCCAGAGCGTGCAGCACGCATGGTGACCACGCGGACGGCGTGTAGAGGCACGCGCTCTGTGCACGGGGCCTCTTGGGAGGTCAACTCCAGCCAGCCCTGGCTCGTCCGGGCATGTCCAACGGCTCCCCTGCGTCCACGCACCCCTCGCCAGTCTCTTCCCCCTCCGTCCTCTTCCTCGCCGCGCTGGGACAAGTTCTGCCGCCGCACTGTGAGCCCGTGACCACCGTCGTCTTCCCCTCCGCTGTCCTCTTCCTCCCCGAGCCTTCTCGAGCGCGCCAGCGCAGCTCCACAGCTTCCCCGTGATGCTCCCGACGCCGAGCTAGCCACCACTGCCCTAAGTCCGAGCGCTGTAGCTCCGACCAGTGCATCACCGCGGCCATGCTTATCGTCTCCCGTCGCCGGCTATAAGTAGCCGCCCGAGCCCCTCGAGCACATGCACCTCACTCCCCTCTCCCACCGGATCATCCTCGCACCCGCGGCCAGCCAAAATCCTTGCCGGAGCGCCCCAATTTAGCCACAGCCAACGCCCATGGCCATGGTCGCAGCCCCGCCACCAGCCACCCTCGCCACTCGTGCGACCTACCGCTAGACGCGGTGCTCTCCGGCGGTCCCAATCATGCTGCCGCCCGGCCGAATCCCTCGCCGGAGCCTCGCCATTGGCTGAGGCCGCCACCCTCTGCTATCGCTCGCCGCTGCTCTCACAGCTCGCCCCGGCAGCCGCAGGTTCCACCCTTGGATGCGGCGCATGCCGGCGACCGTAGTCGTGCCCTCGCCCGCCCGCGGGAACCACTGGAGCACCGGCGGCCACCGGAGCAGAGGCGCCCTACCACGGCATCGAGCAGAGAGAGAGGAGGAAGAAGAAGAAAGAGGGAGGAGAGAGAAGATGCCGGTGGGGCCCTCATGTAAGTGAGCCAGCCGCCGGGCCCGCGAGCTTAAGTGGAGACGTATTTCCCCATAATCCGTTTTCCGCTTGGGAAAACGTACTCCAGTACGGCCTCGATCAGAAATGCGTTTCCCTGTCTGGAAGACGTATTCACAGAAATATGTTTTCTGATCTCAGCCGCCGGCCGAAACCGTTACATTGCGGACATTCACCCGTTAAGAGCAGAAATAGACAGATTTTATTTGTTTTTCTGCCTAACGAACGAACGGCCACAACTTCTCCACTGTAACTTCGATTCAGGTGATTCCAAAGCCCACATTCTCTGTTCGCTGAGCCCGTTCCGATGGTATCACTTTCATAATGTTTACATATTCTCAAAATGACCATTTTACCCCTACCCTATATCCAGCCTTTTCCGGCGAGAATCTTTTCCGGCAACTCCGCCCGCGAGTTGATCGCACTTCTTCCCGGTGCACTCTTCGACCCCCCAGGCAAGCCGACCATCTAATATATGCCCTAAAGCACTGCTATGTGTTATTCTTGTGTGTTTAAATTAATATGTTTATGATCATACGCATAGGGGTAAGCGGTATATGATCCTAATGAACCCTAGCTTACTTCTCTCCGGTGACGGCACCACGCCTGTGTTCTGAGCTGCTTTCGGCCGTCCGGGGTGGATGCCAACTTTATATTTCTCTTTTCAACAACTGGCCCGTGTTCCGAGCTGCTTTTCGGCCGTCTCGTACAGTTGTTGAATTTCTTTTTGTAGCAGTGACCCCATGCTCTGAGCTGCTTTCCAGCCGTCTTAGGGAACTGCTACTTTCTTTTTATCAACACCGTCTCATGCTCTGAGCTACTTTTCAGCCGTCTTGAGCCGGGGTTGAGTTATTCCAGTAACGTCCTAGATCTGAGTTGTAAAGACCGTTCTGGTGGCTACTGGTTTATTTGCCGGTTTCATACAAGGGTTCACATGGTCGTAACTTACAGCTAGAACTTGTAAAGTGATAAACTTGCCATTTAAACATTGTTTCACTAATGACTCATTGTGATATTGCATGGAGATAGGTTGTTATATTTCCATAGTTGTTACATCATGCATTGTTACTGATATTGCAATGTTAACAAATGTGACTTGATAATGACAACCTCCTCCGTCGGCTGGATCGAGTCATAGTGCCACTGAACCGAACTTTCCAAGTGCAACCACATTTACCGGTATGGGACGGCCTTGACTTGGTCTGTTGTCTTGCCTCTTATCGGTACCACCAAAGAGGGAAGGTTATGCGTGCGTGCTACCCTGGCCCGGTAGGCGGCGATAACCTTATGAGCCCAAGTTGTTTAGCCGGTGTCCCCGTTTGGGACAGTTTAGTTTGACCACAATGGTGGCAGGTGTTAGGAGTGACACAGGGGCCACCCAGGACTTGACCCAGAAGGGGTATGATTGTCGGTGGGGCTGTAAGAGTGCCGGGCAATAGACAAGTTTTGTTGGAGCAGCACCGGTCCACCCGAATGGGAGCAGGTACTGATGTACGAGGCCGGGAGCTCCATGGTGTGGGTAAAGTGCGCAACCTCTACAGAGTGTAAATCTATTCGAATAGCCGCGTCCTCGGTCATGGGACACAGTTCGTACTAGGTCACACTATTTGGTCTGTGTCGAGTCTGGAGGAATAAACCATATAAAGTTATTGCTAATATTGAACCAGAGAAAGGTAAGAGTTGTCAGACCTGCGGTGCAGGTGCCCGGACATCGAATGATGTCCAAAGTTTGGAATGTAGCCAAGGGATGGCTATGAGAGAGAGGGTCGAACGACCGTAAGAACTTGGATCCGGAGGGATCATGTGAATGAACTTGATCAATTGCACTTACTGTTATGCTTTACCTTGTTGTCTTCATTTTAGTAGTTATATTGCTGGATAATCCTGTTATGACCTGATAATTAATATTGCTAAATAGATATGCTATGCCTTAATAGATAATGTTGCTCTAATAACAAATGCATGCTTGAATGCCATGGATTGCTATGCTTGGTGTATATTTTATTTGGTTTGCTTGCGAGTACATTCAAAAATACTCATCGGCCTTCAACATGGCCAGGTTCAGCTAAGGATCCGTCGAGGAGCAGGAGCGTTCGCGAGCTAGAAGAGTAACCCAGTCAGATCCCTGTGGATTGGAGCCTCTCCAAGTCCGTGCTGCCTTAGTTAGTGTTTTTCGCTGCCCCATATTTGTAACCATGATGTATTTATTCCAGCCACAATGGCTAATAAATATATTCTTATTACAGTTGTGCCTATGTTCATGATACTTGTTGTAAAGGCACGCGCCAGTGTGATTTCCTGGGCTGGCATGTGCGGCGACCGTCTGGCTACAGTGGTACTCAGGCGGGGCGCCACAACGGATGGTATCAGAGCAGCCAGGCTAACTATAGGTTACCCTAGCCAGACTTCATTTCCTCTTGCTCAGTAGAAATCCCAGATGGATTTCAGCCATCTTTGCCAAACTGGCACGGCTACTATTGATCATAAGGCAATCCCGTAGGTTTTTCCCCGCATTAGACCCCAACTCTTGTGGCCTTTGCCTCCGGTGGGAAATGTCCGCACCAGGAAATGACCCGTGAGCCCTTAACCCCTAGGTAAACCAGATATCCCTACCTTGCTTGTTAACCATGGCATTTCTCTCCTTAAATCTAGTTTCCTTTGGGAAACGCCTATAAATTCCATCTTTCCCCGACAACCCTAGGATCATTGACTAAGCCACTTTGGCTATGGTCGTGCGTTGAGTTTGGTGTTCCCTAAGGAAGTAGTAGGAGCTTGACACCAATTGCTACCAGGAGCATTGTGTGGTTTTGCTGCTAAGTCCTTAGAGGTGCATTGAGTGTGCTAGGCTAGTTATACTAGTGAATCTTTGGCCACGTGTATAAAGTCCGCAAAATTTGAGCTTTATTTGCTTTTTCGCAGTTCTTGCTTCTTTTCTCGATTCCGTTCTCTTGCTCCGACTGGATCCATCCGCAAGAGCAGCTAAGAAGACCAGATTACAACTTGGATAATACCCAATAGTCCAAATTCAGCCAGTTCAAGTCAACCACATGATATTCAGAACAACAACACCAGATCTGTAAAGAATAAAGAATGGGTCAGAAGCAGACTATGCGTGCAACAGACAAGGCCATAATATGCCTAAGGGAGTTTGTCTCAGAATAGATCACATTAAGGAATAATCAGATGAGCTATCAGGAATGGACACTAGCAGGGACAAATGGTTCCGTCGTCGACACAAGGATTATTTCAGCCAGTGGGGAGAACCTTGAGCCTTTTCTCAATGGACTCAAGAATCATTTATTCCCCACAAGACATATTTCAAGAATGTGAACGTGCCGAGAGCAGCAACAAAACTCTGGTATGTTAGGATATTTTGGAGTTCATCAGTGCATACACAAAACTTCCGGGCACTGTGAACAAGGTTTACGAAACATATGGATAAGTCCACGGCTATCCAGAATCAGTGAGAATTTTGAATACCTGGAAGTACAACTAAACCGAATGGAATTATCCACCAACTACTTACTACAGGCAACATCTGGTATCCCGGACTAATTATCAACATGAAGTTTGCATCAGTAATGCTACCCGTACAGCAACAAGGATCAGACCAACAGAAGGACACGCGGTGTGCATGACCAATGGAATATCCCCACTTGAGGTATGGCTTATACCAAGTTTTGGCTCCGCTATGGGTAAATTCCGGATACTTCGGAAGAAAGCCAGAATCGGCCATAGGCCCGACCGCATATCACAGCAAAAGGCTTCTGGTATAAGAAACCCAGCCTTCCTCTGCAAGCTATCAAGAAGAGCTTACGACGCAAGAGTCTCAATCTTCCTCGCTACGCCACTAGGAGGAAAATCTTCTGGGATACGGTACTCCAATCTTCCTCAGCCCGCTACCGTGGAAAGCTTCTGGCATAAGGCACTCGATCTTCCTCAATAAGCAACATGAGGAAAAGCTTCTGGGGTACGATACCCAGCCTTTTTTGACACACTACCCTGACAAAAGCTTCGAGCATAAGGTATTCAACCTTCTTCAACACGCCATTGTGCCCACAACAATCTTGTCAGAAGCATGAACTAGTCCAGCCACACGTGCACCTCAGAACTCAGTGGTTATGAAAGGATTTATCCTACCCCTGCATATGTTGTGAGCATGCAGTCCAGTGGATCAGTTCATGCGAGCCACTCGTACACGGGAATGACTGTGTTTAGAGAAACATCGGCCCCATAGTTCAAAGAAGGATATGAGCACAGCAACCCCTACGGGATATGCAAGAGTAAGTTATGAATACAAGCCCGATAAGCTGGGATATGACCAAGGAGCCATGTTGGTAGGTCATGACAGGTCCCCAAAAGGAACCCCCAAGAATAAAGAAGTTTTGGATAAACAACATCCGTGACGGTCAACAAGATACAGCTTCACGGACAGAGTGATATTGCCAATCCTTATCAGACTCTTGCATATGTGGCCACAACAATGCGATCAGCATGTCATACTCATCATGAATATGGGCCATCAACCCAGATAAGAGGCTATGCTCCGAAAGATAAACCGGATGCTAGCCATACTATGTTCAGCTCAGTGGTCATAACAAGGACTACAGAGGCTATATATGGCAGAGCCACCTCAGTAATTGACAAAGTTTGACAGTCTGAATTCACTTGGAAATACGACATCCAGATAGAATAGCTACAAGCACATACACGTCGGCATCGACGGTTCGTAGATGCCACGGTGTCATTGGAATAGGAGATTACTGTCTATGACTACTTTGTGATCATGCTTGACATTTCAGTTGGGGATACGGCGGTAATAGTTCGGTCATGTTGTTCCTTGGATTGTGGATCACCTAAGGACAAAAGGTACACTTGACAGGAAAGAAAAGGATTCAAGATAGCTGTGTGAAAAGACAACACCTGAGCCATCATACGAGGCAGTTAAAAGGCCAGTAAACCGACGAAGACAAAAGACAGCTGATGGATCCAAGTCACACACAGGTATGTCCCCCTTAGCCGGGAGGTAAGCCCAGAAATCTCAAGGACGAGATTTTCTTAAGGGGGGTAGGTTTGTGACATCCTGGTTCTCGCTCCCCGATTTTTCCTTCGCGGGATTTGACTCCCGTCTTTTTCTTCGGTGATATTGGATTTTCTCTCGCTCTTGGGTATATGAAGATGGTCATTTAGCTTTGCCTTTCCTATCAGACCAGAGATTCTCTCCAACCCAACTTGGCCATCCAAATTATATTCCCAGGGTTTTGCCGCCGAAACCCTACCTTCCGAGTTACCGGAAGGGAAACCCTAAATTCTACCGTTACAAAGGAACCCCAATTTTCTTTGATTTGTTGTCTCCCAAACTTTTTCCAGTGATCATCCTATCTCTGTAAACCCTGGATGTCCAAAAATATTGCCAAGTCATTTGCAATATTTTTCATTTAAAATTAATTCCTTTTTCTGCCTTAAGAAGGAATTAAATCCAGGAAAATATCTCTCCATCTCCAAAGTTCATGAAAACTTGTGGAGATATTCTTTGTGATCATATTGAGCTCCCATAAAAATATTGGCCATAATTAAATAAGGGAAATTGCATTTTCCTATTTAAAGTCAATATTGCATTTTGGGCACTTTCCAAAGGAGCTACCATTTTGGTAGCCAGGAAAAATCCCAAATAATTTGTGGAGCCTCTCCTATCCATATCTTCATCATTTCCAGCAAGAACCCAAGTTCCATAGTTCAAATTTTGAGTACATCATACAATTCTAGTTTCTGCACCTATTTTGAGATTGTGAAGCAACTATATTTTAGATTGCTAGTTCTTGAAATAAATCTAGGACCTCACATTCCCTATATGATGTGAGCATGCAAAACTTCATATCATTTTATCTAGCCATTTTCTCCCAGAAATTCCATCTAGCTACAGTCCAGATTCTAGCTCTGTGAAGGAAGTACCTTCATAGTGTATCCAAATGAGCTGAAATTTTACCAGACTACTCTCATGCAAATATAACTTCCACCCACAAAAATTCAGCTCATTTAATTAAGCCATTTGAGCACAGCATCAAAACCTAGTTTCTGGACCAACTTGGCAGTTGTGAAGGAACTATGGTCAAACTGGGTCCAATTTGCTTTAAATTTCTCCAGCAGGTGCTCCTTCTTATCTCATTTCCCTGTGACAACTTGCCCAGCTCATTGGCACATCTGTCTGACCACAACATCCTATCCAAATTTCAATCCAGAACCTGTTTTGGATCAGCTCGACCACTCTAGAGCCATCTTGGTCCATCCAATGATCCATCTCATCTATTTGAGTAGTGAGGCGTCCATTTGACAAGGTGGGACGTGTAGGAGCGTGCCAGAGCGTGCAGCATGCGTGGGGACCACGCAGACGTGTTGGGGAACGTTGCATGGGAAACAAAAATTTTCCTACGCACACACAAGATCTATCCATGGTGATGAGCATCTACGAGAGGGAGAGTGAATCTACATACCCTTGTAGATCGCTAAGCGGAAGCGTTAAGAAACGCGGTTGATGTAGTCGAACGTCTCTGCGATCCAAATCGCAAGTCGTCCCTCGATCCGATTACGAACTAGTGCCGAACAGACGGCACCTCCGCGTTCAACACACGTACGGCTTGATGACGCCTTCACCTCCTCGATCCAGCGAGCGATGGTGAAGTAGTAGATGAGTTCCGGCAGCACGACGGCGTGGTGATGGTGGTGAGGAACAATCTCTGCAGGGCTTCGCCAAGCACTACGGAGATTATGACGGGAGAACTAGAGGGTTAGGGTTGCCGCACACGGCTTGGGGAAATCTTGATGTGTCCCGTGTGCTAGCCCTGCCCCTCTATTTATATGTTGAGCCTTGGGGTCTAAACTTGGAGTAAAAGCCTCCTCCAGGTCGGTTTTGCCCGCACAAGGTCGGTTTGGCCCGCAGGGAAAGAGTCCAACTCGGATCCCTGCAGTACCGCGCACAAGCGGTAGTACCGCTTACGATAAGCGGTAGTACCGCCTATAGCGGTAGTACCGCTTACTATAAGCGGTAGTACCGCCTGTAGCGGTAGTACCGCTTACGATAAGCGGTAGTACCACCCCAGACGCCAGCAAAACTTCCTTTTGCACCTTGCCTAAGCCTCGTGGGCTTTACCCCTTGGCCCAAATAAAGTGTTCTCGTATCCGAACATTTCGGGAAACATCCGGAACCCCTTCCGGTGAAATCCGGAACCCTTCCGGAGACCAAACACTATTATCCCATATATCAATCTTTACCTCCGGACTCTTCCGGAGATCCTCGTCATGTCCGGGATCTTATCCGGGACTCCGAACAACCTCCGGTCACCAACAAAATAACTCAACTATACTAATCGTCACCAAACGTTAAGTGTGTAGACCCTGCGGGTTCGAGAACTATGTAGACATGACCGAGACACCTCTACGATCAATAACCAATAGCGGGACCTGGATGCCCATATTGGCTCCTACATATTCTACGAAGATCTTTATCGGTCGAACCTCTATGTCAAGGATTCAGTTAATCCCGTATGCTGTTCCCTTTGTTCTTCGGTATGTTACTTGCCCGAGATTCGATCGTCGGTATCTCTATACCTAGTTCAATCTCGTTACCGGCAAGTCTCTTTACTCGTTCCGTAATACAAGATCTCGTGGCTAACACTTTAGTCACATTGCTTGCAAGGCTCATTGTGATGTTGTATTACCGAGTGGGCCCTGAGATACCTCTCCGTCACACGGAGTAACAAATCCCAGTCTTGATCCATGCCAACTCAACAGACACCCTCGGAGATACCTGTAGAGCACCTTTATAGTCACCCAGTTACGTTGCGACGTTTGATACACACAAGGTATTCCTCCGGTGTCAGTGAGTTGCATGATCTCATGGTCAAAGGAACAGATACTTGACATGCAGAAAACAATAGCAATAAACTGACACGATCATATGCTACGTTTATAGTTTGGGTCTTGTCCATCACATCATTCTCCTAATGATGTGATCCCATTATCAAATGACATCTCATGTCCATGGCTAGGAAACCTTCACCATCTTTTGATCAACGAGCTAGTTAACTAGAGGCATACTAGGGACATAGTGTTGTCTATATACCCACACATGTATTTGAGTTTCCAATCAATACAATTATAGCATGGATAATAAACGATTATCACGAACAAGGAAATATGATAATAACTAAATTATTATTGCCTCTAGGGCATATTTCCAACAGTCTCCCACTTGCACTAGAGTCAATAATCTAGTTCACATCACCATGTGATTTACATTGTTATGAATATAACACCCAATGAGTTCTGGGGTTCGATCATGCTTTGCATGTGAGAGAGGTCTTTAGTCAACGGGTCTGCAACATTCAGATCCGTGTGTACTTTACAAATCTCTATGTCATACTGTAGACACTATACGTCGAGGAGCGGGAGCGTTCGCAAGCTAGAAGAATAACCCAGTTAGATCCCTATGGATTGGAGCCTCTCCAAGTCCGTGCTGCCTTAGTTAGTGTTTTTCTGCTGCCCCATCTTTGTAACCATGATGTATTTATTCTAGCCACAATGGCTAATAAAATATTCTTATTACAGTTGTGTCTATGTTCATGATACTTGTTGTAAAGGCACGCGCCAGTGTGATTTCCTGGGCTGGCATGTGCGGCGACCATCTGGCTACAATGGTACTCAGGCGGGGTGCCACAGCACCTGATGCGCGGTGGCGTTCTCCCGCTCTTGCGCGGCAGCGCTTTACCACTCTTGCTCCGCCCCGCTCCATGGGCGGCGACGAACACATGTGTAGACATTGGCCCGCTCAAGCACTGGGGCGCGATGATACCGCTCATGCTCGGCGGCGCGCTGCCTCTCTTGCTCAGCGGCGCGCTGCCTCTCTTGCTCGACGACGCACGGTCATTCTGGCTCTCCGGCCTGCTTCGGCTCATTTTCCTCGTCGATGAGGTTGATGACAGCGGCGGCGCTTCGCCGGATTGGCATGCTTGGAATGGTATACTATGGTATGGCCGGTGTGTTGCCGCTTAGCCTTCTATGCCCACTGACACTGGCAGCGGGAACCCAATTGGGGGGAGTGGCGGGAAACCGATTGGGGGAGTGGCAGGAAACGGTAGCGTGTTTGGATATATAACATCATTAATATGGAAAACTTGGGAAAGAAAGAAGTGCGAGCTAGCATGATGCATGCGCACAGTGCTTACCCACGGGTGCCAGACGGTTTAACATAACTGCTTTAAATTATTCAGGGTTCGTTTGGCATTTTTTATACATTATAATAGAGTTTTCTAGGCATTTAATGTGCAAAATTCAAATTTGAACTACAAATACATGCTCCAGTGCACCAAAATGGGTTGAAAAATCATACATGTGTCCTTGGGTGCATGTTTAGGTCCCATGCAAGGAATGGGGATGAATTACAAACATCTCAGCGTCCTGGCTCGTCCTCAAACATTGAGAATCTTGGTTTTTAAATCCCCATAAATCCAAAACTCACCTGAAATTCATGAAACTTGGCATCGTGTCATGACACGGCACATATATGCCGTGGTAAAAAAATGACCAATCTGGGGCAAGTTTTGGTACAAGCCTCTTATAAACCGGAGCTTCTAGCAAGAAGCCTCGTGGTTCCGATAGGGAACGTGTCACCCTTGTGGGCGAAATGACAATCGCTGCCTCTTCTCACCTTGTATTTGTCATCTATGGGCAACGTAGACCAACAGGAGATTCGCGCTGAAATATGGAATTATTCAGGGTTCGTTTGGCCTTTTTATACATTAATTGAGTTTTCTAGGCATTTAATATCCATAATTCAAATTTGAATTACAAGCACATGCTCTAGTGCACCAAAATGGCTTCAAATACCATACATGTGTCCTTGGGTGCATGTTTAGGTCCCATGCAAGAAATGGGAATGAATTACAAATATCTCGGCGTCCTGGCACAGCTTCAAACATTGAGAATCTCGGTTTTTAAATCCCCGTAAATCCAAAACTCACCCGAAATTCATGAAACTTGGCATAGTGCCATTATATGGCACATATATGCCGTGGTAAAAAAATTGTCCAATTTGAGACAAGGTGCACACATTAATAGCCAACGTAGGCATTTTGGAACAAATAGATGACACGTTTATATCGCAAACGATTGTATTGTTTGAACCGTGGGCGTTCCACTAACCATTTACGTGCGGCCACGCGTCCCTCTTTTTATTGGAGAGTACTACCTCGGTCCTGGTTTATTGGTCCTCTTTGTATTTTGTGCAAAAATTTGACCATACTAGGTGGCGTGCGTGCAGCTGTTTGATTAGACGGGACGAGTGCGAGAAGTCCGCCGTGCGGCTCGACGGGACGCGTGCAAGCAGTCCACCGCGTAGGCTCGACGGGACCCGTGCGAGCAGTCTGCCGCGCAGGCTCACCGGGAAGCAAGCTCTTTGACCTCCACCTGCCACCTCTATCCCAACTTCTCCATTAATGGTGGCCGAGTAGGCTCACCGGGAAGCGAGCTCTTTGACCTCCACCCGCCGCCTCGCTCCCAACTTCTCCATTAATGGCGGCTGAGCTGCTGTTTAACATGTGGTCAATGCTCCTGGATTGAGGGTGTTAGCTTGTGATCCCATGGCCCCGCTCAACGCTAGCTAGCATTGTTTTGTTTGTGCCTCGCTGAGAATGTGACTTTTAGCCTGTTTTCGACTCATATACATGTACCTATGAGGTTACGAACGAAATAATATGATGACAAATTAACAATGGCAATGGATAATAATTCTCTTACATATCTCGGATAATTTAAAATGCCACATGCGGCAACGCCCGAAAGAAACATGGGGAAGAGAAGAAGGAAGTCGTTGCTCTCTACTTCTCGATGGATCGCTGGGCGAGGAGTTCTTCCAGCTCCTTCTTCACATCATCATGACTTTGCTTGATAGCAGACACAGATTCCTCCACCTGCAGCTCGCGCTCAATGCGGAGCTTCTTCAAGTCATCCCTAAGTTCATGGACAACGGCTATCAGCGTCATCCACGAGACATTGCTCTTCTCATACAGCTTCTTCCAGCCGGTGGCCTCCTCCTTCTGCTTGTCGAGCTCCGTGTGGAGCTTCGCATTGTCACCCATGAGTTGCGCGACGAGTCCGGTCGCCTTATCAACCGAGGCATCACTAATCTCGAGCAGCTTCTCCAAGCCGGCGACCAGCTCTTGCTGATTAATTAGGCCAGCGAGAATGTCGTCGTCGCTGGCTAAGGACTTCAGCCCCGCCAGCTCGTCGAGTTCGCCGACACAGCGAGTGCGCTTGTGAGAGGCCTTGCCTGCCCGTGAGAGCTCGTTCGAGGGCTCTGCGGCGCGGCAAGACATCTCTGCTACGGCTGCCGCGTTGCGGCGGGACCTCTCTAGTGCTTCAGCGGCCTTGGTCTTTGCTCCCTGGTTATATGTCGACCCAGAACTCCTCCTACCGGCCATGGCAGACACAAGGAACAACTTAAGAGGAAAGACCTGTTTTTTTGGTGATGAGGAGAGGAATGTGCAGTAATTTTTGAGTGGGTAGTTTTTATAGCCCAGTGCTAAGTGGGAACACGTTTAGGTTTGATCGATGTGAACAGATTTGCAATTACTTATTGCGTGCTAATTTGGAATGTGACATGGGCCCGCATTCTCGGATGTGTATGTGTCTGTCCAGTATCACAAATAGTCCAAATATCGTTAGCGTGTCCGATGGATGGGCCGTCTCGCCTCCCACGCGTGCCAGATGGTTGACCAGAACTGCTATACGCAGGTGGTTGCTCGCCGTTGAAGCGACCGCGGCGCGCTCAACTCGCGTCCCTTCACGCGCTCTGGTCAGCGTTGAGGCAGTCGTGGCGCGCTCTGCTCGCGTCCCTCTGCGCACACTCTTTCAGCGGTTGGGGCCGGCGCACGATCATGTTTTGGGCACCATATGCATGCGGTTACGTCTGCGCGCGTCACCACGATGCAGTTAATATGTGCGGCACGATGCAGTTACGCACTGCAACAACTGCCATCCGCGCACGATGATACTCCAGGCCGTTCGGCCTCCCCATTTATTCCCACTGCCATTATAACCTTAGTCTCTTCAACCTTTCGATCGCGCCCCATAACACAACAAGCACACCCACGATGACACATAGAGAGAGGATATCCAGCGGCGCTCCAATGGAGTTCGGCATGCATCGTGTGGACACCCACGTGGGGAAGGAACTCACGGTGGTGTACACCATCGACCCGACCGTGGTGGAGGACTCCATCAACACCATGGAGCAGTTGCTTGCTAAGGACGACAAGTACAAAGTGGTCGGCTTCGACCTCTAGTACACCGCCGGTCGTCCCGGGGTTGATCAGGCGGTTGCCATCGCCTAGTTGTGCATGGACCATCACGTCCTCGTCTACCACTATTGTCTGGCCACCAGGCCTTGCGAGCGTTTAGCTAGGTTTGTCAAGAGCCCCAACTACAAGTTCGCTACGGTGGACACCTTCGACGATGTAAAAGCGCTCCAGATTTCGGGCTTGGCCTGCCCGAAGCTTGTCGACATCCGTGGCCACTACAGGGTCTAGGGCAGCATGAAGAAGGACTCCCTGGTTGAACTCGCCGTGGCCATCATCGACCCCTTCTATGAAAACATGAAGGAAGGTTCCAAGAGAAATCCTGGATCCTGGCACGGTGCCTGGGTGCGGAGACTGGATGAACCTCACCTCAAGTTTGTAGCCAAGAATGTGTACACATGCTACGAGATGCACAGGCGGATCGTCGACATGAGGGAGTTCCTCCTTCATGTAGACGACGAGGAATCGAGCCACCAGCAGAGCAGCAGCGGCGAGCGTCACAAGAAGAAGTAGATGATGATTAGATATGATCGTTTATCCTAGTTTATTGTGCATGTAATTGTTTACTTTGGTGTGTGCAAATGTTATGTGTGTAGTCAGTTATGTAATTGGATGTTTAATTTGGTTATGCAATCATGTCCTTATAAGTATATATGTTGTTGTTCTTTAGACAGAGAGCGTAGATGTTGTGTAGACTGAGCAAATCACATCGCACACGGATTAAACTATGGAACCCGTCGGTGATGATTTCATCAATCACTGACAATTGTTTACCAACAAGCATTTGCCCACAACACACACGGGTTATTAGCAGGAATCGTCTCTGTTGTTATCGGTCTTCCCACACATTTTTGATTACTGACCTGTTTGCCTCGTATCACACACATCTTGTTAAGTTGAACCATTTCTGTTGTGTTGGGTAATCGCAAACAGTTCATCCAAGTGAACCGCATGTCGTATATCGCACACACCTTGATCTGCCTGACTGTTTCTGTTGTGTTGGGTGATCACAAACAGTTCATCCAAGTGAACTGTATGCCGTGTATCACACACACCTCGAACTGGCTGACCGTGTTTGTTATTCTGGCTTATCGCAAACAGTTCGTATGGATCAACTATATGCCACGTATCGCACACGCGTCTCTAATCTGAATCGTGCTTGATGTCTCCGGCATCACAAACAGTTCGTCTTATTGGTGATGGTTTTATTACAACACTATTTGTGATTCATGCATAGCACATAGTTTGGTCGCGGGGCCTTTGATTCATGTGTCGCGTTATTGGTCGCCTGTAGTAGTGTCACTTTGGTACCTCCCTGCCAGGCTTATGGCAAGGCACACATCAGGTCTGGTACACAGCATGGCATACATTATAGAGCCTATGGCCGAGGCATAGGGGACGACTTTCATCCTTTCTCTTTCTTCTGCCGTGGTCGGGCTTTGACTCTTACTCAACTTCACGCCTTGCAACACAGGCAAGAACCCCTTCTTTGACTGGTCTATTTTGAACTTCTTCAAAATCTTGTCAAGGTATGTGCTTTGTGAAAGTCCTATTAGGCGTCTTGATCTATCTCTATAGATCTTGATGCCCAATATGTAAGCAGCTTCACCCAGGTCTTTTATTGAAAAACTCTTGTTCAACTAACCTTTTATGCTTTCTAGAAATTCTATATCATTTCCAATCAATAATATGTCATCCACATATAATATTAGAAATGCTATAGAGCTCCCACTCACTTTCTTGTAAATACAAGCTTCTTGATAAGTTTGTATAAAACCAAAAGCTTTGATCACCTCATCAAAGCGTATATTCCAACTCCTAGATGCATGCACCAGTCCATAGATGGATCGCTGGAGCTTGCACACCTTATTAGCATCCTTAGGATCAATAAAACCTACCAGTTGCATCATATACAACTCTTCCTTAAGGAAACCATTAAGGAACGCGGTTTTCACATCCATCTGCCAGATTTCATAATCATAAAACGTAGTGCTAACATAATCCTAACAGACTTCAGCATCGCTACGGGTGAGAAGGTCTCATCGTAGTCAACTCCTTGAACTTGTCGAAAACCCTTTGCGACAAGTCGAGCTTTATAGATGGTGACATTACCATCAGCATCTGTCTTCTTCTTAAAGATCCATTTGTTCTCAATGGCCTGTCGGTATCGGGTAAGTCTACCAAAGTCCATACTTGGTTCACATACATGGATCCTATCTCGGATTTCATGGCCTCAAGCCATTTGTTGGAATCCGGGCTCATCATTGCTTCTTCATAGTTCGTAGGTTCGCCGTTGTCCAACAACATGACTTCGAGGACAGGATTACCATACCACTCTGGTGTGGAACGTGTCCTGGTCAACCTACGAAGCTCAGTAGTAACTTCCGATGTTTCATGATTACAATCATTAGCTTCCTCTCCAGTTGGTGTAGGCATCACAGGAACTGCCTTCTGTGATGTGCTACTTTCCAGTTCAAGAGAAGGTACGATTACCTCATCAAGTTCTACTTTCCTCCCACTCACTTCTTTCGAGAGAAACTCCTTCTCTAGAAAGGACCCATTCTTGGCAACAAAGATCTTGCCCTCGGATCTGTGATAGAAGGTATACCCAATGGTCTCTTTAGGGTATCCTATGAAGACGCACTTTTCCGCTTTGAGTTCGAGCTTATCAGGCTGAAGCCTCTTGACATAAGCGTCGCATCCCCAAACTTTAAGAAATGACAGCTTAGGTTTCTTGCCAAACCATAATTCATACGGTGTCGCCTCAACGGATTTAGACGGTGCCCTATTTAAAGTGAATGCGGCTGTCTCTAATGCATAACCCCAAAACGATAGTGGTAAATTGGTAAGAGACATCATAGAACACACCTTATCCAATAAAGTATGATTACGACGTTCAGACACACCATTACGCTATGGTGTTCTAGGTGGCGTTAGTTGTGAAACAATTCCACATTGTCTTAAATGTGCGCCAAACTGGTAACTCAAATATTCTCCTCCACGATCAGATCGCAGAAATTTTATTTTCTTGTTATGATGATTCTCTACTTCACTCTGAAACTCCTTGAACTTTTCAAATGTTTCAGCCTTGTGTTTCATTAAGTAAATATACCCATATCTACTCAAATCATCAGTGAAGGTAAGAAAATAACAATATCCACCGCATGCTTCAACACTCATCGGACCGCATACATCGGTATGTATTATTTCCAACAAGTCACTTGCCCCTCCATTGTGTCGGAAAACGGGGTTTTAGTCATCTTGCCCATGAGGCATGGTTCACATGTTTCAAATGATTCATAATCAAGTGATTCCAAAAGTCCATCAGCATGGAGTTTCTTCATGCGCTTTACACCAATATGACCTAAGCGGCAGTGCCACAAGTATGTGGTACTATCATCATTAACTTTGCATCTTTTGGCATCAATATTATGAACATGTGTATCTACGATCAAGATTCAACAAGAATAAACCATTCACAAGGGATGCATGACCATAAAAGATATTATCCATATAAATAGAACAACCATTATTCTCTGACTTAAATGAATAACCGTCTCGCAATAAACAAGATCCAGATATAATGTTCATGCTTAACGCAGGCACCAAATAACAATTATTTAGGTTTAAAACTAATTCCGAAGGTAGATGTAGAGGAAGCGTACCGACAGCGATCACATCAACTTTGGATCCATTTCCAACGCGCATCGTCACCTCGTCCTTAGCTAGTCTCCGTTTATTCCGCAGCTCCTGTTTCGAGTTACAAATATTAGCAACCGAACCATTATCAAATACCCAGGCGCTACTACGAGCACTAGTAAGGTACACATCAATAACATGTATATCAAATATACCTTTGTTGACGTTACCAACCTTCTTATCGGCCAAGTACTTGGGGCAGTTCCGCTTCCAGTGACCCTTCCCCTTGTAATAGAAGCACTCAGTCTCAGGTTTGGGTACAACCTTGGGTTTCTTCACGGGAGCGGCAACTGGCTTGCCATTCTTCTTGAAGTTCCATTTCTTTCCCTTGCCCTTCTTGAAACTAGTGGTCTTATTGACCATCAACACTTGATGTTCCTTCATGATTTCAACCTCCGCGGCCTTAAGCATCTCGAAAAGCTCAGGGATCATTTTCTCCATCCCTTGCATATTATAGTTCATCACAAAGCTCTTGTAGTTCAGTGGCAGTGAATGAAGAACCCTGTCAATCGCTACTTCATCCGGAAGATTAACTCCTGATACGCCTCCGTCGTATCTACTTTTCCGAACACTTTTGCTCTTGTTTTGAACTCTAATTTGCATGATTTGAATGAAACTAACCCGGACTGACGCTGTTTTCAGCAGAACTACCATGGTGTTGTTTTTGTGCAAAAACCAAAGTTCTCAGAATTGGATTAAACTTTTTGGAGATTTTTTATGGAATAAATAAAAAATATTGGCGCAAGAATCAACAGAAGAGGGGCTACCAGTCGCCACAAGGCAACAGGGCGCGACCCCCCTAGGCGCGCCCTGATGCCTTGTGGGGCCCACAGGTGGCTGTCTGACCTAATTCCAACGCTATAAATTCACTTTCCCCGAGAAAAAAAATAAGAGAAGAAGTTTCATCACGTTTTGTGATACGGAGCCACCGCCACCTCCTGTTCTTCATCAGGAGGGCTGATCTGGAGTCTGTTTGGGGCTCCGGAGAGGGGGATTCGACGCCATCGTCATCATCAACTATCCTCCATCACCAATTTCATGATGCTCACCACCGTGTGTGAGTAATTTCTCCGTAGGCTTGCTGGACGGTGATGGGTTGGATGATATTTATCATGTAATCGAGTCAATTTGTTAGGGCTTTGATCCCTAGTATCCACTATGTTCTGAGATTGATGTTGCTATGACTTTGCTATGCTTAATGCTTGTCACTAGGGCCCGAGTGACATGATTTCATATCTGAACCCTTTATGTTTTCATGAATATATTTGTGTTCTTGATCTTATCTTGCAAGTTGTATGCACCTATTACGTGTTATGATCCGCATACCTCAAGGTGACAATAATTGGGATTCTTTCCGGTGATTACCGTAGTTTGAGGAGTTCATGTATTCACTAAGTGCTAATGCTTTGTTCCGGTTCTCTATTAAAAGGAGGCCTTAATATCCCTTAGTTTCCTTAAGGACCCCGCTGCCACGGGAGGGTAGGACAAAAGATTTCATGCAAGTTCTTACTATAAGCACGTATGACTATATACGGAATACATGCCTACATTACATTGATGAATTGGAGCTATTGTGTATCGCCCTAGGTTGTGACTGTTACATGATGAATGTCATCCAACATAATTATCCATCACTGATCCAATGCCTACGCTTTTCGCATATTGATCTTTGCTAAGTTACTTTCGTTGTTGCTGCTGTTACAATCACTACAAAACTGCTACTGTTACTGTTTCTGTTACTATTGCTACTGTTACTACTGTGCTACTAAACATATTGCTGCAGATATAGTTCTCCAGGTGTGGTTGAATTGACAACTCAACTGCTAATACTCGCAAATATTCTTTGGCTCCCCTTGTGTCGAATCAATAAATTTGGGTGAAATACTACCCTCGAAGACTGTCGCGATCCCATATACTTGTGGGTTATTATGACCTTTTTCTGGCGCCGTTGCCGGGGAGCATAGCTTTATTTGTTGAGTCACTTGGGATTTATATCTATTGATCACTATGAAGAATCTAAAAGACTCTAAGACCAAGATCGTTCCCTCTAAGACGAGGGGAGGTAAGGAACTGCCATCTAGCTCCGCACTTGATTCACCTTCTATTTTGAGTAGGCTTGCAACACCACCACCTTCTATTCATTCTGATATGTCGTAAGTTATTGATGATACTACTTCTGCTATGAATGAAACTATTGATGATGCTAGTACTATGTTTGATGATACTGTGCCACTAGGAGAATTTCTTGATGAACAAATTGCTAAAGCTAAAGAAATTGAAAATGTTGAAACTCTTGAAAATTATGATTCACCTGTTATGCCTAGTCCTCCTACTAGAGTTGAAATGCCTAAGATACCTGATGGTTATGTTTTTGATGGAGAGACAGCTAGGGCAATTCTTGCTTGTAATGATAGAGATGATGTTAGAAAATTGCTGGCTAAGATGAAAGAAAAGTCTATATGATGGAGAGAATGAAATATGATCCTAAGTTTGCTAGCTCTCCTATATTTGTTACTGATAAGGATTATGAATTCTCTGTCAATCCTGAGTTAATTACTTTGGTTGAATATGATCCTTTTCATGGTTATGAAACTGAAACTATTGTGGCACACCTTACTAAGTTGAATGATATAGCCACCCTATTTGCTCATGAGGAAAAATTCGCTACTATTACATCCTTAAGTTGTTTCCTTTCTCATTAAAGGGTGATGCTAAGATATGGTTTAATACTCTTGCTCCTGGTTGTGTGCGTAGTCCCCAGGATATGATATATTACTTCTCTGAAAAATATGTTCCTGCTCATAAGAAATAAGCTGCTTTACATGAAATATTTAACTTTGTGCAAATTGAAGAAGAGAATCTCCCTCAAGCTTGGGGGAGGCTTCTCCAATTACTTAATGCTTTACCTGATCATCCTCTTAAGAAAAATGAAATACTTGATATCTTTTATAATGGACTAACCGATGCTTCTAGGGACTACCTAGATAGTTGTGCTGGTTCTGTTTTCAAGGAACGAACTGTTGGACAGGCTGAAGAACTATTGAATAATATATTGAGAAATGCCGATGATTGGACACTTCCTGAACCTCCACCTAAGCCAACTCCAAAGAAGAGAGGTATTCTATTCCTCAGTCCAGAAGATATGCAAGAAGCTAAGAAATCTATGAAGGAAAAAGGTATTAAAGCTGAAGATGTTAAGCATCTACCACCCATTGAAAAAATACATGGGCTTGATATCCCGACATAGGTAGTAGAGGTAAATTCTCTTCGTAGATTTGATGAAAGTAATATTCCCTATAATAAAACTGCTAGTCAATGATTGGATGAATTTGATAACTATGTTGTCAAGCAAGAGAATTTCAATACGTTTGTTAGCAATCAATTAAAACGAAATGCCATCATGATTGATCGCTTGAGTGATTTGATGTTTACAACTGCTAATGATGTTAAATGCTTAAGTAAACATGCTTCTATGTTTCAGACTCAGTTAGAACAAATAGCTAAGTCACAAAATGATTTGATTGATGAGATGAATAATAAAATGAATGATCATGCTGTTAGAGTAATGACTAGAGGAGGTAGAATGACTCAGGAGCCCCTGTATCCTGAAGGCCATCCTAAAAGAATTGAACAAGATTCTCAAAGAAATAATATTGATGTGCCTAGTCCATCTAAGAAGAAAAAGAAAAGGAAAAATGATTTGCATGCTTCTAGTGAAACCGAGATAGAAAAACCTCCTGAGAATCATAATGATGTTTCTATTTCTGATGCTGAGACACAATCTGGTAATGAACATCCACCTAGTGATAATGATAATGATGATGCTCAACCAGATAATGATGTAGAAATAGAACCTGCTATGGATTTGGATAACCCACCTCCTAAGAATAAAAGATATGACAAAAGAGACTTCGTTGCTAGAAAACATGGAAAGGAAAGAGAACCATGGGTTCAAAAACCTATGCCTTTTCCTACTAAACCATCTAAAAACACTACAAAAAAAAAGACACATACGTGACATTATGGCCCGAACGAAAACTTTTTCTGTCATGGTTGTGACACTTCTATGACAATAATTGTGACAAAAACATGTATCATCATAGATGTGGTGGGCTCCTACTTCTATGACAAAAAATTATGACAGAAAATGGGCTTTTTGTCCTGGGCGGGCCGGAGACGCACCCACATGACATTCTTTGGGCCGTCCATGACGTAAAAAATCGTGGTAGAAGTGAGGGCGAGGAAATTTTCGGGGAGTTCCCGGTTACAGTGGGTGGTCGGGGCCGAGCGATGCAGTGTGGTTTGCGCGTTTCTCTCGTACGCGCTCGTGTGTGCGAGGCGTTCGCTAACTGAACCCGAGCGAGGCGATCGCTTACTAAACCCGAGCGATCAATCGATCCCTCTGATGGGGAACGTTGCATGAAAATCAAAAAAAATCCTACGAAACACCCAAGATCTAATCTAGGAGATTCAAAGCAACAAGAGGGGAGTGTGTCTACGTATCCTTGTAGATCGAAAGTGTTAGCATCGTAACGCGATTGATGTAGTCGTACTCTTCACGATCCAATCACGATCCAATCCGATCTAGTGCCGAACGAACGGCACCTCCGAGATTAGCACATGTTCAGCTCGATGGCGTCCTCTCCTTCTTGATCCAGCAAGAGAGGGAGAGGAGGTAGATGAGATTGAAACCAGCACGATGGCATGGTGCTGGTGGTGGTAGCGGAATTTCGGCAGGGCTTCGCCAAGCGCTGACGGAACGTGGAGGAGGAGTAACGGGAGGGAGACGGGGCAAGCCGGGAAGGTGTGGCTGCCCCCTGCGCCTCCCCACTGTATATAGGGGTGAGGGAGGGGCGTGCCAGCCCTAGCCCCCCTCCTAAGGCAGGGGGCGGCGGCCAATGGGGGAGGAGTGCCCTCCAAGCCAAGAGGAGGGCCCTCCCCCTTAGGGTTTCCCTTCCCCTAGGCGCATGGGCCAAGTAGGGGCTGGTGCGCCTAGCCCAATAAAGCCATGGCACCCCCCTATAGCCCATGCTACTGCTTGTGACGTGGTGGAACCCTCCGAGGACTTCCGGACCCCTCTAGAACCCTTTGGAACCTTCCGGTGACTTCCCGGTACAATACCGAAAAAACCGAACATTTACCGTAACCCCGAAAACAACTTTCCATATATAAATCTTTACCTCCGGACTATTCCGAAGCTCCTCGTGATGTCCTGGATCCCATCCAGGACTCCGAACAACCTTCGGACTTTCCACTATTAATATCTCAATACTACCCTAGCGCTATCGAACGTTAAGCGTGCGACCCTACGGGTTCGGGAACATGTAGACATGACCGAGACACTTCTCCGGTCAATAATCAATAGCGGGATCTGGATACCCATATTGATTCCCACATGTCCAATGAAGATCTTTATCGGTCCACGATGTCGAGGATTCAGTTAATCCCGTATGCAATTCCCTTTGTCCGGCGATATGTTACTTGCCCGAGATTCGATCGTCGGTATCTCCATACCTAGTTCAATCTCATTACCGGCAAGTCTCTTTACTCGTTTCGTAATACAAGATCCCATGGTTAACTCATTATCCACATTGCTTGCAAGCTCTTTACGATGTTTTATTACCGAGAGGGCCCAGAGATATCTCTTCGTCATACGGAGTGACAAATCCCAGTCTCGATTCATGCAACCCAACAGACACCTTCAGAGATACCTGTAGAGCACCTTTATGATCACCCAGTTACGAAGTGATGTTTGATAACACACAAGGCATTCCCCCGATATGCGGGAGTTACATGATCTCATGGTCTAAGGAACATATACTTGAGATGAAGAAAGCTGTAGCAAATAACTAAACGATCTGATGCTAAGCTTACGGTTGGGTCTTGTCCATCACATCATTCTCCTAATGATGTGATCCCGTTAACAAATGACAACTCATGTCTATGGTCAGGAAACCATAACCATCTTTGATCAACGAGCTAGTCTAGCAGAGGCTTACTAGGGACACGGTGTAGTTTATGTATTCACACATATATTTAAGTTTCCGGTCAATACAATTCTAGCATGAATAATATACATTTATCATGAACGGGAAATATAATAATAACCATTTTATTATTGCCTCTAGGGCATATTTCCAACAGTCTCCCACTTGCACTAGAGTCAATAATCTAGTTTACATTGTAATGAATCTAACACCCATGGAGTCCTGGTGCTGATCATGTTTTGCTCGCGAACGAGGTTTAGTCAACGGGTCTGCCACATTCAGATCTGTATGTACTTTTGCACATCTTTATGTCTACAATGCTCTGCTTGGAGCTACTCCAGCTAACTGCTCCACTATTCAATACGTATCCGGATTGAGATTTTTAGTCATTCGGATCAGTGTCAAAGCTATCATCGACGTAACCCTTTACGACGAGCTTATCTTCACCTCCATAAACGAGAAATATGTCCTTAGTCCTCTTTAGGTACTTAAGGATATTTTTGACCGCTGTCGAGTGATCTACTCCTGGATCACTTTGGTACCTCCCTGCCAGACTAATGGCAAGGCACACATCAGGTCTGGTACACAGCATGGCATACATTATAGAGCCTATGGGCGAGGCATAGGGGACAACTTTCACCCTTTCTCTTTCTTTTGTCGTGGTCGGGCTTTGAGTCTTACTCAACTTTACACCTTGCAACACAGGCAAGAACCCTTTCTTTGACTAGTCCATTTTGAACTTCTTCAAAATCTTGTCAAGGTATGTGCCCTGTGAAAGTCCTATCAGGCGTCTTGATCTATCTCTATAGATCTTGATGCCCAATATGTAAGCAGCTTCACCCAGGTCTTTCATTGAAAAACTCTTGTTCAAATAACCTTTTATGCTTTCCAGAAATTCTATATCATTTCCAATCAACAATATGTCATCCACATATAATATTAGAAATGCTACAGAGCTCCCACTCACTTTCTTGTAAATACAAGCTTCTCCGTAAGTTTGTATAAAACCAAAAGCTTTGATCACCTCATCAAAGTGTATATTCCAACTCCGAGATGCTTGCACCAGTCCATAGATGGATCGCTGGAGCTTGCATACTTTGTTAGCACCTTTAAGATCGACAAAACCTTCCGGTTGCATCATATCCAACTCTTCCTTAAGAAACCCGTTAAGGAACGCTGTTTTGACGTCCAACTGCCAGATTTCATAATCATAAAATGTGGCAATTCCTAACAGAATTCTAACAGACTTAAGCATCACTACGGGTGAGAAAGTCTCATCGTAGTCAACCCCTTGAACTTGTCGGAAACCCTTTGCGAAGTCGTGCTTTATAGACGGTGACATTACCATCTGCGTCTGTCTTCTTCTTAAAGATCCATTTGTTCTCAATGGCTTGCCGATCATCGGGCAAGTCCACCAAAGTCCATACTTTGTTCTCATACATGGATCCTATCTCAGATTTCATGGCCTCAAGCCATTTGTCGGAATCCGGGCTCATCATTGCTTCTTCATAGTTCATAGGTTCACCGTTGTCTAACAACATGACTTCCAAGACGGGATTACCGTACCACTCTGGTGCCGAACGTACCCTGGTCGACCTACAAAGTTCAGTAGTAACCTGATCTGCAGTTTCATGATCATCATCATTTGCTTCCTCTCTGGCTGGTGTAGACATCACGGGAACTTCTTTCTGTGATGTGCTACTTTCCAATTCGAGAGAAGGTACAATTACCTCATCAAGTTCTACTTTCCTCCCACTCACTTCTTTCGAGAGAAACTCCTTCTCTAGAAAGGACCTATTCTTGGCAACAAAGATCTTACCTTCGGATCTGTGATAGAAGGTATACCCAATGGTCTCTTTAGGTTATCCTATGAAGACGCACTTCCCCGCTTTGGGTTTGAGCTTATCAGGCTGAAGCCTCTTGTCATAAGCGTCACATCCCCAAACTTTAAGAAACGACAGCATAGGTTTCTTGCCAAACCATAATTCATACGGTGTCGTCTCAACGGATTTAGACGGTGCCCTGTTTAAAGTGAATGCGGCTGTCTCTAATGCATAACCCCAAAATGATAGTGGCAAATCGGTAAGAGACATCATAGAACGCACCATATCCAATAGAGTACAATTACGACATTCGGACACACCATTACACTGTGGTGTTCCAGGTGGCGTGAGCTGTGAAACGATTCCACATTGTCTTAAATGCATACCAAACTCGTAACTCAAATATTCACCTCCACGATCAGATCGTAGAAACTTAATTTTCTTATTACGATCATTCTCTACTTCACTCTGAAACTCCTTGAACTTTTCAAATGTTTCAGACTTGTGTTTCATTAAGTAAATATACCCATATCTACTCAAATCATCCGTGAAGGTAAGAAAATAACGATATCCACCGCGTGCTTCAACACTCATCGGACCGCATACATCGGTATGTATTATTTCCAACAAGTCACTTGCCCGCTCCATTGTTCCGGAAAACGGGGTTTTGGTCATCTTGCCCATGAGGCATGGTTCACACGTCTCAAATGATTCATAATCAAGAGATTCCAAAAGTCCATCAGCATGGAGTTTCTTCATGCGCTTTACACCAATATGACCTAAGCGGCAGTGCCACAAGTATGTGGTACTATCATCATTAACTTTGCATCTTTTGGCATCAATATTATGAACATGTGTATCACTATGATCGAGATTCAACAGAAATAAACCATTCACCAAGGGTGCATGACCATAAAAGATATTATCCATATAAATAGAATAACCATTATTCTCTGACTTAAATGAATAACCGTCTCGCAATAAACAAGATCCAGATATAATGTTCATGCTCAACGCAGGCACCAAATAACAATTATTCAGGTTCAAAACTAACCCCGAAGGTAAACGTAGAGGGAGCGTGCCGACGGCGATCACATCAACCTTGGAACCATTTCCGACGGGCATCGTCACCTCGTCCTTAGCTAGTCTTTGTTTATTTCGCAGCTCCTATTTTGAGTTACAAATATTAGCAACCGAACCAGTATCAAATACCCAGGCGCTACTACGAGCACTAGTATGGTACACATCAATAACATGTATATCAAATATACCTTTGTTGACGTTGCCAGCCTTCTTATCTGCCAAGTACTTGGGGCAGTTCCGCTTACAGTGACCATTCCCCTTGCAATAGAAGCACTCAGTCTCAGGTTTGGGTCCAGCCTTGGGTTTCTTCACGGGAGCGGCAACTGGTTGCCATTCATCTTGAAGTTCCCTTTCTTTCCCTTGCCTTTCTTCTTGAAACTGGTGGTCTTGTTGACCATCAACACTTGATGCTCTTTCTTGATTTCTACCTCCGCGGCCTTAAGCATCGCGAAGAGCTCAGGGATTGTCTTCTCCATCCCTTGCATATTATAGTTCATCACGAAGCCTTTGTAGCTCGGGGGCAGTGACTGGAGAACTCTGTCAATCGCTACTTCATCCGGAAGATTAACTCCCAACTGATTCAAGCGATTATAGTACCCAGACATTTTGAGTACGTGCTCACTAATGGAACTGTTCTCCTCCATCTTATAGCTAAAGAACTTGTCAGAGATGTCATACCTCTCAACTCGGGCATGAGCCTGAAATACCAATTTCAGCTCTTGGAACATCTCATATGCTTCGTGGTGCTCAAAACGTCTTTGGAGCCCCGGTTCTAAGCCGTAAAGCATGGCGCACTGAACTATCGAGTAGTCATCAGAATGTGCTTGCCAGACGTTCATAACATTTGCAGGAGAATCTTGAGGGGGTACTTCACCAAGCGGTGCATCAAGGACATATACTTTCTGTGCAGCAGTGAGGATAATCCTCAAATTACGGACCCAGTCCGCATAGTTGCTTCCATCATCTTTCAACTTTTCTTTCTCTAGGAACGCATTAAAATTCAGGGGAGCTACAACGCGAGCCATTGATCTATAACATTAATTTGCAAAGATATTTAGACTATGTCCATGATAATTGGTTCTGTTAATCAAATTACTAAAGAACTCCCACTTAAATCAACATCCCTTAAGTTGTCTAAGTGTTACATGATGCACATCAACTGACCCATGTCCGATCATCACGTGAGATGTGGCAGTCATCAATGGTGAACATCTCCATGTTGATCATATCTACTATATGACTCATGTTCGACCTTTCGGTCTCTCGTGCTCTGAGGACATGTTTGTACATGCTAGGCTCGTCAAGTTTAACCCAAGTATTCTGCATGTGTAAAACTGGCTTACAACCGTTGTATGTGAACGTAGAGTCTATCACACCCGATCATCACGTGGTGCTTCGAAATGACGAACCTTCACAACGGTGCATACTTAGGGAGAACACTTTTATCTTGAAATTAAGTGAAGGGATCGTCTTATAATGCTACCATCGTCCTAAGCAAAATAAGATGCATAAAAAGGATAAACATCACACGCAATCTATATATGTGACATGATATGGCCATTATCATCTCGTGCTTTTGATCTCCATCTCCAAAGCACCGGCATGATCTTCATCGTCACCGACATGACACCATGATCTCCATCATCATGTCGTCACATGGTTCTCTCCGCCAACTATTGCTTTTACAACTATTGCTAACGCATAGCGATAAAGTAAAGCAATTACACGGTGTTTAATGATTGACACGCAGGTCATACAGTAAATTAAAGACAACCCTATGGCTCCTGCCGGTTGCCGTACTCATCGACATGTAAGTCATGAACCTATTACAAAACATGATCATCTCATACATCAACATATATCACATCACGTTTTGGCCATACCACATCACAACATGCCCTGCAAAAACAAGTTAGACGTCCTCTACTTTGTTGTTGCAAATTTTACGTGGCTGCTATGGGCAACTAGCAAGAACCGTTCTTACCTACGCAAAGCCACAACGGTGATATACAAGTTGCCTTTTAACCTTCTACAAGGACCGCCCTTGTCAAACCAGATTCAACTAAAGTGGGAGAGACAGACACCCGCAAAGCCACTTTTATGCAATACAAGTTGCATGTTAGTTAGTGGAACCGGTCTCTTGTGCGAGGACAAGTAAGGTTGGTCCGAGCCGCTTCATCCCACAATACCGCCGAATCCAAATAATACAAAGGGAAGTAAGCAATTTGAACATCAACGCCCACACCTACTTTGTGTTCTACTCGTGCAAATACATCTACGCATAGACCTAGCTCATGATGCCACTGATGGGGAACGTTGCATGAAAATCAAAAATTTCCTACGAAACACCCAAGATCTAATCTAGGAGATGCAAAGCAACAAGAGGGGAGTGTGTCTACGTACCCTTGTAGACTGAAAGCGTTAGCGTCGTAACGCGGTTGATGTAGTCGTACTCTTGACGATCCAATCCCATCTAGTGCCGAATGGACGGCACATCCGAGATTAGCACACGTTCAGCTTGATGGCGTCCTCTCCTTCTTTATCCAGCAAGAGAGGGAGAGGAGGTAGATGAGATCGGAACCAGCACGACGGCGTGGTGGTGGTGGTGGCAGCGGAATTCCGGCAGGGCTTCGCCAAGCGCTGACGGAATGTGGAGGAGTAACAGGAGGGAGACGAGGCAAGCCTGGAAGGGGTGGCTGCCCCCTGCGCCTCCCCACTATATATAGGAGTGAGGGAGGGGCGTGCCAGCCCTACCCCCCCTCCCATGGCAGGGGGCGGTGGCCAAGGGGGGAGGAGTGCCTCCAAGCTAAGTGGAGGGCCCTTCCCCTTAGGGTTTCCCTTCCCCTAGGCGCATGGGCCAAGTAGGGGCTGGTGCGCCTGGCCCAATAAGGCTAGGGCGCACCCTACAGCCCATGCTACTACTTGGGACATGGTAGAACCCTCTGAGGACTTCCGGACCCCTCCGGAACCCTCTGGAACCTTCCGGTGACTTCCCGGTACAATACCGAAAAAACCGAACTTTTTCCGTAACCCCGAAAACAACTTTCCATATATAAATCTTTACCTCTGGACTATTCCGGAGCTCCTTGTGATGTCCCGGATCCCATCCAGGACTCTGAACAACCTTTGGACTTTCCACTATTAATATCTCAATACTAACCTAGCGCTATTGAATGTTAAGCGTGCGACCCTACGGGTTCAGGAACATGTAGACATGACTGAGACACTTCTCCGGTCAATAATCAATAGTGGGATCTGGATACCCATATTGATTCCCACAAGTCCAACGAAGATATTTATCAGTTGAACCACGGTGTCGAGGATTCAGTTAATCCCATATGCAATTCCCTTTGTCCGGCGAACTTGCCCGAGATTCGATCGTCGGTATCTCCATACCTAGTTCAATCTCGTTACCGGCAAGTCTCTTTACTTGTTCCATAATACAAGATCCCGTGATTAACTCATTAGCCACATTGCTTGCAAGCTCTTTGCGATGTTATATTACCGAGAGGGCGCAGAGATATCTCTCCGTCATACGGAGTGACAAATCCCAGTCTCGATTTATGCAACCCAACAGACACCTTCGGAGATACCTGTAGAACACCTTTATGATCACCAAGTTACGAAGTGACGTTTGATAGCACACAAGGCATTCCTCCGATATCCGGGAGTGACATGATCTCATGGTCTAAGGAACAGATACTTGACATGAAGAAAGCTGTAGCAAATAACTAAACGATCTGATGCTAAGCTTACGGTTGGGTTTTGTCCATCACATCATTCTCCTAATGATGTGATCCCGTTATCAAATGACAACTCATGTCTATGGTCAAGAAACCATAACCATCTTTGATCAATGAGCTAGTCTAGTAGAGGCTTACTAGGGACATGGTGTAGTTTATGTATTCACAAATATATTTAAGTTTCCGGTCAATACAATTCTAGCATGAATAATAAACATTTATCATGAACGGGAAATATGATAATAACCATTTTATTATTGCCTCTAGGGCGTATTTCCAACACCCTCGCACTACTACGCATACTGAACCCGAGCGATAGATTCCACTGCGTACTGAAGCCGAGCGATCCCTTCGCTGCTAACTGAACCCGAGCGATCCCCTTTCGCTACTAACTGAACCCGAGCGATTCCTTCACTGCTAACTGAACCCGATCGATCCTTCTCGCTGCTTACTGAAGCCGATCAAGCCCCCGTGCGTGACATAGCCAGCCGGTGTTGGGTTGCCTCTCGATGAACAGTGCCCGTTGCTGCTGCGCGCGCGATACACAAAGACACGAGTCGAGACGCATCGATCGAGCCGGTTGGTTGGTTGTGGATGAACTGTTCCCGTTGCTGCCGCTCGCTCGTATGCCCCACCCCAGCCGGTGGGTTGGCTGTAATTGGATAGTACCCTGGCCGTGTGAAGGTGGTTGCCGCTGGATGAACAGGACCCCGAGGAGACCGCCACACCCCAGCTGGTTGGGGGTGGATGAACAGGACCCCCGTGGAGGCTGGATGAATAGTAGCTGGTGGAGGCTGGAGGAAGTCGACGGTGGATGAACAGTAGCTGATGGAGGCTGGAGGAGGTCGACCGTGGATGAACAGTAGCCCGTGGAGTCCCGTTTTGTGGTACGCCACACCCCTCCCGATGAACAGGACCCCCGTTTCGACCGTAGGCAGTTGGGGAGAAGTCCGTTTCCTCCGTTTTACGGTACGCCAGAGCCCTCCCGATCAACAGGATCCCATTTCGACCATAGGCGCTCGAACAGAAGGCCGTTTCCTCCGTTTTGCGGTATGCCAGACCCCGAGTCGATGAACAAGACCCCGTTTCGGCTGTTCCGTCCAAGCCGGTTGGCTCCCGATGAACAGGACGCGTTCCGACTGTCGGACCCATGGAACCCAGGGTATCCAGGCCCGTCTGCCTTTGGCCCAGGGCGCAACGCCTGGCATGGGCCCAGCAGGCCGTCATCACCAAGCATCACACCAAGACCCCTCATGAGGCCTTGGCCTCCTGAGGACCCCTCCCCAGGGAGTGGCGGACAAAACTTAGCACCTTCACCAGCAGCCTCGCGAGGCCCTCTCGCGAGGCGGCCTCCCGAGGCCTCCTCCCGAAGGCGCTTGATACGTCTCCAACGTATCTATAATTTTTGATTGTTCCATGCTATTATATTATCAATCTTGGATGTTTTTATATGCATTTACAGCAATTATATATCATTTTTGGAGACTAACCTATTAACTTAGTGCCCAGTGCCAGTTGCTGTTTTCTGCCCTGTTTTTGTTTTACAGAATATCAATACCAAATGAAGTCCAAATGCCACGAAACTTTTTGGAGATTTTTTTCTGGACAATACCAACACTAGAAGTTTCGGGAGAGGACCAGACGCCAGAGGAGGTGGCCATGAGCCACCAGGGCGCGCCTGGGGGGGGGGGGGGGCAGGCGCGCCCTGGTGCCTCGTGGGCCCACCCTAGCTCCGTTTGACCTAATTCCAGCACTATAAATTCCCAAAAAATTAGAAACCCTCAAGGGAGTCCATGAAATACTTTTTCCGCCTCTGCAAGCTTCTGTTCTTGAGAGATCCCATTCGGGGTCCTTCTCCGGTAATCTGCCGGAGGGGGAATCGATCACGGAGGGGCTCTACATCAACCTTGTTGCCCTTCCGATGATGCGTGAGTAGTTTACCACAGACCTTCGGGTCCATAGTTAGTAGCTAGATGGCTTATTCTCTCTTTTTGATCTTCAATACAATGTTCTCCTCGATGTTCTTGGAGTTCTATCCGATGTAATCACTTTTTGCGGTGTGTTTGTTGGGATCCGATGAATTGTGAGTTTATGATCAGATTATCCATTAATATATTTGAGTCTTTGCTGCACTCTTTTATGCATGATTATTACAGCCTCGTATTTCTTCTCCGATCTATTGATTTGGTTTGGCCAACTAGATTGATTTATCTTGCCATGGGAAGAGGTGCTTTGTAATGGGTTCGATCTTGTGGTGCTCAATCCCAGTGACAAAAAGGGACATGACACGTATGTATCGTTGCTATTAAGGGTAAAAAGATGGGGTTTATTCATACATGAGTTTATCTTGTCTACATCATGTCATCGTTCTTAAGGCGTTACTCCGTTCTTTATGGACTTAATACACTAGATGCATGCTGGATAGCGGTCGATGTGTGGAGTAATAGTAGTAGATGCAGGCAGGAGTCGGTCTACTTGTCTCGGACGTGATGCCTATATACATGATCATTGCCTTGGATATCATCATGATTATTTGCTTTTCTATCAATTGCCCAACTGTAATCTGTCTACCCACCGTATGCTATTTTCTTGAGAGAAGCCTCTAGTGAAAACTATGGCCCCCGGGTCTATCTAAATCATATACTAAAACCCTAAAAATACTTGCTGCAATTTTATCTTATTTATTTTATTTTGTAATTTTGTTTCAATCTATCTATCTATCACATACAATTTAATCTTGCAACTTACCGCCGAGGGATTGACAACCCCTTGATTGCGTTGGGTGCAAGGATTTGTGGTTTGTGTGCAGGTGCTGTTAACGAGGTGTTGCATGATTCTCCTACTGGATTGATAACCTTGGTTTCATAACTGAGGGAAATACTTACTCTACTGTGCTGCATCACCCCTTCCTCTTCGGGGAAATACCAACGCAAGCTACAAGTAGCAGCGCTCAAGATGAAGGCTATTTGGCACGGCTGCGCGGTCTCATGCCCATCATGTGGGTGACACGCGCGGCGACGAGTAGCGACAGAGGCCGCGCCAGTAGGCGCGGATGAAGATGGTTTCCTCTTTTGTGTTAAGGGAGCAAGGCTAGCCGTCCACTCCCGAAAGCAACCCCAAAGGTTGCCCGATCAGCGAAAGAAGACCAAGACGGCGGGCGCGCAGGGCGGAGGTCATCACCGAGCCCACCGGCACGTCATGGATCATGCTTTTGCAGGCGAAGACCACCTTTAGTCAGGATAGCCTGAGCACCTGTCCCCTTTCAAAACCGCCAAGTGTGGCAACCCTCCCCGCCTAAGTTTTCGAGGGGGAAGAGGACCAAGGCGGGTATAAAGGGACAGTGCTGCCATCGTAGTGGGGGATCCGATCGGATTCTTCCTTCCTCTCCACCTTGTACGCGAGAACGCTCTCTCGCATTGCAATCCCAACCACAAGCAGGAGTATGGTTTTACACCGCAAGGTGGCCCGAACCTGGGTAACCGCTGAGTCCACGGTCCGCTCTTCGCTAACGCGCTCCCACCGTAGCTCCGCCATAGCTTAGCCTTGGAAGGGGACGGAGAGGTAGGGGTGCGCTACTGTTCTTCCGCTCCGCCCTCCGTTCCACTAGCCTCATGGCCGACGCACGCCGCGAGCGCGCCGAGCGCAGGGCTGGCCGCATGGCTCAGACGAAGCCGGTGACCCGCGGCAATCGCCGCCGCCCTGTCGAGGCTGCTGCCGCCACCGACCCCGCTGCCCGCGAGCAGCAGGACTCCTCCCTGCACGCCTCTGTGCAGGCGAACGGCCACACTGCCATGGCCTCCTCCCTCGCCCACCATGGGCCGCCGAACCCGTAGGCCGCGCTGCTCATGGCGCGCGAGCTGCTCCGCTACCGTCCAGCTGACACCGGCTACGACGCCTGGCTTGGTCGCATCACCGAGCTCGTCAACGCCGCCGGGGACGCTCCGGCGCCTTCCCACTCACTCCGCCCTCCGCCGTCTCACGCTGGGGACCTGGCGCACGGCGTTCCCCCGCCACCTCCTCTGCGAGACGAGCATGGCGGGCCCTAGTGCAACGCGTGGCGCGTGAGCTGTCCCGTGGCGCGTCCTCGCCGGTCCGAGACGAGGCCAGCTGCCAGATCGTCCAACGCGCGCCCACTGATGCGCGAGTGCTCCTTGAGCGGCAGCGCTAGCGCCAGGACCAGGCCGTTCAGGAGGTCACGGCGGCAGGGCATCAAAACAGCGCTGCCCTCGCTGGCGGCGGCCCCTCAAGCGGTGTGGGTGCCGTGCCTTCACTCGCGAGCTGCGTCGCGTGGTATGGCCCGCGATGTTCAAGCCTGAGCTGCCTCCGCGCTACGACGGTACCCCCAACCCTGCGGAGTTCCTCCAGCTCTATGCGCTGAGCGTCGAGGCGGCGAACGGCGATGACAAGGTCATGGCGAACTGGTTCCCCATGGCCCTCAAGGACGGCCCACGCTCCTGGCTCATGAACCTCCCCGAGGCGTCCATCTCGTCGCGGGCCGAGCTTTGCAGCCAGTTCGTCGCCAACTTCAAGGGCACGCAAGACCGCTCCCTCACCATCAATGACCTGTGGCACGTACAGCAGCGCCCAGACAAGACCCTCCGCAAGTACATCCAGCGCTTCAGTCAGGTGCGCAACAAGATACCGCGCGCCTCCGACACGGCCGTCATCTCTGCGTTCTGCACCGGTGTCATGGATGTCAAGATGCATGAGAAGCTCGCCATTAACGGCGAACTAGACTCGATGCTTGAGCTGTTCAACCTCGCCGACAAGTGCGCCAAGGCTGAAGTAGGCCGCCTCTTCATCCACAACGACCCTGACGCGGCGCTCGACGCCACCAAGACCAAGAACAAGGACGTCAAGCGTAAGGGCCATGCCGTGCTTGCGGCGGAGCCCGAGCAGAAGCGCGGCCGTGACTGCGACGAGTCCAGGAAGGACGGCCGCCCACTCTGCGCCTACCATAACGTGCGCTCCCACAGCACTGAAGACTGCCAGGAGCTCAAGCTGCTCCGCGACGAGCGCCAGGGACGCCGAGACGACCGCAGTGGCCACGGTGCCGGTCGCGGAGGTGGCCGCGGCGGCAACCGCTGGGATGGCCGCAACGGCAACGGCAACCTCTGCTAGGGCTGGCACGACGGGCCTCGTGAGGCCGCCTAGCGCGACCAGCCTCGCGAGGCGAACCCTCGGGTCAATGCTGCTCTCCCGCCGCTGCCACCGCCACCCCGAAGGAACGACATAAACCAGCCCGATGAGGGCACTGGGGGCTACCAGGAGCCTCGCGTGGTCGCCTGCATCCTTGGCGGGGCTCAGGCCGCCGCATCCAACTGCCACTTCAAGCAGCTCTCTCGCGAGGTGAATGCCACCCTCCCGAGGCCTGAGGCCACGCGGCCCCTCAAGTGGTCGCAATACGCCATCACCTTCGACTCCAAGGACCACCCCAAGTCCACGGCCTCCGCAGGCGCACTCCCCATGTTGTGCACTCCCACCATCAGCAACGTCGCGGTCACAAAGACCCTCATCGACGGAGGCGACGGCCTCAATGTGATCTCCATCGAAACCTTTGAGATGCTCCAGGTGCCCTACGACCAGCTAATGCCGACCAGGCCCTTCTCCGGAGTGACCGATGGCTCCACCATCCCTCTGGGGCAAGTGCGCCTTCCCGTCACTTTCGGCACCCGCAAGAACTACCACACCGAGCTCATCGACTTTGACGTGGCGCACATCAGCCTGCCTTACAACGCCATCTTGGGTTACCCAGCTCTCACCAAGTTCATGGCGGCGACCCACCATGCCTACAACATCCTCAAGATGCCTGGCTGCAGCGGCATCATCACTGTCACCTGCGACGAGAAGGATGCGATCTGCTCCCTGGAGCACGCCTACAAAGCCGCCGCTGTCACACATCCGGCTGACAAGGACGCGGCCGAGCCTCCTGAGGCCGCGCCCGCGAAGAAGAAGCAGCTGTTCTCCCAGGACCACGCCGAGACGAAAAAGGTGTCGGTGGATGGCAGCGACTCTGGCCCTGTCTTCACCATCGGCACTGGCCTTCCTCCTGCATAGGAAAGCGCGCTCGTCACCTTCCTTCGGGCAAACTCAGATGTTTTCACCTGGAAAGCATCTGACTTGTCCGGTGTGCCGAGGGAGGTGATCGAGCATCACTTAGCGGTGTGCCCCAATGCACGCCCCATCAAGCAAAAAGCACGGCGCCAGGCGCCAGAGAAGCAATATTTCATCGTCAAGGAAGTTCAGAAGCTCCAGGAAGCTGGGGTCATCCAAGAGGTGCGCCATCCCGAATGTCTCGCCAACCTAGTCGTCGTCCCCAAGAAGGGCGGCAAGGAGCGTATGTGCGTTGACTTCACCAGCCTCCACAAGTTCTACCCTCAAGATCCGTTTCCGTTGCCCTGCATCGACCAGATCATGGACTCCAGCACCGGGTGCGATTTGCTATGCTTCCTAGATGCCTTCTCAGGCTATCACCAGATCAAGATGGCGGCCAAAGACGTGGAGAGGACGGCCTTCATCACCCCTTGCGGCGTATACTGCTACGTCTGCATGCCCTTCGGCTTGAGGAGTGCAGGCGCCACCTTCCAACGGCTAATGCGCATCACACTGGGGACTCAGATGGGGAGGAATGCGGAGGCCTACGTCGATGACATCGTGGTCAAGTCTCGCGAGGCCGGATCCCTCATTGCGGACCTCAAGGAAACGTCCGCCAACCTGCGCAAGGTCAACCTCAAGCTCAACCTCGAGAAGTGCATCTTCGGAGTTCCCTCCGGCAAGCTCCTCAGCTTCCTGGTCTCGCACCGCGGCATCGAGGCCAACCCTGAGAAGATCAAGGCCATCGAGAAAATGCGTCCCCCCAGACCCTCAAGGAAATGCAGCGCTTGGCAGGATGCATGGCCTCCCTGGGACGCTTCATCTCCAAGTTTGGCGAGCGAGCCCTGCCTTTCTTCAAGCTCCTGAAGAGGTCCGGCTCTTTCAAGTGGACTCCTGAGGCAGACGCCGCCTTTGAAGGCCTCAAGAGGTACCTCACGAGACCACCCATCATGGTCGCGCCGTGCTCTCATGAGCCCTTGCTCCTGTACTTGGCGGCCAATCCTTAGACGGCCAGCGCGGCGCTGGTGGCGGTGTGAGAGGAGTGCGTCTGTGCTAAGGAGAAGCCTTCCGCACCTCCCGAGCCTTGTGAGCCCTCTGAGCCTCGTGAGGCTCCCGAGCCTCGTGAGCCCTCTGAGCCTCGTGAGCCCCCGAGCCTCGCGAGGCGCCTGGAGAGCAAGCTACCACCACAACTACGTGCCTCGTCACCCTCCCGGAGGAGGACTCAGAAGCAGAGCGCCTGGCCCGACAGGCCACCGCTTACTGCTTGCAGGATGGTGAGCTGTACCGCAGGCGCCCCAATGGCATCTCGCTGCCGTGCATCTCTGAAGAACAAGGGCGCGAGTTGCTCGCCGATATCCATGGAGGGGACTGTGGCCACCACTCCTCGTCACGCACCCTCGTCCGCAAGGTGTTCCGCAGCGGCTTCTACTGGCCCACTGCACGGCATGACGCTACCGCGCTGGTCCAAATCTGTGAGGCCTGCCAGTTCCACGCCAAGCAGATCCACCAGCCAGCGCAGGGCCTCCAGACGATTCCCCTCTCATGGCCCTTCGCGGTCTGGGGGCTGGATATCTTGGGGCCCTTCCCTCGCACGGCTGGCGGTTACCACTACCTCTACGTCGCCATCGACAAGTTCACCAAATGGGCATAGGTCGAGCCTGTACGCACCATCCCGGCAGGCTCTGCCATCAAGTTCATCAAGGGCCTCGTGAGCCGCTTTGGAGTTCCCAACCGCATCATCACCGACAATGGCTCCCAGTTCACGAGCGGCCTCTTCAGGTCCTAATGCGCCAGCCTTGGCACGCAGATCTGCTATGCCTCGGTGGCGTACCCATGAAGCAATGGCCAGGCCGAGCGCGCCAACGCCGAGGTCCTCAAGGGCCTCAAAACAAGGATCTTCAAGAAGAAGCTCGAGGCCTACGGCAAGGGCTGGCTCGATGAGCTGTAGTCCGTGCTGTTGTCCATCCGCACGACGGTAAGCAAGCCTACCAGCGAGACCCCCTTCTTCCTCGTCTACGGAGTTGAGGCGGTCCTTCCATTGGAGCTCAAGCACGGCTCCCCGCGAGTCCTTTCCTTCGACGAGGCGCGTTAGGATGGCTCACGGGAGACTGATCTGTTGCTCCTCGAGGAGGGCCGCCACCAGGCCGCTCTTCGCGCCGCGAGGTACCAGCAGGCCTTGCGTCGCTGCCACAGCCGCAACGTCCGCCCTCGCACTCTCGAGGTCGACGACCTCGTCCTGCGCAGAATCCTCTCCAGAGAGGGACTTCACAAACTCTCACCTATGTGGGAAGGCCCTTTCAGGATTACTCATGTCTCCAGGCCCGGCTCAGCCCGGCTGGAGATGGAGGACGGAGTTCCTGTGCCTAACGCCTGGAACATGCAACACCTCCGCAAGTTCTACCCGTGACCCTCACGCGTATGAACGAAATGGGGCTGTACACGCCCCGGAGCCTCTCATTGCATTCGCCTGATGGGCCCGCAAGAGCTCCCGTCCACGCCCAAGTGGAAGCCCCATGCTTCGCGCTGGCAGAACGATCGACCCGCGATCATACCCACACCCCTGTGGAAGCCCCATGCTCCGCGCTGGCGGAACAATCAATTGAGGGCGCCCCACGGGCTGCACCAACCTCAAGCTGACCCGTGCCGGACATGGCAGCACCCTTTTTCTCGTTTGGACGTGTAAGTGAGGGCGCCCCACGGGTTGCACCAACTTCAAGCTGACCCGTGCCGGACACGGCAGCCGCATCTCGTTTTGGTTATGTAATGGGTTGCTATTTTACTTCAGTAAAGCTTCAGTTTCTTTACATGGTGTTTCGTTTTGTCCTTGCCTCACGAGCGCCGCGCGCTCACAACGTCCCTCATGAGCCTCACGCGAGTGGGGGCTGGACATGATGTCTGTGCTCGGGTCAGTCCTAGCAGCTTTAAAAAACCCAAGCAACCGGGCTCTGGCTCGCGGGCCTGCTCCCGTGCATGCCACCCCACCAAGGTTCTTGGTGTCTTGTCTCCTCGCGTAATGCCCATGAGCGAATCGACGAGCGTGCGCTGCTCCCCTGTTGTTAAGTATTCTGCATGCAGTTATCTCAGGAGCAGGTCCCCTAAAAGGCCTCGCGAGGATGCCTCGTGAGGTGGCCCCCTCAGGGCCTCAGGAAGCCCCGCATGCCCTGCCTCGGGAGCTAACCCACGACGGCCGTCTCAGCAGGAGATCTCGCGAGCGGAACCCTCACGAGGCGTACCCTACAAGAGATGGCCCACCAGACACTACCTTGCACAGAGCGAAGTCTCCTGCCTGGCGAGCCGCCCTTGCCATCTCTTAAGCTTTCCCCTCCGGCAACCTCACGAGCGCCAGCGTTTCTCTTGGCGCAAGCCGCTTGCGCGTCAAAGGGGGGCTCCCTGAGCATCGTGTCTCAGGAGCCCTCACTAGCTCCCGGTGCCCCTCACCTCCTGGCCTTGTCCAGGCATCGCGACCTGACATACCAGCGACGGCTGTGGCCCGCTCGGGGGCTGGGTCCTGATGACGTAGAGCATCATGGCAAGCAAAAAGAGCAAAACAAGCCTCAGGAGAAAGTTTCACGAGGGCACGAGCGTTCGGTACAACCAGACACAAAGTACTTGAAATATAAAAGCATTGTCCTCACACCCCCACGGGGTCACAATCAACTACACGCAGGATATGGGGAAGGGCCTAAGAAGACGTGTCGCCATCACCGCTGCTGCCACCGTCATCGTCACCTCCCTCGACTCCGCCTGAGCTCTTGCTGTCGCCAGGGGCGAATTGCTCGTGCAAAGCGTCCACGTGATCCTCTACTGCCTTCCCAAGGGTGTCATGGACCTCCTCTGGGATGGGAACTATCACCTTGCCGAAGTCAAAGTTGGGGTCGGCGTCGAGAAGATGGCTGAAGATGCGCGTAGCGGCCTGGGTGAGGAGATCGCGGCACTCCTCCTTGACGATTCCGCCCACCTTCTTGGCACCAACCTCGAGCCGCTCCACGAGCTTGGTGAAGAAGTCGAGGTAGCTGCCGTCGTGGGTCTTGAGGGGGCTGCTGACGTCCTCCTTGCAAATGGAGCCCAAGGCACGGCGGGCTCGGAGCTCGAGGGCACGGAACATCTTGGAGCACTGGAGCTGCCGCCCCCGCGCTCGGGCCGCCTTGTCCCTCGCCTGCTCCACGACCATGGCAACGCCCCCCACCTGCTGCTGGAGGGAGGCCAGCTCGGCCTCGGCGTCGGCCCGAGCCTTTAGCGCGGTCTCCCGCCATTTTTCAGCTTCGATCAGCATCTCCTTGAGGCCCGCGATCTCGTGCTGGAACTCCTCGTGCCTTGCCTTGAAGCGGTCCTCCTGCCGCTTCAGCTTCTTGCTGTTCTCATTGGCAAGCGCTTCGCGGTTCTGTGTGACCCTCTTGTCAGCATCCTCCTGAATCTTCTTCTCCTTGGCCGCCAGATTGGCGTTGGCCTTGTCTAGGCGCTCGGCGTAGGAACCTTGGGCAACGGACACCTCTCGCTCCAGCGTCTCCAGCCGTTCGTGCTCCAAGTCCTGCGCGGACGCCGACTGCGCGAGCTCCCACTTGAGGATGCCGAGGTCCGCCTCATGGGTCGCCAGTCCCTCTTTGAGGGCGGAGATGGCATCTCTCTGCGCCTGGAGCTGCCGCTCCAGCAAGGTGTTCTGGTCCTGGAGCTCCTTCCTGCGGGCATCTGCCGCCTCGCGCCGCCTATCGGCCTCGTCGGCCTCCCTGACAGCATTCTTGAAGATTTCCTTCATGTCCAGGGCGGCCTTCTTGCGCTTCTCCCACGCGGCGTCGTCTTGACGGCACCCCAGTTTGATGGCCACATCAAGTTGGCGCCACCCCTCCGCGAGGCGCTGACGCTCCTCGATGATGCGCGTCTCCTCTGCCCGGAGGTCCACTTCTAGCTGATCAATGGCAGCCCTAGCGCCTTGCAGGGCCCCGCGTTTGAGCACGGCGCTGCTGCTCACGAGCTGCAGGACCCAGCCGACATGCTTCTCAACGCCGCCCTCTCACGAGGGACCGGGACCGCCCGCCAGGAGCGGAGATCTCGTGGGGGCCCCCTCTTCGTCTCGCCGTGGCGGCGCGCCCCGCGGGCTCGGCGCCCCCCAGGCATGGGCCTCGTGCACCGGCAAGTCCTGCGGGCCCCCTGCAGCGCCACCGCCACCCGCAGTGCGAGATGGGAGAGTCGGCGTCTCCGCCTCTGCCGCCGCGACGTCCGCCCTGGCAGTGGGCACCCCAGGAACCGCGGAGCCGCCTCCTGACAACGCCTCCTGAGGTTCGCCCGCTTGGGCCTCCTGAGCCGCGTCCTTCTGTGGCTCAGGAAGGGCCGCCTGCCCCTCTGCCCTCGTGAGGCCAGCCTCGGTGTCGAGACCGCCGGCGTTCTCTTCACGCTCCCCGGCCCTAGCAACCAGCGGTGTGGTCCCCGCCAGGCCGGGGGACCTCTCCTCCTTCTTATTCTTGTTCGAGGAGGTCCTAGAAAAAGCAAAGACTCAGGCCCACGCGACGCGCCGGGTGCAACAGAAGGGAAGGCGGACGCTTACTGATCCTTGGCAAACCATCTTCTCTTCTTCAGTGGCCATGGCGGAACGTCGCCGCCGCCGCGCTCATGAGGCCCCTTCTCGCGACCGGCCCCCCTTGCGGGAGGACCACGGGATCCGTCCTCGCCACCGCTTCCGGGGTCCCGCGGCTTTGCAGCTGCCGCGCGGAGGCTCCCGGTGCCCTCCGCCTGGTCAGGCATGGCAGGCGTGGCCCCAGGCGAGGTGATGCCATCATCGTCTCCAAGCCCGCGAACGAGTCGGCGGCGGGCCCGCCGAACCGGGCCACCTCCGTCCTCCGCAGCACCCGCTGAGGCCCTGGCGTCGCCGCGACCACCCGAGCCGAGAACTGCCAGAAAGGGGTTGTCCCGGGGCCCTTCAAGGCCCTCTGGAAGCGGCCCCCACTGGTCGAAGCGCGGCATTGAGCCGGCCAGCGCCTCCTTGTTCCTATAGCGGTACAAGGGGAGGCCTTCCTTGGGTGGCTCGTCCGCCTCTTTGCCGGTCAGGGTATGGAGCACCCCATCCAGCACCTCCGGCAACAAGCTGTCCGCGCTCAACCGCATCGGGTCCTCTGGGCCGGTGAAGGCCCACATCGGGCGGGAGTGTCGCTGGAGGGGAGCTATGCGGCGCCGGAGGAACTCCCTCACGACCGTGACCACCGTTACTTTCGCGACCTTCAGCTCGGCCAACCTCTTCCACACCCGCGCTAGCCGTAGGTCGGCGAGCCTCTCATGCCCCCATCCAGAGCTCCTCGCTGCCGGGGATGTCGGCAGCTGCAGCAGGGGGCTGAACTGGGCCGCGTCCACGTACACCCATTGCCGTCTGAAGCCCTCAACCTCCTTGGTGAGCCTCATGTTGATGTCGTCGCCCGCCGTCTCATTTAAGATGCGGAACGAGGCGCACCCGGAGCATTGGTTCGCCGCGGTCAGCCGTAGGCTGAAGAAGTGGCAGAAGAGCACCACTGAGGGCATCATGCCCTGGAAGGCCTCACATAAAAAGGAAAAGGCGGAAAGAAGAAGGACGGAGTTCGGCTCGAGATGCAGTGCGTGGACCTGGTAGTGGGAAAGGGCGGCGTTGAAGAAATCAGAGAATGGGGGCAGCAGGCCGGCGAAGAGTGCGTGAAGGAAGAGGACGGCGGAAGTGGCGTCGAGGTCGGCGGTCGGGTGCGAAGCCGGCCAGATCCGAGTGGCCCCCCACTCGTTAGAAGCAGCTGCGGTCATTGGAAGCACCTTACTGAGCCCCTCGACGTTGATGATCGTGGTCCTACCCAGAGCAGGCTCCGGCACCACCTCCGTAACCACCATCCCCTCCGCCCCTTCCTTCCTAGTGGGGGGCGACATGGCGGCATAGCAAGGGTCTAGAGCGGCGGAGTTTCGAGAGAGGTAGAAGGAGCTGTGCGTGGGAAGGAAAGTGCGGGGAGACGGAATGCGCGAAGGAAGGCAGTGATGGCCTTGCGTCGCCCACGGCAAGCTTTATGTCAGCGCGGGCGGTTACCGAGGCGTCGTGGGAGAAGTGGGGGCGCCCCCCGTCACATCGTGCGCCACGCGTCACGCCTGGCCCGCAGGCGGTTAGGGCCCACGCCGTTTCGCCCCCTAGTAGGCGGGAATGTGCGCGCCGCGGGCCCGGGGGGCTACTTTCAGGCCCATGGAACCCAGGGTATCTAGGCCCGTCTGGCTTTGGCCCAGGGCGCAACGCCTGGCGTGGGCCCAGCAGGCCGTCATCACCAAGCATCTCACAAAGATCCCTGATGAGGCCTTGTCCTCCTGAGGGCCCCTCCCCAGGGAGCGGCAGACAAGACTCAGCACCTTCACCAGCAGCCTCGCGAGGCCCTCTCATGAGGCGGCCTCCCGAGGCCTCCTCCCGAAGGCGCTCAAGATGAAGGCTGTTCGGCACGGCTGCGCGGTCTCGTGCCCATCACGTGGGTGATGCGCGCGGCGACGAGTGGCGACAGAGGCCGCCAGCAGGCACGAATGGAGATGGTTTCCTCTTTTGTGTTAAGGGAGCAAGGCCTGTCGTCCTCTCCCCAAAGCAACCCCAAAGGTTGCCCGATCGGCGAAAGAAGACCAAGACGACGGGCGCGCAGGGCGGAGGTCATCACCGAGCCCACCGGCGCGTCATGGATCATGCTTTTGCAGGCGAAGACCGCCTTTAGTCAGGATAGCCTGAGCGCCTGTCCCCTTTCAAAACCGCCAAGTGTGGCAACCCTTCCCGCCTAAGTTTTCGAGGGGGAAGAGGACCAAGGCGGGTATAAAGGGACAGTGCTGCCATCATAGTGGGGTTCTGATCGGATTCTTCCTTCCTCTCCACCTTGTACGTGAGAACGCTCTCTCGCTCATTGCAATCCCAACCACAAGCAGGAGTAGGGTTTTACACCGCAAGGTGGCCCGAACCTGGGTAACCGCTGAGTCCACGGTCCGCTCTTCGCTAGCGCGCTCCCGCCGTAGCTCCGCCGTAGCTTAGCCGTGGAAGGCGACTGAGAGGTAGGAACTAGCTCACCCTAGTGTTCGAACCTTTGGGTCCCCGGAGCCCGACTTCCGACACCGATCCAGTCGCTTGGCTCCTGATGAACACGACGCTATTTCCTCCATTCCGACACAGCCGGTTGGCTGCCGATGAACAGGAGGCCGTTGCTGCTGTCCGTTGCCTCTCTCCATGTACACGAGCCCAAGCCGTACATATGTGCGAGTACGCGTTCGAAACCCCGCCCGTATATAGACGTACATGGCCGTATTTTTTGCTGTGTCTCTTTACGTATGTGTACACGATTTAGACGGGGCTGCCTGAACTGTTACGTCAGGGGCTCTACTATGACACGTGCCGCTCCTTACACACCCATGGTTCATCGTTGCAGAGAGACTGATCGACTAGTATGTACGTACACGTTCGCGACCATACAGACAACGCTACGTACGCTTCGACCGGGTGGGTCCCAGCTATCAGGGAGGATTAGGAGGCACTTCCTTGCGTGCGAAGATATAGCTGCTGGGAACCAGCTGTCAGGGGGGAGGAATCATTTTTTTTGCATGTAATAAGGAGGCTCGTCCTTGCGTGCGAAGATGTAGCTGGTGGGTCCCAGCTGTCAGGAGGAGGAAACATTTTTTTCCGCGTAATAAGGAGGCACTTCCTTGCATGCGACCATGCACCTCGTGGGTCCCAGCTGTCAGCCTCTCCATGTACAGTCCTCTTCCGATGGCTGTCGTTCGTTGACTGCGTTGACGACGCCGTACCGAGTGTAGCAAGGCGGTGGACGACGACGAGGCCTAGGAAGGGAACGACCTGGAGCCAGGGAAGACAAGGAAGTGGTTGCCCATGCGGAGGGAAGTACGAGGGTTTACTAGTTCAGCTGCCGTCGCCGGAGAATAACAGGAGGTGTGTGTGAGTAGAGGGATGGCCTGGCCAGCGGTGGGAGTAGGGTTTGGCGGTGAGGCCTGCGTGACAGCACAGCCGGCCATGGGAGGCAGGAGTAGGCGGTCCCGCCGGTGCTAGTTTGGGCGACTGGAGCAAGAAGATCAGAGATTGAAGAAGTAGCACGGCCGTTGGATTAACATACAACGGTCACTGCTGCTAGAATTGTTTGTTGACTGAGTTGACAAAGCCCTGCATACGTGTCAATTTGGTAGGCCCACAAGTCAGCCTCCAAATCAGGTGGGTCCTAGCTAACAGGGGGAGCAATCATTTTTCTTGCGCGTAATAAGGAGGCACTTCCTTGCGTGCGACCATGGACCTCGTGGGCCCTAGCTGTCAGCCTCTCCACGTACAGTCATCTTCCGATGGCTGCCGTTCGTTGACTGCATTGACGACGCCATGCCGAGAGCACCAAGGCGGTGGACAACGGCAAGGCCTATTAAGGGAACGACCCGGAGATGAGGAAGACTTGGTAGTGGTTGCCCACGCGGAGGGGAGTACGAGGGTTTACTGGTTCGGCTGCGGTGTGAGGCTGCCGTCGCCGGAGAATAACAGGAGATGTGGGTGAGTAGAGGGATGGCCTGGCCAGCGAAGGGAGTAGGGTGGGTCGGTGAGGCCTGCGTAGCAGCACAGCCGGCCACGGGAGGCGGGAGAAGGCGGTCCAGCCGGCGCTGGTTTGGGCCGCTGGAGCAAGAAGATCAGAGATTGAAGAAGTAGCACGGCCGTTGGATTAACATCCAACGGTCACTGCTGCTAGAATCGTTTGTTGACTAAGTTGACAAAGCCCTGTGTACGCATCAACTTAGTAGGCCCAAGTCAGCCTCCAAATCTGTGGCAAACATCATACAACACATTTTCTATTATTTTTAATAATTTACAACCCATTTGCTCTTTCTTAACGATTTTTTTGCAGCACATATTCTTTTTGTTAGCATTACAGCCAATATTCTGGCCACGGTTAAAAATCTCAATGAAATTTTGCATATTTTGGTGGGCTCCAAACTGTTTTTAATCCTCATATTTTGAGTTTGATTCAGACTAATTTGAAAAATAAAATTATATTAATTATAATCCAATGATATTTTCACAGCAGAAAAAGCCAATGAAATTTAAAATTTTAAAATCCGAATGAAATGAAATTTGAAACTAATTACCGGTTGCTGTGTTTTTTAAAATTTACAGCCCATTTCTTATTGCTTATAGGCCATTTTCTTTTTTTAGGGAAATAAGCCATTTTGTGGGCAAGCCGAATGCATCCCTCCTCGTCTTGAAAGATTTGAAGCCCAGCAGGGCTGAGAAAAGCAAGTAGGCCTCGGTTGGGTATTGTGCAAAAGAAAATAGAACTGGGCTAGCCGTTTCAAGAAAGAAAACAAAACTGGGCTGGTGATGTGGTAAACATAAAATAAAAGACTGGCCATTGAAATTTTCGAACTAATTTTAATCCCGAAATTTCGAGCCCGATAAAAACAAATTTTAAAATATATTTAAATTATGTTAAAATCCAATGAAATATGAAATATGAAAAAATAAAATAAAATTCGCAATTTGAAACTAATTGCCCATTTGATGTGTTTTTATATATTTACACCCCATTTCATATTACTCACAAAATTTACAGCCTTGTTTTATGGCCAGGCCGAATGTATCCCTCATCGTCTTGAAAGATTTGCAGCCCAGCATGGTGGGGAAAAGGAAATCGGCCTGTGTAGGGTATTGTGCGAAAAAGGTGCGCTAGTCATTTTCACAGACAAAAAAAATAGTTGGGCTCGTCATGTTGTAAATAAAGCCTGGGCTAGATGGACCACAGACGCTGCACAACCCAGTTGATACCCTGCTCCGTCTCAACAACAACAACAACAAAACTGCTCGAGCTACTGGGTCCCAGGTGTCAGCTGCTCCTTGTGTAATTCTTTCGTTTATTGACTACATTGACAGTGTCGTAGGTCCCGGATATCAGCAAACCATTAGGAGGAAGCAATTTTTTTCATGCAATAAGGAGGAACTTGCTTGCGTACGGCTATGGACCTAGGGTCCCTACTGTCATCCTCTCCACGTACAGTCCTCACCGATTGCTGTCGTTTGTTGACAGTCGCTCGTTGTGAAATTCTCTCGTTTATTGACTACGTTGACAATGGGGTGGAACCAAGATGTCGGGAAACCATTAGGAGGAAGCATTTTTTTGGCTTGTAATAAGGAGGCACTTGCTTGCGTACTGCCATGACCCTGGTGGGTCCCTACTGTCATCCTCTCCACATACAATCATCTCCTGATTCCTCTCGGTTGTTGACCATGTTGACAATGCCAGAAGGCGGTGCCGCGGTGAGGTAACCAAAGCGGAGGACGACGGCGAGGCCTCGGACGGGAATGAAAAGGAGCCGTGGAAGATGCGGCAGTGTGGTCAGAAACGGAGGGGAGTATGAGGGTTGGTGCGGGGTGGGGATGCAATCGCCAAAAGTATGAGGGTTGGTGCGGGGTGGGGATGCAATCGCCAAAAAATAACAGGAGGTGGGGGTGGGTGGGTGGGGGGTGTAGAGGGATGGCCTGGCACCGGTTAGGGTACGGTGGGACAGCAATGCGTGCACGGCTGCGTAGCAAGCCGCGGAAGGCGGGAGCAGGCGATCCCGCCGGCGTTGGTTTGGTTTGAGCGGCTGGAGCCTGGAGGAAGAAGACAAGAGATTGAAAAAGCACGACAGACGTTGGATTGACATCCAACGGCTTAGGCTGCCACAATCGTTTGTCAGCTAAGTTGACAAAGCCTTGTGTACGCGTCAACCTAGTAGGCCCACAAGTCAGCCTCTTAATCCGTGGTGGATAAATACAGCCCATTTAAAAATATAACAGCCCATTCCAAACGTTCAATCGGAAAGTTCAACATTCAGAGCAAAGTAACATGACTGATTCAGAGATAGAGTACTGAACTTCCACGTTGACAACCATCATAGCCAACTTAACTATCTACTCCCACTAATACTTGAGTTTAGAACAACTAACATACTCTTAGCCAACTAGACGATGACGGCCGCCATCTACGGCACACGCTAAACGCCGGCACCGACGTCCTCCTCCTCGCCTCGGACTTGGCAGAGGTGCGATAGGGCGCATTTCTCGTGCCCGTTGGCCCTTTTCATGCCGGCGTGGTCCACCGAAGCTTCGGTTTCTAAGCGGGAAACCCACTTGACGAGCTGGTAGTAAAATTCAGTGTCACGCACACGTGCGTGCCCGACGGCCTCTAGGGCTATTCGTCGGGCGCCGGCCTCCACGTAGTCGGCCCAGTTGCGGGCGCTCTGCTCGCGACGTAGAGCGGTGGTGCGCTGCTCCTCCTCCATGCTCTACAGGCGGCGCAAATCGGCGGTACACTACTCCTCCGCCATGTGGTCGCGCTCCAAGGCATCCTCATACTCCGCATTGCCATCTAAAGACCGCCAGAATGCCTCCTCCCTCCGTCTGCCTTCCCGTGAAAAACTGAACACTAACTCCGGCGGTGAGCAACTCTGGCTGCGCCTATTGCTGCCGCACGGGGGCATCACGGACGTGGCGAGAGCGAGGGCAAGTGGCGAGAAACGTCGGGCCGGTGGGGTCTTGTGAGGATATGGTGCGTTGGGTGAAGGTGCTACCGGAGCACGACGGGAACCAGTAATTATAGGCGGACGGTAGGTAAACCGGCGTGTCACGGGAAACACGATTGTCATCGGAATTCAATGCATAAGCAGGCATGGCTTTGCGTGCCAGCTTGCCGTGGAAAACTGGAAAAACTGAAATTATGACTGCACCGTACTCCCGTCCCGTCCCGTCAGTGCTGGGTCGCACGTCGCCACGACAGTCAAACGAGTGCACTCCATTCATCCAGATGAGGTACGTGCATGATCCGCTGGTTATTCATGTAGGATCAAGTCGGTTGGATAGTGTACGTGTAGGATCGCAATAGCTGATGAATGTTCACTGGGAGAGAAGGCATTTGCGAACGTTTTTGCTGGCAATTTCTTCAGAACAGCATGTCAGTTTCTTCAGAGGAAGGCATTTTTATTCAAAAAACTATCACCCTTGGATCTTGTGTCGCAACTAAAACTACCAGGAGTGTATTAGTAGGCTAGCTAGTGATCAATCAGTAACTTGTAAACACTGAGCGAAGAGAAATAAGGAACATGTTGGACCATTTGGTGCGAGATGAATGCTAGGGTGTTCCGGCACAAGTCTACTCTTCCGTCCATCCTCTTGTTCAACATCCAGTCCGAGGCAAAACTTTGGGTCACCGTGGGCGCAAAACATTTGGGTCACATCATGCCGGGAGAGTTAGTGTCTTTGTAATTTCTGTCTCGCTTTTCTTTGTAAAAGCAACTGTGAACTCCTTAATTAATGCATGAGGCAAATCTTTTGCCTCCGTTTCAAAAAAAAAGAAAACACTGAGCGAAGAGAAAAAAGGAACTGCTATGCACAGTAGTAAGAGCTGATCCGCTCTAAATGTTCACACCAGACTCACAGGCCTGGCTTAGTAATATGTTCACATTAATAGCCCAAATTCACAACCAACTAGTAGGATTCCCATACATAAGATCAACATGTTTATGCATCTCAATGATTCACAGATCATACACAATATATCTGTTCTTGCTACTAACATGGATGCTTCTCAGGGCCAACATTCAGTACAGAGTGAATGACAAATTTGTTTGTAAAGTCTACATTTCCTCTTGCAAACGTAAGTGGTTTCACCAACAGATGGAATCATGAGAATCAACCACACATGATGGAGGAACATCCACTGAAGTATGTTATGGTCATCTGTCGATCACATGGCGAGACTATTTTGGGAATTCAACTTTAAGTTTGGCAAGATGATGCCCATTGGATAATCAGACCAGAGCAATGAAGTACCTAGTGTTGGCCAATAAATAGTACAGTACCACTTTTGTGCAGTCCATGCAGTGACTATCCAATCCTTCTGTGTCTATTTTCAAATGGCACTGCATGCAGTGACTATCCTATTCTTTTGTGCAGTTCCACAAAAATTGAGGTCCCTGTGTTTGTTTGCCAAATAGCAACGAGTAGTCATCTGTTTGCACAAATATCAAGCAGCTAGTTAACATATACTCCACCTTGTATTTTTGGTTTAACCACGTCTGTGCCAGTCATTTCCACCTAGCAGCTGTCATGTTTTGCACTGGAGAATTTGATACTGAATTGATTTGCTGGTACAGAGCAGAAATATGGCGCCTATTCTTCAATGGAGGTCCACCATGGCAATAAATTTACATGCAAACCAATAATATTACTATCTAATGACAGTACAAAAACAGAAGCAAGATAGTAGCAAACCATGTACCTTGGTAATGAATAGCTCATAGTGCCACTGATTGGATATAACTGTTTGCAGAAAAAATGGTCATAATGTTGAACCATCTGGACTTTTTGTGCAGTTTCACTAAAATCGAGCATCCCTGTTTGCACAGATATTGAAAGTGTGATTATTATAAAAGTGGCACTAGTTGAAGCATAGACTCACAAATTTAAGCATTCCGAATTTCTTAATGGGAAATGGTAGCAAGACAATTTCTAACCACCTGTTCAAAGGAATAAAGAAGGCAACAACGACGGATGTCATGATGGCATACATAGTATTTTGTGAAAGATTGAACTATTCCTGACCTTTCCTCTTCTTTTAAGAATTTTTTGTGCAATTCAACTAAAATAAAATGCCATCACCGCCTTGACATTTCAGTGACACTGTACAAAAAAAATGACTTACCATTACATCATGATGTTAGGTATGTAATCAACAGGCAATAGAGACAAAAATGCAGACCTCCTCCGATAACATAATGAACATTAATTTTAACAAAGGTGTGACTAGCTTTGCCGGCATAATTTGAAGAATTCTACACCCTCTGTTCCTTAATATATGACATTTTTGCAGTTCAATTTAATGTACCAAAACGTCTTGTATTTTGAAAAAGAGGTAGTAGTTTTCCTGCCTTTCTTTACTTTTTCAATTTATCGGTGGCATTAGACTGACTGTGGCATTTGTTAAAAGTGGCATCACTTTAGCAGTAGCATAATTTTACCGGTGGTGTTATACTAACAACAAAAAAGTGGCAATAAGAGCATGGTGTTGGCTGTGTGCATCCTAGCTATGCAGAGGCCGGGTGTGTGCTCACTGTGTTATGTATCTTCTTGATGCTCCATTTTGAGCCAATAAAATGCACCCTTTGTCGAAAAAGTACAATGTACCTCCACAGACGCATAGAGTGGTGAAGTAGGGATGGTTGCCCAGAGCAACAAATATCCAAGCAACATATCTGGATTACGTCCCATTTTTGTTTTCTTTAGCCACCTTTTACCTATGTGAGGACAACAAACCTATCGACCTGGTCATTCTCTATTGCGTTGTCCTGCCTTTCTTTCCTTTTTCAACCAAGAGACAAGAGACTAGTTCCTCAGCTACTACTACTTTTCCCCTATTCAACCAAGATGCAGGTTCGATACCAAGTCTCTTCTACAGTACTACTTCCCCCCTTTCTTTCCTTATTCAACCCAGACATGGATTAGTCTGCATGAAGTAGGGTTTCCTTTAATAGAGCAAATTAAGGTTTTCGTCTGCATGATCAGTAGAGGCTAGTAACTTGGGGAGATGGGGCAGTGGAAAAACAACCGCATGCAGCGACGTGGGCAGATGGGGCAATAGCACAAGGGTATGGTTTGAAAAGAGGTAGCATACCAGAGGGTCGGCGGGAAGCGGCTTCTCTCATCGTCGTCCTCCTTCGCTAACACTACAGCATCAAGCTTGGGGACGGATGCCATCCCGCGCTGGTGCTAGGTCTGAGAAGACGGCCTTGTCGTCAGTGCACATCCTCCTCTTCCCCGGTGGATGGGATCAGGGCGGATCTGTGGCCACCGGTGAGGAGGGAGAGAGAGTGGCCACCGCCGTCTTTTTTAGATCTGGAGAGGGTGATAGTGTGAGAAGCAAGTGGGCAGCCCTAGCAAGCAAGCGCTGAAGCTCCAGCCTATATACTACTATATTATACTTGGTAGAGTACCTCCGTTTTTTTCTAAGTCCCATGAACCAGAGCAACAGGACCAACAAAAGGGGCAAATTAAGGTCTTCGATCTCTCTCCCATGCATGCACTTTTTCTCTCTCCTGCGTGCACCCAATGGATAGCGTGCATGTAACGTCCAGCCTAATAAATCGGGACGACGTGCAGTAATGCTTCAAAATTGAACGGCATGCCATTAAAAAAAATTAAGTCGAGAAATAATGCGGCCCGATCGCATTTTGCACGAGAAATGACAAACCATGTTTCATTGACGTGTTGTCCCGTTCCAACGTGTCAGTGAGAAGACGGCGATTCCTTTTGTATAATTTCCGAATGGACATCTATGTACGGCCGGGTCGCCTCTTCCTATACCATGGCAACCGTCCACTCCCCACTCGCCTCTTCCTGTACCGTGGCAACCGTCCACTGCCTCTTCCCCTTTCCCTCTCGATTTGGGAGTTGGAACTGCTATCGCACGCTCTTCCTCCCTCCATTTGCCTTGACCCTTCCTTCTGCCATTGTTCGTCTTCTTGATGGAGGGAAGTAGCAGGACCCGACCCCGCTATTCTTGCCCCAATCTGACAGATGGCGCGGTGGAGGAAATCATTGATCGGTGTGATGTCATCACCATGGCTAGCATGGCAGGTTCGTTCAAGAACATTCTTGACTCAACAAATAAGATCATTACAAACAACCCAAGGGTTCAAGAGAGGTTTGATCTCCCCTATCTTCTTTGCTATGACCCTGCTCTCTGGTTTGGGGACGACGGAAGGCTCGCCTTGTGCAAGTTGATGCCACTTGATAATGATCTGTGTGATGTTAAGATGCCATCGCTTCAGCGTAAGGATTGGGCAGGCACAAATGGAGATTGGGTTGTTTATATTGGGGACAACTGCGAGTGGGAGCTTGTGAATGTGTACACTCGTCACCGGATTCCAATTCCAAAAATCTTAGACTGCCCTGAGGTTGAGCACACCGATACTCTACGTACGTTCAAATACGATCATGGTGACTGTCGTCTACAGAAGATAGCAATTTGTCGAGTTCCCACACACTCTTGGAGTTATAGGAACTATTGTGTTATTGCTGTGTTCGACAAGCTTGTTGCCGTCTTTACTCCTGGAGGGATTGGATGGGCATTGCTTAAAAAACAGTTTCTGTACACAAGGGAGTACTGTGATGCAATTCAATACGAGCGTCTTGTGTTTGCTGTCACCACTTGTGGCACTGTTTTTGCATGGGATCGTTCTTGCTTCGGTATGTTTGCCTTCCACCTTAATTAGAATTGTTTCATTCACCATGCATGCGAGTTATCCCTTTACTAATTAACCTTCAAAATTTTCAAGGTCCTGTCAACATTCCGCCACCGATACTTGGAAACTTTTATAACCAAGGGGGAGATGATGATGGTGATGATGATGATGACGATGGTGATGATCACGAGCATGAAGACGAGCAATACCTACCTACTAGATGGTACCTAGCTACTTATTTCGATGGATCACCTCTTCTTGTCTGTATACAGGGCATTGCTAATGTTACAGAGGAAGCAGGTAGTAGTATTGTCTCGCATGGTCGTACTCTATGGACCTGTGCCAACTTCCGTTGTAGGCTATTCGGGATAGATACTAGTGTGCTAGAGCCATGAGCTTCTCCCTGGTTCAATATTGACAGTCTCGGAGAACACTCGCTTTTCCTTGGACTAAACTATCCAATGATGGTGAAAGGCGATCCAGTGCCTGTTGGCACAACCTTGCCATTTATGAGAAGCAACTCTATCTATACCACCGACATTGCCGTTGTTGCTCACTACTCTAATGCAAGTATTGCTCCTGATATTGGCTGCTTCAGCCCGGATGGTGAGTCTTGCGTTGGTCTCAAGATTGACAATACCACCAGTCCCTGGTCAGAGACTCGCTTCTGGTTCAAAGCAAGCGTTTCCAACGTCAAGGATTGGTTGACGTGAAGGTTGTTTTCATTTCTTGTACGTGTTGTGTGAGAAAAAAATTAGTATTTACAATGTATCATCATTGTCGTTGTGCGTTGTAGACTTGTTGTATGTAGTGTGAACGGTATATTTGCATATGCATGTGATAAACTTACTTAATTTATGAACGGATTTCGAGTCACTTCTCAGAGTGTGTCCTGTGACGCGGCAAAATACTTTTCACTGATAGTATGTGGGACCGAATGTGAGCAAACCGATGATGGGCACACACCACGCGTCTGCTGGCTGGCTAATAAGAGAGGAAGAGGAGGGCCGAGCACAGACTCCAGGAAATTTGCCGATAGTGTGAGGTGGGCCGCCTAGTACTAGTGGTACCGAACTCCTGAAGAAATAATGTGTTTTTCTTTTTGCAAGTTGGAGAGATAATGTGTTCGCTCTACGTAACCAGCACCTCGATAAAGTGGGGTGGCATGGGCCAAAACAAGCATTCACGTCTAGGAGTATAGCACACGCCACCACCAAGAGTCCCATCTGACACCAAATTTCTTGGATTCCGTGCTACACCTAGCTGTTCTCTCTCCTCGTTTCTCTAACTCAACCATCGCCCGACGGCCGGGAGGGGGAGTTTCAGGTGATACGAAGCTGCCCATGCTCCCATGACACGGGCTTTTGAAAGCCCTTGGATTTGAGATCGAACGGTTGCATGCTGAGATCCTGCAAGTTTGCAAAAAAGCCCACTAGGATCTGATATTTACGCACAGGTCTAGAATCTCGGCATGCGAGCATTCGATCTCAGATCCAAGGGCTCTCAGAAGCCGTTATCATGGGAGCATGGACAAGTTGGTTTGCCGATAGTCAGTTGCTGAACCGCGTTCCCAGTTGTTAGTCAAAATGCAAGACACCAAGCGTCCCCTCTTGAGCGGCGTGCCAGACCAACCGTGAGGGGGTACGATGCGAATCGTGTGGGGGTCCTTTTGAACTTGTAAGTTGTAACATTTGGTTCTGCTCCTTGGCGCGACCGATAGATACAAATATAACGATTTTCCCTCAAAAATTAGAAATAACGATTAAAAACGCTATCGCTGGGCCACCGCCGTCTTTTTTTAGATCTAGAGAGGGTCCCGTTCCAACATGTCAGTGAGAAGACAACGAGTCCTTTTGTATAATTTCAGAACGGACGTGTAGGCCGGGTCGCCTCTTCCCGTACCATGACAACCGTTCGCTCCCCACTCGCCTCTTCCTGTACAGTGGCAACCGTCCACCGCCTCTTCCCCTTTCCCTCTCGATTTGGGAGTTGGAACTGCTGTCGCACGCTCATCCTCCCTCCATTTTCCTTGACTCTTCCTTCTGCCATTGTTCGTCTTCTCGATGGAGGGAAGTAGCAGGACCCGACCCCGTTATTCTTGCCCCAATCTGACAGATGACGCGGTGGAGGAAATCATTGATCGGTGCAACGTCATCACCGCGGCTAGCATGGTAGGTTCATTCAAGAACATTCTTGACTCAACAAATAAGATCATTACAAACAACCCAAGGGTTCAAGAGCGATTTGATCTCCCTATCTTCTTCGCTATGACCCTGCTTGCTGGCGCGGGGACGACAGAAGGCTCGCCTTGTGCAAGTTGATGCCACTTGACAATAATGATCCGTGTGATGTTAAGATGCCATCGCTTCGGCATAAGGCCTGGGCAGGCGCAAATGGAGATTGGGTTGTTTATATTGGGGACAACTGCGAGTGGGAGCTTGTGAATGTGTACACTCGTCACCGGATTCCACTTCCAAAAATCTCAGACTGCCCTAAGGTTGAGCACACCGATACTCTACGTATGTTCAAATATGATCATCGTGACTGTCGTCTACAGAAGATAGCAATTTGTCGAGTTCCCAATCGCTCTTGGAGTTATGCAAACTATTATGTTATCACTATCTTCAACAAGCTTGTTGCCATCCTTACTTCTGTGCCTCAATGGATATTGCTTGAAAACCAGTTTCTGGGCACGCATGTGTACTGTGATGCAATTCAATACGATCGTCTTGTGTTTGCTGCCACCACTTCTGGCACTGTTTTTGCATGGGATCCTGATTGTTTCGGTACGTTGTTTGTCTTCCACCATAATTATAATTGTTTCATTCACCATGCATGCCAGTTATCCCCGTACTAATTAACCTTTTTTTGCAGGGTCCCGTACTAATTAACCTTCTTGTGTTTCCAAGGTCCTGTCAACATCCCCCCACCGATACTTGGAAACTTTTATAACCAAGGGGGAGATGATGATGGTGATGATCACGAGCATGAAGACGCGTAGTACCTACCTACTCAGTGGCGCCTAGCTACTTATTCCAATGGATCACCTCTTCTTGTCTGTATACAGGGCACTGGTGATGTTATAGAGGAAGCAGGTGTTGTCTACCATGGTCGCAGTCGTCTCCGGACCCGTTCCAACATCCATTGCAGGGTATTCAGAATGGATACTAGTGTGCTAGCGCTAGAACCTTCTCGCTGGTTCAATATTGATAGTCTTGGAGAATACTCGCTTTTCCTTGGACTAAACTATCCAATTATGGTGAAAGGCGATCCGGCGGCTGTTGGCACAACGTTACCATTTATGAGAAGCAACTGTATCTATACCTCACACATTGGTATAATTCCCTACGCTGGCTGTCACAATTTCCATACTCCTAATATAGGCCGCTTCAGCCTGGATGGTGGGTCTTGCATTGCTCTAGATGTTGACAATAGCTGGCCCTACCCAGAGGTTCACTTATGGTTCAAAGCAAGCGTTTCCAACGCCGAGGATTGGTTGAATTGAAGTCCATTTCATTGCTTGTTATTTGTTGTGTGATAAAAACTTTAGTATTTAGAATGTATCCTCATTGTGGTTGTGCGTTGCTGACTTGTTGTATGTAATAAATGGCATATTTGCATGTGCATGTTATAAACTTACTTAATTTATGATTGGTTTTCGCACTTCTCAGAGTGGGTGCTGCGACGCGGCAAAATATTTTTTACCGCCATACATAATTGTCAGTGCATTACCGCCATATATATATATATATTCTAGTATACCCGCCAAAAAAATGGACTGCATGGATATTTTCCTTTGGAAACAAGGGGCGTGGCTAGATGACAGTCGCCTGAATATTTTTTGTGGCCAGTCAATTTGGCTTGGGCCGTTGGATGAAAAATGGATGGAGGGATCATCTTCCTAAACCTCCAGCATGTCGCGTCGCACCACACACGGTGGGTCAGGCACGCCGCTCACCCAGCGAATGTGCGTCGTCTTGCATTTTCACTGACATGTGGGACCGAATGTGAGCAAACTGACGATGGGCACACTCCGCGCGTCTGCTTGCCGGCTGAGGAGAGAGAGGAGGGCCGAGCATGGACTCCAGGAAATTTGGCGACAGTGTGAGGTGGGCCATATGTTAATAAAACTAGTAGTACTACTAGTGGTACCGTAGTCCAGGAGAGATACTAATGTGCTCGCTCTAGCCTCGCTCTATGTAACCAGCACCTCGATATAGTGGGGTGGCATGGGCCAGAACAAGCATTCACATCCAGGAGTACGGCACACGCCACCACCATGAGTCCCATCTGACACTATATTTCTTGGAGTCTGTGCTACAGCTATCTCTTCTCCCTCCTCGTTTCTCTAACTCAGCCATCGCGTGGCGGGCGGGGTGGGGGTTTGCCGATAATCAGTTTGCTCAACTGCGGTCCCACTTGTAAGTGAAAATGCAAGACATCACGCGTCCCCCCTTGAGCACCGTGCTGCACCATCCTTGTGGGGGTGCGACGCGAACACGGCAGGCTTTTCCTTTTGAACTTGTAAGTTGTAACATTTGGTTCTGCTCCTTGGCGCGACCGATAGATAGAAATAATGATTTCCCTCAAAAATTAGAAATAACGATTAAAAATGCTAGCGCTGGGCTTTTCCCGCGCGATAAGCGGGGGAGTTTTGCCAATTTCGGCCATCATCGCTTTCCTTGCATGCGGTCCCACATGTAAGTGATATGCCTAGCCACTGTGCGTTGAGCGGCAGGCCGGAATGACCGTCTGGGGTGCGACACAAATGGGACTATACGTGTTCCAGTTTCTTGTTTTGAAGTTGTGAAGTGTAACACTTATTATAAGCCATCATGCAAAAGGTGAGCAAGGGATCACACACGTCTTTATCAGCTGGAATGAGAATGCAATACAGTAAGAATCAAGGCCACGACGACGCGATGCAATGGTGGTTACACGAGGCCAAATGAAACTTGCGAGTGACCCAACCAAACACACCCATGGTGTTGGGTTGCTGGCTACATGCCGCTTCTCCCATTTAGTAGTACTACTTCCCTCAGCATGCGAATTGAAGGAGGATAAACATCAATGGCCGTTCATCGGGAACCGCTACCCTCTACTTTGTTTGCATTCAAGCCGTCTTGGAAACCGTTCTCGTTTACTAGTCCCTCTTGTATTTTGTGTCATATTTTCGCCCTTAATCTAACTAATAAAATTGTGTGACCAATATAATGTCATTGGAAAACTTATTCAAATACGAATCCAACAAAAAAATGTGTGACATGCTACTCAAATACTCCTACTACGTAATGTCATTGGAGTAGTAGGAGTAGTATGTTTGTCCATTGTTGACCCAAAATAAGATGAGACTAATAATCCAGACGTTGGTAGTTGTACTGGGGAAAATCTTGCAAAGTTTGGAGGCTTCTAGAGGGCAGGGGTGATCCTCCTTCTCTAAAAAAAATAAAAAAAAGTACTGCTCCTATAACCTAACCATCTGCCCTTCTCCATTTTCTTGCATGTGAACAAGTGGGACATTTTCTTGCATATACCCCTAGGACAAGGATTTATTGCACGTAGAGCCAAGCTTTTGCATGTACTACTTGTGGGATGCAAGACCGATCAACCCTCCCTCCCTCCTGAGTCGTTTATCAGAGTGGGTGGTGCCACGCGGCCAAATATTTTCTAGCGCAATAGATAATTGCCCGAGCATTGCAACGAGCTATATATATTCTCTAGTACGTATGTTAGCCCATAATTTACAGGTCAATATTAATATGCATACGGATCCATAAACGACATCATCTAGACCTAGTGCATCGGGCCACCAACCGACGGGTGAGGAGCAGCGGCGTTGGTGGCGAGGTCAACGTGCTTCTGAACAATGCCGTCCAAGGTTGCTCTGCGGTCCAAGAAGGCCACCGTCCTATCGTCCTCCTTTGGCACGTAGTGGTCCTTGTGGACGATTTCCTCGTAGACGTGGGTGATTATGTCGATGGTGTCTTGCTGGGCGAGGCACTGCGCGGCGAGCGCGACCTCGAGGTGGACATTCTCCGGCGCGACGGCGGGTAGTCGCAGGGCCACCAGTGCGTCGAAGAGGTTGTCACCATAGAGGCCGGTGAGGGTGGCGGGCATCGCAGAGCCTAGGCGCGTGGGCTAGAGGCGTATGTCAAGGTCGTCCGCGAGCTTCTTGACGACGGTGAACTTGTCAAGGAAGCCGACAAGGGCCTCGTCGAATAAGGGGACGAAGCTGTCATCCAAGAGGCCTCTTGCCCTGGCGGCCTCAAGCACGACCTGGAGACGTTCCTCGGTGCTGGGCCGCAGGCCGGCGTCGTGGGCCATCTGGCACAGCCGGCTCATGCTCGCGCTCATCGCCTCCATGGCTCTAGCTTCTGGTCAATTGATCTTGCGATTGGAGTGATCATTCTTGCCCTTGGTTAGGGTCCATAGGTGCGTAGGATTTCGTAGATAGATTGGACTGGTGGGGAGCCTTTATATGAGTAGTGCAGACTGCATTTGCATTCACATGTGTGTTGCCTATCTACTCCTCGCTCCTTAGTAGTACTCCCTCCGGTCCTTTTTTCTCTGCGCCTAAGGTCGAGCGCGCATACCAATGGAAGACTCAGTCTGTTTTTCTGGACATAATTGCCCTTGCGTTCGCAGAGTATCGAATGCCTACTGCTGCCTCAAATCCTGCTCCGCATGCACGCACTGCTCCCTGTCTCGCTGCATGCACGCATAGTTACGAGAAGATTGAGGTAAATTCTGCGTGCAATTATGTTGGAAGCTGGCGCAATTAATGCGGTGCGAATGCGGTGCAAGTACTAGTGTGGTTGATGAGATTTCATATTTGAGCCCTCAACCGGAAGGGAGAGTGTATAATATCATCGGAAACTACACTCAAATATGACCCGTCAAAAAAACTACACTCAAATACGAATAAAACAATACTCCATGTAGTATTATTTACGCAGGGAGTAGTAGTTTATTTTTTGTGACATGCATTACTATATATTGTTAGTCAAATGCTAAATCCAAATGGAGGTGGTAGTACTACTAAATCCAGATGGAGGGAGTTGTAGTACTAGTACCAAAGTACTACCCGTTGGTCAAATTATTACGTGCTGCTCCTCACAGTGAAGTGACAAGACCCTGCGCCGGAGATGACACCAGAGTGCAGGCAGCGTGTTCGGGTTACCAAAGTCAGCCTCACCGTGTGCAGTCGCTATCATCAAGGCTGTAGAGCTACCCTGCTTACGACAAGCCATGTTCTAGATATTTTCTCGTGTGTTGCCATGAGTTAGAATAAAATATTGCAATGGGTATATTGGTTATATCGTTGGAGCACCTATGCACACGAACATAATTGTAACGTAGTACCACGTGCTGGATAGTCGTAATTTTACAGGGTTCAAACTGATATTACAAATGCTAGCAGTAATGCTGCACGTACGAAGAGGGAATTATTAGGAAGTTTACGTAAGAAGTTTCGTTACTTTAGGTGGATGCAACATTATCATACAAACTAAAATCCACCACCCCTGACAAGTCACTAATAGGCAAATAAACTCGCGTGTCTCTCGTTACTTGATCTTTCCAAAACAAATTCAGCTTCTGCAGAGCCTTTGTCATTCAGCTTTAGACGCTTGCGGTGATCAGCACACCATTCATTGTTGCACTAGAGAACGCCAAACCTCATTACCTTGAGCACACTTGCCTTTAGAAACAAGAACCTGGCCAATTTAATCTCGGATGTGGTGCCTCGGTAGTCGATCAAATCCATTTCTGTAAGATGGAGATCAAGGCATTCGATGAGCTTGTTATATTGCAGCACATTTTTCACTTTCGGGTCTTTTTCTATCTGCAAAGAAGAGAACATATTAGAGGAGCTGGATATATAAGATTGCCGTGTCATCAAGAGCTACCAATATCATTCTCTCATACAATAGGGTTGGCTGTAAGGCTAGTGATAATTTTCACTCTCTCTCTTTCTCTTTCCTCTCATTTACTCATTTTACGTCCGTCTTGGTTTATAGGTCCCCTTCGTATTTAGTGTAAAATTTTGACCATAGATTTACCTAACAAAATGTCAATGCATGTCACAAAAAATTATACCATTGGAAATTATGTTCAAATACGAATCCAACGATATAATTTTTAGTGACATGCATTAACATTTTGTTAGTTAAATCTATGGTCCAAATTTGATACTCCAAAATACGAAGGGGACTAGTAAACCAGGACGGAGGTAGTACTTGCTCCTAAGATAAAGTTACTTCCCACTATGACTAGTCTTGGCTACAACAACAACAAAAATGATGCAGGTGATCACATGAGAAAAAATACTAAAAACATTTCTTTTAGTATAGTGCCTAGATGCAGTTTTGAACACTACATTTGTCATTGTAACTTGGGAAAAATTACGAAAAAATTGAGCTCCATTGTGGTTCACATTTAATAGGAAAGGAGTTTCACCTCAATGAGTAGCTTCTCCGTGCACGGAAAGGATCTAAGGAATCCAACAACTTGATCCAGATTGGGGCCGATAGATTTTATTGCTAAAATCTTCACTGTGCGCAGAGACTGGGTCAAGCTTGTGGGAATCATTTTCTGGATGACAGTCGAACATACATCAAGAAAAAAAAATTAAAATGTGAATTTCAAGAAGAACAATGAGGAGAAGAAGAGTGTTGTACCTGAACAGTTATGGATCCAATAACAAGTTCGGAGAATTTGGCAGACAAGTAGGCCAACGCTGTCAATTTCGGCGCGTTAATGACCCTGATTTTTGTTGGACCTTCTAGATCAGATACAAGCAATCTCTCAAGGAAAGGTGCATTCTCAATGACCATATCATGAAATAGCTCAACTGATCTCTTCCCAAGTAATGTCCTTTTGTGGGGCCAGCAACTGAGCTTCGTCGAGGCGATGTGGAGCCTAATGAACCCGTGGATCTGTTGAAGACAAAAGTACTCGAGCGCTGTATAGCCGCAGAGCAGCCACTCCATAGCCTCCTTCGAGATACCAATGTTGAAGAGGCTGAGCTGCTTGAGTTGAGGGAGAAGAAGAGCGGGCGCGGCATCAATCTGGGGAAAATAGCAGGAGCTGAACCTGGCGCGGTGCAGCGTTGGCGCGTGGTGGAGCGCGGATAGCGGTAGAGAGCGACATCGTCCACCTTCAAACCTGAGCTCCTCGAGCTGATCTAGGGCGGGGGATAAGAACCACTCGTCGAACTTGGCTTGGACATTGCAGTTGGTACTGAACATGCGGATGTCAAGGCGTCTGGCTGGCCCAGGGTGCGATGCAAGGATCTTGGAGACTGCATCCATGCGTTTGCAATCCCCATCGCAGAGGCAGCTGTCGACGGTGAGGTTGAGGGGGACGCAACGCCAGAGGGGGCGCCACCGCCGGGAGAGAAGGGTGGTCCGCACGCCAGATTTGGTGGGGACGAGGGCGATGATGACGAGTAGCATGTCATCGGGGAGGCTGCTGATGAAGTCTAGGCTCGCTGGATGCGGTTTTGGCTCGAGCCGCCTCCGCTTGTTGGCCGCCTCGTCCTCCATCTCAGCCGGCGGCGACGCCGGTGTACACATGTGCTGGTGTGTATTGTGTGCTGGTTGTGCGCGAGTGCGTCCTTGCGTGCATGCCGCGCAGTGGTGTATGTGCGTTGTCGTAGTTTGTGTCCGTGGTGGCGTGTAAGAAGGTGTTAATCTAGTACTCCCTCCGTTTCTTTTTAGTCCGCATATAAAATTTGGTCAAAGTCTAACTATGCAAAGTTTGACCAACTTTATATCAAAAGATATCAACATTTACAATACTAAAGCTATATGCTATGAAAATTAATTTCAAGATGCATCTAAATATATTGATTTCATACTGTGAATGTTGATATTCTCCTATAAAGTTAGTCAAAGTTTATGAAGTTTGACTTTGACCAAATTTTATATGCAGACTAATAAGAAACGGAGGGAGTACTATAGTACTGTTTTAACGAGGAAGAAGTGTGCACTCAATTTAGTAGCGTGTTGGGTTCTACCGCAAGTGGTTTCTTGTTTGTTTATTTCACCCCGTGGCAGATGGGCATCTAGTTTATTTAATTTCACCCACTGCCACATGGGCTCGCGCACCCATAGAGAACACGAGCTGACAAGGCACCATGTAGACTGGTTGACCGGTTAACTAGACAATATACGGAGCTATACGCTGAGCCAGTGACCGTATAATCCCTCTATAAAGAGAGATCGAGTGAGAGGTGAGGCCCGTGAGAGGTAGAGATAGAGAAAGAGATACCCCCTCCGTTCGATAATGTAGTGCCTATAAATTTTTGAGAAGTCATACTTTTGAAAGTTTGATCAAGTTTATAGAGAAATTTACTTATATCTACAATACCAAAGATATATGATATGAAACTACATCTTGTGATGAATCTAATGATGTATGTTTGTCCCTCCAGATGTAAATGTTTTTCTCCACATATACCTGGTCAAACTTTGTGAGGTTTGACTTTTCAATAAATGTATATATGCTATGGACCAGAGAGAGTACATGACTAGAGAGAGATCAAGTGTGTGTGAAGGAGAAAGAGTGAGTGTGCAAAAAGAGAGAGTGTGTGTGTGAAAGAGAAAGGGACAACACACGATAAAGTAGAGAGAAAGTGTGTCTGTCTTATGAAAACATATCACACATGCAACTCCGAGAGAGAAACGAGGTGAGGAGATACACGGAGATATATTGTGTGGTTGTTTGCAACGGAGAGAGAGAGAGACCCCTAGCACGTGGCCAAGAGAGGTTTGGCAAACAAGGGAGAGACGAGGTCGAGAGAGACATATGGGGAAAATGGAGGCATGGGGAGGGAGAGAGGGTGTGTTTGTGATAGAGAGATCCCCTCAAGATCGTGTGGGGACTATATGGGTGGGAGATCAAGAGACAAGGTGTGTGTGCGATAGAAAGATACCCCAAAAGAGATAGAGATATACCTAGCTAGGGAGGGAAGGAGACAATGTGTGTGTTTGTGATGGAGAGTGAGAGATGGTCATACCTAGGGGGAAGTGCATGTGCGTGTGATGGAGTGAGAGATAATCATACTTAAGGGGGCGTGTGCGTGCGTGTGAGATAGAGAGAGAATGAGGGAGAGAGAGTGTTAGATGGGTCTATCTAGTGCGAGCGAGATATGTGTATGTGTGACCTAGGGAGATAGAAAGTTTGAAAAAGAGAGAGAAGGGCCCCGAGACGGCGGAGTGGTGCGTGAGAGAGTTGAGAGAGAGAAAGAGATACTCCCTCCGTTCGACAATGTAGTGCCTATAAATTTTCGAAAAGTTAAACTTTGGAAACTTCGACCAAGTTTCAGAGAAAATTATTTATATATACAATACCAAAGATGTATATATAATATGAATCTACATCCTGTGATGAATCTAATGATATATGTTTCCTGTTCCAGATGTAAATCTTTTTCTCCACATACCTGGTCAAACTTTGTGAGGTTTGACTTTTCAAAAAATTTATATGCTATGGACCGGAGAAAGTACCTAAGTAGAGAGAGATCAAGTGTGTGTGAAGGAGAAAGGGTGAGTGTGCAAAAAGAGTGTGTGTCTGAAAGAGAAAGGGACAACACACGATAAAATAGAGAGAAAGTGTGTGTGTCTTATGCAAACATATCACGCATGCATCTCCGAGAGAGAAAGCGAGGTGAGGATATACACGCAAATAGTGTGTGGTTGTTTGCAACGGAGAGAAAGACCCCTATAGCACGTGTCCAAGAGTGGTCTGGCAAACAAGGGACAGAGGTCGAGAGGGACATATGGAGAAAATGGAGGCATGGGGAGGGAGATAGGGTGTGTTTGTGATAGAGAGATCCCCTCAAGATCGTGAGGGGACTATATGGGTGGGAGATAGAGAGATAAAGGTGTGTGTGTGATAGAAAGATGCCCTGAGAGAGATCGAGATAGTCCTTGGGAGTGAAAGAGACAATGCGTATGTTTCTGATGGAGAGTGTGAGAGATAGTCATACCTAGCGGGAGTGCGTCGATACTCGTACTTAGCTAGGGGGAGATTGTGTGTGTGTGTGTGTGCGTGCGTGCGCGCGTGTGAGACAGAAAGAGAACGAGGAAGAGAGAATGTTAGATGGGTCTATCTAGTGCGAGTGAGATCTGTGTATGTGTGACCTAGGGAGATAATGTTTGAGAGAGAGAGAGAGAGAGATAGAGGAGCCGAGAGACAACGGAGTGGTGCATGAGAGAGTTATGGACAACGGGCGAGAGAATTTGTGTGTGTACTATGAGTGCACCCTAGCGCTAGCTATTTAGCCTAGACCAGAGAGTCATACATTGTGTGCGAGGGAGACCTATACATAGAGTGTGCATGCGAACTAGAAAGACCTAGAGAGCGAGAGAGAGAGAGAGAGAGACCGATAAGGATTGTGTTCGTGTGCGCGCGATAGAAAGAAAGAGTGTCGGCTAGAGAGAACGGGAGTGCGGGAGAGGGGAGAGGTCGCGTTTTTGCATCGAAGATTGATATAAACCATGATTCGGTATAAAATTGTATTCAAATGTTTGAATTGGAGAACATGGTGTTTGCAATTCACACATGAACGAAGATATGCGTATCAAACAAGTTCATTAATTTGACTTTGAGCATGTTCATGGAGTACTATAATACAACATGCTATTCAATTGATGTGTTCAATTTTGGATGTAGTCTGCAATTTTGACCGGGTCAAAAGCTATTTCATTGAATTGAGATATTTCATTTATGGTTTGATTCCCTTTTTTAAGTGGGTCAACTATTTGTCAAATTAATCGGTAGCAACGAGCATGTAAAAACACATTAGTCCCGAGCATCATCTCACCATCTAAAAAAGAAGTGGCAAGATGTGACACTATAGAACTAATATTTCTAAATATGATTCAGATCGACTTGGTACGGTAGACGTGGATGCTTGTTCTCCCAAAACTTAAACGAACCGCTAAAACACCCTATGCTCGGTGGAATTCCCCCGAGCAAATAAACAAGAGATGTGAAATTACCAGCCTATCTGGGACCCGCATCAATTGGCCCGTTGTATACCGAGGGTAGGTTTGTGACTTAATCGAAGCGCGCCCTCTCATCGGCCGAAATGACAGACGCCGAATAATTCATAAACCATGCGCAGCAAAACACCCTCTCCTCGGCTGAAATCGCATGCGCCGAATAATTCATAAACCATGGGCGGCAAAACACCCTCTCCTCGGCCAAAATCGCTCGCACCCACTATTTCAAGCACGCCCTCCTCGCCCAAAATCGCTGGCGCCCACTATTTGGGAGAAGCAAAGTTACCCTACTATCCCTGACCCTCAAGACTCAGACCCAAGCCCACAAGCCAAAAGACAGGGGTAGAATTGTAACTTCCCCCACATTTCAGACAAATGAGTGCGTAAGACATGGCCCCCTCCTAATTCCCCATTCATACACCGTGGGCGCCAAATCACCTTCTCCGCTGCCGCGAAACCTCAGCCCCTCCTCCATGCCCCCCACCACACCAGATTCATCGCCGCCCTCCTCCCCAATGCCGGAGCTACAGTTCGTTTGCCGTCGGGCACTGGGCCGTGTGCCTCTTACTTCGTGCTGCCAGAGTTGCCTCAACGATGACCGCGTGAACCATGCAGGAGCCGATTCAACCACGTCGTCGTGCATGGTGCCGGAGCGGCTCGTACTTCGGACGCGTCCAGTGCACTGGCGCTGGTCCCCCGTAGCCGTCGACCACTGCCAGATATCTGCTTTCCCACCACCGGTAGCCACCGCAACCGCGCCGGCCTCAACGACTCGGCAGATGGAGCTGCCTACTTCACCAGGCCGCAAGATAGGTCATACACTCATCTTATTCACTTTACCTAGGCGTCAGTCGCCTGGATTTTTATTCTGGGTCAGTCGGTTCCAAATGGAAGGAAGCGGCTCCCCTCGAGGCGGCGGAGCTCCTAGGCTGCCGGTTGGTCGGGGAAGGAGTGCCTCGGTGTCTATCGTAGGGGTGCGGACAGGGGGCACTGGTTCGCCGTGGAAGCAGCGCTTCGGTGCCTATCTTAGGGTTGCGTGGGGTCAAGGTACTGCTGGCGCCGGATCTGGATGACGGCGAGTCTTTGAGGTATGGCCGGGGGACGACGCAACCATGGCAGTGCGGTGGGGCGGGGGGCGGGGGGCGGGGTCGAAGTCAGAGCCGCCGTGGCCAGGGATGGCGGAGGCAGGCTGCTCTGCCGGTGCTCGCTGGCTGTTCGAGGAAGATCCTGAACAGTGACAGCCGGGAGGCACAAGATGACCATCCAGCCATCCGGCGTAGATCGGATAGTGAAAAAAAAGCATGTGACCACAATTTAGTTTTTAGTGAACTAACATGTGACCTGTCTCGTACCTGAGTGTTGATCGTATTTCTTCAGATCATAGATATGTTTCATTCTTAACATTGTGTGTTTTCTGCATTTTCAGCCACACCATCTTCCTTCTCACTGGAGCTGCTCCAACAAGGGAAGCATGCATCAGATGGGAGCTATACTCCCCACTCAAGAGTTCCCAACCTCGGATGTGCCAGCCAGACATGGACAGCCACAACAACCGCAGCGCCATTGACGATTCAGCAGATGATGCTCACTCCTACGGAGGGTGGCAAGATAGGTTGTACCCTCGTCTTACTTGTGTGCAGCATTTATGGCTTCGTTCTTCATCTAAGCATGGAAAATAGATTATCACTTGTCACTGTACATTCATGTTGATCTCTTAGTCTTACTTCAGATAAGAGACTTGTGCAGGAGTTAACGTTGTTCCATAGTTATCGTCCCTCAGCCAAAGCTATCCCACTGGCTGGTGATTATACCCCTTCTAGTATTACCTATGTTGTTGTTCTGTAGTACTTTTGTGTGCCATTTAGTTAATCTCGAGTACAAACAGTATATATTTTGTAGCTATCATGTGTGCTCTCTCTTTATCTTTGAGGTATCATCCTGTTGCTGCTATTTAAGTGGACTCCTACTATTTATGTTGTCTCCTACAGGCACTCATTACATAATCTCACTACTAGTTGTTTTCCATGCATGTCAGATATTATTGCACACAGTGATATTGAAAATCAGAACAAATCCACTAAAAGAAACTCGCGGAGCAATGCAACAGCCAACATACTCGACCTCAATGATATTCAATATGATGGAACAGTTAAATGTAGTGCTTCAGAAGAGTTGCAGAGAGATAATGATTCCTATTCACCCCAAAAGGTCTTTGCTCTAACTTGACCTGTGATATCACTACTGCAGGATGGTCCTAACGCGACACATCAATGAGAGATCCCGCGACCAAACTGTGTGCGATGCATTAATCACAAACGGTGTCGTACTAAAATCGTCCCCAATAAGACGAACTGTTTGCGATGCCAGAGACATAAAAAATGATTCAGATTAGAGACGCGTGTGCGATACATGGCATATAGTTGATCCAAACGAACTGTTTGCGATAAGATAGAACAACAAACATGATTCAGATTAGAGACGCGTGTGCGATACGTGGCATACAGTTGATCCATACGAACTGTTTGCGATAAGACAGAACAACAAACACGGTCAGCCAAATCGAGGTGTGTGCGATAAACGGCATACAGTTCACTCGGATGAACTGTTTGCTATTACCCAACACAACAGAAACGGTCAGGCAAATCAAGGTGTGTGCAATATACGGCATGCGGTTCGCTCGGATGAACTGTTTGCGATTACCCAACACAACAGAAACGGTCAGCCAGATCAAGGAGTCTGTGATATATGGGCACACATTCTAATTAAAAGAATTGTGCATGATGGTAATAACAAGCGCACACGGTTGATGGAACAAGTCGTGTGCTGACATCGCCGATTGCGGTGCACATGCCACGTACGCATCCGAGAACGCTTGCCCACGTTAATTACACCATCCGGGAATCGTGCCGCACTTCGAAATCGGAACCGTCAAATAATTTTGAGCTTCTTTCCCATCACATTCCAAATTACTCCGATTCACACCGATATGTAAGTGCAAACCTGTTCACACCGATGAAAACCTAAACGTTTTCCCACTTAGCAGCTTATTACTAGGTTATAAATACCACCTACTCAAAAATGACTGCACATTCCTCCTCAATTCCTCATCAACAAACAAACAAGTCTTCGTCCTTCCTTGCATCTACCATGGCCCGTGGGAGGAGTTCTTGGTTGAGAAATGACCACAGAGCGGCGAGCGAAGTAGCAGAGATGTCCCACCTGGCCGCGATATCAGCCGAGAGGTCCCACCGCACCGCCGAAGCAGCACGGAGGTCCCGCCGGGCCGCTGAAGCAGCACTGAGGTCCCGCGACGCCGCCGAAGCAGCAGAGTGGTCTGGCCGTGCCGCAGAAGCGGCACAGATGTCCCGCCGAGCCACGGAAGCAGCAGAAAGGTCCTGCCGTGTCACGGTGGCCTGGATGGATCTATCGCGGGCACTCGAGGGCTCTCATAGGCGCATGCACGCTATGCTCAATAAGCTAATGGACGATGACATCCCCCGCTGGGCGGAGCTACAGGAGGAGAGCTATGCCGCGTTGGATAAGTCCACCGGCGTCATCCGGGGACTACGGGGTGACAAGGTGAGGCTTCGCACCGAGCGCGACCTGCTGAGGGCAAAGATCGCCGGCAGGGCGAAGCAGCACGAGGAGACAACTGCCGTGTTGGAGAAGACGGCCGTCATGGTCAGGAAACTTATGGACGAGAATGCTAATCTCCGCATCGAGCGTGACATGCTCCTGGAGAAATTCGTGGATGCTCGCATGCGGCGGATTGAGGATGTGAATGAGATGATGGTGGAGGAAATGACGAAGATGGCGTAGTAGATCGAGGTGCAGTAGAGAGCAGCGACCCAGATCGTTGTCTGTGTCTTCCTTCTTTTGCCCTTGTGTCTTTCGGGTGTTGCCGCATGTAGCATCTTTAATTATCTTTCTGAATATGTAAGACAATTATTATTATCCATTGCCATCGTCTTCATATATATCAGTCTTGCTAAGTCTCAGTCGATGCTATGTCCGTGAGATCTTACATCAAGATCCGTGCAAAATTTTCTTTTCAGATTTTCTTTTCACTCTCTTAAATCTCAGTCGACTGAGGCCTAGCCACGCCATTAAAACTGAGGCTTGAGCGCCATTAATTGAGAAGTTGGGAGTGAGGTGGGCGGCGGATGGAGGTCAAAGGGCTCGCCTCCCGGTGAGCCTGCGTAGCGGTCTGCTCCATGCCTCCCGTCTACTCAAATAGCTACCCCGCACGTCGCCTCCTAGCCAATAAAAATGGGGACGCGTGGCGGCACGTAAATGGTTAGTACAATGGCCATGGTTTGAATAGCACTTGTGTTTTCGATTGTAACGTGGCAGCTTGTTGTTCCAACATGACTTTGTTGGTTGTTAATCTGTGCGCCTTCAAAAAATCGGACAAATTTTTTACCACAACATGTTGGTGCCATGTTAAGGCAACATGCCAAGTTTCATGATTTTAAGGCAAGTTTTGGATTTCCAAGAATTTAAAAACCAAGTTTGCCAATGTTTTCTGCCGAGCCACGATGCCCAGATGTTTGAAATTCATTCCCATTTCTTGCATGGGACCTAAACATTCACCCAAGGACACATATACAATTTTTCAACCCATTTTGGTGCATTGGAGCATGTGCCTGTAGTTCAAATTTGAATTATGCACATTAAATGCCTAGAAAACTCAATTAATGTATAAAAAATGCCAAACGAACCCGGAATAATTCCAAATTTTAGCATGACACTCCTATTGGTCTTTGTTGCCTCTATAAAAAAAATCAAGGCAGGAAGAGGCAACGTATGTCGTTTCGCCCACAAAGGTGACACCCCCCCTATTGGAACCATGAGCCTTCTTGAGAGAAGCTCCGGTTTGTAAGAATCTTATACCAAAACTTGTCCCATATCGAACAAAATTTTTACCACAGCATGTTGGTGCCATGTCAAGACACCATGCCAAGTTCCGTGATTTTTAGGCAATTTTTGGATTTACAGGAATTTAAAAACCAAGTTTCTCAATGTTTTCGGCCAAGCCATGATGCCCAGATGTTTGAAATTCATTCCCATTTCTTGTATGGGACCTAAACATTCACCCAAGGACACATATACGATTTTTCAACCCATTTTGGTGCACTGTAGCATGTGCATGTAGTTCAAATTTGAATTATGCACATTAAATGCCTAGAAACTCAATAAATGTATAAAAAAGGCCAAACGAACCCAGAATAATTCCAAATTTTAGCACGACACTCCTATTGGTCTTTGTTGCCTCTATAAAAAAAATCAAGGCAGGAAGAGGCAGCATATGTCGTTTCGCCCACAAAGGTGACACATCCCCTATCGGAACCACGAGCCTTCTTGAGAGAAGCTCCGGTTTGTAAGAAGCTTATACCAAAACTTGTCTCAAATCGAACAAATTTTTTACCACAACGTGTTGGTGCCATGTCAAGACACCATGCCAAGTTTCGTGATTTTTAGGCAATTTTTGGATTTAATGGAATTTAAAAACCATGTTTATCAATGTTTTCGGCTGAGCCACGACGCCCAGATGTTTGAAATTCACTCCCATTTCTTGTATGGGACCTAAATATTCAACCAAGGACACATATACGATTTTTCAACCCATTTTAGTGTACTGGAGCATGTGCCTGTAGTTCAAATTTGAATTATGCACATTAAATGCCTAGAAAACTCAATTAATGTATAAAAAATACCAAACGAACCTAGAATAATTCCAAATTTTAGCACGACACTCCTATAGTTGCATGTTCACTGCAGATAAATGTTCTAGCAATTCAAACAACGACCTTTCCTGCCATAACCCTTTCAAATCAAAATGAAAAAATCAATTACACCACAAACAGTTTGTTAGCAACAATCATGTGCGATGTAGTATAAAATATCTTGGGGCTCCCTCATGTATGGCTTATGCAGGAAGGTTCGTCGGCTACAGTCCACCGGCCGCGCGTCAACCACACTTGCGTGCCAGTTTTTCGCTGCACCGTTCGTAAATTTTCGGCAACCGTGGAAATATCTAGGTCCCCGCCCCTTCCCCCCCACCAAAAGCCACATTTCCACTGTTTCCTCCTTCCTTTCCAAGTTCAAACCTTCACTGCTTGCTTTGCAGTGCCGCCTCCTCGCCGGCAGCGTTCCTTCCTCCTGTGCGGCCTCGTCCATATAGTCAGGTAATCCACACCCCACCCCCATCCTCCTCCTCCTTCTCCATCCCACATGCCTCGACCGTTGGCGCGACATCTTCCACCCAAATCACTGCCCCATCCTCCAAATAAGCACCGCCCATAGCCATGGTTCACACATTATAGCCAGGAGCTCAAGGAGCATCTGGCACCGGTGAAGCAAATCGCGGTTGCACGCGCGGATGAGGTCGCGATGGCTGCCATGCGTGCCGACCGCCAGATCTTGGAGGAGCACCTCGCCGTCGACCCCTCGCGCGCGGACGCCGCCACGCGGTTGGCTGCTTTAAATGATAGTTCATGGTGTTTTCTAAAGGCCGCCTCCGGTGCCTTCTAGTGAATTGTCCTCTGTTATGTTAATATGCAATCTGATCTTCTGAAATGTGATGTTCAGTTAACAGTTTGGTTCATTTGTTGTGATGTTCAGTTAACTATTTGGTTCAATTCTGAAATGTGATTTTCAATTCCTGTGGGTACAAATTTTTTATTGTTATGCATGTGAGGAATAAAATCGAATTTGGATGTACTCTATACATGAGAAACATACACAAATGCTATATTTCCTAGTAGTTCTTAAGTACGCTAGGCTTGGTTAACTGTATGATCTTCTAGTATATGTTCTATTCTGCAATGTGGTTCTCAGTTAACTGCTTGTTTCATTTGTTGTGGTGTCCAGTTAACTTTTTGGCACAATTCTGCAGTGTGATGTTCATTTGTTGTGGGTACAAGTTTTCATTAATATATTCTACTGATAGTATGCCAACTCTCACTTAAACTGATCAATATCTGCCTTATATGTGTTGCAGGGAAACAATGGGAGGCACTGAGGTTTACCATCGAGGTTTGCACATGCATGGTGATGACCCACAAGTATAGGGGATCAATCATAGTCCTTTCGATAAGTAAGAGTGTCGAACCCAACGAGGAGCAGAAGGAAATGAGAAGCGGTTTTCGGCAAGGTATTTCTGCAAGCACTGAAATTATCGGTAACAGATAGTTTGGTTGCAAAGTAATTTGTAACAAGTAACAAGTAACAATAGTAACAATAAGTGTAGCAAGATAGCCCAATCCTTCTTATGGCAAAGGACAGGCCGGAACGATCTCTTATAATAAGCTAGGCGTTCTCGAGGACACATGGGAATTTCATCTAGTCACTTTCATCATGTTTGTTTGATTCGCGTTCGCTACTTTGATAATTTGATATGTGGGTGGACCGACGCTTGGGTGCTGTTCTTACTTGAACAAGCCTCCCACTTATGATTAACCCCTCTCGCAAGCATCCGCAACTATGAAAGAAGAATTAAGATAAATCTAACCATAGCATTAAACATATGGATCCAAATCAGCCCCTTACGGAATAGCGCATAAACTAGGGTTTAAGCTTCTGTCACTCTAGCAACCCATCATCTAATTACTATTCCACAATGCATTCCCTTAGGCCCAAAGATGGTGAAGTGTCATGTAGTCGACGTTCACATGACACCACTAAGAGAATCAACAACATACATATCATCAAAATATCGAACGAATACCAAATTCACATGATTACTTATGACAAGACTTCTCCCATGTCCTCAAGAAAAAAGTAACTACTCACAAATCATATTCATGTCCAAGATCAGAGGGGTATTAAATAGCATATTGGATCTAAACATATAATCTTCCACCAAATAAACCAACTAGCATCAACTACAAGATGTAATCAACACTACTAGCAACCCACATGTACCAATCTGAGGTTTTGAGACAAAGATTGAATACAAGAGATGAACTAGGGTTTGAGATGAGATGGTGCTGTTGAAGATGTTGATGAAGATTGGTCCTCCCATGATGAGGGGATCGTTGGTGATGTCGATGGCTTCGATTTCCCCCTCCCGGAGGGAAGTATCCCCGGCGGAATCGCTCCGCCGGAGAGCAAAAGTGCTCCTGCCCAAGTTCCACCTTGAGACGGCGGCACTCCATCCCAAAAGTCTTCTCCTTATTTTTTCTAGGGCAAATGGGCTTATATACCAGAAAACGGGCACCGGAGGCCGGCCAGGGGCCCCACAAGCCACCAGGGCGCGCCTGGGGGGGGGGGGGGGGGTGGCGCGCCCTGGTGCCTCGTGGGCACCTGGGCGGCCCCCTCTGGTACTTATTTCTTCCAATATTTTTTATTTATTCCAAAATAAATCTCTGTGAAATTTCAGCTCATTTGGAGATGTGCAGAATAGGTATCTCTGACATAGCTTTTTCAGGTCCAGAATTCCAGTTGCCGGCAATATCCCTCCTTATGTAAATCTTGCATATTAAGAGAGAAAAGGCATTAGAATTGCTCCACAAAGTGTTATAATGATTAAAAACACTATAAATAATAGTAGGAAAACATGATGCAAAATGGACGTATCAACTCCCCCAAGCTTAGACCTCGCTTGTCCTCAAGCGAAAGCCGATATCGATAATCATGTCCACATGTTTAGAGAGAGAGAGAGAGGTGTCGATAAAAACAAAATATGGACATAGTAGCATCATGATCATTATTATAACAGCAATATTTATTATCATAAAACTTCTCATGAGCAAGTAACAATTCATCACAACAACGAAGTATAAGACATAAACTTTCTTGAAAACTAACAAACTATGTTCTCAGTCAACAATGCAATTACAATTCATCATATTTTCAGGAAGGGTCTCATGTAGGAGCTTTTTAGCAAGTCCACATACTCAACCATCATTTAGTCTTCTATGATTGCTAACACTCACAACATATATATGGAGCAAGATAGGGGCTTATAATTTCGCCTCCCAACTTATTCACCTCAAGGGTAATGTCAACAATAATAACTCATGATCACTCATATCCAACTGGATATATGTGCCTAGATCTTCCCCACCACATGATGCTTGCAAAAGAGAAAAATAAAAGGAATAGAGGAGAACACTATTGACTCTTGCATAAAAAGTAAATACATAAAAGTAAAAGATAGGCCCTTCACAGAGGGAAGCAGAGGTTGTCATGCGCTTTTTGTTGTTGGATGCACAAGCTCTTAATGCAAAGGAACGTCACTTTATATTGCCCCTTGTGATAGCAACCTTTATTATGCAGTCCGTCGCTTTTATTTCTTTACCATCACAAGTTCGTACAAAGCTTATTTTCCCTTACAATAAAAGTTCATACATATTTAGAGGCAATTTTTATTGCTTTTTGCACCGATGACAACTTACTTGAAGGATCTTATTCAATCCATAGGTAGATATAGTGGACTCTCATGACATGAAACTGGGTTTAAGGGTTTTTGATGCACAAGTAGTATCTCTACTTGGTGCGGATTTTTGGCTAGCAAAGATATTGGGCAAGCACCACATGTTGGAGGATCTATGACAATATAGCTTCTATGTGAATATAAGCAAACATAATTCATTACGTTGTCTTCCTTGTCCAACGTCAACAATTTGACATAAAATACTTAATGGGGGCTCAAAATCATAAAAGATGTCCAAGATAGTGTATTTGCATGTGAATCTTCTCTTCCTTATTAATTTTTTCATGAATTGCATCATTAACCAATGCTATGTTTGTTAACTTCCAATAAATTTTACCACTTATACTTTTCTTTATGTAATGTCATTACTTTCCATAAGATTAGCATATGATCTTTTTCATTATTTCCATTGCTAGGATTGAAACATAAAAGTAAAGAAGCAAAAACTCAAACTACTCTTTATTATATAACTCTCAACTCAATTACATAGATAGATAGATCATGAAACTAGCACGCGAAAATAGATCATACTAAACTTTTATTCAACTAGATCACGAAATAACTAAGGATCGAACTAAAAATAGGTAAAGATAATAAAAGTGATGGTGATACGATACCGGGGCACCTCCCCCAAGCTTGGCACAAGCCAAGGGGAGTGCCCATACCCATGTGCTCAAGTTTCCTTCTTCGGTGATGGTGGTGGTGGTGAAGTGGTGAGCTTGTCCTTCATGACATTAATTAGGATCTCCTTTAGGCTCTGGATTTTCCGGAGCACATGCTGTATCATCTCTGTATTCCTTTGGACTAAGGAGGATAGGGATCATCTTTTTTTCACCTGCAATTTCAGTTGCAGGGTTTGGAATTATCTGCAAATTGTCTGGCAGAATGGCGACAATATGTCGGTTATTGCTTATGCTGCTAGAAGGGAGTTTCAGAAGCCTTTCTTTGCTGAGGTTGTTTTCCTGGCTTGCTGGAACATATGGACTATGAGAAATGATAGGGTTTTCAGGAACATCAGGCCGTCATTTAGAAGGTGGAGAGCCACCTTCATTCATGACATTTCTCTTTTAGCTCACATGATTAAGGCTAAATATAAAGATGAGCTTCTTAGGTGGATTTCTTTTCTACCTCCTTGAGGTGAGCCTTGTAATCTTATAGGACCTAGTTTTTCCTTTTTTGGTTCTCGGTACATTTGTATATACTGTATTTTTGTGGAATAAAAGAAGAGCTGTGGGGTGTTTACCCTACAGTACCAGGTCAAAAAAATGCTTATTCTCTAGGCCCCAAGCATTCTTTCCTGCATCACTTTCACTTGGACGAGAGATGTCCCAATTGGAGGGTATGTGCATACGAGGAGTATTTTCGACCCCATAATTGTGAACCAAATTATGAAAGTTGTTTCGATGTAACCTGTGTAAGGGCCTCCTAGGGGGAAGCCCTTCTTGTACCTCTGGACTCCCATGGCTTGTAGTGCTTATCACGGCTTGATGAGGGTTCGGAATTGTGGAGATGCTAGCAAGGGTGCCCCTCTCGGAAGCCGGAGGGTGGACCTCGAGTGAATCTCCATCATCTTATTCCATGGTAACCTCTCCTTCCCCCCCCCTCCTGAGCTCCATCTGCAGCAACCAAGCGTCGTCTCCTATGTTGTTGGAGGAAGAAGAAGACATGGTGTCTGGCCTCGAAATCTGGCAGAAAACTACATGAAACAAGAACAGAGGATATTTCTGCGATGCAGTGGTCAAAATGTCTAGGATTATATATAAAGAATTTTTATCTTGTAAAACAAGTATCCCAGAAGAAAACGGAGTCGGGAAGGCTTACGAGGGGCCCACGAGCCACCAGGGCGCGCCTGGGGGGGTGGCGCGCCCTGGTGCCTCGTGTGCACCTCGTGGGTCCCCTCGGCTGTTTCTTATTTTTGTATTTTTTCTAATATTCCAAAACTAACAGAAAGCATTTTTATGGAATTTGTGGAGTCGGTTTACTTACCGTATCACACACCTCTTCCTTTTTAGGGTTCTGGAGTGTTCTGGAAGGTCTCTCTTATGTATTCCTCCGGTGTCATAGTTTGAATAATGTTAGTCTCAACATTAATAGGCGTACCTGAGATGTAATGCTTAATTCTTTGCCCATTCACCACTCTCGGATTAGTGCCTTCGGAATTGTTTATTTTGATGGCTCTGGAGGGATAAACTTCTTCGATGATATATGGCCCTTCCCATTTAGAGACAAGTTTTCCTGCAAAGAATCTGAAATGAGAGTTTTACAATAGAACTTGCTCACCCACTTTAAACTCCCGTTTTTGAATTCTTTTATCATGCCATCTTTTAAGTTTTTCTTTGAATAACTTGGCATTTTCATAGGCTTGGGTTCTCCATTAATCTAAAGAGCTAATATCAAATAACCTCTTTTCACCGGCAAGCTTAAAATCATAATTGAGTTCTTTAATTGCCCAATATGCTTTATGTTCTAACTCAAGAGGTAAATGACATGCTTTTCCATAAACCATTTTATAAGGAAACATACCCATAGGATTTTTATAAGCAGTTCTATAAGCCCATAATGCATCGTCAAGTTTCTTAGACCAATTCTTTCTAGATCTATTGACGGTTTTTTGCAAAATTAATTTTATTTCTCTATTGCTCAATTCAACTTGACCACTAGATTGAGGGTGATAGGGAGATGCAATTCTATGGTTGACATCATATTTAGCAAGCAGTTTATGGAATGCACCATGAATAAAATGTGAACCACCATCAGTCATTAAATATCTAGGGACTCCGAACCTCGGGAAAATAACTTCTTTAAGCATTTTAATAGAAGTGTTATGACCAGCACTACTAGTTGGAATAGCTTCTACCCACTTAGTAATGTAATCAACAACAACTAAAATATGAGCATACCCATTGGATTTAGGAAAAGGTCCGATGTAATCGAAACCCCAAACATCAAATGGTTCAATAACAAGTGAATAATTCATAGGCATTTCCTGACGTCTACTAATATTACCAATTCTTTGACATTCATCACAAGATAAGACAAACTTACGAGCATCCTTGAAAAGAGTAGGCCAATAAAAACCAGATTGTAGTACCTTATGTGCAGTTCTGTCTCCCGCTTGGTGTCCTCCGTAAGCCTCGGAATGACACTTCCGTAGGATTTGTTCCTGTTCATGCTCAGGTATACAACGTCTAATAATACCATCTACTCCTTCTTTATAAAGATATGGATCATCCCAAAAGTAATGTCTTAAATCAAAGAAGAACTTTTTATTTTGTTGGTATGTGAAACTAGGTGGTATAAATTTAGCAACAATATAATTAGCATAGTCTGCATACCAAGGAGTATTACGAGAAGCATTTATAACAGCTAATTGTTTGTCAGGAAAATCATCATTAATAGGAAGTGGGCCATCAAGAACATTTTCCATTCTAGACAAATTATCTGCTACGGGATTCTCAGCTCCCTTTCTATCAATAATATGCAAGTCAAATTCTTGTAGCAATAGAACCCACCTAATGAGTCTAGGTTTAGCATCTTTCTTTTCCATAAGATATTTAATAGCAGCATGATCGGTGTGAACAATTACTTTAGAATCAACTATGTAAGATCTGAATTTATCACATGCAAACACAACTGCTAGAAATTCTTTCTCAGTCATAATTTCTTTGAGCACTGTCTAGAGTTTTACTAGCATAATGGATAACATTTAATTTCTTATCAACTCTCTGTCCTAGAACAACACCAACAGCATAATCACTAGCATCACACATAATTTCAAAAGGCAAGTTCCAATCAGGTGGTTGAACAATAGGTGCAGACGTTAAGGCTTTCTTAAGTGTTTCAAAGGCTTCTACACAATCATCATCAAAAACAAATGGAACATCTTTTTGCAAAAGATTAGTAAGAGGCCTAGAATTTTTTGAGAAGTCTTTAATAAACCTCCTATAGAAACCAGCATGACCTAGGAAACTTCTTATACCTTTTATATCTTTAGGACATGGCATTTTCTCAATAGCATCAACCTTAGCTTTATCAACTTCAATACCTCTTTCAGAAATTTTATGCCCCAAGACAATACCTTCATTAACCATAAAGTGGCACTTCTCCCAATTCAAGACAAGATTAGTTTTTCACATCTCTGCAAAACTCGATCAAGGTTGCTTAAGCAATCATCAAAAGAAGTTCTGTAAACAGAAAAATCATCCATGAAAACCTCAACAATCTTTTCACAAAAGTCAGAGAATATAGTAGTCTGTGACGCCCCCGACCCGACCGTGTACTAACCATACACGCAAATGCGCACGATCAAGCCCAGTGACTCACGGGAAGATATCACAACACAACTCTAGACACAAAATAAAATAATACAAGCTTTATATTACAAGCCAGGGCCCTCGAGGGCTCGAATACATAAGCTCGAGTTACACAAGAGTCAGCGGAAGCATCAGTATCTGAGTACAGACATAGTTAGACAAGTTTGCCTTAAGAAGGCTGAGCAAAACAACGACAACTAGATCAAAAAGGCGCAGGCCTCCTGCCTGGGAGCCTCCGAAACTACTCCTAGTCGTCACGTAGTAGTAGGCTCCATCGGGGTAGTAGAAGTCGTCGACGGGATCAGCTGGCTCCAGGGCTCCGTCATCTGGTTGCAGCAATCGGGTATGGGGAAAAAGAGGTAGCAAAGCAACCGTGAGTACTCATCCAAAGTACTCGCAAGACTTACATCAGATCTATGCTAAGTATGCATCGGTATCAAAGGGAAGGGGCTGTATCTGTGGACTATACTGCAGAAATGCTAGAATAGAGGGGAAGGCCTAGCCTATCGAAGACTAGCATCTTGCGGCATCTTGCAGCATTAGAAGAGTGCAGATTAGTAGCATAACATAAAGTAATTAGTGTTTTAGCAATGCCCAGGGATCCTTCCTCGACTCCCAGCGAGAAAGCGATCCCAGAGCTAACATATTAATTAAAGTAACATGTATCCAGTTCAAGTTGTAGTAGATCGGGATACAACACTGAGCGTCCTGTTACCGTGGACACGGCTATTCGAATAGATAACTTCCCTGGAGGGGTGCACTACTGTTACCCAACACGCTCGATTAACTCTGGCCGGATACACTTTTCTCGGTCATGCCCGGCCTCGGCTGATCGACACGACATAGTCCTACCTAGGCTCCGCAGAGAGGTCCCCGCCGGTCTACATCCAACGCGCTCAGGGGTCTTGGGCCCATCGCCCTTTGCACTCCGGGTCGTTGTGAGCAGGGTGGATACCAGCGCCACCTCTCTCCTGGATGGCACGATCCGACTGTGCCACACTGCTGAGCTAGACGTCTGATAGAGCTTTCGGCTGATACATACGGCGCAGAGGGCCCCATTAAACCATTATCCCACGTGGTGGTAGTGCGTATAGGCCAGTGGCCATCTCAGATCAAATACCCAAATCCGTTAAGCATGTTATTAGTAACTCGCGGACACGAACAGGACTCAAGGCTCACCTTCGACTCCCTGTCGCACCGACTTGGTAACCCGCGGTCCAACGACCAGGGACCAGGCCCACCTCTCTCCTAGGTGGTCTCCACCTGCCCTGTCGTTCTGCCACGATTTCACTCGCGGGTGCTCTCCGGGCCAACCCGACTTTTGTATTCACTCGCGGGTGCTCTTGGAGCCGACCCGACTTTGGTAAGGAGCTGTCGGGACTCAGGTCCATCTCTTACTGTATGGTACCACCTGCCCTTCAGCCCCCGTAACAACATAGTAACATAATAGTGTAAGCATTCCCGCGATCCTCGCCCAAAGGGGATCATGGCCCGAAAATCTAGCTATCAACACGGACAAGGGTGCAGGGCCACTGATGGATCACTAACCAACCTATCTAAGCATATAGGATATACAAGTATAGTAACAATAGCAGGTTACAAAAGCAGGCTATGCATCAGAATAGGAGCTATCGAATACAGTAGCAAAATCTAATGCAAGCATGAGAGGGAAAGAATGGGTGATATAGGTATGATCAAGGGGGGTTTGCATGCCTGGAAGCTCTGCTAACAAGGAGGAAGGATCGTCGGTGACGTAGTCGATCAAACGGGCTCCGGCAGCGGTCGCAGGGTCTATCGGAGAAGAAGAGGGGGAAGAAACAATAAATATAATGCACACAAATGCAGCACAGATGCAACACATGGCAAAACATTATGCTAGAGGGGCTCTATTGCATTACTAAGTATTTCCGACGGAGCAGGAAAATATCCGAGAATATTTTCCCAGCTCCACGCACTTTCTTCGATATTGATTCGGAGGAAAAGGTTCCATGTTCATCGTGTTAGTGAGGTTGGTCAGGTATGTGGATGACATATTCGGATTCGTCTCATTTTTCTGATCATTTTTCATATATAAATTATTTTCATCCGAGTTACGGTTTATTTAATATGATTTTTTAAAGTTTTATCGACTTCCTGGAATTTCTGAAAATTTTGTATTTAATTAAATCCGAATTGACCAACTCAATTTGACTAGTCAAAAGGGGTAGGTGTGGACCACATGTCATTGGCACTGTCGGAGTTTAGGATCTGCGTCCAAGAAACTTCTCCAAGAACTTAGGATTCGAACTCCGGGGGACTTTGCTTGGCGACCTATGACACGACGGCAACTACGGCAGGATCACGAAGGGCTCGCTGGCTCTCACCGGACACGAAGGGGACACGCGAGCTAGCCAGGTTCGGGCCACCGTGCGGTGTAACACCCTACTCCTGCCTGTGTTGGATTGCTCTATAATGGAGAGCCTGTGCTCGAGATACACGAGGTGTGGGGGAGAATGAGTCGACCCCGCTACATGGAAGCGGCCCTGCCCCTTTTGTAGTGCCTTGGTCCTCTTACCTGAAAATATGAGCGGGAAAGGGTGGCCACAGGGCGGCAATTCAAAGGGGGACAGGCGCGCAGGTCTATCCTGACTAAAGGCTGTCTCCGCCTGATAAAGTAGTCTTCATGACGCGCTGGTGGGCTTGGCGATGACCTCCGTCCTGGCGCGCCGATCCATCCTGATCTTCTATCACCGAAGAGGAAACACTTTGGGACTTGCTTTGGGGGAAGCAGATGCCGCTGCTCCCTTATCACCAGAATGGAAGCTGGGCTCGGTCACGCCCCGCTATCCTTATCCTGACAGCGGGTCGTCACCCACGTGCTGGGCACGGAGCCCCGCGGCTGGCGCCGTATGATTTGCTTCGTGAGGAGGCCTCGCGAGGGGAGCCTCGCGAGGCAACCTAGTGCTTGGCGGCCTCGGCAGGGTTTGGCCTGGCGGCGAGGGGCCTCGCGAGACAGCTTCCTCCGGAGCGGCCGAGGCAGGGCCACCCTCATGGGCCGGCCCAAGCGTTGTCCTCCGGGCCAGAGGCAGACGGGCCATGGTACCCTGGTTTCCATTGGGCTGACAGTAGCCCCCGGGCCCGCGGTGCGCATGTTCCGCCCGTTAGGGACGAAACGACGCGGGGCCCACTGAGCTGCCGGGCCCAGAGGTGACGCGTGGCGGCTTTTGTGGGGGTGAGACACCCCCAATCCCCACGACGCCTCGGTAACCGCCGCACTGACAAAAAGTCTGCCCGCGCGCAGCGCGATACCGTCATCGCCTTCTGCTGCTGCTGCTGCTTCGATTCCCGACGCCGAAGAAGGCGGAGCGACGAGGAGAGCCCCGCGCCGAGCATAAAGAGGGGAGAGTGAAGAGTCAAAGTCCTCCACCCATCTTCCTCCTCTTCCAATCCTTCCTTCCTTGTCTTGCTAGAGCCACCGCGGTGATGGCGAGGGGAAGAGGTCGTGCCCGCGCTTCTGCCGCCGCATCCAGGGTTCCGCCCCGGGGGCGCGGGCGCTCCGCGGCGGCTGCCGGCGCTGGTCCCAGTGGCCGAGGAAGGGGTGCCGCCCGTGCACGCCGAGGGCGTGGCGCGCTCGGCGGAGGCGGCCGCGGCGGGGCGACCACGCTACCTCCCAGGCAGGAAGCCACTTGGCGGAGGCGGCCCACGAATTCATAGTGAGCATGCACCGCCGGCCCTGCACCTGGCTCCGGCTCCCGGACTCCTTTGTGGAAGCGATGGCGGATTGCGCGCCCTTGGGCTTGTGGGTGCAGGCCGATGGCTGCTGCAACGGCCCCTCCTGGGTGGCGACAGAGTTCACCCCCTCGGGCTTCATGTTCTTGAAGCAGGGGTGGAAGTCGTTCGCCCTCACCCGTGGCCTGAAGCGGGGCCACGTTCTCCAGTTCAAGTACGGCGGGGCCGCCACGCTCTTCGTGAAGATCTTCGGGATCTCCAGCAGCCGCCTGGAGTGCTGCGCGGAGAGCGAGGATGGCAGCTACAGTGGCTCCTCCAGCGAGGACGACAGCGACAATGGCGCCGCCTCCTCCGGCGGGGGCGGAAGCGATGACAACTCTCCCCGCGTCAAGAGCGAGGATGAAGACTCCGACTAGGCACGCGCGACGTCCGTGCTAGAGCCTTGGGGACGGCGACGCCGAGCCTAAGCTTCTTTTTTTTTGCACTAGATTGATGTAGCCCCCTGGGGGTGTGGAACATTTGCGTAGCACTTTTGTTGTTAAGTACTCGATGCTTAATGTGTTCTCATTTTCCTCCCGAGGCCCTTATCTCCCCTTTACATTACCTTCATGCCCTGTGTCGCCGGGACCCATCCCCTGAGGCGGGCTACACCGTCGCTGGTATGCCCAGAGCATGCACTCGGCAAGGCCAGAGGGTGTAGGGCTCTTAGGGCTGGTAGGAGTCCTTGAGACGCGATGCTCAGGGTCCCCCCTTGACGCGCAGGCGGCTTGTGCCAAGGAAATCAGGACGCCACGAGAGAGAAGCGAGAGGGAAAAGACCTGAGGGGTGCTTAGACTTAGCTCTTTTGGAGACGCGCTGCATGGGGCGAGTCCTTTGTGAGGCGCAGCACGCAAGGCGCGGTCCCTCATGAAGCCTTCCGCCCGTGGGGCACCGACCGCGAGGCCTCCCGAGGGGGGCTCCTGAGGTTCTTGAGAACCTGCACCAGGGAAATTGCCAAGTTTTTGCAAGTAAAGTAGCGGGGCACACTTGCGAGGCCGCCTGTGGGTGTTACACGAGGAGGCAAGAGCACCAAGGACCTGGTGAGGTGACGTGCACGGGAGCAGGCCCGCGAGCCAGAGCTCAGTCACTTGGGTTTTGCAGCGCTACTGGGACTGACCCGAGCACAGGCACCGTGCCTAGCCCCTGCTCGCGTGAGACACACGGGGGGAGATCGCGAGCGCGCTTCCCGAGGCCACTTCAGCTACAAGGACACCGGTTGCTATTAGGAAGCAGGCTTTACTGATGCATGAAATAGATTCATTACACAACAGAAAAGATACGCGCTGCCGTATTCGACATGGGTCAGCTTTGAGGATGTGATGGCCGTAGGCCCCTCAAGTAAGTAGGCCGCCAGCGCGGAGCATGGGGCTTCCGCCAGTGCGGAGCATGGGGTATCCGCCAGCGCGGAGCATGGGGCTTCCACGAGAGTGGGAAGGAGCTCCCGCGTGCCGAAGGCAGCGCCGGTAGAGGGAGCTCCGGAGCGTGTACAGCTCCATGTCATTCGTATCCGTGGGGTCACGGATAGAACTTGCGGAGATGTTGGATGTTCCATGTGTTTGGTACCGAAACACCCTCCTCCGTTTCGAGTTGTGCCGTCCCGGGCCGAAAGATGTGCGTGACCCTGAAAGGGCCCTCCCACATGGGTGAGAGTTTGTGGAGTCCCACTCTGGAGAAGATCCGGCGCAGGACAAGGTCGCCCGCCTCGAGGGTGCGGGGGCGTATGTTGCGGCTGTGATAGCGACGCAACGCCTGCTAGTTCCTTGCCACGCGAAGGGCGGCTTGGCGGCGCGCTCCCTCGAGGAAAAGCAGGTCATCCTCCCGCAGGCCGCCCTGACGAGATTCGTCGAAGGCCAAGACCCACGGGGACCAGTGCTTCACCTCGGCTGGGAGGACCGCTTCTGCCCCGTAGACGAGGAAGAAAGGCATCTCGCCGGTGGGCTTGGTCGCCGTGGTGCGGATGGACCACAACACTGACGGGAGCTTATCCAGCCTGCCCTTGCCGCAGGCCGCGAGCTGCTTCTTGAAGCTCCTGGTCTTGAGGCCCTTGAGGACCTCAGCGTTGGCACGCTCGGCCTGGCTGTTGCTTCGAGGGTGCGCCACGGAGGCGAAGCAAATCTGCATGCCGATGCTGGCATAGTAGGTCTTGAATTGGCCGCTGGTGAACTGCGTGACATTGTCCGTGATGATGCGGTTGGGGACGCCAAAGCGGCACACCAGGCCCTTGATGAACTTGACCGCTGACCCTGCCGGAATGGTCCGTACAGGCTCCACCTCCGCCCACTTGGTGAACTTGTCGATGGCGACGTAGAGGTAGCGCTAGCCGCCAACCGCGCGAGGGAAGGGCCCGAGGATATCCAGCCCCCAGACCGCGAAGGGCCACGAGAGAGGGATGGTCTGGAGCCCTTGCGCCGGCTGGTGGATCTGCTTGGCATGGAACTGGCAGGCCTCGCACGCCTGGACCAGCTCCACGGCATCCTCGAGCGCTGTGGGCCAGTAGAAACCGCTGCGGAATGCCTTACCTGCGAGAGTGCGTGAGGATGAGTGGTGGCCGCAATCGCCTCCGTGGATGTTGGCAAGCAGCTCGCGCCCTTGCTCCTTGGAGATGCACCACAGCGTGACTCCGTTTGGGAGGTGGTGGTAGAGGTCACCCTCCTGCAAGTGGTAGAGTGCAGCCTGACAGACCACATGCTCTGCTTCTGCATCGATCTCCGGGAGGGCGCCGCACGTCAGGTAGGCTTTGATCTCCGTGATCCAGCTTTCGGGCTGCGGCTCGAGCGCCAGCAGCAGGCGAGCGCCTAAAGATGGTCCGCAGTCCGGTGCGCCCATGGGTGGTGCGGGAGGGAGCTCCTCATGAAGCACCGTGAAGCTGGCAATCGGAGGCGTCGCTCAAGGCTTCAGGAGCCACTCCTCGAAGACGCCGGGGCTCTGGGGCTCGCGGCGAGAAGCGTGCTTGGCGATTTTGTCTGCCTCACTGTTGTCGCCGCAAGGGATATGCTGTAGCTCCATGCCCATGAAGCGCTTCTCGAGCTTGCGCACCTCCTCCAGGTAGGCCGCCATGTGCTCGTCCTTCGGCTTGTACTTCTTGTTGGAGAAGTTAACGAGGAGCTGCGAGTCGCCCTTGATGATGATGTGCCTGACTCCAAGCGCGATGGCGGCCTTGAGCCCGGCAATGAGTCCCTCATATTCGGCGATGTTGTTGGAGACCTTGTCGGTGCGCCCGAAGCAGAGCTGCACTGCATAGTAAAGCTTGTCGCTTGTGGGTGTAGTGAGAACCACCCCAGCCCCCGCGCCCTGACGCGTGAAGGCCCCGTAGAAGTGCATGCTCTAGCCTCTGGAGGTAGCCTCCTCGGGCAAGGGCGATTCCTCCTGGGGCTCGCCCTGTTGCGTGTCCATCCACTCTGTTGTGAAGTCCGCCAAGGCCGCGCCCTTGATGGTCCTGGTGGTGAGGAACTCCAGCTCGAAAGGTTGCAGTTCGATGTTCCATTCGGCGATGCGGTTAGTGGCGTTTGGGCTCCACAGGACTTGCTCCAGCGGGTAGGAGGAGATCACTCTGACTGGGTGACCCTAGAAGTAGTGGCGCAGCTTCCTGGAGGCCATGAGGAGCGCCAGGAGGAGCTTCTGCTGCATGGGGTATCGTTCGCGCGCGTCTCGCAGCACCGTACTGACGAAGTAGACGGGGTGCTCGACGAGGCGCATGACCGTGGTATCCAAGTCGTGCTCACTGAGGCACTCAGGCTGCTGTGCCGCGGGGGCCTCCGGAGGTGGTGCCACGGGGGCCTATGGAGCCTGGGCTCCAGAGGCCTCCTGAGGGGGCGTTGGGGCCTCCTGAGGAGGGCCCTCGGCAGACACTGGCAGGACCTTGAGGGGCTCCAGCGATGCCTCCACGGGGGCGGCATCCATAGGTGCAGGCTCGGTAGGCTTCTTCTTGACGTAGACTCGCTCCTCCCGTTCTGCCACGAGGGCCGTGCTGGCCGTTTGGGGAGTGGCCGCCAAGTACAACAGCAGGTGTTTGTGTGGGCGCGGGGCGACCATGACGGGAGGGCTCGTGAGGTACCTTTTGAGATCCTCAAAGGCAGCGTCGGCCTCGGGAGTCCACTTGAAGGGGCCAGACATCTTCATGAGCTTGAAGAAAGGCAGAGCCCACTCGCCGAACTTGGATATGAAGCGACCCAGCGAGGCCAGGCATCCCGCCAGGCGCTGCATCTCCTTGAGTTTGTGGGGCGGCCGCATCTCCTCGATAGCCTTAATCTTCTCAGGGTTGGCCTTGATGCCGCGATGGGAGACCAGGAAGCCAAGGAGCTTGCCGGAAGGGACACCGAAGACGCACTTGGCGGGGTTAAGTTTGAGGTTGACCTTGCGTAGGTTGGCGAAGGTTTCCCTCAGGTCTTCGATGAGGGTGCGCGCCTCTCGCGTTTTGATGATGATGTCGTCGACATATGCCTCCGCATTCCTCCCCATCTGGCACCCTAGGCAGATGTGCATCAGCCTCTACAAGGTAGCCCCCGCACTCTTCAGGCCAAAGGGCATGCACACGTAGCAGAACACTCCACAGGGGGTGATGAAGGCGGTTTTTTCCTCATCCTCCTTTGCCATCTTGATTTGATGATAGCCTGAGAAGGCGTCCAGGAAGTAGAGCAGATCACACCCGGCGGTGGAGTCTACTATCTGGTCAATCCTGGGCATCGGGAAGTGGTCCTTGGGCAGGCCTTGTTGAGGTTGGTGAAGTCGACGCACATACGCTTGCCGCCGTGCGGCTTGGCGACGACAACGGGGTTGGAGATCCACTCCGGGTGGAGCACTTCGCGGATGATTCTGGCGTCTTGGAGTTTCTCGACCTCCCCAATGACGAAGTCCTGCTTCTCGGGCGCCTGGCGCCGTACCTTCTGCTTGACGGGGCGTGCGTTGGGGCACACCGCCAAGTGGTGCTCGATCACCTCCCTTGGCACGCCGGGCATGTCTGAGGCTGTCCAAGCGAACATATCAGCGTTCGCCCGAAGGAAGTCAACGAGGGTGCCCTCTTGCTCAGGGGGAAGGCCACTGCTGATGGTGAGGAAGGGGCCCGCGCCACTCCCATCCAGCGGCACCTTCTTGGTCTCGGCCCGCTCCTGGGAGAACATCAGCTTCTTCTTCGTGGGCGCTGGCTCGGCAAGCTCAGGGGCGTCCTCCTCAGCCAGGGATGCGGCGGCGGCCGCCTTGTAGGCGCGTGCGAGGATGCGCACCGCATCCTTTTCATCGCAACGGATGGTGAGGGTGCCGTCGCTGCCGGGCATCTTGACGAGGTCGTAGGCGTGGTGCGTCGCGGCCATGAACTTGGAGAGCGCCGGGTAGCCCAAGATGGGGTTGTAGGGCAGGCCGATGTGAGCCACATCGAAGACGATGAACTCTGTACGGTAGTTCTTGCAGGTGCCGAAAGTGACAGGAAGGCGCACCTGCCCCAGGAGGCAGTGGAGCCGCCAGCGACGCCCGAGAAGGGCCTGGTGGGCGCCAGGCGCCCACATGGCGCCTGGAGCATCTCGAAAGCCTCTACAGAGAGGACGTTGAGGCCAGCACCGCCATCGATGAGCGTCTTCGTGATGGCCACACCACTGATAGTAGGAGTACATAGCAGAGGGACAGCCCCCACTGCCCTAGTGGACTTGGGGTGATCGCTGGCGTCGAAGGAGACGGGAAACTCGGACCACTTGAGGCAGCCGGCGGACTCGGGCGCCGGAAGGGCCGCGCTCACTTCGCACGAGAAGCACTTGAGGTGGTGGCTGGACGGAGGGGCCTGGGCCCCTCCCAGGATGCAGGCCACCCCTCGGCGCCCCTGGGAGCCCCCACTGGTGACAATGCCCTTGGTTGAGCGCCAACTGCCGACGCCGTCCCATGCGGGCAAGCCACGGGCAACTCTGTGGCGCATGCCGCGCGGCGCCGCCCGGCCGCGCCGCGGTCCAGAGAAGGAGGAAAACGGGGAGTGGCACGCCTAGGTTGCTCAACGCGCCGTGGTGAAGTGGGCAAGGGGTGAGGGGGCGCCTGGCCGCCGCTGGCGGCGAAGATGAGCTCGGTGATGCGCTCGAGCCAGGCATCGCGACCGTCCTTGGCGGGGTGATAGCGCAGCAGCCCCTACGCCATGAGCAGCGCGACGCACAGAGCGAGAGGGCCGCAACCTGCGGGCGAGGACGCGGTGGAGGAAAGGCCGCGCTCCCGCTCACTCGCCAACGGGCGTATGGAGGAGGATGCCCGCCCCCCAATGGGCTTGGCGGCGGCGCGAGGGTGCCGCCCAGGGGCACCTCGGCGGCGGGCGCCGCGTGGACCCTGGCGGCGGCTCGATGCGCAGCACGCTCATGGCGCGCGGCGGCATCGTCCATGTCGATGCCGACATCGAGGTCGAAGGCGCAAAGACGGCAAGCCCCCCTACCAGGCCCGCCAAATGTCGGAGTCTAGGATCTGTCTCCAAGAGACTTCTCCAAGAACTTAGGATTTGAACTCTGGGGGACTTTGCTTGGCGACCTACGACACGAAGGCAACTATGGCGGGATCACGAAGGGCTCACTGGCTCTCACCGGACATGAAGGGGACGCGCGAGCTACCCAGGTTCGGGCCACCGTGCGGTGTAACACCCTACTCCTGCCTGTGTTGGATTGCTCTATAATGGAGATCCTGTGCTTGAGATACACGAGGTGTGGGGGAGAATGAGTCGATCCCCCTACATGGAAGTAGCCCTGCCCCTTTTGTAGTGCCTTGGTCCTCTTCCCCGAAAATATGAGCGGGAAAGGGTGGCCACAGGGCGGCAATTCAAAGGGGGACAGGCGCGCATGTCTATCCTGACTAAAGGCGGTCTCCACCTGATAAAGTAGTCTTCGTGACGCGCTGGTGGGCTTGGCGATGACCTCCGTCCTGGTGCGCCGATCTGTCCTGATCTTCTATCACCGAAGAGGAAACACTTTGGGACTTACTTTGGGGAAGGCAGATGCCGCTGCTCCCTTATCACCAGAATGGAAGCTGGGCTCGGTCACGCCCCGCTATCCTTATCCTGACAGCGGGTCGTCACCCACGTGCCGGGTGCGGAGCCCCGCGGTTGGCGCCATATGATCTGCTTCGTGAGGAGGCCTCGCAAGTTAATCTGGTGCTTGGCGGCCTCGGCAGGGTTTGGCCTGGCGGCGAGGGGCCTCGCGAGGCGGCTTCCTCCGGAGCGGCCGAGGCAGGGCCACCCTCATGGGCCGGCCCAAGAGTTGTCCTCCGGGCCAGAGGCAGACGGGCCGTGGTACCCTAGTTTCCAGTGGGTTGACTGGCACACAAATTAATTGATGGTTCAATTAAAATGGGGGAAGTTAAATTAACATAGGGTCCACATGTCATCTATACATAGACTACTAATTAACTACTAACCTAATTAACTAACCTAAACTAGCACTAACAGGGCCGGCCCTAACACACACGTACGCACACACAGAGCACACACACACACACACACACACACGGCACACACACAGAGCACACACACTCACACACACACGCTCGGCCCTGGCCACAGCCATAGCCGAGGCCAGTGCCGGAGCAGTGGCGGCGGCGAGTTGCGGCAGCGGCGGACAGCAGCGGTGGCAGCCAGGCGCAGCAGCAAGTAATAGCTAAGAGCAGTAGCTAATGGCAGCAGGAGCAGCGCAGGCGCAGCAGAGCAGTGAGCAGCAGAGCAGCAGCGCAACGAGTAGCAGCTAAGCAGCGGGCAGCAGCAGAGCAGCGCGGCAGCCAGAGCAGCAATGGCAAAGAAGCAGCAGTACAAGAGCAGTAGCAGCTAACAGCAGCGGCAGCAAATAGCAGAGCAGTAGCAACAGAAGGAGCTCGGACTCCGGCCATGGCGACCGCGTACGAGCATGGGACCGGCGGTAAACGGCACAAATCGAAAGGGCAAATGAGGGGAATCAGTCGAGGAGCTCACCACGCAGCTCGTAGACATGGTTTGGTGGTGCGGGGATGACAGGTTGCGACGAGCTCGACGACGAGAGACGACGGCCATGGCGGAAGACCGGCTCGATCCCGAGCATACGGTGGCTGCCCGCACGAACCAGCGCGCCTAGTCGAAGGAGACGTCCACCGCGCAGCTCCTGGATATTTTTTCAGGCGCCAGCGAGGTCAGTGGCTGCGTGGACGGCGATGGCGGCTCGGGAACGAGGTTCAGAGGAGAAACGCCAGTGGGAGAGGGGGATTTCAGGGGCTAGGGTTCGTCAACGCTGTCGGGGGCCTTCTTATCCATCACGGGGGTTCGCCAGATGCACGACACGACGACAGCAGCGGCCAGGGCGGTGTAGATGGCTGACAAGCACAGCCACTGCCTCCTCCTCTATTTAGAGGAGGGAGATGGCTTTTGATGGGCTGGGCCTCGCACTGTTCATTTGGGCTACAAGTGCACAGTAGTGCCTTTTTGCTTTATTCTTTTCTGTCTATTCCTTTAGCTCCTGTTTTGTATTATTTTTTGTTATCAAACGACTTTAGTAAAATTTGAGGTTTATTAGATTTCACTTTAATTTGGATTAATTAGAAATGATTTAAATGGGACTGTTTTGTTATTGTTTTCATGACGGTAGAATCACCTAGGGCCTTTGGGTGATATTGTTTTCCTCAAAACAATTACCTATGGAATATTTCCTAAATCATGAGCTATTTAGTTTGCAGGTTTGAACAACTTTTGTTTTCACTTGCAATTTGAATTTGAATTTGCCTTTGATTTTTATCAAGTGGTCATTTGGCTTAGTAAAACATGATGACATGGCACATTAGGGTGAGGTTACTGTAGTTTACCACTGGGGGTGTTACACAGTCATACATCTTTGAAAGGTAGCAGGTGCATTGCATAAACCAAAAGGCATACGTCTATAAGTATAAGTTCCAAAAGGGCAAGTAAAGGTGGTTTTCTCTTGATCTTCAGGTGATACAGGTATTTGAGAGAAACCAGAATAACCATCTAGGAAACAAAAGTGTGTATGCTTAGACAATCTTTCTAACATTTGATCAATAAAAGTTAAGGGGTAATGATCTTTTCTAGTGGCTTTGTTTAATTTTCTAAAATCAATTACCATCCTATAACTAGTTACAATTCTTTGAGGAATGAGTTCATTTTTATCATTAGGAACAACAGTAATACCTCCTTTCTTAGGGACACAATTTACGGGACTTACCCATCTACTATCAGCTATGGGATAGATTATACCTGCTTCCAGAACTTTAATATTTCAGTTCTTACCACCTCTTTCATCTTAGGATTTAATCGTCGTTGGTGGTCGACAACTGGTTAAGCATAAGGCTCCATATTAATTTTGTGCTGACATAGAGTGGGACTAATGCCCTTAAGATCATCAAGAGTATATCCAATAGCAGCACAGTGCTTCCTCAGAGTTTTCAGTAATCTCTTTTCTTCATGCTCTGAAAGGTTAGCACTAATAATAACAGGATATATCTTCTTTTCATCTAGATAAGCGTATTTCAATGTATCAGGCAATTGCTTCAATTCAAATACAGGGTCACCCTTAGGTGGAGGAGGGCCTCCAAGAGTTTCAACAGGCAAATTGTGTTTAAGGATAGGTGGTTGATCAAAGAACATCCTATCTATTTCATTTCTTTCATTCATGTGCATATCATTTTCATGGTCTAGCAAATATTGTTCTAACGGATCAGTAGGAGGTACGGTAATAGAAGCAAGACTAATAATTTCATCTTTACTAGGCAATTCTTTATCATGAGGTTGTCTACGAAACTTGGAGAAATTAAACTCATGAGACATACCACCAAAATAAAAACACTAACAGTTTCTTTAGTGCAATCAATCTTGGCATTAATAGTGTTCAAGAAAGGTCTACCAAATATAATGGGACAAAAATTATCTTGTGGAGAACCAAGGACTAGAAAATCAGTAGGGTATTTTATTTTTCCACACAAGACTTCAACATCTCTAACGATCCCAAGCGGTGTAATGGTATCTTTGTTTGCAAGCTTAATAGAACATCAATGTCCTCTATTTCAATAGGTGCAATATCATTCATAATTTCTTGATATAAGGTAAACAGAATAGCACTCACACTAGCACCCAAATCACATAAGCCATGATAACAATGATCTCCTATTTTAACAGAGACAACAGACATGCCTACTACGGGTCTGTTTTTATCTTTAGGATCTGGTTTAGCGATTCTAGCTGCTTCATCACAGAAGTAAATAACATGCCCATCTATATTATCGACCAAGAGATATTTAACCATAGCAACATTAGGTTCAACTTTAATTTGTTCAGAGGGTCTAGGTGCCCTAATATTACTTTTGTTAACCACAGTTGAAACTTTAGCATGCTCCTTAATCCTAACAGGAAAAGGTGGTTTCTCAATATAAGCAGTAGGCACAACTGGATCAACATGGTAAACAATTGTTTCTTCTTTAACACTAACGGGTTCCTCAATCTTTTCTTTAACAGGGGGATGATATTTAAACCACTTCTCCTTAGGGAGATCAACATGAGTAGCAAATGATTCACAAAAGGAAGCTACTATCTCAGAGTCAAGTCCATATTTAGTGCTAAACTTATGAAAAGCATCGGTATCCATAAAAGATTTAACACAATCGAACTCAAGTATTATACCTGACTCATTACCTTTGTCGAGTTCCCAATCTTCAGAGTTGCATTTAATTCTTTCCAGAAGATCCCATCTGAATTCAATAGTTTTCTTCATAAAGGAGCCAGTCGAAGAAGAATCGAGCATGGTTTGATCATCATGAGAAAGCCGAGCATAAAAATTCTGTAAGATAATTTCTCTTGAGAGCTCATGATTGGGGCATGTGTACATCTTGTACTTAAGCCTACCCCAAGCTTGAGCGATGCTTTCTCCTTCACGAGGCCAAAAATTATATATATAATTCCGATCACGATGAACCAAATGCATAGGATAAAATTTCTGGTGGAATTCCAGTTTCAATCTGTTCCAGTCCCATGTATCAGTATCATCACATAGCCTATACCATGTCAATGCATTTCCCTCCAAAGATAAAGGGAATAATTTCTTCTTAACTCCATCTCTGGATAAACCTGCAAGCTTAAACAATCCACAAATTTCATCCACATAGATCAAGTGCATATCAGGATGTATTGTTCCATCTCCTGCATAAGGATTAGCTAGCAGTTTCTCTATCATACCCGAAGGAATCTCATAACAAATTTTTTCAGTAGGTGCAGTAGGTTGAGGAGCAACTATTTGTGCTTCCGGTCGAGGTGAAGATACCCCGAACAAACCCCTCAAAGGATTACTTTCCATAGTGACAAGTGACAATAAATTTCAGCACGTAATATAAATGTTTCCTTACCAAATTCCACTCACCAAAGGCGCTTCACTCCCCGGCAACGGCGCCATAAAAGAGTCTTGATGACCCACAAGTATAGGGGATCAATCATAGTCCTTTCAATAAGTAAGAGTGTCGAACCCAACGAGGAGCAGAAGGAAATGACAAGTGGTTTTCGGCAAGGTATTTCTGCAAGCACTGAAATTATCGGTAACAGATAGTTTGGTAGCAAAGTAATTTGTAACAAGTAACAAGTAACAATAGTAACAATAAGTGCAGTAAGATATCCCAATCCTTCTTATGGCAAAGGACAGGCCAGAACGATCTCTTATAATAAGCTAGGTGTTCTCGAGGACACATGGGAATTTCATCTACTCACTTTCATCATGTTTGTTTGATTCGCGTTCGCTACTTTGATAATTTGATATGTGGGTGGACCGGCGCTTGGGTGCTGTTCTTACTTGAACAAGCCTCCCACTTATGATTAACCCCTCTCGCAAGCATCCGCAACTACGAAAGAAGAATTTAGATAAATCTAACCATATCATTAAACATATGGATCCAAATCAGCCCCTTACGGAATAGCGCATAAACTAGGGTTTAAGCTTCTGTCACTCTAGCAACCCATCATCTAATTACTACTCCACAATGCATTCCCTTAGGCCCAAAGATGGTGAAGTGTCATGTAGTCGACGTTCACATGACCCCACTAAGAGAATCAACAACATACATATCATCAAAATATCGAACGAATACCAAATTCACATGATTACTTATGACAAGACTTCTCCCATGTCCTCAAGAACAAAAGTAACTACTCACAAATCATATTAATGTCCAAGATCAGAGGGGTGTTAAATAGCATATTGGATCTGAACATATAATCTTCCACCAAATAAACCAACTAGCATCAACTACAAGATGTAATCAACACTACTAGCAACCCACAGGTACCAATCTGAGGTTTTGAGACAAAGATTGAATACAAGAGATGAACTAGGGTTTGAGATGAGATGGTGCTGTTGAAGATGTTGATGAAGATTGGTCCTCCCATGATGAGAGGATCGTTGGTGATGTCGATGGCTTCGATTTCCCCCTCCCGGAGGGAAGTATCCCCGGCGGAATCGCTCCGCCGGAGAGCAAAAGTGCTCCTGCCCAAGTTCCGCCTCGAGACGGAGCGTTCCATCCCAAAAGTCTTCTCCTTATTTTTTTAGGGCAAATGGGCTTATATACCAGAAAATGGGCACCGGAGGCCGGCCAGGGGCCCCACAAGCCACCAGGGTGTGCCTGGGAGGGGGGGGGGTGGCGCGCCCTGGTGCCTCGTGGGCACCTGGGTGGCCCCCTCTGGTACTTATTTCTTCCAATATTTTTTATTTATTCCCAAATAAATCTCCGTGAAATTCCAGCTCATTTGGAGATGTACATAATAGGTATCTCTGACATAGCTTTTTCAGGTCCAGAATTCCAGCTGCCGGCAATCTCCCTCCTTATGTAAATCTTGCATATTAAGAGAGAAAAGGCATTAGAATTGCTCCACAAAGTGTTATATTGATTAAAAACACTATAAATAACAGTAGGAAAACATGATGCAAAATGGACGTATCACATGGTCCTTTGGCTAATAGCACATTATTGTGCAATTGCAGGAACCATTCTAATATTTAGGTTTCAAACAATTTGGTCTTGCACATGTAGGTCCTGCTGTCAGAGGTTTAGACCCACTGTTCGATCCATTTTGCATATGGGGAAATGAGATGGACATGAATATCAGTCAAGTCAAGAAACTCAGAAAGATTGTTAGGATAAAGAAACTAGCGTTGAATAACAACAAGATCTTTGTTTGCACAATGAAGAAGACATCAGTCAACTATAGGATGGTACTAACTCTTTTACCTTGTGTTTTTTCCTATGCGCCATTTCAAAATTTAGAACAGATATTTATGCATATCTTTGTTTTCAGTCCTTTCCAAAGCAGTTCACCGATGATTACCTCTCAAACCACCTCCATGGTCAAGAGTCGAGGAAGGTACTCATTCAACACCCACGCTACAATATTGAAGTCTCCCTCAAGAGGACGAAGGTTGGGCGGGTAATCATCCGCAGCCACTGGCGTAAAGTTGCAAGGACATTCAACATCATTGAAGGCTCAATATTTGCCTTCAGATTCAGCAGTTTTCCAAATGAGATTCATCTCTCTATATACCGTATATGATGCTACTTTCCAAAGGTTTTAGATGTTGCATGTGAACCTTCGTGCTGTTGTGTAATTGTGTAGCTAGCTATATGCATATATGGTGTAACTGAGTGCTGAAGCTATGTGATGTTGTACTCTGATGTAATTCAGCTATGAAATCTTGGTTGCTGTAATACGGCTTTGAAACATATGGTGTGTTTGATATGAAATGTCAATTTGCTTACTAAATGCATTATCAATAATAGGCCAATTAGCCTGCTTATTGGGTTTTTGAATTGCAGACGGTTTCTCAGACAACACCATGGGCGATGACCTCAAACAACGCACATAGTTTCTAGAAAGTAGCCGTGTTGGATCAATGAACAATCAAACATGCCTTCCGCCCGACAAATGTTTGCGTTAGGCCACCTTGCACAAATGTTTCCACATAAAAATTGTGTGTGATATACATATGAACGGAAACATTTTTCTGAGATTCACTGTGTGGGATGAACATACGAACAGAAATGCTTGGGCCAGTATAATTGTCTGCGATGGCTCGCCCGATCGCACACGAGCTCTTTTTACCCCGCGTGTGTGACCGGAGGACCTATCCCCAACGGTTTCTGGGTCGTGTGGGAAGGACCCCCCTATCGAACACACAGGCAAGGCAACGGTTTAAAACTGTGTCGCGGAAAGGGGTTAAAAACCGTTTGTATAGCAGCTCGCTGCACCAGTGTATGGGTAGCATAATGCATTTAATGTCTTGCAATGCATCTACTCTGTTGCAATGCCATGTGCTTAGCCCGCTGATCATATATGTGAATATGTCATGCCTTCTAGTTTGTCTGTACCTATTCCATTCATGATAACATCTTTTCAAATTCAAGTACTGTCATTCTACTCTGCTGCAATGCCATCTGCTTAGTTTGGACATCATCCTTCTGAATATCTCATGCATTGTTATTCGTTAGTATGTACTCCATCCGTCTACCATACCATGGTTTTTTACATTGAAGTGTTGTTCTACTGTTCTGTTGCAATGTGATCTTAGTTTGCCCATCAGACATGTGAATATGCTGCCTTGCTATTTTTCTGTACCTATTCCAGCTATCATATAGTTTTACATTCAACTACTGTTTCTTTTACTCTGTTGTCCTGTTGTATCCTTAGCTTATACTCCCTCTATAAAGAAACAGTGATCTAAACACTATTGTATTTCTTTATGGAGGGAGTACATCATACTCCCTCTGTCTGTATTACTTGTGGCAGAAATGCATAAAAATGGATGTATATAGGACTACAATACGTCTAGACACATCCATTTATTTTTGGATGGAGGGAGTACATGGCAATATGTCATGCCTTTCTATTCTTCAGTACCTATTCCATCTCTCTGCCATACCATGTTTTATAACTGAAGCACCATTCTTCTGTACAAGGCATGTAAGCGGAAGAGGGCTATGTTAGAATCTGAAGGGGTACAAACAAGTTCTTTGTAAAAGATCCAAACTCTAGGAGATAGTAACCCAACTCAAGTGTTCATCGGAACTGCTCCAGCACAGAGAAACCCAAGTCCTCTAGATAATAACCAGATTCTAGTGGCCAAAGAACCAGTCAGCTCCAGTTCAACAAAAACATCTCAACTCCTTGCTAGGAAGCGTGTGCGTATCCTCACATCATGAAATTTTATAGCATTCAGATCACATTTGATCTTATATATTCTACATCTGTCTTACGCATCTTTGTTGTAGAAAATATGCTTAAAGGACAACAAACGTTCTAAACTGGGATCGTGTTCGAGGAAAGTATCTTGTAGCAATGCTCTGCGCTCCAATGCTGATGTAAGTACCTGTTGTATATCACTATAATTTTACATCAGTATGTAGTTTATTAAGTAGCATGAGCGTGAATCCAACCTTCAGTACCCTACACCAATTATCTGATCTAAATTTACTTGTAGCAAAATGTATAATTAAGGCGCTAATGTAGATTTTTGTAAGGGTAACTGCCTGGTAGTTTTGCATATTGAGCTGCATGATTGTACTATCTCATATATTGCACATTACTAAAATCTAGTGGTGTGGTCTTTTTGCCCAATCGTTCATCGTGTCAATGTTGCTTTCCTATAAACTTACCCGGCTGATGATAGCAGTGCCATGTTGTGTTAATTCAGTGTAGGCTGGTGTGGTCTGGTTGCCCAAATGTTCATTGTGTGAATGTTGCTTTCCTATTAAGTATTAACTGACCTGGCCGATGATTTGGTGCAGGCTGCTAAAGATAATATGACAAAGTCTCAAGACAGCAAGGCAACCCCATTGTTTCTCTCCAATAAATCTAGCGAAGGTAATATGGCAATAACTCTTGATTAATCTGTTCAGTTTCCCCTCTTATTTAAGTTATGATGCAGTGGTCGAGAAACTTTCCACTATCATTGATACAAGCCTGCCAAAATCCCCATATGAATCTGTTCAGTTTTCTCTATCTCGAATCCAACGGAAAAGATGTACGTTTGTGAACCAATTACTGTCTGAAGCAATGATGGAAATCGTTGTGACACCCTGGTTTTTGGCAACTTTTTCTCTTCAAAATCTTTCTGGCTTTATTTGAATTTGGTTGGACTTTGAACCTTTTCAATTGATTTTGGACTTATGAATCCCTCTGAGTAATCCAAATCCCTCAGCATCTTGCCAAAATCTTGCCACACACCTTCTGGATCAAATTCTTATTCTCAATCTTTTCCAATAATTCATTTTCTTCCTTTGGGAAAATATGTCATCACTATGGGTTACACAGCAACCTATAGTTCTGGTGATCATAAAAATCCCAAATTAATCCCACACCTTCTTGTCATCATCTACTCCCTCAATCTCCAAAAACATTTCATGGTCCAGTACAAAATTTTGTCTAGAAAACTCCATTTGCTCTCTGGACAGTACTGGCCATTTGTTAAGCAACCCCTATTTTCCCAATTCAGAAAATTCCCAAATATTTCCCTGAGATAATAGGGAACCTATCTTGCCACAATATCCAAAAATATCATCTTGTCTAGTACAAATTTTCATCAGCAATATTCTGGCAAGTTTCTGTCCAATTGGAACCTCTGTGAAGGAAGTACCAGCTAGAGGTATCCAATTGAGCTGAAATTTTTGTGGCATCTTCTCCTCACCAAATAACTATCCTGCACCAAAAGTCAGCCCCAGAAAATCAACCAGATGAGTGCATCAAGCTCATCTATGTTTCTGGTTCAGTACAACAGTTGTACATGAACTATATTCAAATCTTGATGAAATTTTTTCAAACTTGGTCAGCTTGGAGTCCTTCCAAGATAGATCACCCCAGACATCTCCATTGGCTCCATCTCCAGCTCACCTCTTCTCTAGATCTCTCTCAAGATTGCTGTCAGAAACTGTAGCTGAAGCTACACTTCGCAGCAGAGTGAACCTAGCCAAACCAGAGGCACAGGGAGGCTAGATGATCAAAGGAGAAGGCACTGGACATGATGCGCTGGACTTGGACGGCCTCGAGACATCACTTCCCGTGGTGAGCACGGTACTGGCATGCCAATATGCGTGCTCTACACCCCGCCGGTGACGGCCGAGGTCATTCCAGAGACCTCGTACTGCCATTTGATGTCCTGAGGTGCCGACTAAGCCGCTGCCGTCCACGTAGCCCTCTCCTGATCCTTCTCCTCGCCGGAAACGTCCTCGGCGGCCGCCACCGCATCCGAGCACTGTGGCACCCGTGCGGCCATAGTGGCTTAGCGGCGCGTCTTCTTCCTCCGCTAGCTGCCGCCGCACCTTAACTCCTCCCTGCCCTCTCCCATCTCGTCACCGCTCCCTGCCAGCCAGCTCGGCGTACTGGCGCCGGTGATGTGGCCCGAACCTCGCCGCTTCCAGAAAACTCCCCCGAGCTCACCTCCTGCCTATAAAAGGCCACGACCCGCCCCTCCGAGCTCCTCACCCCACTCCTCCACCTCCCAATCGCCCTCCCGAGCAGCGAGCCCCGGCCGAGAGGCCCTCTGGCCTCGAACCTCGCCGGAGATCCGCCGCCACCCGAGCTCCATCACCTCGCCGTTCCACTCCTCCCCGGACTCCACCGACTCCGCCATTGAGCTCAGCTCACTCCCCTGGTCACGCCCGACCGCCTGCCCGAGCAAATCATCGCCGGAACCGCCGTCTCCGACGACACCCGAGCGCCGCCGCCGCCGGAGAGGAAGGGGACGACGCCGTTCGGCCATCTCTTGTTGATCCACGGGTACGTACGTGTTCGCCTCGATGAGCTCGTTCCATCCCCACTCTCTCCCGACCTCGCCTCCATCTGTGTCGCCGGCGACGATCGCCGGAGTCCCGCCCCTCTCTGTTCTCTCTCTCTCTCTCTCCCATTTAAACCCAGCTACGGGGCCCGCTCGTCAGCGGCTCAGCTGCGCGCGCGCGAAGCGGTAAGTGGAGGCGCCCGCGCGGAGTACGCTTTCGACGTGGCCCTCCACTGGATTTTCTATTTTCTGTTTAATTCCAGAGTTGACCAGGATCTTTGACCTTTAATAACTTTTGATCCATAAGTCCAAATCAGTTGATTCTTTTTGCATTGGGTTTGTCTTGAGCTCCTCTATTTTCTGGTAAATTTTGGTATTTTTCTGTTGTTCACAGAATTTCTGGTGAACAGAATAGTAATATGTGACAATTTCTTTTGCTATTTTAAATTATTTTTAGAGGGAAATCCTTTTGAATTTGAAGCCCAGGAGTTTGTGAACAACCCAACAGAGCAAGGCAAGCCATGACATCCATTTCATGAGGCATTTCAATAGTGTTGGTTATTTAATTATATGCATTATTTTAATATGTGATAATTCATAGTAATTTATTTTAATGCATAGCTACTGCCATGTTAATTGAATTAATCTTGATGAATATCCATACTGGTTAAATTCTTGGCAATATTAAACTTAGTTGGTTGATCTAGAGCCACCTACCCGGACTTATCCGTGCAACCACATTTGCCAGTATGGGACGGCCTTGACTTGGTCTGGCTTTGTGCTCTTTTATCGGTACCACCAAAAAGGGAGGGTTATGCGTGCGTGCTGCCCTGATCAGGTAGACGACCATGATCCTGTGAGCCCAGTTGAGTTATTTTGCCGGCGTCCCCGTTTGGGATAGTTTAGTTTGGCCACGACGGTGGCAGGTGTCACGGGGTGACACAGGGGCCACCCAGGACATGACCCTGGGAGGGTATGATTGTCGGTGGTACGATGGAGGAGTCACGGGTCAGGCAGGTTTCGTTGGAGCAACCCCGGTCCACCCGAATGGGAATACGAGGCCAGGAGCTGCATGGTGTGGGTAAAGTGCGCAACCTCTGCAGAGTGTAAAACCTATTCGAATAGCCGCGTCCACGGTATTGGACAGTCCGTTTAGGCCTCTCTAGGATGGTCAACTATAATGATAATAATGATGGAAGAACTTGTCATATGATCGGAAGTACCAATGGTTCATGAGTATCTTGAGGGTTGTGGGACAACCCAGATGAGAGTAAGTTGGTACTCAGTGCGTGTAAGCATTTAAGCACTTAACCTGAGTATTGCCATGCTATTGTTTGCTGCATTGTTTTGGTTGCCATGAGCTTGCGAGTACATTCCAAGTACTCACCTGGCGTGTCATGCCAGATGCAGGAGAAGCCGAGGACGGAGGTCCCGATGGTTCGTGCTACGCTAGCTAGGCCGTGTCCACAGCAGTGTCCCTGTGGATGGAGTTTTCCGTGCTATGTTCCTCTACGCCGTAGATTATCCCAGTAGTATCGAGGCCCTGCTATGTTCCATAAATAATGTAGATATTGTTCTCAGCACCTGCAGTGCTTCTGGCCTCGCTATCATGTAAACTATAAACTTGTACTTGTGAGATATCAATAAAGTCCAGTTCAGTTCTGTTCCAAGTTGTTGTGTGTGTTTCCAGAAGACATGATCTCTGGGTTGGAAACACTGGGTAAACCGGTCCTCTGAGCTGGGGCGCCACAACGCTTGGTATCAGAGCCGCGCTGACTGTAGGACACCCTAGTTAACCCTGCGCTAGAACCATGATTAGATTAGGGTCTTGGGATGTGTCTTGCTTGCTGCATTTGCTTGTTGCATCTGATTGCTGCATGGCATGCATATAGTTTTTTATTGTGCTAACCGTTGGCCTTATGAGTGTAGATGGCACCAGTTCCGTACCACTACAATCATGAGCCGGCACCGTTCACTTTTCCAGTACTGCTTCGTAGCGTCTGGCTTCGGCTGTACCCCAACGGCGAAGACCCAGTGTTCCAGGTGTTCCGAGAGAGGCTTGCTGGTTCAGTGTACGAGTATCACGCGGAGGCTTTTCTGACTGCGAGTTCGGATATTTGTAGTTACTCTCGTTCTTCCAAGGGCGGAACTGCTTCTACTCCAGAGTTGGCGATCCAGTTTGCTGCGATGGAGGCTCTTACCGACTTGCGCTTCCACGAGGTCGAAATGCAGACTCATCCAGGTTTCTTTCACTACCCCACCCTGTCGCCTGCGACAGGGCGAGTCCTTTTCGCACCTGTTGATCCGGCGAGTGATCGTGCTACTGGTGTTTTATCTCGTTATCTGAACGCCAGTTACCGTATGATCACTTCACTAGCAGAGGAGCTGACTCAGGCCCGAGAGGCACCTGCAGCCGTTGCGGCAGCACAGTCTCCTCCTCCACCTCCATTTTCACCAGCATATACTCCACCCATCCCACCTTCTGAGACTCCTTCTAGCTCGTTCGGAACGCCAGGCATTTCGTCTGGTAGCCGACGTGAGACCCCTGCAGAGTGGGCCTCACTCCTAGCTACTCCAGCTGCTCCGATGCTGCGGCGTCGTGCTTCTTCTCCTTCAGAGGCGGAGCCTTCCCGTCAGCGTTGCCGTGTTACCTTTGATCCGGAGACTGAGATTCACATCATCAGCTCAGACTCTGAGACAGGATCAGAGGATGAGGAGTCTTTAGTTTTCCAGTGTTCGTGCCATCGGCGCCACTAGAGTGGAGGCTTGAGTTCCAGTGCATGCATCATAGCATCTATGCATATGTCAACTGCCGTATGAGCAGTCCAGTCATGATAATCCCCTACTAGCTTGCCATGTATGATGTTGGGTTGCCTTATATAATTATGTTGTTCGCTTTATTCCCTCTTTTATTCGGCTTCTTTTTCTGGTGCCATACTACCCTGCTTTCCCTTATGGATGTCGCTCATCGATTCGGTATTTTGCAATGGGAACAAATTTAGGATGAAGAGGTGTAGTAATCAAGGCGGCGATGGAACTCCCGTTCGTCGATCCGCCAGACAAGCAGGACAACCACCAGAAGATTTACCACCCCCACCACCTCAGGCTCCAACTACCGATCAGATTATGAGAATGTTTGAAGAGAAAAGAAATCAAGATCTTATGGAATTTCTGAAAAGTATGCAGACTTTTGTGGGTCAGAACAACAACAATGGGACACACTCTAAATTGTCTGATTTTCAGTGGACCAAGCCACCCAGTTTTGCTCAAGCTGTGGATCCTATAGAAGCTGATGACTGGTTGAGGACCATGGAAAAGAAGCTGGACATAGCCCGCTGTGATGAGTCAGACAAGGTTCCTTTTGTCACTCACTACCTGGAGGGACCAGCAGCTATATGGTGGGACAATACAAAAATCATGTGGCCTTCTGGAGAAGATATTCCTTGGGAAAAATTCAAAGAGGCATTTCGCAAGTATCATATTCCTACGGGCATAATGAAGGTGAAGCAGAGGGAATTTCTGGCCCTTACTCAAGGGAACATGTCGGTGGGTGAGTATCTGAACAAGTTTAATAATCTGGCACGGTACTCTACCCATGACGTGTCCACGGAAGAAAGGAAGATTGACCGATTCCTAGGAGGACTCAATCATACCCTCCGCTGTCAGCTTTGTATGCTTGACTTTCCTGACTTCCAGGCTTTGGTGAACAAGGCTTTCATAGCTGAGCGTGAGCTTAAGACAGGATATGATGATCGCAAGCGGAAGTTTGAACCCAAGAAGGACAACCGTGAGCAGTTTGTGCAGAAGCCACGCCTCTGGCAGCCAGGACCATCTGAATACAAGCCTGCCTGGAACAATGGCAATAACAACAATAAGCCTGTCAGCCAGAACAAGACCTTCGGCAAACATCCAGTGCTGGAGGACTGCCGCCGCAACAACACATGCTTTACTTGCGGCCAGAGCGGGCATTATTCCAGACAGTGCCCTACAAGAAATGGGAAGCCACCATCTGACTTCAAGCCACAAGTCAACAATGTTGGACGCCGCCCCAATCTAAATTTCTATTGCGGCCAGGTCCATCATATCTCCGCTGAAGAAGCCCGTGAAGCACCAGATATAGTCCTTGGTATGTTTTCTGTTAACGACATACCTGCAATAATTTTATTTGACTCTGGGGCTTCTCATTCGTTCATTTCACGGAGTTTTGCCACATTGCACAAATTTTCTTCTTCCATTTTGGACAAAATCATGGTGGTGCAATCCCCTGGCTCTATGCTCAGAACAAATGTGATATACAAGGATCTGGAAATTTCGATACATGGCGTCAAGTTTCCAGCTACCCTTGTTGCTATTGAATCCCCTGGACTGGATATAATACTTGGAATGGATTGGTTGGTACCACATCAGGTGTGTATCAACTGTGCCACCAGGGCAGTTACACTAGTGAATCCGGCAGGCCAAATAGTGCAATTCACTGCTAGCAGAATAATGTCAAAGAAAGGAATGGCATTCAAAGCCACGGCTACAGACCTGAATCTGATTCCAGTAGCCAGTGAATTTCCGGACGTATTTCCGGAAGAGATACCAGGAATGCCACCTGATCGGGAACTAGAGTTCGCTATTGATGTTGTTTCCGGAACTGCTCCAATATACAAGAAGTACTACCGTATGCCTTCCCCAGAGCTAGTGGAACTGAAGAAACAGTTGGATGAATTACTGCAGAAAGGGTATATTCGTCCAAGCACCTCACCCTGGGGATCACCCGTACTGTTTGTCAAGAAGAAGGATGGCAGCTTGCGAATGTGCGTGGACTACCGCCAGCTGAATGAGGTCACCATTAAGAATAAATACCCGCTCCCCCGCATTGATGATTTGTTCGACCAGTTGAATGGAGCCCGGGTATTTTCCAAGATCGATCTCCGAACGGGGTATCATCAGTTGAAAATCAGGAAAGAAGATATCCCCAAGATAGCCTTTACTACCAGATATGGTCTGTATGAATTTACAGTCATGTCATTTGGGCTGACAAATGCTCCGGCCTACTTCATGAGCATGATGAATAAGGTCTTCATGGACTTCTTGGACAAATTTGTGGTGGTATTCATTGATGATATTCTCATCTATTCCAAAGATGAGAAAGAGCACACGCAACATCTCCGTACTGTCCTGGAAAAACTAAGGACCCATCGACTGTATGCCAAATTCAGCAAATGCGAATTTTGGCTAAGAGAGGTGGGCTTTCTGGGACATGTTCTGTCAGAACAGGGTGTGGCCGTCGACCCCAGCAAGGTGACCGCGGTACTAAACTGGAAGACACCAGCCACAATAACGGAAGTCCGTAGCTTTCTGGGATTGGCAGGCTACTACCGTCGCTTCATTGAAGGCTTCTCAAAAATAGCCAAGCCACCGACAGAGCTGCTGAAAAATAACCACAAATTTGCCTGGACGGAAGAGTGTGAAAGCAGTTTCATGGAGTTAAAGACGAGGCTAACCACGGCCCCTGTCTTAGTTCTTCCGGACATTCACAAGAGCTTTCATATATACTGCGATGCTTCTAGGCGTGGAATCGGCTGCCTTCTAATGCAAGAGGGAAAGGTTGTAGCTTATGCATCCAGACAGCTACGACCCCATGAAGAGAATTATCCCGCTCATGATTTGGAATTGGCAGCCGTGGTTCATGCATTGAAAATTTGGAGGCATTATCTCATTGGGCAGCGATGTGAAATATACACAGACCATAAGAGTCTCAAGTATATTTTCACTCAACCCGACCTTAATCTTAGGCAGAGAAGATGGCTTGAATTGGTCAAGGACTATGACATTGGAATGAATTACCATCCGGGAAAAGCTAATGTGGTCGCCGATGCCCTCAGCAGAAAGCAAGGTACCCTAAATGCACTAATGAAGGGAATGCATCCGAGGCTACAAGAAGAGTTTGCCAAACTCAATATGGTGTTATGTGGACCAATGAGCCCGGATACCATGGAAATTACTCCAACACTTATGGAAGAGATTAGGGCAGCTCAGAAATCAGATAAAGAGATACAAGAGATCAAAGAGCAGATCCCGCAAGGAAAGGCCAAGTCCTTCCGTATTGACGACCAAGGCACCTTATGGTTTGAGAACCGAATATGCGTGCCTGACCAAGAAAACTTGAGACAACAGATACTCAGAGAAGCACATGAATCTGCATACTCTATCCACCCGGGAGGAACAAAAATGTACCATGACTTGCGAGAAACCTTTTGGTGGTCAGGAATGCGAAGGGATATTGCATACTATGTTGCCTGCTGTGACATCTGCAACAGAGTCAAGGCTGAACATCAGAAACCCGCTGGACTACTGCAGCCTTTACCAGTTCCCCAGTGGAAATGGGATGATATATGCATGGACTTCATTGTTGGACTACCCAAGTCAACAAGAGGCCATGATGCTATCTGGGTCATCGTGGATATACTTACGAAAGTGGCTCACTTTATTCCGGTAAAGACCACTTTCAACGTGAATCAGCTCGCACAGCTCTACATGTCCCGGATAGTCAGCCTCCACGGAGTACCCAAGTCTATCACATCGGATAGAGGCTCCTTTTTCACTTCAGCCTTCTGGCTGCGATTGCATCAAGCCCTGGGAACAGTGCTAAGGCATAGTACGGCATATCATCCACAGACAGATGGACAGACCGAGCGTGTGAACCAGATATTGGAAGATATGCTTCGGTCCTATGCCCTCACCTATGGACCCAAGTGGGAGGATACTCTGCCTTATGCAGAATTCTCTTACAATAACAGTTATCAATCAAGTCTCAAGATGTCACCGTTTGAAGCTTTGTACGGACGGAAATGCCGCACTCCTTTGAATTGGTCTCAGACAGGAGACAGTCGTATCTTTGGCACGGATCTGATGCTCGAGGCTGAGAAGCAAGTCAAGGATATTCAGGAACGCCCTCGAGCAGCCAAGTCCTGACAAAAAAGCTATTATGACCCGAAGCATCGGGAAGTAACTTTTGAGCCCGAAGAATATGTCTATCTCCGCGTCACACCTATGAAAGGAATAAAGAGGTTCCACACCCGAGGAAAGCTTGCACCGAGATATATCGGTCCCTTTCCAGTAATGGCTAGGAGAGGCAGAATGGCATATCAGCTAGAGTTACCACCGGAGTTGTCTGATATTCACGATGTTTTCCACATCTCACAGCTGAGAAAATGCATTGCACCTCCGATCAAACAGGCAGATATGAGTGAGCTAGAACTGACCAAAGATCTGACATATGAGGAAAGACCTGTCAGAATATTGGATGAGATGGAAAGAGCTACCAGAAGTAAAGTGATCAGATTTTACAAGGTATTGTGGGAGCATCATACTGAGGAAGAAGCTACGTGGGAAAGAGAGGATTTTCTGAGATCAGCATACCCACACTTGTTCCCTGAGCAACCGAATCTCGAGGACGAGATTCATTCTAAGGGGGGTAGGTTTGTGACACCCTGGTTTTTGGCAACTTTTTCTTTTCAAAATCTTTCTGGCTTTATTTGAATTTGGTTGGACTTTGAACCTTTTCAATTGACTTTGGACTTATGAATCCCTTTGAGTAATCCAAAGCCCTCAGCATCTTGCCAAAATCTTGCCACACACCTTCTGGATCAAATTCTTATTCTCAATCTTTTCCAATAATTCATTTTCTTCCTTTGGGAAAATCTGTCACCACTATGGGTTACACAGCAACCTATAGTTCTAGTGATCATAAAAATCCCAAATTAATCCCACACCTTCTTGTCATCATCTACTCCCTCAATCTCCAAAAACATTTCATGGTCCAGTACAAAATTTTGTCCAGAAAACTCCATTTGCTCTCTGGACAGTACTGGCCATTTGTGAAGCAACCCCTATTTTCCCAATTCAGAAAATTCCCAAATAATTCCCTGAGATAATAGGGAACTTATCTTTCCACAATATCCAAAAATATCATCTTGTCTAGTACAAATTTTCATCAGCGATATTCTGCCAAGTTTCTGTCCAATTGGAACCTCTGTGAAGGAAGTACCAGCTAGAGGTATCCAATTGAGCTGAAATTTTTGTGGCATCTTCTCCTCACCAAATAACTATCTTGCACCAAAAATCAGCCCCAGAAAATCAACCAGATGAGTGCATCAAGCTCATCTATGTTTCTGGTTCAGTACATCAGTTGTACATGAACTATATTCAAATCTTGATGAAATTCTTTCAAACTTGGTCAGCTTGGAGTCCTTCCAAGATAGATCACCACAGACATCTCCATTGGCTCCATCTCCAGCTCACCTCTTCTCTAGATCTCTCTCAAGATTGCTGTCAGAAACTGTAGCTGAAGCTACACTTCGCAGCAGAGTGAACCTAGCCAAACCACAGGCACAGGGAGGCTAGATGATCAAAGGAGAAGGCACTGGACATGATGCGCTGGACTTGGACGGCCTCGAGACATCACTTCCCGTGGTGAGCACGGTACTGGCATGCCAGTATGCGTGCTCTGCACCCCGCCGGCGACGGCCGAGGTCATTCCAGAGACCTCGTGCTGCCATTTGATGTCCTGAGGTGCCGACTAAGCCGCTGCCGTCCACGTAGCCCTCTCACGATCCTTCTTCTCACCGGAAACGTCCTCGGCGGCCGCCACCGCATCCGAGCACTGTGGCGCCCGTGCGGCCACAGTGGCTTAGCGGCGCGTCTTCTTCCTCCGCTAGCTGCCGCCGCGCCTTAACTCCTCCCTGCCCTCTCCCATCTCGTCACCGCTCCCTGCCATCCAGCTCGGCGTACTGGCGCCGGCGACGTGGCCCGAACCTCCCCGCTTCCAGAAAACTCCCCCGAGCTCGCCTCCTGCCTATAAAAGGCCACAGCCCGCCCCTCCGAGCTCCTCACCCCACTCCTCCACCTCCCAATCACCCTCCCAAGCAGTGAGCCATGGCCGAGAGGCCCTCTGGCCTCGAACCTCATCGGAGATCCGCCGCCACCCGAGCTCCATCACCTCCCCGTTCCACTCCTCCTCGGACTCCACCGACTCCGCCATTGAGCTCAGCTCACTCCCCTGGTCACGCCCGACCGCCTTCCCGAGCAAATCATCGCCGGAACTGCCATCTCCGACGACACCCGAGCGCTGCCGCCGCCGGAGAGGAAGGGGACGACGCCGTCCGGCCATCTCTTGTTGATCCACGGGTACGTACGTGTTCGCCTCGGTGAGCTCGTTCCATCCCCACTCTCTCCCGACCTCGCCGCCGTCTGTGTCGCCGGCGACGATCGCCGGAGTCCCGCCCCTCTTTGTTCTCTCTCTCTCTCCCATTTAAACCCAGCTACGGGGCCCGCTCGTGAGCGGCTCAGCTGCGCGCGCGCGAAGCGGTAAGTGGAGGCGCCCGCGCGGAGTACGCTTTCGACGTGGCCCTCCACTGGATTTTCTATTTTCTGTTTAATTCCAGAGTTGACTAGGATCTTTGACCTTTAATAACTTTTGATCCATAAGTCCAAATCAGTTGATTCTTTTTGCATTGGGTTTGTCTTGAGCTCCTCTATTTTCTGGTAAATTTTGGTATTTTTCTGTTGTTCACAGAATTTCTGGTGAACAAAACAGTAATATGTGACAATTTCTTTTGCTATTTTAAATTATTTTCAGAGGGAAATCCTTTTGAATTTGAAGCCCAAGAGTTTGTGAACAACCCAACAGAGCAAGGCAAGCCATGACAACCATTTCATGAGGCATTTCAATAGTGTTGGTTATTTAATTATATGCATTATTTTAATATGTGATAATTCATAGTAATTTATTTTAATGCATAGCTACTGCCATGTTAATTTAATTAATCTTGATGAATATCCATACTGGTTAAATTCTTGGCAATATTAAACTTAGTTGGTTGATCTAGAGCCACCTACCCGGACTTATCCGTGCAGCCACATTTGCCGGTATGGGACGGCCTTGACTTGGTCTGGCTTTGTGCTCTTTTATCGGTACCACCAAAGAGGGAGGGTTATGCGTGCGTGCTGCCCTGATCAGGTAGACGACCATGATCCTGTGAGCCCAGTTGAGTTATTTTGCCGGCATCCCCGTTTGGGACAGTTTAGTTTGGCCACGACGGTGGCAGGTGTCACGGGGTGACACAGGGGCCACCCAGGACATGACCCTGGGAGGGTATGATTGTCGATGGTACGATGGAGGAGTCACGGGTCAGGCAGGTTTCGTTGGAGCAACCCCGGTCCACCCGAATGGGAATACGAGGCCAGGAGCTCCATGGTGTGGGTAAAGTGCGCAACCTCTGCAGAGTGTAAAAGCTATTCGAATAGCCGCGTCCACGGTATTGGACAGTCCGTTTAGGCCTATCTAGGATGGTCAACCGTAATGATAATAATGATGGAAGAACTTGTCGTATGATCGGAAGTACCAATGGTTCATGAGTATCTTGAGGGTTGTGGGACAACCCAGATGAGAGTTAGTTGGTACTCAGTGCCAGTAAGCATTTAAGCACTTAACCTGAGTATTGCCATGCTATTGTTTGCTGCATTGTTTTGGTTGCCATGAGCTTGCGAGTACATTCCAAGTACTCACCTGGCGTGTCATGCCAGATGCAGGAGAAGCCAAGGACGGAGGTCCCGATGGTTCGTGCTACGCTAGCTAGGCCGTGTCCACAGCAGTGTCCCTGTGGATGGAGTTTTCCGCGCTATGTTCCGCTACGCCGTAGATTATCCCAGTAGTATCGAGGCCCTGCTATGCTCCATAAATAATGTAGATATTGTTCTCAGCACCTGCAGTGCTTCTGGCCTCGCTATCATGTAAACTATAAGCTTGTACTTGTGAGATATCAATAAAGTCCAGTTCAGTTCTGTTCCAAGTTGTTGTGAGTGTTTCCAGAAGACATGATCTCTGGGTTGGAAACACTGGGTAAACCGGTCCTCTGAGCCGGGGTGCCACAATCGTGGAGGAATCAGAGGTGCACATTCTTGCACAACAACAACTGATTGATGATTTCAGTGACAGTATAGCAAAGAAGAAAGAACTTGCTCACATGCTTATGGGCGTCATCCGCGCTGAGGTTGCAGATTGTGTGGTTGTAGATCGTTAAGCTCTGTTTGTTTATTTGCACTGGCATCAATCTTTGATTGCCCAGTGGATGTAATTTCCTGTAATATATGCTTCGATGTGCTACGTTTTTCCTTTTATGCGTATATTTGCTTAGCGTGGGGTTGCACCCGAGCTTTCTCGGCCGAAACCTCAACTGGCCGCAAACAAGCCAAAATATGCAGTGGAATTAATAACTGGAACAAAGCGACGTGGGCCCTTCTTCTAGGGGAACGGCCCAGGGCCTGTAATGGCCCCATAGTCGGCCTGCAGTTACTAGATGGGCTCTGCCACAGTCCATAATTGTTCCTCGTAATGGGCTCAAAGTAGTAGCTAGGCCCAAATTGATGTGGCCTTCGATGGACTGTATTTGGTCCTGTCATTCAATGGGCATGTAGCCAGGCAGGAAATTTAGCAGGCCCAATTAGTTGACGGGCCGTTAGCAGGTCGTAACCTCGATTGGGCTCCAACAGTGGAAACGGGCCTACGGGCCCTTAGCAAGCCGAAATAGATCAAAATTACTGCTTGGCCCATTCCCAGTCGGGCCGTTAACAGGCCGAAAGCCAATCGGGCCATAAGTGGGTCCATATACAAAACGGGCCTTTAACAGGCCAAAAGTCATGTCGGGCTGGAATTGGTCCATGGAGAACATGGGCCGCTAAGAGGCCGAAAGTCAGGTCAGAATGTAAATGGCCCAACTACGGTGTGGGCCGTTAACAGGCCGAAAGATACACCGGGCTGGAAGTTGGCCCAAATCCCTAATGGGCCGCTAAAAGGCCGAAATACGTACCGCCAAGAAATTGGCCCATGCCTATATTGGGCCTCTAACGGGCCGAAAGTCGTACAGCCTGGAAATTGGCCCATCTCCATAATGGGCCTCTAACAGGCCGAAAGAACCTCGGCCGGCAAATGAGCCCAAAGACATAGCGGGTTGTTAACGGGCTGGAACAGACGATGGGCCGCAATGGTGTCAAATCGTTAACGGGCCATTGACGGGCCGAATTGGCATATCTCGTATGGGCCATTTTTGTAAATGGGCCAGACGAAAGTAGGCCATAAATGGGTCGGCCCGCTTATTTCGACTAGGCTGTCCTTTTTAGTTAAATGGGCTTGTTCTGGGCCGTGCCATGTGTCACTTTTCCATAGGCGCATCTCGTCCATTGGGTGGATGACATCTGTCGCGACGCCGAGCAGACACATGGATCCGTTCGCCAATGAGAATTTTACCCATGAAAAATCCCCATTGGTCAGGGCTGTTAACGGGTTATCGGATCCAAAACCGGACCCGATAGCTTAACGGTGACCCTTACGGTGGAAGCCACGTGTCGGTCACCCTTGACGAAAACACTTCCATGACACGACATTTATCGTCATGGAAGTGGACATTTCCGTGATGATAATTTGAGTATTGTCATGGAACACTTCTACGACAGCACAAGTATGACTATCTTGAGTGTGTCATAAAATTGTCACGGATATACATGCATGACAGAAAACTTGACCTACTATGACAAAGACGTATCATCATGGAAGTGTTTTTTTTGTAGTGAAACAAAGATGAGGAAGATTTTGAGCGCTTTGTTGAAATGCTTAGACCTGTCTTTTTGCGCACTCGCTTGATTGATATGTTGAAAATGTCTCCATACGCTAAATACATGAAGGATATTGTCACCAATAAAAGAAAGATACCTGAAGCTGAAATTTCCACCATGCTTGCAAATTATTCTTTTAAGGGTGGAGTACCTAAAAAGTTAGGAGATCCTGGAATACCTACTATACCATGCTCCATTAAAAGAAGTTATGTTAAAACTGCATTATGTGATTTGGGAGCCGGTGTTAGTGTTATGCCCTTCTCTTTATATAAAAGACTTAATTTGAATAAGCTCGCACCTACTGAAATATCTTTGCAAATGGCTGATAAATCAACTGCTATACCTATTGGAATTTGTGAGGATGTGCCCGTTGTTGTTGCAAATGTTACTATATTAACGGACTTTGTTATACTTGATATGCCCGAGGACGACAACATGTCGATTATCCTTGGAAGACCCTTTTTGAATACTACAGGGGCTGTTATTGATTGCAACAAAAGCAAGGTCACTTTTCATGTCAATGGTAATGAGCATACGGTTTATTTTCCGAAGAAACAAAGTTCAGTGAATGGTATCAATTGTATTGAAAAGGTTTCGACAATCACTATTGGAGTATTCAAATTTCCTCTTCCTACTGTCAAAAAGAAATATGAAATTCTTATTGTTGGGGAGATGCATATCCCCGTTGAGGTAACTTAGTGTTATACGAAAGTTCTTCGGTTTCATGTTACTCAGAAATAGTTTGTTAATAAGACTTGATCAACCTTATTAATGGATTCTTTTTGAGGGGCATGTGGTCGACGAATTTAGTAAGCACAACTTTCTGTAATCTTAGTTTGCTCTCTGTTATTTATAGTTTAATAAAATAAATTGTCATGATTATCCTGTTTTCTGAATTATCCGTGCAATAAAAAATGGCACAAAAATAAAAGTGCTCAGAATGCAATAAAATTTTGACATGATTTTTTCTGGAATATATAAGAATTTTTGGCACTGAAAACAACCCAAGGGGGTGCACTTGTTGCTCACAAGGTAACGGGGCGCGGCCACCCCCCAAGGCGCGCCAAGATGCCTTGTGGGTCCCATAGGGACCCACTCACTTATCTATTCAGCCCACTTCATCTCCTACCTCCAAAAAAATCATGGTAGCTCTCTCTCTCTCTCTCTCTCTCTCTCGTGTTCTTGCTCCCAAACCTGAGATTTTCGATCTCTTTGCTCAGAGCTCCGTTTCCGAAACTGTTTTGGGGGATTGCTCCTTGGTATGTGACTCCTCCATTGCTCCAATTAGTTTTTGCTTTAGTGGATTATATTTTGCATAAATTGCTGCTATTGGTGATACTAAAAATAAGCTTGCATGTTAAATTCTTTGAGTTCTAAGTAGTTTGAATGCTTGATATAGCCTCTAGGCACTTGTATGAGTAGATGCTATCAATTTTGTGAAGTTTTGTTAACATCTTTTTGTGGTCCAAATTTCTTCAAAAAAAATTTCTTAGGAAAATGAACTTCCTTCGGAGAGGTTCTTCAAGCCGGAGCTCCAAGGGTGTCCTTGGGGATGCCCATGACCATGACCTCAATATTCCGTGCAGGATGGAGGTCCGACCGTGCGAGTGGCCGCACAACACCTTCATGAGCGAAGTCGGGTTCCGTCTACAGTTCGCACAATTTGTTACGAACACCGGGCTGATTGACTTCCTCACAGATGAGTGTGACCAGCACCACATCCTTACAAATTCCTTTGTGCAAAATTTTTATTTCATGCCTAGGCTCGATATCTCCATGGTGCGTTTCGATTTATATGTTGAACATCATGAGTTAACGCTAGCTGAGTTTTGTGAGATATGATTGATCCCTTCTGAGGGGGATTTTTTGGAGCCTCGGCCTGAGGAGTTCGAGGACTTCCTTCGCACTTTGACTGTGGGGGAATTTAGGGGCGTATCTTAAGCCCGTGTTACTAGCTTGCATTTTTCCTGCTGCGCACTACTTTGCTTTATTTATAGGGAAATGCTTGACTGCTAGGGAGGAAGGTGGTACGCTCAGTGCCCCTGACCTTGCCATTTTGTGTCGTGCTATTCACGGCGATAACACTTTTAGCTTGGGAGCTATCATTGCACACCGCCTGCACACCAACAGGGCTAAGGGTAAAGTCCATGGCGGTATTTATGCTTCGCGTCTTGCGAAACGTTTTAATGTTGCTATCCGCCCAAATGACTATTTGCTACCTAAGGTTTATTTAGATCAACAGTGCATGATGGATCACCACTTTATTAATGAACCCGAGCCTCCTCACTACATTCGTTATAACCTGATTTTCAGCGAGAGAACTCGCAATATTATTCCGTTGCCTGCACCCTCTTTGTTTGACTCTCATGCCAGGAACGGATACATCATCATGCCGGTAGACATCACAGCTTACAGGAATGAGGTGGCTGCAGCGGAGAACGAGGTCCACCAGTGGGACGCTCAAGTGCCTCTGCCTCAGTACTATCCACCCGGTCCTGATGGATACTACGGGTGGTGATTACCAAGTTAGACCAAAAGCCTAAGCTTGGGGGAGTACGTATTTCTCATCGACATTACATTCATGTTCACACATTCATTCCAGTTGTCGGTGTTCATCCTTTTCCATTGTATATCCATGTTAGTTTTATTTTTGCTTTCGTCTTGTATGTTTGAAAAACTTTGAAAATCCAAAAATATTTCTCGCTTCTTTTCGGTTTTTCTTTCTTGTTTGTTAGTTTGTAGTATTAAAAGAAAACCCAAAAAGATTTCTCATTTCTTCTTTTGCTTGTTGGGAGTTCTCCCGTGTAAATAGTTTTCTCACTTTTTGTTTTTCTTTCGTTAATTTGCTTTCTTCAGAAAAACTAAAAACTCCAAAAATATTTTAGTGTGTTACTCTGAATTTCTTTTCTTTTCGTTGAGTCATCGTAGGGAGAAGACCACGATGCAAATGTTGAGTGGCTCTCATATCCATTATTGTTGATCTGATAAAGAGCCAATTTTACCTTGTCTTCTCCCTTGAATAAAATGTTTGCAGATTCCAGCTTAGTCCATGGCACACTCGCACTATTATTATTTTCACATCATTCGGTCATGCAAGTGAAAGGCAATAATGACGATGATTTGATGAAGTGACTGTGGCAAGGAAAGGCTGGTATGAACTCTTGTTGTTTTTGTTTTTGTAGATATGTTTAACTCGGTATCCATGATTCAGCATATTATGAGTAAACATGTTTGTGATGACAATTAGAGATTATAGTTGCTCATGCCATGCTTAAGTAGCTAGGAGTGGATAATGATTTATCTTGGATGTCAACATGCATTAAAATGGTTATGATGTAGTATGTTAATATGCTATCCTCCTCTGAATGTTTCAAGTGGCTTGACTTGGCACATGTTCATACATGTAGTTGATTCAAAACCAACATAGCCTCCACGATATTTATGTTCAGGGTGTTTATATCCTACTCATGCTAGTATTCAATGTTAATTATTCTCAATGCATGATTATGACCATTTTCGCTCTCTAGTTGGTCGCTTCTCAATCTATTTGCTAGCCTTCGCCTGTACTAAGCGGGGATACTGCTTGTGCATCCAAAATCCTTAAACCAAAGTTGTTCCAAATGAGTCCACTATATCTACCTATATGCGGTATTACTCTCCCGTTCCAAGTAAATTTGCATGTGCCACCTCTAATCATTCAAATAAACATATGTTTTGTGTGCGCGTACCGCTCATGGAGCGACAGGGGGTGGTCAGTATCTTCCATGCTAAGCGGGTTATTCTCAAGATGAGTGTTTATTCACTTGTCATTGCATGAGAGAGGCTGGTATTTGGGATGCCCAGTCCTATGCTTAAAATGAAAAATATATATAATGCAAAAAAACTCACCCGGAAAGTTGTTGGTATGGAGGGCACCCATGAATTCGGCTAGCCATGGCTTGTGTTGGTATGGTGGAGGCGGAGTAAACTTTACCTTTCCGCTAGGGAACCGCCGATAATGTGTTTAGCATGGAAGATATTGAAAATTCTCGGCCATGATGTTGACAGGAAAAGTACACCTCCCAAAATTGTTTTTCATCTCTGATTTAAGCTTCGAGCTCTGGCACCGCTGCAAAGCCCTGCTCCCCTCTGCGAAGGGCCTATCTATTTACTTTTATGTTATTTTACTTTTATTGTTGAGTCTCACTTTCTCATTATAAGCACTAATCCTGAGAGCACTATTGTCATTCTTATGCATTGAGTATGGTTAATGTTGGGTAAATCATGACTGGATATCTTCTACCCTGAATTACAATGTTATGTCGCTGCTTGAACTTTGGAGGTGCTCTGCATTTATGTTTTGCGGTCTCAGAAAGGGCTAGCGAGATACCATGTTATCATATTATATCATGATTGTTTTGACAAATTGTTGGCATTTGAGATATGTTATTATTGCTCGCTAGTTGATTATGCCATTGATATGAGTAAATGTAGTTTCTAAGTGTTATCATTTGCATGGTTAGTTCATGATCTTTGCTGAAAACTTGGGTGCTAGTTAAGCTTATATATGGATACAAGAACAAAAGAGTTCATAAAAGTTTTTCTTTATCACTTTCAGTTTGTCAACTGAATTGCTTGTGGACAAGCAATGAGTTAAGCTTGGGGGAGTTGATACGTCTCCGTCGTATCTACTTTTCCAAACAGTTTTGCTCTTGTTTTGGACTCTAATTTGCATGATTTGAATGAAACTAACTGGACTGACGTTGTTTTCAGCAGAACTACCATGGTGTTATTTTTGTGCAGAAATCAAAGTTCTCGGAATTGGACAAAACTTTTTGGAGATTTTTTAAGGAGTAAATAAAAATTATTGGCGCAAGAATCAACAGAAAAGGGGCCATCAGTTACCCACAAGGCAACAGGGCGTGACCCCCCTAGGGTGCGCCCTGATGCCTTGTGGGGCCCACAGGTGGCCGTCTGACCTAATTCCAACGCTATAAATTCACTTTCCCCAAGAAAAAAAAATAAGAGAAGAAGTTTCATCGCATTTTACGATACGGAGCCGCCGCCACCTCCTGTTCTTCATCGGGAGGGCTGATCTGGAGTCCGTTCGGGGCTCCGGAGAGGGGGATTCGACGCCATCGTCATCATCAACCATCCTCCATCACCAATTTCATGATGCTCACCACTGTGTGTGAGTAATTTCTCCATAGGCTTGCTGGACGGTGATGGGTTGGATGAGATTTATCATGTAATCGAGTCAATTTGTTAGGGATTTGATCCCTAGTATCCACTATGTTCTGAGATTGATGTTGCTATGACTTTGCTATGCTTAATGTTTGTCACTGGGGCCCGAGTGCCATGATTTCAGATCTGAACCCTTTATGTTTTCATGAATATATTTGAGTTCTTGATCCTATCTTGGAAGTTATATGCACCTATTACGTGTCATGATCCGCATACCCCAAGGTGACAATAATTGGGATTCTTTCCGATGATTACCGTAGTTTGAGGAGTTCATGTATTCACTAAGTGCTAATGCTTTGTTCCGGTTATCTATTAAAAGGAGGCCTTAATATCCCTTAGTTTCCTTAAGGACCCCGCTGCCACGGGAGGGTAGGACAAAAGATGTCATGCAAGTTCTTACTATAAGCACGTATGACTATATACGGAATACATGCCTACATTACATTGATGAATTGGAGCTATTGTGTATCGCCCTAGGTTGTGACTGTTACATGATGAATGTCATCCAACATAATTATCCATCACTGATCCAATGCCTACGCTTTTCGCATATTGATCTTTGCTAAGTTACTTTCGTTGTTGCTGCTATTACAATCACTACAAAACTGCTATTGTTACTGTTTCTGTTACTATTGCTACTGTTACTACTGTGCTACTAAACACTTTGCTGCGGATATTTAGTTCCCCAGGTGTGGTTGAATTGACAACTCAACTGCTAATACTCGCAAATATTCTTTGGCTCCCCTTGTGTCGAATTAATAAATTTGGGTGAAAGACTACCCTCGAAGACTGTCGCGATCCCCTATACTTGTGGGTTATCAACTCCCAACTGATTCAAGTGATTATAGTACCTAGACATTTTGAGTACGTGCTCAGTAACGGAGTTGTTCTCCTCCATCTTACAGCTAAAGAACTTGTCGGAGGTGTCATACCTCTCAACCCGGGCATGAGCCTGAAATACCAATTTCAGCTCCTGGAACATCTCATATGCTCCGTGGTGCTTGCTACTTGTGAGCTGCGTTGGGATTTTCCTCGAAGAGGAGAGGAGATGCAGTATAGTAGAGATAAGTATTTCCCTCAGTGAGAACCAAGGTTATCGAACCAGTAGGAGAATCACACATAGCCTCGTGAATAGCACCTGCACACACAAAAGCAAATACTTGCACCCAACGCGAGCAAGAGGGTCGTCAATCCCCTTGAACTCGTTACTTGCAAGGATTAAATCTTGTAGTGGTAGATAGATAAATTGCAAAACAAAATAAAAGAAATAAAATTGCAGCAAGTATACTTAGGTTTTCTTTTTTATGTTTAAAGTAGACCCGGGGGGCATAGTTTTCACTAGAGGCTTCTCTCTTGAACACATAGCATACGGTGGGTAGACAAATTACTGTTGGGCAATTGATAGAAAAGCGCATAGTTATGACGATATTCAAGGCAATGATCATGTATATAGGCATCACGTCCGAGACAAGTAGACCGACTCCTGCGTGCATCTACTACTATTACTCCACCCATCGACCGCTATCCAGCATGCATCTAGGGTATTATGTTAATGAAAATGGAGTAACGCCTTAAGCAAGATGACATGATGTAGACAAAGTAAACCCAATCAATATGAATAAACCCCATCGTTTTACCCTTAATGGCAACAATACAAATACGTGTCTTGTCCCCTACTTTGTCACTGGGATATAGAGCACCGCAAGATTGAACCCATTACAAAGCACCTCTCCCACTGAAGATAAATCAATCTAGTTGGCCAAACCAGACGGATAGATCGGAGAGAAATACAAAGCTATAAAAATCATGCATAATAAAGTTCAGAAAAGACTCAATTACTTCTCATGAATATTCAGATCATAAACCCACAATTCATTGGATCCCAACAAACACACCGCAAAAGAAGATTACATCGAATAGAACTCCAAGAAGATCGAGGAGAACATTGTATTGAAGATCAAAGAGAGAGAAGAAGCTATCTAGCTTCTAGCTATGGACCCGTAGGTATGTGGTGAACTACTCACACATCATCGGTAGGGCAGTAAGGTTGATGTAGAAGCCCTCCGTGATCGGAAGAACAGAAGCTTGCGGCGGCGGAAAAGTTATTCGAGGTGGTTCTCTGTTGGTTTCCCAATATTTGAGAATTTATAAAAGTGGAATTAGGTCAAAAGGAGCCACATGGGGCCCACAAGGTAACAGGGCACGGCCACCCCCTAGGCGTGCCCTATTGCCTTGTCACCTCCTCGTAAGTCTTCTGGTCTTCCCCCGAAGCTTCTAGGGTCTCTTTTGTCTAGAAAAAAATTGTCAAAAAGTTTCGTAGCGTTTGGACTCCGTTTGGTACTGATTTTCTGAAAAACCAAAAACAAGCAGAAAACAACAACTGGCACTGGGCACTAGGTTAATAGGTTAGTTCCCAAAAATGATATAAAATAACAAATGATTGTGTATAAAACATCCAAGATTGATACTATAATAGCATGAAACAATAAAAAATTATAGATACATTGGAGACATATCAGTGCTCAAAACGTCTTTGGAGCCCCGGTTCTAAGCCGTAAAGCATGGTGCACTGAACTATCATGTAGTCATCATTTCTTGTCTGCCGGACGTTCATAGCATCCAGATTAGCGGGAGCGGGTGCCACACCTAGCGGTGCATCAAGGACATAAGCCTTCTGTGCAGCAGTGAGGATAATCCTCAAATTACGAACCCAGTCCGCATAGTTGCTTCCATCATCTTTCAACTTTTCTTTCTCTAGGAACGCATTAAAATTCAGGGGAGCTACAGCCTGAGCCATTTATCTACAACATAAATTTGCAAAGACAATTTGACTATGTTCATGATAATTGGTTTAGTTAATCAAATTACTTAGTGAACTCCCACTTAAATCAACATCCCTCAAGTTGTCTAAGTGTTACATGATCCAAATCAACCCACCCATGTCCGATCATCATGTGAGATGGGGTGGTCATCAATGGTGAACATCTCCATGTTGATCATATCTACTATATGACTCATGTTTGACCTTTCGGTCCTCCGTGTTCCGAGGCCATGTCTGTACATGCTAGGCTCGTTAAGTTTAACCCAAGTATTCCGCATGTGTAAAACTGGCTTACACCCGTTGTATGTGAACGAAGTGTCTATCACACCCGATCATCACGAGGTGCTTCGAAACGACGAACTTTCATAACGGTGCATACTTAGGGAGAACACTTTTATCTTGAAATTAAGTGAAGGGATCATCTTATAATGCTACTGTCGTCCTAAGCAAAATAAGATGTATAAAAAGATAAACATCACATGCAATCAATATGTGACATGATATGGCCATTATCATCTTATGCTTTTGATCTCCATCTCCAAAGCATCGACATGATCTCCATCATCTCCATCGTCACCGGCGTGACACCATGATCTCCATCATCGTGCCGTCTTGTGGTTGTCTCCGCCAACTATTGCTTCTATGACTATTGCTAACGCATAGCGATAAAGTAAAGCAATTACATGGCGGTTAATAGTTGACACGCAGGTCATACGATAAATTAAAGACAACCATATGGCTCCTGCCGGTTGTCGTACTCATCGACATGCAAGTCGTGAACCTATTACAAAACATGATCATCTCATAGATCAACATATATCACATCACGTTTTGGCCATACCACATCACAACATGCCCTACAAAAACAAGTTAGACGTCCTCTACTTTGTTGTTGCAATTTTTACGTGGCTGCTTGGGCAAACTATAAGAATCATTCATATCTATGCAAAACCACAACGGTGATATACAAGTTGCCTTTTAACAATCTACAAGGACCGTCATTTTCAAATCAGATTCAACTAAGGTGGGAGAGACAAACACCCGCAAAGCCACTTTTATGCAATACAAGTTGCATGTCAGTCAGTGGAACCGGTCTCTTGTGCGAGGACAAGTAAGGTTGGTCCGAGCTGCTTCATCCGACAATACCACTGAATCCAAATAAGACAAGGGAGGTAAGCAATCTGAAAATCAACGCCCGCAACATCTTTGTGTTCTACTCGTGCATATCATCTACGCATAGACCTAGCTCATGATGCCACTAATGGGGAACAAAGCATGAAAATCAAAAAAATTCCTACAAACACCCAAGATCTAATCTAGGAGATGCATAGCAACGAGAGGGGAGTGTGTCTACATACCCATGTAGACCGAAAGCGGAAGCGTATAAAATGCGGTTGATGTAGTCGTACTCTTCGCTATCCAATCACGATCCAACCGATCTAGCGCCGAACGGACGGCACCTCCACGTTCAGCACACGTTCAGCTCGATGGCGTCCTCTCCTTTTTGATCCAGCAAGTGAGGGAGAGGAGGTAGACGAGATCAGGACCAGCCCAACGGCGAGGTGGTGGTGGTGGCAGCGGAATTCCGGCAGGGCTTCACCAAGCGCGTACCGGAGAAACATGGGAGGAGTTGGGAGAGGGAATGGGCAAGGGTGAAGGGGTGGCTGCCCCCATGCGCCCCCCCCTTCTATATATAGGCTAGGGGGTAGGGGAGGGTGTCCACAATCCTCCTAGGGCCGGCCACAAAGGAGAAATCCCTTTAAACTTGGAGATAATATCTTATCTCTAGATTCAACCCTTTAAACTTAGAGATAAGACCTTATCTCTAGATTTAAACGACATGTGCCTTGGGGAAGGGTGCGGCCAGACCATGTGGGCTGTTGATACATCTCCATCATATCTATAATTTTTGATTGTTTCATGCCAATATCCTACAACTTTCACATACTTTTGGCAACAATTTATATGATTTTCTTGGACTAACATATTGATCCAGTGCCCAGTGCCAGTTCCTGTTTGTTGCATGTTTTTTGTTTGAAAAAAAATCCATATCAAATGAAGTCCAAACACGATAAAAATTTACAGAGATTTATTTTGGAATATATGTGATTTTTGGGAAAAAGAATCAACGCGAGACGATGCTCAAGGGTCCCACAAGCTCAAGGGGCGCGCCCCTTACCCTGGGCGAGCCTGGCAGGCTTGTGGCACCCCTGTAAGGCGGTTGGGGCCCTTCTTCCGCCGGAAGAAAGATAATATCTGGAAGAAAATCCCCTCAAAATTTCAGCCCAATCAGAGTTACGGATCTCCAGGAATATAAGAAACTATTTTCGGCCAGAAAAGAGGAACGCGAAACAGAAGAGAAACGGAGAGAGAGAGAGAGAGAGAGAGATCCAATCGGGGCTCCTGCCCTTCGGGAGCCATGGCGGCCATGGACCAGAGGGGAAACTCTCCTCCCATATAGGGGGGAGGCCAAGCAAGATGAAGAAGGAGGGGGGCTCTCTCCCCCTCTCTTCCGGTGGCGCCGGAGCGCCGCCGGGGGAACCATCGTGATGGCGATCTACACCAACAACTTCGGCGCCGTCATCACCACCTCTCTCCCCCTCTATGTAGCGGTGTAACCTCTCTATTCCCACTGTAATTCTCTACTTGAACATGATGCGTGGCAATCCTATGATGTTTGAGTAGATTATTTTTGTCCTACGGGTTAATTGTGGTATTGTGTGATTATTATGAGTTGTATGTTAATATGGTGTTGTCCTATGGTGCCCTCCATGTCGCGCAAGCGTGAGGGATTCCCGCTGTAGGGTTTTGCAATACGTTTATGATTCGCTTATAGTGGGTGGCTAGAGTGACAGAAGCTTACACCCGAGTAAGGGGATTGTTGCGTATGGGAGTAAAGTGGACTTGTTACTTAATGCTATTGTTGGGTTTTACCTTAATGATCTTTAGTAGTTGCGGATGCTTGCTAGAGTTCCAATCATAAGTGCATATGATCCAAGTACGGAAAGTGTGTTAGCGTATGCCTCTCCCTCATTGCATATGATAAGTATCTATCGTGTTATATTCAATTGCCTATGGACAATCTTTCTTTTGTGTTACAAAAGGCTCTCTACTAAACAACTAACTTTTATTATCTTGCAAATTACTCCTAGTTTTGTTCCCTCTAAGTACTCCTAGTTTTATTCTTGCAAAGTAGTTCTAGCATTACACCTACAAAGTACTTCTAGTTTCATACTTGTTCTAGGTAAAGCAAACGTTAAGTGTGCGTAGAGTTGTATCGGTGGTCGATAGAACTTGAAGAGAATATAAATTCTACCTTTAGCTCCTCGTTGGGTTCGACATTCTTATTTACCAAAAAAACTACAATTGAACCCCTATACTTGTGGGTTATCAAGACCTTTTTCTTTCGTCGTTGTCGGGGAGCAACGGCGCCAGAAAAAGGTTTAGCGTGGGGTTGATATTTCTCGTGTGTGCTTGTTTGCTTTATCACTAAGTAGATTTTATTTTCTATCACTAAGTAGTTTTTATTTTCAGTTCTAAGTTATTTTATATCTTTAGTTATGGATATGAAACACGAAACACCAAAAAAATTAGTTGTACTTGCTACTCATGGAGATGGGGAACCTCCTAAAACCCTCGATGTTGGTTACGTGGAAAAAATTAAATACTACTTTGATAATCCTGATAAATCTCCATTCAACTTGATAATGGGAGATACTTTGGATCAATGGGAATACTTTAGGGATTATCGCTTGTCTCAAAAAGGGAAACACTTATGGGATCAAATTGATTATTTGCAATGGTATACTTGGAATTTATGCTCAAGATATGATTATACTTGTTGCTCTAAGATGAAGGCTCCACACCTTCCCTTTTCATGTGAATTTAATGATAATGAAATCTTGGCTTCTTACGTTAATGGTATATATGATTACTATAATGTGGAACAAATAGAAGAATTTGTTGCTTTTAAGGGCGCTTATGAAATTGAATCTTTGTTTGAAGAGTATGAAGATTGTGATGATGCTGTTTACAGATCTGAAAATTATGCTATACTTAAATATTGCTATGAAAATTATAAATATAATGCCGATATTGATGAATTTATTGAGAAAGTCTCCGCTGTCCAGGAAGAGACTAATATTTTGCAGGAATCTATTGAAGAAGAAATTGCTGAAACTGTGAGCTCATTAGATGAAAAAGATGAGGAGGAGAGCGAAGAACAAAAGGAGGAAGAGCGGATTAGCTATCCATGCCCACCTTCTAATGAGAGTAACTCTTCAACTCATACATTGTTTAATTTCCCTTCGTGCTTACCGAAGGATGAATGCTATGATAATTGCTATGATCCCTCGGATTCGTTTGAAATATCCCTTTTTGATGAAATTGATGCTTGCTATGCTTGTGGCCATGATGCCAATATGTATGATGCTTATGGAGATTAACTTGATATAGTTCCTTATGTTAAACATGAAATTGTTACTATTGCACCTACACATGATAGTCCTATTATCTTTTTGAATTCTCCCAACTACACTATACCGGAGAAGTTTGTGCTTATTAAGGATTATATTGATGGGTTGTGTTTTACTATTACACATGATGATTTTGATGAATATAATATGCATGTGCTTACTACTCCTAATTGCAATTACTATGAGAGAGGAACTACATCTCCACCTCTCTATATTTCTAGTACGATAAATTGCAAGAAACTGTTTATACTATGCATTGGCCTTTACTTGATGTGCATGAATTGTTCTTTTATGACATGCCGATGCATAGGAAGAGAGTTAGACTACGTCATTGCATGATATATGTTTCTTTGTGCTCACTACTAAATTACAAATCATTGTTAATTAAAATTGGCTTTGATATACCTTGGGATCCGTGTGGATCAATTACTTGAGCACTATATGCCAAGCTTAATGGCTTTAAAGAAAGCGCTGCCGGGGATTTGATGTTATATGTACTAACCCCTCTAATAAAAAGTTTGGTTAAATTTTGTGTGGATGAAGTGTTCGAAGAACGAGGAGGTATCGATATGAGGAGAATAAGGAGAGGCAAGAGTTCAAGCTTGGGGATGCCCAAGGCACCCCAATTAAATATTCAAGGAGACTCAAGTGTCTAAGCTTGGGGATGCCCGGGAGGCATCCCATCTTTCTTCAACAATTATCGGTATGTCTCGGTTTTTGTTTAGTTCACATGATATGCGTAAATTCTTGGAGCTTCTTTTGTGTTTATTTTTCCTTTTTCTTTTATGCACCATGCTGGTATGAGATAGTCATTAGTTGATTTATAGATGCTTCATGCACTTCACTTACATCTTTTGAGTATGGTTTTATAGAATGCTTCATGTGCTTCGCTATCATTTGAAGTTTGGATGCATGTTTCTCTACATTCGGAAAATAGTTATTTGTAGAATGCTCTTTTGCTTCACTTATATTTATTAGAGCTTGGACTTTTGTAGAAAGAATTAAACTCTCATGCTTCACTTATATCTATTTAGAGAGTTAACAGGAATTGGTCATTCACATGGTTAGTCATAAAATCCTACATAAAACTTGTAGATCACTGAATATGATATATTTGATTCCTTGCAATAGTTTTGCGATATTGAGGTGGTAATATTGGGGCATGCTAGTAAAATAATTAAAGTTGTGTATTAATAATGGTGTTAAGGGAAGTAAGTCTTTATGCAAGTAAATCCTCACGCATGTAAAGTGGTGGCCACTAACATTAGCAGTGAGGTCGGAGCATGATTTATCGTTGATTGAGTCTTTGTGTTGTCCGGATCATGGGCGCGCGATGGTTAACTCCTCCCAACCTCCCCCCTAGGGGCATGCGAGTAGTACTTTGCTTTGAGGGCTAATAGGCTTTGCAATAAGCATGTGAGTTCTTTATGACTAATGTGAGTCCATGGATTATACGCACTCTCACCCTTCCGCAATTTGCTATCCTCTTCGGTACCGTGCATTGCCCTTTCTCACCTCAAGAGTTGGTGCAAACTTCGCTGGTGCATCCAAACCCCGTGATATGATACGCTCAATCACACATAAGCCTCTTTATATCTTCCTCAAAACAGCCACCATACCTACCTATCATGGCATTTCCATAGCCATTCCGAGATATATTGCCATGCAACCTCCATCATCATCATATACATGACTTGAGCATTCATTGTCATATTGCTTTGCATGATCGTAAGATAGCTAGCATGATATTTTCATGGCTTGTCCATTTTTTTGATATCTTTACTACGCTAGATCATTGCACATCTTGCTACACTGCCAGAGGCATTCATATAGAGTCATCTTTTATAGTTTTTATCGAGTTGTAATATTGAGTTGTAAGTAAATAAAAGTGTGATGATCATCATTATTAGAGCATTGTCCCAGTGAGGAAAGGATGATGGAGACCATGATTCCCCCATAAGTCGGGATGAGACTCCGGACGAAAAAAATTAAAAAAAAGAAAAGAAAAAGGCCAAAAAGAGCCCATAAAAAAATGAAAACAAAAAAATGAAAAAAATGAAAAAAATGAGAGAAAAAGAGAGAAGGGGCAATGTTACTATCCTTTTACCACACTTGTGCTTCAGAGTAGCACCATGTTCTTCATATAGAGAGTCTCCAGAGTTGTCACTTTCATATATTAGTGGGAATTTTACATTATAGAACTTGGCTTGTATATTCTGATGACGGGCTTCCTCAAATGCCCGAGGACTTCATGAGCAAGCAAGTTGGATGCACACCCACTTAGTTTCAGTCGAGCTTTCATACACTTATAGCTCTTAGTGCATCCGTTGCATGGCAATCCCTACTCCTCGCATTGATATGGATTGATGGACATCTCCATAGTTCATTGATCCGCCGAGTTGATGCGAGACTTTCTTCCTTTTTGACTTCTCCTATTGATCTCTACCACCGCATTCTATTCCACCCATAGTGCTATGTCCATGGCTCATGCTCATGTATTGAGTGAAGTTGAAAATGCTGAAGCGCGTTAAAAAGTATGATCCAATTGCTTGGTTTGGCACTGGGGTACTCTTGATTTGATATGTCTATGCAGGGAAGAACGAGCGCGTTAAAAAGTGTATAGAGGTTGTTTCCTTTAGCTCCATTATTAAAAAAGGCAATGATGAAATACATGCATGTTTTGTATTATTCTTTCAATATCAAATTGATAGACTATTGCTTTGAATCACTCGTGTCTTAATATTCATGCCATGATTAGATTATATGATCAAGATTATGCTAGGTAGCATTTCACATCAAAAATTATCTTTTTATCATTTACCTACTGGAGGACGAGCAGGAATTAAGCTTGGGGATGCTGATACGTCTCCATCGTATTTATAATTTTTGATTGTTTCATACCAATATTTTACAACTTTCACATACTTTTGGCAACAATTTATATGATTTTCTTGAACTAACATATTGATCCAGTGCCCAGTGCCAGTTCATGTTTGTTGCATGTTTTTTGTTTCGCAGAAAATCCATATCAAACGAAGTCCAAACGCGATAAAAATTTACGGAGATTTATTTTGGAATATATGTGATTTTTGGGAAAAAGAATCAACGCGAGACGATGCTCGAGGGGACCACAAGCTCAAGGGGCGCGCCCCCTACCCTGGGCACGCCTCGCGGGCTTGTGGCGCCCCTGTAAGGCAGTTGGGGCCCTTCTTCCGCCGCAAGAAAGATAATATCTGGAAGAAAATCCCCTCAAATTTCAGCCCAATCGGAGTTACGGATCTCCGGGAATATAAGAAACGGTTTTCGGCCAGAAAACAGGAACGCGAAACAGAGAGAGAGATCCAATCTCGGAGGGGCTCCTGCCCTCCGGGAGCCATGACGGCCATGGACCAGAGGGGAAACTCTCCTCCCATCTAGTGGGGAGTGTCGGGCCCATGGAACCCGGTGTATCCAGGCCCGTCTGCCTTTGGCCCAGGGCGCAATGCCTGGCATGGGCCCAGCGGGCTGTCACCACCGAGCATCTCACCAAGACCCCTCATGAGGCCCCGGCCTCCTGAGGCCCCCTCCTCAGGAAGTAGCGAGCGATGCTCAGCACCACCATCAACGGCCTCGCGAGGTCCTCTCACGAGGCGACTTCCCGAGTGGCCTCGCGAGGCGGCTTTCCGAGGTGGCCTCCCGAGGCCCCCTCCCGCAGGCGCTCGAGACGAAGGTTGTTCGGCGTGCCGCGCGGCCTGGGGCTCATCACGTGGGTGATGCGCGCGGCGACGAGCGGCAACAGAAGCCGCGCCAGCAGGCACGGATGAAGATGGTTTCCTCTTTTGTGTTAAGGGAGCAGGGCCAGCTATCTACTCTCCAAAGCAACCCCAAAGGTTGCCCGATCGGCGAAGGAAGAAAAAGACGATGGGCGCGCTGGGTGGAGGTCATCACCGAGCCCACCGGCGCGTCATGGATCGTGCTTTGGCAGGCGAAGACCACCTTTAGTCAGCATAGCCTGAGCGCCTGTCCCCTTTCAAAATCGCCAAGTGTGGCAACCCTTCCCGCCTAAGTTTTCAGGGGGAAGACGACCATGGCCGATATAAAGGGCAGAGCAGCTAGAGGGAGGAGGAACCCGAGTTCTGATCATCCTCAACCTTGTACTCTCTCTCTCTCTCTCACCAGAGCGATACCAAACAAGCAGGAGTAGGGTCTTACACCGCACGGTGGCCCGAACCTGGGTAAACCACTGAGTCCCCGCTCCATCCCTCGCTAGCGCGCTCTCGCCGTTGCCTCGCCGTCGCTTAGCCGTGGTAGGAGACGAAGTGGTAGAACGAGCTCACCCCAGTGTTCGAACCTTTGGGTCCCCGGAGCCCCACTTCCGACATTTGGCGCGCCAGGTAGGGGTGCGCTACTGTTCTTCTGCTCCGCCCTCAGCTCCACTAACCCCATGGCCGACGCATGTCGCGAGCGCGCGGAGCGCGGGGCTGGCCGCATGGCTCAGACGGAGCCGGTGGCCCGCGGCAATCGCCGCTGTCCCGAAGCCGAGGCTGCTGCCGCCACCGACCCCGCTGCCCGCAAGCAGCAGGACTCCTCCCTGCACCCCTCCGTGCAGGCGAACGGCCACACCGCTACGGCCTCCCCCCTCGCCCACCATGGGCCGCCGAACCCGCAGGCAGCGCTGCTCATGGCGCGCGAGCTGCTCCGCTACCGCCCGGCTGACGCCGCCTACGACGCCTGGCTCGGTCGCATCACCGAGCTCGTCAACGTCGCCGGGGACGCTCCGGTGCCTTCTCACTCGCTCCGCCCGCTGCCGTCTCGTGCTGGGGACCTGGCGCATGGCGCTCCCCCGCCGCCTCCTCTGCGCGACGAACGCGCCGGGCCCCAGCGCAGCGCACGGGCTCATGAGCCGTCCCGTGGCGCCTCCTCGCCAGACCGAGACGAGGCCAGCTGCCAGATCATCCGCCGCGCGCCCCCCGACACGCGAGTGCTCCTCGAGCGGCAGCGCCAGCGCCAGGACCAGGCCGTTCAAGACGTTGCAGCGGCCGGGCGTCAAAACCGCGCCGCCCTCGCTGGCGGTGTCCCCTCGAGCGGCGTCGGCTGCCACGCCTTCACCCGCGAGCTGCGTCGCGTGGTCTGGCCCGCGAAGTTCAAGCCCGAGTTGCCCCCGCGCTACGACGGCACCCCCAACCCCACGGAGTTCCTCCAGCTCTACGCGCTGAGCGTCGAGGCGGCGAACGGCGATGACAAGGTCATGGCGAACTGGTTCCCCATGGCCCTCAAGGACGGCCCGTGCTCCTTGCTCATGAACCTCCCCGAGGCTTCCATCTCGTCATGGGCCGAGCTCTGCAGCCAGTTCATCACCAACTTCAAGGGCACACAGGACCTCTCCCTCACCATCAACGACCTGCAGCGTGTTCGGCAGCTCCCAGACGATACCCTCCGCAAGTACATCCAGCGCTTCAGTCAGGTGCGCAACAAGATCCCGTGCGCCTTCGACATGGCCATCATCTCCGCGTTCTCCACTGGCGTCACAGACGTCAAGATGCGCGAGAAGCTCGCCATCAACGGTGAGCTCGACTCCGTGCTCGAGCTGCTCGACCTCGCCGACAAGTGCGCCAAGGCTGAAGAAGGCCGCCTTTCATCCACAACGACCCCGACGCGGCGCTCGACGCCGCCAAGGCCAAGAGCAAGGACGTCAAGCGCAAGGGCCCAGCCATGCTTGCGGCGGAGCCCGAGCAAAAGCACGGCCGCGACCACGACAAGCCTAGGAAGGACAACCGGCCACTCTGTGCTTTTCACAACGTCCGCTTCCACAGCACCGAAGACTGTTAGGAGCTCAAGCTGCTCCGCGACGAGCGCCAGAGCCGCCGGGACGAACGCAATGGCCGCGGCGCCGGCCGCGGAGGTGGCCGCAGCGGCAACCGCTGGGACAACCACAACAATAGTGGCAACTACCACCAGGGCCGGCGCGACCAGCCTCGTGAGGCCGCCTGGCGTGACCAGCCTCGTGAGGCAAATCCTCAGGCCAATGCCGCTCTCCTGCCGCTGCCGCTGCCACCCCGGAGGAATGACGTCAACCAGCCTGACGAGGGCACTGGGGGCTACCAGGAGCCTCGCGCGGTCGCCTGCATCCTTGGCGGGTCCCAAGCCCCCGCGTCCATCCGCCACTTCCAGCAACTCTCTCGCGAGGTGTATGCCGCCCTCCCGAGGCCAGAGGCTTTGCGGCCCCTCAAGTGGTCGCAGTACGCCATCACCTTCGACTCCAAGGACCACCCCTAGTCCACGGCCTCCGCAGGCGCGCTCCCCATGCTGTGCACTCCCACCATCAGCAACGTCGCGGTCACCAAGACCCTCATCGACGGGGGTGCCGGCCTCAACGTACTCTCCATCGAGACCTTCGAGACGCTCCAGGTGCCCTACGACCAGCTGATGCCGACCAGGCCCTTTTCCGGAGTGACTGATGGCTCCACCATTCCACTGGGGCAAATGCGCCTCCCCGTCACCTTCGGCACCCGCAAGAACTACCACACCGAGCTCATCCACTTCGACGTGGCACACATCGGCCTGCCTTATAACGCCATCTTGGGCTACCCAGCTCTCACCAAGTTCATGGTGGCCACCCATCACGCCTACAACGTCCTCAAGATGTCCGGCTGCAGCAGCATCATCACCATCGCCTGCGACGAGAAGGACGCGGCCAGCACCCTCGAGCGTGCCTACAAGGCTGCCGCTGTCGCGCACCCGGCCGACGAGGACGCGGCCGAGCCTTCCGAGGCCGCGCCCGCGAAGAAGAAGCAGTTGTTCTCTCAGGACCGCGCCGAGACGAAGAAGGTGTCGGTGGATGGCAACGGCTCCGGCCCTGCCTTCACCATCGGCACTGGCCTCCCTCCTGCATATGAAAGCGCGCTCGTCACCTTCCTTCGGGCAAACTCGGATGTTTTCGCCTGGGAAGCATCCGACTTGTCCGGTGTGCCGAGGGAGGTGATCGAGCACCACTTAGCGGTGTGCCCCAATGCACGCCCGGTCAAGCAGAAAGCAAGGCGCCAGGCGCCAGAAAAGCAAGAGTTCATCGTCAACGAAGTTCAGAAGCTCCAAGAAGCCGGAGTCGTTCGTGAGGTGCGCCATCCCGAATGGCTCACCAACCCAGTCGTCGTCCCCAAGAAGGGCAGCAGGGAGCGCATGTGCGTCGACTTCACCAGCCTCAACCAGCTCTGCCCTCGTGACCCCTTCCAGCTGCCACGAGTTGGCCAGGGCGTTGGCCCTGCCTTCGGAAGCACGCGCATGCCCTTCGGGCTGAGGAACACCGGCGCCTCTTTCTAGGGGCTGGCGCCCTTCACGCCAGGGCCTCGTGAGCCTCCTACTCCTTGCGAGCTCCCGAGGCCTCGCGAGCCCCCCAGCGCGGTCCTGTCAGGCGCGTCCAGCGAATTGCCTCGCACGGCTCACACTACTTCGTGCCGCGCCTCTCACTCCCTCGGAACCCTTCCGCCAAGGTGATTTTGTTTAAATGTGGCTGAGGGCGGCCCGCGGGCTGCACCAACCTCAAGCTGATCCGTGCCGGACACGGCAGCCTAGCCCCTATCTTTGGTTGTGTAGTGGATTTTACTGATTTCGCCATGATGAGTTATGTTACCTGCTAATTTCTATGTTAAATTCGATGCCGCCCGAGAGCGCCTCATGCTCGCGACCCCTCCCCTGACCGATTTCGTGAGCGGGGGCTAGGCACGGCACCTGTGCTTAGGTCCATCCCTGCAGCGCCGCCAAATCCAAGTGACTGAGCTCTGGCTCGCGGGCCCGCTCCCGCGCACGTCACCTCACCAAGGTCCTTGGTGCCTTATCTCCTCACGCAACGGCCACGGGTGAGTTAGTGAGCGTGTGCCGCTCCCCCCATCATGAAATCTATCGACATGCAGTCCCTCAGGAGGCGGGCTGCGTGAGGACCTCGCGGGCAGTCTCTCGTGAGTCGGCCTCGCGAGGCGAGGACACTTCGAACGCCGAGCCTCGTGCGCACATCTCGCGAGCGCGCCTCGTGGGCGCGGCTCGGGAGTGGCAAGGGCTGGCTCGGCGAGTGGCGGTTCGTGCTGTGTCCATCCGCACGGCGGCAAGCAAGCCTACCGGCGAGACCCCCGTCTTCCTCGTCTACGGCGTGACGCGGTTCCCCCTCCGGAGCTTAAGCACGGTCCCCTGTGAGCCCTTGCCTTCGACAAGGCGCATCAGGACGGCTCGCAGGAGACCGACCTGCTGCTCCATGAGGAGGGCCGCCGCCAGGCCGGCCTCGCGCCGCCGCCATAGCCGCGGCGTCTGCCCTAGCACTCTCGAGGTCCGCGACCCCGTCCTGCGCAGAATCCTCTCCAGAGAGGGGCCCCACACACTTTCACCCATGTGGGAAGGACCCTTCCGGGTTACTCATGTCTCCAGGCCCGGCTCAACCCAGATGGAGACGGAGGACGGAGTTCCTGTGCCTAACGCCTGGAACATCCAACACCTCCGCAAGTTCTACCCGTGACCCTCACGCGTACGAGCGAAACGGGGCTGTACATGCCCCGGAGCCTCTCATTGCGTTCGCCTGATGGGCCCGCGAGAGCTCCCGCCCACGCCCAAGTGGAAGCCCCATGCTCCACGCTGACAGAACGATCGACCCGCGATCATACCCACACCCCTGTGGAAGCCCCATGCTCCGCGCTGGCGGACCAAATAACTGAGGGCGCCCCACGGGCTGCACCAACCTCAAGCTGACCCGTGCCAGACACGGCAGCACTCGCGTTCTCATTCCGATGTGTAATTGAGGGCGCCCCACGGGTTGCACCAACCTCAAGCTGACCCGTGCCGGACACGGCAGCCGCATCTCGTTTTAGTTATGTAACGGGTCGCTATCTTACTTCAGTAAAGCTCGGTTTCTTACATGGCATTTCGTCTTGTCCTTGCCTCACGAGCCTCGCGCGCTCACGACGTCCCTCATGAGCCTCACACGAGCGGGGGCTGGACACGGTGTCTGTGCTCGGGTCAGTCCCAGCAGCGCTGAAAAACCCAAGCAGCCGGGCTCTGGCTCGCGGGCCTGCTCCCGTGCACGCCACCCCACCAAGGTTCTTGGTGTTTTGTCTTCTCGCGTGATGCCCAAGAGCGAATCGACGAGCGTGCACTGCTCCCTTGTCGTTGCGTACTCCACATGCAGCTATCTCAGGAGCAGGTTCATGGAAGGGCCTCGCGAGGTTGCCTTGCGAGGTGGCCCCATCAGGTCCCCAGGAAGCCAGCAGGCCACGCCTCTGGAGATCGCGCGAGCGGAACCCTCGTGACTCGTCATACCGGCGGCGGCTATGGCCCACTCGGGGGCTAGGTCCTAACGACGCAGAGCACCAGGACAAGCAGAAAGAGCAAAACGAGCTTTGAGGGAAAGCGTTACGAGGGCACGGGCGTTCGATACAGTCAGGAGCAAAATACTTAAAATGTTAAAGCATTGTCCTTACGCCCCCACGGGGTCACGATCAGCTATACGCTGGATATGGGGAAGGACCTAAGAAGACATGTCGCCGTCGTCGCTGCTGCCACCGTCATCGTCACCCCCTCAACTCCGCTCGACCTCTCGCCAGGAGCGAAGTGCTCGTGCAAGGCGTCCATGTGGTCCTCCACCGCCTTCCCAAGAGTGTCGCGGACCTCCTCCGGGATGGGAGCTATCACCTTGCCGAAGTCAAAGTTGGGGTCGGCGTCCAGAAGATGGCTGAAGATGCGCGTCGCGGCTCTCCTCCTCGATGATTCCGCCTACCTTCTTGGCGCCCCCCTCGAGCCGTTCCACGAGCTTGGTGAAGAAGTAGAGGTAGCTGCCGTCATGGGTCTCGAGGGGGCTGCTGACGTCCTCCTTGCAAATGGAGCCCAAGGCGTGGCGGGCCCGGAGCTCGAGGGCGCGGAACATCTTAGAGCGCTGGAGTTGCTGCCCCCGCGCTCGGGCTGCCTCGTCCCGCGCCTGCTCCACGACCGCAGTGACACCTCCCACCTGCTGCCGGAGGGAGGACAGCTCGGCCTCGGCGCCAGCCCGGGCCTTCAGCGCGGTCTTCCGCCGCCTTTCAGCTTCGGCTAGCATCTCCTTGAGGCCCACGATCTCGTGCTGGAACTCCTCGCGCTTGGCCTGAAGCGGTCCTCCTGCCGCTTCAGCTTCTTGCTGTTCTCGTTGGCAAGCGCTTCGCGGCTCTGCGCAACCCTCCTGTCGGCATCCTCTTGGATCTTCTCCGCCTTAGCCGCCAGATTGGCGTTGGCCTTGTCTAGGCGCTCGGCATAGGAACTTTGGGCAGCGGACACCTCTCGCTCCAACGTCTCCAGCCGCTCGCGCTCCAAGTCCTGCGCGGATGCCGACCGCGCGAGCTCCCGCTCACGGATGTCAAGGTCCGCCTCGCGGGCCGCCAGCCCCTCTTCGAGGGCGGAGATGGCATTTCTTCGCGCCTGGAGTTGTCGCTCTAGCAAGGCGTTCTGGTCCTGGAGCTCCTTCCCGCGGGCCTCCGCCGCCTCGCGCCGCCTGTCGACCTCGTCGGCCTCCCGGACAGCATTCTCGAAGATTTCCTTCGCGTCCTGGGCGGCCTTCTCGTGCTTCTCCCGCGCGGTGTCGTCTTGACGGCGACTCAGTTTGATGGCCACATCAAGCTGGTGCCACCTCTCCGCGAGGCGCTGGTGCTCCTCGATGATGCGCGCTTCTTCCGCCCGGAGGTCTGCTTCCAGCTGGTCAAGGGCAGCCCTGGCGCCTTGCAGGGCCCCGCGCTTGAGCACGGCGCTGCCGCTCACGAGCTGCAGGGCCCAACCGGTGTACGCCCGAGCGCTGCCCTCTCGCGAGGGCCCGGCGCTGCCGGTCGGGAGCGAAGAGCTCGCAGGAGTCCCGTCTTCATCCAGATGGGGCGACGCACCCCGTGGGCTTGGCGACCCCCCGGCCTGCGGGGCCCCGCGCGCGGTCGAGTCCGGCTGGCCTTCCGCGACATCGCCGTCACCAGTGTTCCGGGGGGTGGAAGCCGGCGTCTCCGCCTCCGTTGCCGCGATTTCTGCCCCGGCAGTGGGCGCCCTTGGAGCTGCGGAGCCGCCCCTCGACGACGCCTCCCGAGGCTCGCCTGCTCGGGTCCCCCGAGTCGCGTCCTCCCGCGAGTCAGAAGGGACTGCCTCCCCCTCGGCCCTCGCGAGGTCAGCCTCAACGGCGAGGCTGCTGGTGCTCTCCTGACGCCCCCCGGTCCTAGCAACCGGCGGTGTAGCCCCCGCCAGGCCAGGGGACCTCTCCTCCTTCTTCTTCTTCTTGCTCGAGGAAGTCCTGGAGAAGGGAAGAGAAACAAGGACTCAGGCGCGCGCGACACACCGGGCGCAGGAGAAAGGAAGGCAAGCGCTTACTGGTCCCTGGCAAACCACCTCCTCTTCTTCAGTGGCCACGGAGGAACGTTGCTGCCGCCGCCTTCACGGGACCCTTTCTCGCGATCGACCTCCCTCTCGGGAGGGCCGCGGGATCCACCTTCGCCACCGCCTCCGGAGCCCCGCAGCTTCACAGCCGCCGCGCGGGGGCTTCCCACGCCCTCTGCCCAGACGGGCGCGGAAGGCGTGGCCTTAGGCGGGGTGGTGCCATCGTCGTTTTCAAGCTCGCGGGCGAGTCGGTGGCGGGCCGGCCGAACCGGGCTGCCTCCGCCCCCTGCAGCGCCCGCCAAGGCCCCGGCACTACTGTTCTCGCCTGAGCCAGGGACCACCAGAAAGGGGTTGTCCCGGGGCCCTTCAAGGCCCTCTGGAAGAGGCCCCCACTGGTCGAAACGCGGCATCGAGCCGGCCAGCGTCTCCTTGTTCGCGTAGCGATACAAGGGAAGCCCATCCATGGGTGGCTCGCTCGTCTCTTCGCCGGTCAGGGCTTGGAGCACCCCGTTCAGCACCTCCGGCAGCAAGTTGTCTGTGCTCAGCCGCATCGGGTCCTCCGGGCCGGTGAAGGCCCACATCGCGCGGGAGTGCCGCTGGAGGGGAGCAATGCGGCGCCGGAGGAACTCCCTCACGACCATGACCACCGTCACTTTCGCGGCCCTCAGCTCGGCCAACCTCTTCCATACCCGCGCCAGCCTCGGGTCGGGAGCCTTTCGTGCCCCCACCCGGAGCTCCTCACCGCCGGGGACGACGGCAGCTGCAGCAGGGGGCTAGATTGGGCCGCGTCCACGTACACCCATTGCCGCCTGAAGTCCTCGACCCTTCTGGCAAGCATCATGTCAATACCGTCGCCCGCCGTCTCGTTTGTGATGCGGAACAAGACGCATCCGGAACACTGGTTCGCCGCGGTCAGCTGCAGGCTGAAGAAGTGGTGGAAGAGCGCCACCGAGGGCGTCACGCCCAGGAAGGCCTCGCATAAAAAGGCAAAGGCAGAAAGAAGAAGGACGGAGCTCGGCTCGAGATGCAGCGCGTGGACTTGATAGTGGGAAAGGGCGACGTTAAAGAAATCAGAGAATGGGGGTAGGAGGCCCGCGAAGAGTGCCGGAAGGAAGAGGACGGTAGAGGTGGCATCGAGGTCGGAGGCCGGGCGAGAAGCCGGCCAGATGCGAGTGGCCCCCCATTCGTTGGAAGCGGCCACGGTCATTGGAAGCACCTTGCTGAGCCCCTCGGCGTTGACGATTGTGGGCCTACTCAGGGTGGGCTCAGGCACCGCCCCTTCAACCTCCGTATCTGCTGTCTCTTCCTCCCTCCCAGGGGGCGACATGGCGGCACAGCAAGGGTTTGGGGCGACGGAGTTGTGGGAGAGGTAGAAGGAACCGTGCGTGGGAAGGAAAGGCGCAGAGAGGTGGAGAGTATGAAGGAAGGAAATGATGGCCTCGTGCCGCCCACGCCAGGATTTATGTCAGCGCGGCAGTTACCGAGGCATCGTGGGAAGTGGGGGTGTCCCCCGTCACATCGTGCGCCACGCGTCGCGCCTGGCCGCAGGCGGTTAGGGCCCGCGCCGTTTCGCCCCTCGGTAGGCGGGAACGCGCGCGCCGCGGGCCCGGGGGCTACTGTCGGGCCCATGGAACCCGGGGTATCCAGGCCCGTCTGCCTTTGGCCCAGGGCGCAACGCATGGCATGGGCCCAACGGGCCATCACCTCCAAGCATCTCACCAAGACCCCTCATGAGGCCCCGGCCTCCTGAGGCCCCCTCCTCAGGAAGTAGCGAGCGATGCTCAGCACCACCATCAACGGCCTCGCGAGGTCCTCTCACGAGGCGGCTTCTCGAGTGGCCTCGCGAGGCGGCTTTCCGAGGTGGCCTCCCGAGGCCCCCTCCTGCAGGCGCTCGAGACGAAGGTTGTTCGGCGTGCTACGCGGCCTGGGGCTCATCACGTGGGTGACGCACGCGGCGACGAGCGCCAACAGAAGCCGCGCCAGCAGGCGCGGATGAAGATGGTTTCCTCTTTTGTGTTAAGGGAGCAGGGCCAGCTATCTACTCTCCAAAGCAACCCCAAAGGTTGCCCGATCGGCGAAGGAAGACCAAGACGACGGGCGTGCAGGGTGGAGGTCATCACCGAGCCCACCGGCGCGTCATGGATCATACTTTGGCAGGCGAAGACCACCTTTAGTCAGGATAGCCTGAGCGCCTGTCCCCTTTCAAAATCGCCAAGTGTGGCAACCCTTCCCGCCTAAGTTTTTAGGGGGAAGAGGACCATGGCCGATATAAAGGGCAGAGCAGCTAGAGGGAGGAGGAACCCGAGTTCTGATCATCCTCAACCTTGTACTCTCTCTCTCTCACCAGAGCGATACCAAACAAGCAGGAGTAGGGTCTTACACCGCAAGGTGGCCCGAACCTGGGTAAACCGCTGAGTCCTCGCTCCGTCCCTCGCTAGCGCGCTCTCGTTGTTGCCTCGCCATCGCTTTGCCGTGGTAGGAGACGAAGTTGTAGAACGAGCTCACCCCAGTGTTCGAACTTTTGGGTCCCCGGAGCCCCACTTCCGACATTTGGCACGCCAGGTAGGGGTGTGCTACTGTTCTTCTTCTCCGCCCTCAGCTCCACTAACCCCATGGACAACGCACGTCGCGAGCGCGCGGAGCGCAGGGCTGGCCGCGTGGCTCAGACGGAGTCGGTGGCCCGCAGCAATCGCCGCCGTCCCGAAGCCGAGGCTGCTGCCGCCACCGACCCCGCTGCCCGCGAGCAGCAGGACTCCTCCCTGCACCCCTCCGTGCAGGCGAACGGCCACACCGCCACGGCCTCCCCCCTCGCCCACCATGGGCCGCCGAACCCGCAGGCAGCGCTGCTCATGGCGTGCGAGCTGCTCCGCTACCGTCCGGCTGACGCCGCCTACGCCGCCTGGGTCGGTCGCATCACCGAGCTCGTCAACGTCGCCGGGGATGCTCCGGTGCCTTCTCACTCGCTCCGCCCGCCGCCGTCTCGTGCTGGGGACCTGGCGCACGGCGCTCCCCGCCGCCTCCTCTGCGCGACGAACGCGCCGGGCCCCAGCGCAGCGCGCGGGCTCGTGTGCCGTCCCTTGGCGCCTTCTCGCAAGACCGAGACGAGGCCAGCTGCCAGATCATCCGCCGCGCGCCCCCCGACGCGCGAGTGCTCTACGAGCGGCAGCGCCAGCGCCAGGACCAGGCCGTTCAGGACGTTGCAGCGGCCGGGCGTCAAAACCACGCCGCCCTCGCTGGCGGCGTCCCCTCGAGCGGCGTGGGCTGCTGTGCCTTCACCCGCGAACTGCGTCGCGTGGTCTGGCCCGCGAAGTTCAAGCCTGAGTTGCCCCCGTGCTACGATGACACCCCCAACCCCACGGAGTTCCTCCAGCTCTACGCGCTGAGCGTCGAGGCGTCGAACGGCGATGGCAAGGTCATGGCGAACTGGTTCCCCATGGCCCTCAAGGACGGCCCGCGCTCCTGGCTCATGAACCTCCCCGAGGCTTCCATCTCGTCGTGGGCCGAGCTCTGCAGCCAGTTCATCGCCAACTTCAAGGGCACACAGGACCGCTCCCTCACCATCAACGACCTGCAGCGTGTTCGGCAGCGCCCAGACGAGACCCTCCGCAAGTACATCCAGCGCTTCAGTCAGGTGCGCAACAAGATCCCGCGCGCCTCTGCCGCCGCCGTCATCTCCGCGTTCTCCACCGGCGTCACGGACGTCAAGATGCGTGAGAAGCTCGCCATCAACGGTGAGCTCGACTCCGTGCTCGAGCTGCTCGACATCGCCGACAAGTGCGCCAAGGCTGAAGAAGGCCGCCTCTTCGTCCACAACGACCCCGACGCGGCGCTCGACGCCGCCAAGGCCAAGAGCAAGGACGTCAAGCGCAAGGGCCCTGCCGTGCTTGTAGCGGAGCCCGAGCAATAGCGCGGCTGCGACCACGACAAGCCCAGGAAGGACAACCGGCCACTCTGCGCTTTTCACAACGTCCGCTCCCACAGCACCGAAGACTGTCAGGAGCTCAAGCTGCTCCGCGACGAGCGCCAGAGCCGCGGGGACGACCGCAATGGCCGCGGCGCCGGCCGCGGAGGTGGCCGCAGCGGCAACCGCTGGGACAGCCGCAACAATAGTGGCAACTACCGCCAGGGCCGGCGCGACCAGCCTCGTGAGGCGAATCCTTACGCCAATGCCGCTCTCCCGCCGCTGCCGCCGCCACCCCGGAGGAACGACGTCAACCAGCCTGACGAGGGCACTGGGGGCTACCAGGAGTCTCGCGCGGTCGCCTGCATCCTTGGCGGGTCCCAAGCCCCCGCGTCCATCCGCCACTTCAAGCAACTCTCTCGCGAGGTGTATGTCGCCCTCCCGAGGCCAGAGGCTTCGCAGCCCCTCAAGTGGTTGCAGTACGCCATCACCTTCGACTCCAAGGACCACCCCAAGTCCACGGCCTCCGCAGGCGCGCTCCCCATGCTGTGCACTCCCACCATCAGCAACGTCGCGGTCACCAAGACCCTCATCGACGGGGGTGCCGGCCTCAACGTACTCTCCATCGAGACCTTCGAGACGCTCCAGGTGCCCTACGACCTGCTGATGCCGACCAGGCCCTTTTTCCGGAGTGACTGATGGCTCCACCATTCCACTGGGGCAAGTGCGCCTCACCGTCACCTTCGGCACCCGCAAGAACTACCACACCGAGCTCATCGACTTCGACGTGGCTCACATCGGCCTGCCTTATAACACCATCTTGGGCTACCCAGCTCTCACCAAGTTCATGGCGGCCACCCATCATGCCTACAACGTCCTCAAGATGCCCGGCTGCAGCAGCATCATCACCATCGCCTGCGACGAGAAGGACGCGGCCAGCACCCTCGAGCGTGCCTACAAGGCTGCCGCTGTCGTGCACCCGGCCGACGAGGACGCGGCCGAGCCTTCCGAGGCCGCGCCCGCGAAGAAGAAGCAGTTGTTCTCTCAGGACCGAGCCGAGACGAAGAAGGTGTCGGTGGACGGGAGCGGCTCCGGCCCTGCCTTCACCATCGGCACAGGCCTCCCTCCTGCATAGGAAAGCACGCTCATCACCTTCCTTCGGGCAAACTCGGATGTTTTCGCCTGGGAAGCATCCGACTTGTCCGGTGTGCCGAGAGAGGTGATCGAATACCACTTAGCGGTGTGCCCCAATGCACGCCCGGTCAAGCAGAAAGCAAGGCGCCAGGCGCCAGAGAAGCAAGAGTTCATCGTCAAGGAAGTTCAGAAGCTCCAAGAAGCAGGAGTAGTTCGTGAGGTGTGCCATCCCGAATGGCTCGCCAACCCAGTCGTCGTCCCCAAGAAGGGAGGCAGGGAGCGCATGTGCGTCGACTTCACCAGCCTCAACCAGCTCTGCCCTCGTGACCCCTTCCAGCTGCCGCGAGTTGGCCAGGGCGTTGGCCCCGCCTTCGGTAGCACGTGCATGCCCTTCGGGCTGAGGAACGCCGGCGCCTCTTTCCAGGGGCTGGCGCCCTTCACGCCAGGGCCTCGTGAGCCTCCTACTCCTCGCGAGCTCCCGAGGCGTCGCGAGCCCCCTGGCCCCAGAGGAGCGGACTCCCTTGGCGCGCCCCGCCAAGCAGTATGACCTCGCCCCAGCGCAGTCCTGTCAGGCGCATCCAGCGAATCGCCTCGCACGGCTCACACTACTTCGCGCCGCGCCTCTCACTCCCTCGGAACCCTTCCGCCAAGGTGATTTTGTTTAAATGTGGCTGAGGGCGCCCCGCGGGCTGCACCAACCTCAAGCTGATCCGTGCCGGACACGGCAGCCTAGCCCCTATCTTTGGTTGTGTAGTTGATTTTACTGATTTCGCCCTGATGAGTTATGTTACTTGCTAATTTCTATGTTAAATTCGATGCCGCCCGAGAGCGCCGCATGCTCGCGACCCCTCCCCTGACCGATTTCGTGAGCGGGGGCTAGGCACGGCGCCTATGCTTGGGTCTGTCCCTGCAGCGCCGCCAAATCCAAGTGACTGAGCTCTGGCTCGCAGGCCCGCTCCCGCGCACGTCACCTCACCAAGGTCCTTGGTGCCTTTCTCCTCACGCAACGGCCACGGGTGAGTTAGCGAGCACGTGCCGCTCCCCCCATCGTGAAATCTGTTGACATGCAGTCCCTCAGGAGGCGGGCTGCATGAGGACCTCGCGGGCAGTCTCTCGCGAGTCGGCCTCGCGAGGCGAGGACACTTCGAACGCCGAGCCTCGTGCGCACGTCTCGCGAGCGCGCCTCGTGGGCGCGGCTTGGGAGCGGCAAGGGCTGGCTTGGTGAGTGGCGGTTCGTGTTGTGTCCATCTGCACGGCGGCAAGCAAGCCTACCGGCGAGACCCCCGTCTTCCTCGTCTATGGCGTGACGCGGTTCCCCCTCCGGAGCTTAAGCACGGTCCCCTGTGAGCCCTTGCCTTCGACAAGGCGCGTCAGGACGGCTCGCGGGAGACCGACCTGCTGCTCCACGAGGAGGGCCGCCGCCAGGCCGGCCTCGCGCCGCCGCCACAGCCGCGGCGTCCGCCCTCGCACTCTCGAGGTCCGCGACCCTGTCCTGCGCAGAATCCTCTCCAGAGAGGGGCCCCACAAACTGTCACCCATGTGGGAAGGACCCTTCCGGGTTACTCATGTCTCCAGGCCCGGCTCAGCCCGGCTGGAGACGGAGGACGGAGTTCCTGTGCCTAACGCCTGGAACCTCCAACACCTCCGCAAGTTCTACCCGTGACCCTCACGCGTACGAGCGAAACGGGGCTGTACATGCCCCGGAGCCTCTCATTGCGTTCGCCTGATGGGCCCGCGAGAGCTCCCGCCCATGCCCAAGTGCAAGCCCCATGCTCCACGCTGGCGGAACGATCGACCCGCGATCATACCCACACCCCTGTGGAAGCCCCATGCTCCGCGCTGGCGGAACAATCAACTGAGGGCGCCTCACGGGATGCACCAACCTCAAGCTGACCCGTGCCGGACACGGCAGCACTCTCGTTCTCATTCCGATGTGTAATTGAGGGCGCCCCACGGGTTGCACCAACCTCAAGCTGACCCGTGCCGGACACGGCAGCCGCATCTCGTTTTAGTTATGTAACGGGTCGTATCTTACTTCATTAAAGCTCGGTTTCTTACATGGCATTTCGTCTTGTCCTTGCCTCACGAGCCTCGCGCGCTCACGACGTCCCTCATGAGCCTCACACGAGCGGGGGCTGGACACGGTGTCTGTGCTCGGGTCAGTCCCAGCAGCGCTGAAAAACCCAAGCAGCCGGGCTCTGGCTCGCGGGCCTGCTCCCGTGCACGCCACCCCACCAAGGTTCTTGGTGTTTGGTCTCCTCGCGTGATGCCCAAGAGCGAATCGACGAGCGTGTGCTGCTCCCTTGCCGTTGAGTACTCTACATGCAGCTATCTCAGGAGCAGGTTCACGGAAGGGCCTCGCGAGGTGGCCCCATCAGGTCCCCAGGAAGACAGCAGGCCCCGCCTCGGGAGATCACGCGAGCGGAACCCTCGCGACTTGTCATACCGGCGGCGGCTATGGCCCGCTCGGGGGCTAGGTCCTAACGACGCAGAGCACTAGGACAAGCAGAAAGAGCAAAACGAGCTTTGAGGGAAAGCGTTACGAGGGCACGGGGTTCGATACAGTCAGGAGCAAAATACTTAAAATGTTAAAGCATTGTCCTTACGCCCCCACGGGGTCACGATCAGCTATACGCAGGATATGGGGAAGGACCTAAGAAGACATGTCGCCGTCGCCGCCGCTGCCACCGTCATCGTCACCCCCCTCAACTCCGCTCGAGCTCTCGCCAGGAGCGAAGTGCTCGTGCAAGGCGTCCACGTGGTCCTCCACCGCCTTCCCAAGAGTGTCGCGGACCTCCTCCGGGACGGGAGCTATCAACTTGCGGAAGTCAAAGTTGGGGTCGGCGTCCAGAAGATGGCTGAAGATGCGCGTCGCGGCCTGGGTGAGGAGGTCGCGGCTCTCCTCCTCGATGATTCCGCCTACCTTCTTGGCACCCACCTCGAGCCGTTCCACGAGCTTGGTGAAGAAGTAGAGGTAGCTGCCGTCGTGGGTCTCGAGGGGGCTGCTGACGTCCTCCTTGCAAATGGAGCCCAAGGCGCGGCGGGCCCGGAGCTCGAGGGCGCGGAACATCTTAGAGCGCTGGAGTTGCTGCCCCCGCGCTCGGGCCGCCTCGTCCCGCGCCTGCTCCACGACCGCAGTGACACCCCCCACCTGCTGCCGGAGGGAGGACAGGTCGGCCTCGGTGCCAGCCCGGGCCTTCAGCGCGGTCTCCCGCCTCCTTTCAGCTTCGGCTAGCATCTCCTTGAGGCCCGCGATCTCGTGCTGGAACTCCTCGCGCTTGGCCTGAAGCGGTCCTCCTACCGCTTCAGCTTCTTACTGTTCTCGTTGGCAAGCGCTTCGCGGCTCTGCGCAACCCTCCTGTCGGCGTCCTCTTGGATCTTCTCCGCCTTAGCCGCCAGATTGGCGTTGGCCTTGTCTAGGCACTCGGCGTAGGAACTTTGGGCAGCGGACACCTCTCGCTCCAACGTCTCCAGCCGCTCGCGCAACAAGTCCTGCGCGGATGCCGACCGCGTGAGCTCCCTCTCACGGATATCAAGGTCCGCATCGCGGGCCGCCAGCCCCTCTTCGAGGGCGGAGATGGCGTTTCTTTGCGCCTGGAGTTGTCGCTCCAGCAAGGCGTTCTGGTCCTGGAGCTCCTTCCCACGGGCCTCCGCCGCCTCGCGCCGCCTGTCGGCCTCGTCGGCCTCCCGAACAGCGTTTTCGAAGATCTCCTTCGCGTCCTGGGCGGCCTTCTCGCGCTTCTCCCGCGCGGTGTCGTCTTGACGACGACTCAGTTTGATGGCCACATCAAGCTGGTGCCACCTCTCCGCGAGGCGCTGGTGCTCCTCAATGATGCGCGCTTCTTCCGCCCGGAGGTCTGCTTCCAGCTGGTCAAGGGCAGCCCTGGTGCCTTGCAGGGCCCTGCGCTTGAGCACGGCGCTGCCGCTCACGAGCTGCAGGGCCCAACCGGTGTACGCCTGAGCGCTGCCCTCTCGTGAGGGCCCGGCGCTGCCGGTCGGGAGCGAAGAGCTCGCAGGAGTCCCCTCTTCGTCCTGATGGGGCGACGCACCCCGTGGGCTTGGCGACCCCCCGGCCTGCGGGGCCCCGCGCGCGGTCAAGTCCGGCTGGCCTCCCGCGACATCGCCGTCGCCAGTGTTCCGGGGGGTGGAAGCCGGCGTCTCCGCCTCCGTCGCCGCGATTTCTGCCCCGGCAGTGGGCGCCCTAGGAGCTGCGGAGCCGCCCCTCGACGACGCCTCCCGAGGCTCGCCTGCTCGGGTCCCCCGAGCCGCGTCCTCCCACGATTCAGAAGGGACTGCCTCCTCCTTGGCCCTCGCGAGGTCAGCCTCAACGGCGAGGCTGCTGGTGCGCTCCTCACGCCCCCCGGTCTTAGCAACCGGCGGTGTAGCCCCCGCCAGGCCAGGGGACCTCTCCTCCTTCTTCTTCTTCTTGCTCGAGGAAGTCCTGGAGAAGGGAAGAGAAACAAGGACTCAGGCGCGCGCGACACACCGGGCGCAGGAGAAAGGAAGGCAAGCGCTCACTGGTCCCTGGCAAACCACCTCCTCTTCTTCAGTGGCCACGGAGGAACGTTGCTGCCGCCGCCTTCACGGGGCCCTTTCTCGCGATCGACCCCCCTCTCGGGAGGGCCGCGGGATCCGCCTTCGCCACCGCCTCTGGAGCCCCGCAGCTTCACAGCCGCCGCGCGGGGGCTTCCCGCGCCCTCTGCCCGGACGGGCGCGGCAGGCGTGGCCTTAGGTGGGGTGGTGCCATCGTCGTTTTCATGCTCGCGGACGAGTCGGCGGTGGGCCGGCCGAACCGGGCTGCCTCCGCCCCCCGCAGCGCCCGCCAAGGCCCCGGCGCTACTGTTCTCGCCTGAGCCAGGGACCACCAGAAAGGGGTTGTCCAGGGGCCCTTCAAGGCCCTCTGGAAGCGGCCCCCACTGGTCGAAACGCGGCATCGAGCCGGCCAGCGTCTCCTTGTTCGCGTAGCGATACAAGGGAAGCCCATCCATGGGTGGCTCGCTCGTCTCTTCGCGGGTCAGGGCTTGGAGCACCCCGTTCAGCACCTCCGGCAGCAAGCTATCTTTGCTCAGCCGCATCGGGTCCTCCGGGCTGGTGAAGGCCCACATCGGGCGGGAGTGCCGCTGGAGGGGAGCAATGCGGCGCCGGAGGAACTCCCTCACGACCATGACCACCGTCACTTTCGCGGCCCTCAGCTCGGCCAACCTCTTCCATACCCGCGCCAGCCTCGGGTCGGCGAGCCTTTCGTGCCCCCACCCGGAGCTCCTCACCGCCGGGGACGACGGCAGCTGCAGCAGGGGGCTAGATTGGGCCGCGTCCACGTACACCCATTGCCGCCTGAAGTCCTCGACCCTTCTGGCAAGCATCATGTCAATACGGTCGCCCGCTGTCTCGTCTGTGATGCGGAACGAGACGCATCCGGAACACTGGTTCACCGCGGTCAGCTGCAGGCTAAAGAAGTGGCGGAAGAGCGCCACCGAGGGCGTCACGCCCAGGAAGGCCTCGAATAAAAAGGAAAAGGCAGAAAGAAGAAGGACGGAGGTCGGCTCGAGATGCAGCGCGTGGACTTGATAGTGGGAAAGGGCGGCGTTAAAGAAATCAAAGAATGGGGGTAGCAGGCCCGCGAAAAGCGCCGGAAGGAAGAGGATGGTAGAGGTGGCGTCAAGGTCGGAGGTCGGGCGAGAAGCCGGCCAGATGCGAGTGGCCCCCCATTCGTTGGAAGCGGCCGCGGTCATTGGAAGCACCTTGCTGAGCCCCTCGGCGTTGACGATTGTGGGCCTACTCAGGGCGGGCTCAGGCACCGCCCCTTCAACCTCCGTATCTGCTGTCTCTTCCTCCCTCCCGGGGGGCGACATGGCGGTACAGCAAGGGTTTGGGGCGACGGAGTTGTGGGAGAGGTAGAAGGAACCGTGCGTGGGAAGGAAAGGCGCAGAGAGGTGGAGAGTTTGAAGGAAGGCAATGATGGCCTCGCGCCGCCCGCGCCAGGATTTATGTCAGCGCGGCAGTTACCGAGGCGTCATGGGGAAGTGGGGGCGTCCCCCGTCACATCGTGCGCCACGTGTCGCGCCTGGCCGCAGGCGGTTAGGGCCCGCGCCGTTTCGCCCCTCGGTAGGCGGGAACGCGCGCGCCACGGGCCCGGGGGCTACTGTCGGCCCCATGGAACCCGGGGTATCCAGGCCCGTCTGCCTTTGGCCCAGGGCGCAACGCCTGGCATGGGCCCAGCGGGCCGTCACCACCGAGCATCTCACCAAGACCCCTCATGAGGCCCCGGCCTCCTTTGGCCCCCTCCTCAGGAAGTAGCGAGCGATGCTCAGCACCACCATCAACGGCCTCGCGAGGTCCTCTCACGAGGCGGCTTCCCGAGTGGCCTCGTGAGGCGGCTTTCCGAGGTGGCCTCCCGAGGCCCCCTCCCGCAGGCGCTCGAGACGAAGGTTGTTCGGCGTGCCGCGCGGCCTGGGGCCCATCATGTGGGTGACGCGTGCTGCGACGAGCGGCAACAGAAGCCGCGCCAGCAGGCGCGGATGAAGATGGTTTCCTCTTTTGTGTTAAGGGAGCAGGGCCAGCTGTCTACTCTCCAAAGCAACCCCAAAGGTTGCCCGATCGGCGAAGGAAGACCAAGACGATGGGCGCGCAGGGTGGAGGTCATCACCGAGCCCACCGGCGCGTCATGGATCATGCTTTCGCAGGCAAAGACCACCTTTAGTCAGGATAGCCTGAGCGCCTGTGCCCTTTCAAAATCGCCAAGTGTGGCAACCCTTCCTGCCTAAGTTTTCAGGGGGAAGAGGACCATGGCCAATATAAAGGGCAGAGCAGCTAGAGGGAGGAGGAACCCGAGTTCTGATCATCCTCAACCTTGTACTCTCTCTCTCTCACCAGAGCGATACCAAACAAGCAGGAGTAGGGTCTTACACCGCAAGGTGGCCCGAACTTGGGTAAACCGCTGAGTCCTCGCTCCGTCCCTCGCTAGCGCGCTCTCGCCGTTGCCTCGCCGTCGCGTAGCCGTGGTAGGAGACGAAGTGGTAGAACGAGCTCACCCCAGTGTTCGAACCATTGGGTCCCCGGAGCCCCACTTCCGACAGGGAGTCCAAGCAAGAAGAAGAAGGAGGGGGGCTCTCTCCCCCTCTCTTCCGGTGGCGCCGTCATCACCAACACTCCCCCCCTCTATGCAGCGGTGTAACCTCTCTATCCCCGCTGTAATTCTCTACTTGAACATGGTGCTTAACGCTATATATTATTATCCAATGATGTGTGGCAATCCTATGATGTTTGTGTAGATTATTTTTGTCCTACGGGTTAATTGTGGTATTGTGTGATTGATATGAGTTGTATGTTAATATGGTGTTGTCCTATGGTGCCCTCCATGTCGCACAAGCGTGAGTGATTCCCGCTGTAGGGTTTTGTAATACGTTCATGATTTGCTTATAGTGGGTGGCTAGAGTGACAGAAGCTTACACCCGAGTAAGGGGGTTGTTGCGTATGGGAGTAAAGATGACTTCTTACTTAATGCTATGGTTGGGTTTTACCTTAATGGTCTTTAGTAGTTGCAGATGCTTGCTAGAGTTCCAATCATAAGTGCATATGATCCAAGTACGGAAAGTGTGTTAGCGTATGCCTCTCCCTCATTGCATATGATAAGTATCTATCGTGTTATATTCAATTGCCCATGGACAATCTTTCTTTTGTGTTACAAAAAGCTCTCTACTAAACAACTAACTTTTATTATCTTGTAAATTACTCCTAGTTTTGTTCCCGCTAAGTACTCCTAGTTTTATTCTTGCAAAGTAGTTCTAGCATTACACTTACAAAGTACTTCTATTTTCATACTTGTTCTAAGTAAAGCAAACGTTAAGTGTGCGTAGAGTTGTATTGGTGGTCGATAGAACTTGAAGAGAATATAAATTCTACCTTTAGCTCCTCGTTGGGTTCGACACTCTTATTTACCGAAAAAACTACAATTGATCCCCTATACTTGTGGGTTATCAGCTGTAGCCCCACCCCTCGATCCATGTGGGGCCTTCCCGGGTCGTTGGGCCCCATGGTGGGACCCCCGGAACCTTCTAGAACCTTCCCGGTACAATACCGAGAAAAACAAACTTTTGCCGGAATCCAAAATATAACTTCCCATATATAAATCTTTACCTCCAGACCATTCCGGAGCTCGTCGTGATATCCCGGATCCCATCCGGGACTTCGAACAACCTTCGAACTTTCCACTATTAATATCTCAATATTACCCTAGCGCTACCGAATGTTAAGCGTGCAACCCTACGGGTTCGAGAATCATGTAGACATGACCGAGACACCTCTCCGGTCAATAACCAATAGCGGGACCTGGATGCCCATATTGGTTTCTACATATTCAACGAAGATTTTTATCGGTTGAACCACGATGTCAAGGATTGAGTCAATCCTGTATGCAATTCCCTTTGTTCGGCGATATGTTACTTGCCCGAGATTCGATCATTGGTATCTCCATACCTAGTTCAATCTCGTTACCGGCAAGTCTCTTTACTCGTTCCGTAATACAAGATTCCGTGACTAAACTCATTAGCCACATGAAGATTCTTGTGATGTTGTATTACCGAGAGGGCCCAGAGATATCTCTCCGTCACACGGAGTGACAAATCCTAGTCTCGATCCATGCAACTCCACAGACACCTTCGGAGATACCTGTAGAGCACCTTTATGATCACCTAGTTATGAAGTGACGTTTGATAGCACACAAAGCATTCCTCCGGTATCCGGGAGTGACATGATCTCATGGTCTAAGGAGCTGATACTTGACATGAAGAAAGCTATAGCAAATAACTAAACGATCTGATGCTAAGCTTACGGTTGGGTTTGTCCATCACATCATTCTCCCAATGATATGATCCCGTTATCAAATGACAACTCATGTCTTTGGTCAGGAAACCATAACCATCTTTGATCAACGAGCTAGTCTAGTAGAGGCTTACTAGGGACACGATATAGTTTATATATTCACACATGTATTTAAGTTTCCGGTTTAATACAATTCTAGCATGAATAATAAACATTTATCATGAACGGGAAATATGATAATAACCATTTTATTATTGCCTCTAGGGCATATTTCCAACATCTTCCTCGCCGACGCCCTCCGACGGCTCCCCTCCGCCGGCGACCTCGGTTGTCGGTGGTGAGGGGGGTCACCGGATCCACGCGTGTGGATCATTTTTTACTCTCGTAGTTTAGGTTTTTTAGGTTGTTCATCGTCTTGGCTTCGGTAGCGGCGATGGCGGCGTTGAATAAAGTTTCTTCACATCCTACTCGGACGAGGTGATCCGTCCTATGGTTGGGGATGGATTTGGAAATCAGTCTGTTCAAGCAAGGATGGCGTGGCGGCATCCTCGTGGTGGACCTATGTCCTCAGGCTCCGCTGTTGTGACGACGTTTGCTCCAGCACCGGCGCGGAGCTTGGGAGGTAGTTTAGGAGCGGATGCAGATTGTGGTCTGCATCGGTGGCATCTGGAAGATGGTGGATTGTGTGCTGGGTTCGTGGTTCGTGGATGGCAGGTATGGTTTTCTCCTCCGACGTCTTAGTCGTGTGGAGATGCCAGATCTGGAGTTCGATGGCGTGTTCGGAGTGTTGTCTCGGTCTGATTCGTTCAATGGTAATGGTTTCGCTTTTGGTGAGCCACCTGGAGGTCCGCAAAGCTGTATATTAGCAATGGAGCCGCTTCGAGCTCGGGTGTGAAGTGATCCACCATTTTTACCTTTGGTGGCTGCTGTGGTGGTGCCGGAGGCAGGTGACACGCGTTGATGTCAAGCTCATAGGATTCTTCGGTCTTGATTATAATTTTATTTCTTAGCTGTTGTTTCTTTGTATAAAGGCTAGCGTTCTGTGTCTTTTTAGTTTTGTCAGATCGGTGTGCACATAACTTGTACTATGATCGTTATGATATAATAAATAAGACATCGTATTACCATGAAAAAAGGGTTGCACAACGTATTTGACTTTAAGTAAGTACTCGAAAAGAACATATTTTTAGTGCATGGTAGTAGTATGATTGTAAGCGCGGACCCCTAAATACTATAACCCTCTGGAGGTTTCTACTAGTACCCCGAACCCCTAAAGAACATATTTTGAAGAAATTCAGTGGTGCTACAAAATTCAAAACTATGATAATACAATAGTCATTTTAATGCTCGAAAGTCTAATGCTCGATTAATACACAATCTAACGGCTCTAAATATGGATTCTCGCGACGAACTATGAAGACGATATACTACTCCTGGTACACAATCTACAAACTCTCCTTCGGATCTCATCTCCAATAACCTCTCTCTCCCTCTCTCCTCCATTTGGAAACTAGTCACCAGATCCATGTCTTCTGAGCTTTGAGTCCCCATTCCTCTCATCAACCAACGATCTACCTAAAGATAGACAAGCTTCCTCGTCTGCCATGGGTGCCTCCACACCTCGCCACCATTCCAGCTCCTGGCGCCAGAAGCTTCCACGCCTCACCAAGAAGATCCTCACGTTGTCGCTCTACGCCCTCGTCCCCCTCGCCGTCCTCCACTACCTCATCTCCCCTCCTCCCGTCGCCGTCCCCTCCTCCACTTCCACCTCGCCGCCCCACGGTAACCATCTCAAAGACTCGAGAACCCGCCGATCCATCGCCATTGTGGATGCGGGGCGGCGCGATGACGCTATTTTTGTTGTTCTTGGTTTGTAGATGGGAATAAGCAGCCGGGTGCTGCAGGGGCGGCGTCAAGAAAGCAGGGGTTAACGGCACCGGCGCCGCGGTGCGACTACTCGGAGGGGCAATGGGTGCGGAACGCGGCGGGGCCGCTCCCGCCGCGGTACAACGGGACGAGCTGCGGCGCGACGATCAAGGACGGGCAGAACTGCATGGCGCACGGGCGACCGGACACGGGGTACCTGAACTGGCGGTGGCAGCCGCGCGGGTGCGCGCTCCCGCCGTTCGCGCCCGCGGAGTTCCTGGAGCAGCTGCGCGGCCGGCACGTCGCGTTCGTCGGGGACTCGCTCGCGCGGAACCAGTGCGAGTCGCTGGTGTGCCTCCTCGGCTCGGAGTTCCCCGCGGAGCTGGTCCTCGACGGCGGCGAGGAGCGCAAGTTCCGGCGGTGGGCGTTCAGGTCCCACAACGCGACGGTGTCGGTGTTCTGGTCGCCGTTCCTGGTGAACGGCACGGAGAAGTCGTCGGCACCGGGCGGGCCCGACCACAACAAGCTGTACCTCGACCAGCCAGACGAGCGGTGGGCGGCGGAGCTCCCGGGCATCGACGTGGTGGTGCTCTCCATCGGGCACTGGTTCATGCACCCGGCCATGTACTACGAGCGCGGCGCGGTGATCGGGTGCCACCACTGCCCGGAGCCGAACCGCACGGACACGGGCTTCTTCGGCGTGTTCCGCCTCGCCGTCAAGCACGCGCTCCGCGAGGTCATCGCCCGGGCCAGCCCCGGCCCCGGGCGGGAGAAGCTGGCGGTGGTGGCGACGTTCTCGCCGGCGCACTTCGACGGGGAGTGGGACAGCCCGGACGCGTGCGCGCGCACGGAGCCATACGCGCCGGGGGAGAAGGAGATGCTGTACATGGACAGAGAGATGTGGCGGACGGAGGCGGAGGAGGCCGCGACGGCGGCCGCGGAGGCCACGGTGCGCGGGTCGGCGGTGACGGTGGAGGCGCTCGAGGTGACGAGGCTGGCGGACATGCGCTCCGACGGGCACCCGGGCGCGTACATGTACGCTTCCCCGTTCACCGGCGGCGAGAAGAGGGAGCGGGTGCCGAACGACTGCGTGCACTGGTGTCTCCCTGGCCCCATCGACACGTGGAACGAGATCCTGCTGCAGATGGTCAGGCGATGGAGGGGCGCCTCCTTCTCGTCGGCCAGATGATACCACTGAAACTCAACCGTAGTTTGGCACCAGTAGTTTACTCTTCATACATTCGGAAAGCTGAAACGAAAGATAGAGAAATTTCGCATACGTTTGTAGGAATTCGTACGAAAACATCGAACCGGTTTATCCATCAGTGGTTCTGTGCTGTGCTTAGTTGGTGCTTCGACCTTTGGTCGGTGGTGAGTGCATCGGCGCTCCGCGGGCGACACGGCTCGTGAGACGGCGTCGAATGCGGATCGTGGCGAGGTGTTAGCGCTTGCCTTTTCCATTCCATTCAACCATGGTTCCCCAGAAAAGAAGGGCATAGCCATTCAATAATCGCAAAGAGTACGACGCATCGAGAGAGTGGCAGGAGCAGGTACACTCGCAGATCGATCCTAGCGAGCCAGGTCGGTGGTGGCGTGGTGCCGAGTTGACGCCGTTGCCGCGGATCCCGGGTGCGGCGTGGCCTCTGCCCACACGGTACTCAAGGAGCACAATCACCGACAGTGTTCAAGGAGTACGTAGTTAAAAAATCCGTAGACGGAAACAACGTTGAGTACAAATACAGTAATAAAAAATTCGTACAAGAAAAGAATTTTCAACTCGAGGAGTACAATCACCGACAGTGCATTACAATAAACTTGAGGGCAGGTATCAGATTCCCCAGATAAACTTGTTGAACTGCGCGAACTGAAACAAGGAAATCATATGACGCCCTTGTTAAATATGGTTGTCCCGTCCAGGTTGGTCACAAATCACGGCAAGACCTGCAAATAACCATGCTTAGATTCGCAGTCACCAAGATGTGTGCAACTGCTGAATATGCTTTCATAGTAGCACTCCCACGTGAGAGGCTAACATCTCTTTCAGAATTAGCTAAACATAAACACATTATTGATTGTGTTTTTCCTAACGAAACTGCTTTTATTAAAGGAAGGTTTATTTCAGGAAGTGTTGTGATGGCCCATGAGGTAATTCATGAGATTTACAGGACTGGACCAGTGGGTTGATTCTTAAACTTGACTATGAGAAAGTTTATGACAGATTAAGCTGGATTTTCCTAGTGGAAATGCTTACTTCTAGAGGCTTAGTTCAAAGTTCTTTTTTTGTGAGGATCAATGATACTATTGGGCCACATTTTGTTGGTGGCAAAGGGCTTAAGCAAGGGGACCCTCTTTCCACCCTACTGTTCAATCTTGTTGCTCATGTTTTAAATAAGATGCTATCTAAAGTTGTTCATCATAATTTGATTTCTGGGCTTCTCCCTCATGTGATTCTTGGAGGTGTGGCGAGCCTTCAGTATGCAGATGACACTATTTTGTTCTTAGATGCATCTGTAGATCATGCTAGGAATTTAAAATGGATTATGTCCTGCTTTGGGAGCCTTTCTGAGCTTAAAATAATTTCCACAAAACTGATCTTCACACCATCCATGTGGATGAGGATGTTGCTGACTGTTTTGCTCAAAAAAATTGTTGTAAGATAGGTTCTTTTCCCTTCAAATATTTGGGCCCCCCCCCCCCTACATTTTAAAAAATCAAGGAGGGAGGATATTCAACCAATCACTTGTAGAATTATAAAAAATATCTCTCGTTGGATTGGAATTTTTTGTCTTACAGGGGTAAACTCATCTTACTTACCACCTGCATTGCTAGTATCCCTAACTATTTAATGTCTATGGTGAATTTTCCTAACTGGGCCATTGATGCTATGACCTCTCAAATGTCCCACATTTTTGGGGGTAATTTGGGAGATGAACATAAATACCATCTTGCCAATTGCGGCCTCATTTCTATGAGAAAGAATTTGGGGGGTAATTTGGGGGATGAACATAAATACCATCTTGCCAATTGCGGCTTCATTTCTATGAGGAAGAATTTTGGGTGCATGGGTGTTCCAAACCTTAGATGTTTTAATTTGGTCATGTTGGCTTCCTGGAGTAAAAGATTTTTTGATGGCAGAAATGGTGATTGGAAAAAAAAATCTCTGTTTCAAGTATTGTATTGACAAACCTAATATACTATGGAGTACAACTGGTGTGGGGTCTCCTTTTTGGGAGAGTATTTCATAGACTTTTGCTACTGTTAAGAATTTCTATAGGTGGGATTTGGGGAATGGAAAAAAGTATTTCTTTATGGCATGACTTCAAGGTTGGAGATTGTTCTCTTAAAACTATGTTTTAGGATCTGCTTGAGATTTGTCAACAACAAGAAGGTACCGTTGCCCAGGTGTGGGATGGTGCCACTGTGAATTTATCTTTTAGAAGATGTGTAGATGAACAGATGTATAAAAGATGGTTGGAACTACTTTCTCTAGTGCAAACTCTAACTCTATATACTATTAATAGTTCTCCTATTTGGATGCTTGAATCTTCTAGGACATATTCTGTAAAATCCTTCTATAAAATGATCAATTTTGGGGAATTCCCTATGAGTTACAAGATTGTTTGTGGAAAATTAATGTGCATCCTAATATACATATATTCATGTGGCTTGTTACTCATAACAAGGTTGTTTCATTTAGAATTCAGCAAGTTCCTTAGAAAATTGTTGTTAAACAGGAAGAGTTTAATTAGGGACATCGGATACGTCCCAAACGTATCTACTTTTCCAAAATCTTTTGCTAATGTTTTGGCCTCTAATTCATATGATTTGAATGAAACTAATCCAGACTGACGTTGTTTCTAGCAGAATTGCCATGGTGTTGTTTTTGTGCTGAAATAATAGTGCTCAGAATTGGACGGGGATTTTTGGAGAATTATTTCAGTATATATGATGAATTATGGAACGAAGATGGACGAGAAGGGGGCCACTAGGCCTCCACACGGCCTGGTGGCGCGGCCACCCCCCAGGGGCGCGCCACTTGGCCGTGTGGGGCCCCTGGCCACCGCCTTACGCCGATTCCACTGCCCAAAAATCCAATATGTGCCAGAAAAATTCAAAGAAAATCATCAACGCGTTTTACGATACGGAGCCGCCGCCACCCCTGTTTTTCCTTTGGAGATCCGATCTGGAGTCTGTTTCTGGCTCCAGAGAGGGTATTCGTCGCCATCGTCATCACCAACCCTTCTTCAACAACATTTTCATGATGCTTTCATCCATGTGTAAGTAATTTCTTTGTAGGCACATGGAGGTAGATGAGAATTGGATGAGATTTCTTATATAATAGATGTCAGATTTGTTAGGGCTTGATGCCTAGTATCCACTATGTTCTGACATTGATGTTGTTATGACTTTGTTATGCTTAATGCTTGACACTAGGGCCCGAGTGCCATGATTTCAGATCTAAACTCTCCATGTTTTCTTGAATATATTTGTCTTCTTGATCTTATCTGCAAGTTATATGCACCTGTTATTGTTCTAAACCCTAGACCCCAAAGTGACAATATATGAGATATCGACAGGAATGACTTTACCTAGAGGATTACATGTATTCATTGATTGTTAATGCTTTGATCCGGTTCTCTATTAAAAGGAGTGCCTTAATTACCCTTAATTTCCATTAGGATCCCACTGTCACAGGAGGGTAGGACAAAATATGTTGTGCAAGTTTTTATCGCAACGTACAACTACATATGGAATAAATGCCTACATATGATTGATGAATTGGAGCTATTTTGCTATCGCTCTATGTTATGACTATTACATAGTGAATCTCGTCTAAACAAAACCCACTATCTACTTCCATGCCTACGCTTTCCATTATTGTTGCTCTCTCTAAAGTTACTACTGCTGCAATCTGCTACTTTTCTGCATTACTATTTCTGTTACTATTCTGCTGCTGCTACTATCATATTAATGTGCTACTAATAAATTGTTGCGAGCAAGTTATCTATCCAGGTGTGTTTCAATTGACAATTCAACTACTAAGGCGTATAAATATTCTTTGGTTCCCTTGTGTTGAATCAATAAATTGGGTTGAAATACTTCGATCGAAAACTGTTGCGATCTCCTACACTTGTGGGTCATCAACAACCTAGCTAAACGTCGCTTTGTTTTTTATCCCACTCGTGTCTTCTGCACATAACTTGAATGTATTCAACATCTCTTCTTTGATTGCATTGTTGCAAAATATATTTGGCAGTTTATTGCCGAGATCCTTCATATTCTTGTGCCTTGTTCTTTTAAATCGTTACATGTCTTTTGGAAGCATAAAAAGATATCTGATGCAATTAGCTTGATTACCTCTGCCACCTTGTGGGGCTTATGGTGTTTGCGCAATCAGTTTGTGTTTCAGGGGAGAAAATGGAGAAATGTGAAGTGCATCCTAGGTGTGGTCGACTCCCTGGTGCGATAATGGAAGATTATGTGTTCCGGTGCTCAATCCACTCTTCTACTCGAGTGCCCAAGACTACTCGATCATCGACAAGGAGATTGCTTATGATAGCTTGGCACTGATCTATCTTTATCTTAGCTTGGGACTTTTGAACCCTACTATGTACGTAATAATCTGTTTCAGCTACTTAAGAGCATCTCCAAGATGATGTAAAATACATCACCAAAAAGTGCTAGATGTAAAATTTACAGCACTAAATGGTGGTTTTTACATCACCAAACAACACCGAACTCCAACAGATGATGTAAAATACATCAGCCGAGCGGTGTCGCTCCAACATGTGATGTAAAAACTGTTCTCTTTGAGTTTAACTGTCAATACTGATTTTTACTGTCGAAATGTGCAAAACTGAAACTAAACTGAACTAAATCGGAGCGGCTAGTACTAAATCAAAGCGGCTTAAACTAAATTAAATCGGAGCAGACAAAACTCTTTTTACATGCTAGAATTAGAAATATTGCGCAGTCTCAAACAAGGTGCGTCTACATGACATTTGCGCTTGTAGCAGAGAAGTAGTAGCGCTGGGAGCAGCAGCTCATGCAACAACAGCAACGCAACCTTGAGAGCAGCAACAGAAGTCGCGCGGGCGTGGCCGAGCTCGGGCCATGGCGGCCAACCTCGAGCAGCAGCAGCGTCACCTCATCCTTTGTCGGCGCTGGATGTGGAGCACGACGGCTGCTGGATGTGGAGCACAACGAGCGGCTGGATGTGGAGCACAACGAGCGCGGGCGTGGCTGAGCTCGGGCCATGGCGGCCAGCCTCGAGCAGCAGCAGCCTCTGGGCGGCTGGATGTGGAGCACGACGACGGCTGGATGTGGATCCCGCCGAGCTCCATCTCCTCTGCAGCCAACTCGAGCGGGCGCACCTCAAGGATCCCCGGCGCCGTGCTACTTGTGAACTGCGTTGGGATTTTCCCGAAGAGGAGAGGATGATGCAGTACAGTAGAGATAAGTATTTCCCTCAGTTCAGAACCAAGGTTATCAATCCAGTAGGAGAACCACAGAGAACCTCGTTAGCAGCACCTACACACACAAAACCAAATACTTGCACCCAACACGATCAAGGGGTTGTCAATCCCCTCTGCGGTTACTTGCAAGGATTAAATCTAATAATGATAGATAGAAAAGTAAATTGCAAAATAAAATAAAAGTAAATAACTTGCAGCAAGGTATTGTTGGATTTTAATATATGATAAAAGTAGACCCGGAGGCCATAGTTTTCACTAGAGGCTTCTCTCTCGAACGCATAGCATACGGTGGGTAAACAAATTACTGTTGGGCAATTGATAGAAAAGCGCATAGTTATGACGATATTCAAGGCAATGATCATGTATATAGGCATCACGTCCGAGACAAGTAGAACGACTCCTGCCTGCATCCACTACTATTACTCCACCCATCGACCGCTATCCAGCATGCATCTAGGGTATTAAGTCAATGAAAACAGAGTAACGCCTTAAGCAAGATGACATGATGTAGACAAAGTAAACTCAAGCAATATGATTAAACCTGTTGGAAATATGCCCTAGAGGCAATAATAAATTGGTTATTATCATTTTTCCTTGTTCATGATAAATGTTTATTATTCATGCTAGAATTGTATTGACCGGAAACTTAAATACATGTGTGAATATATAAACAACACCATGTCCCTAGTGAGCCTCTAATAGACTAGCTCGTTGATCAAAGATGGTTAAGGTTTCCTAACCATAGACATGAGTTGTCATTTGATAACGGGATCACATCATTAGGAGAATGATGTGATGGACAGACCCAACCATAAGCTTAGCATCAGATCGTTTAGTTATTTGCTATAGCTTTCTTCATGTCAAGTATCTGTTCCTTAGACCATGAGATCATGTCACTCCCAGATACCAGAGGAATGCCTTGTGTGCTATCAAATGTCACTTCATAACTGGGTGATCATAAAGGTGCTCTACAGGTATCTTCGAAGGTGTCTGTTGGGTTGCATGGATCGAGACTGGGATTTGTCGCTCCGTATGACGGAGAGATATCTCTGGGCCCTCTCGGTAATACAATATCGTAAAGAGCTTGCAAACAATGTGGCTAATGATTTAGTCATGGGATTTTGTATTATGGAACGAGTAAAGAGACTTGCCGGTAATGAGATTGAACTAGGTATGGAGATACCGATGATTGAATCTCGGGCAAGTAACATATCACGGACAAAGGGAATTGCATACGGGATTAACTGAATCCTCGACATCGTGGTTCAACCGATAAAGATCTTCATTGAATATGTAGGAATCAATATGGGCATCCAGGTCCCGCTATTGGTTATTGACCGGAGAGGAGTCTCGGTCATGTCTACATGTTCTCGAACCCGTAGGGTCGCACGCTTAACGTTCGATAGCGTTAGGGTAGTATTGAGATATTAATAGTGGAAAGTCTAAAGGTTGTTCGGAGTCCCGGATGGGATCCGGAACATCACGAGGAGCTCCAGAATAGTCCGGAGGTAAAGATATATATATGGAAAGTTGTTTTCAGGGTTCGAAAAAAGTTCAGTTTTTTCGGTATTGTACCAGGAAGTCACCGAAGGTTCCAGAGGGTTCCGGAGGGGTCCGGAAGTCCTCGGAGGGTTCCACCACGTCCCAAGCAGTAGCATGGGCTGTAGGGGGGCACCCTGGCCTTATTGGGCCAGGCGCACCAGCCCCTACTTGGCCCATGCGCCTAGGGGAAGGGAAACCCTAAGGGGGAGGGCCTTCCACTTGGCTTGGAGGGCACTCCTCCCCCCTTGGCCGCCGCCCCCTGCCTTGGGAGGGGGGATAGGGCTGGCATGCCCCTCCCTCACCCCTATATATAGTGGGGAGGCGCAGGCGGCAGCCACCCCTTCCACGCTTGCCCCGTCTCCCTCCCGTTACTCATCCTCCACGTTCCGTCAGCGCTTGACGAAGCCCTGTTGGAATTCCGCTGCCACCACCACCACCATACCGCCGTGCTGGTTCCAATCTCATCTACCTCCTCCCCCTCTCTTGCTGGATCAAGAAGGAGAGGATGCCATCGAGCTGAACGTGTGCTAATCTCGGAGGTGCCGTCCGTTCGGCACTAGATCGGATTGGATCGCGATTGGATCGTGAAGAGTATGACTACATCAACCGCGTTATGACGCTAACGCGTTCAGTCTACAAGGGTATGTAGACACACTCCCCTCTCGTTGCTTTGCATCTCCTAGATTAGATCTTGGGTGTTTCATAGGATTTTTTTTGATTTTCATGCAACGTTCCCCTCAGTGGCATCTTGAGCTAGGTCTATGCGTAGATGTATTTGCATGAGTAGAACACAAAAAGTTGTGGGCGTTGATGTTCAAATTGCTTACTTCCTTTGTCTTATTTGGATTCGGTGGTATTGTGGGATGAAGCGGCTCAGACCAACCTTACTTGTCCACGCACAAGAGACCGGTTCCACTGACTGACATGCAACTTGTATTGCATAAAAGTGGCTTTGCGGGTGTCTGTCTCTCCGACTTTAGTTGAATCTGATTTGACAAGGGCGGTCCTTGTAGAAGGTTAAAAGGCAACTTGACTATCACCGTTGTGGCTTTGCGTAGGTAAGAACGGTTCTTGCTAGTTGCCCATAGCAGCCACGTAAAATTTGCAACAACAAAGTAGAGGACATCTAACTTGTTTTTGCAGGGCATGTTGTGATGTGGTATGGCCAAAACGTGATGTGATATATGTTGATGTATGAGATGATCATGTTTTGTAATAGGTTCACGACTTGCATGTCGATGAGTACGGCAACCGGCAGGAGCCATAGGGTTGTCTTTAATTTATTGTATGACCTGCGTGTCAACTATTAAACGCCATGTAATTGCTTTACTTTATCGCTATGCGTTAGCAATAGTTGTAGAATCAATAGTTGGTGAGACAACCACGTGATGACACGATGATGGAGATCATGGTGTCATGTCGGTGATGATGGAGATCATGCCGGTGCTTTGGAGATGGAGATCAAAGGCACAAGATGATAATGGCCATATCATGTCACATATTGATTACATGTGATGTTTATCTTTTTATGCACCTTATTTTGCTTAGGACGACGGTAGCATTATAAGATGATCCCTTCACTTAGTTTCAAGATAAAAGTGTTCTCCCTAAGTATGCACCATTGCGAAAGTTCATCGTTTCGAAGCACCACGTGATGATCGGGTGTGATAGACTCTACGTTCGCATACAACGAGTGTAAGCCAGTTTTACACATGCAGAATACTTGGGTTAAACTTGACGAGCCTAGAATGTACAGACATGGCCTCAGAACATGGAGAACCGAAAGGTTGAACATGAGTCATATAGTAGATATGATCAACATGGATATGTTCACCATTGATGACTGCCCCATCTCACGTGATGATCGAACATGGGTCAGTTGATGTGGATCATGTAACACTTAGACAACTTGAGGGATGTTGATATAAGTGGGAGTTCTTTAGTAATTTGATTAACATAACCAATTATCATGAACTTAGTCTAATTGTCTTTGCAAATTAATGTTGTAGATCAATGGCTCGCGCTGTAGCTCCCCTGAATTTTAATGCGTTCCTAGAGAAAGATAAGTTGAAAGATGATGGAAGCAACTATGCGGACTGGGTCCGTAATTTGAGGATTATCCTCACTGCTGCAAAGAAGGCTTATGTCCTTGATGCACCGCTCGATGCGCCACCCCCTCCAGCATCGTCTGTGGATGTTGTGAACGTCTGGCATGCACGTTCTGATGACTACTCGATAGTTCAGTGCGCCATGCTTTACGGCTTAGAACCGGGGCTCCAAAGACGTTTTGAGCACCACGGAGCATATGAGATGTTCCAGGAGCTGCAATTGGTATTTCAGGCTCATGCCCGGGTCAAGAGGTATGAAGCCTGTGACAAGTTCTTTAGCTGCAAGATGGAAGAGAACAGCTCCGTTAGCGAGCACGTACTCAAAATGTCTGGGTACTTCAACTGCTTGAATCACTTGGGAGTTAATCTTCCGGATGAAGTAGCGATTGACAGGGTTCTTCAGTCACTACCACCAAGCTACAAAGGCTTCGTGATGAACTATAATATGCAAGGGATGGAGAAGACGATCCCAGAGCTCTTCGTGATGCTTAAAGCCGTGGAAGTAGAAATCAAGAAAGAGCATCAAGTGTTGATGGTCAATAAGACCACCAGTTTCAAGAAGAAAGGCAAGGGAAAGAAAGGGAACTTCAAGAAGAATGGCAAGCCAGTTGCCGCTCCCGTGAAGAAACCCAAGGCTGGACCCAAACCTGAGACTGAGTGCTTCTATTGCAAGGGGAATGGTCACTGGAAGCGGAACTGCCCCAAGTACTTGGCAGATAAGAAGGCTGGCAACGTCAACAAAGGTATATTTGATACACATGTTATTGATGTGTACCTTACTAGTGCTCGTAGTAGCGCCTGGGTATTTGATACTGGTTCGGTTGCTAATATTTGTAACTCGAAACAGGAGTTACGGAATAAACGGAGACTGGCTAAGGATGAGGTGACGATGCGCGTCGGAAATGGTTCCAAGGTTGATGTGATCGCCGTCGGCACGCTCCCTCTACGTTTACCTTCGGGATTAGTTTTGAACCTGAATAATTGTTATTTTGTGCCAGCGTTAAGCATGAACATTATATCTGGATCTTGTTTATTGCGAGACGGTTATTCATTTAAGTCAGAGAATAATGGTTGTTCTATTATATGAATAATATCTTTCATGGTCATGCACCCTTGGTGAATGGTTTATTCTTGTTGAATCTTGATCGTAGTGATACAGATGTTCATAATATTGATGCCAAAAGATGCAAAGTTAATGATGATAGTACCACATACTTGTGGCACTGCCGCTTAGGTCATATTGGTGTAAAGCGCATGAAGAAACACCATGCTGATGGACTTTTGGAATCTCTTGATTATGTATCATTTGAGACATGTGAACCATGCCTCATGGGCAAGATGACTAAAACCCCGTTTTCCGGAACAATGGAGCGGGCAAGTGACTTGTTGGAAATAATACATACCGATGTATGCGGTCCGATGAGTGTTGAAGCACGCGGCGGATATCGTTATTTTCTTACCTTCACAGATGATTTTAGTAGATATGGGTATATTTACTTAACGAAACACAAGTCTGAAACATTTGAAAAGTTCAAAGAGTTTCAGAGTGAAATGGAGAATCATCGTAATAAGAAAATTAAATTTCTACGATCTGATCGTGGAGGTGAATATTTGAGTTACGAGTTTGGTATGCATTTAAGACAATGTGGAATTGTTTCACAACTCACGCCACCTGGAACACCACAGCGTAATGGTGTGTCCGAACGTCGTAATCGTACTCTATTGGATATGGTGCATTCTATGATGTCTCTTACCAGATTTCCACTATCATTTTGGGGTTATGCATTAGAGACAGTCTCATTCACTTTAAATAGGGCACCATCTAAATCCGTTGAGACGACACCGTATGAATTATGGTTTGGCAAGAAACCTAAGCTATCATTTCTTAAAGTTTGGGGATGCGATGCTTATGTCAAGAGGCTTCAGCCTGATAAGCTCAAGCCCAAAGCGAAGAAGTGCATCTTCATAGGATACCCTAAAGAGACCATTGGGTATACCTTCTATCACAGATCCGAGGGCAAAATCTTTGTTGCTAAGAATGGGTCCTTTCTAGAGAAGGAGTTTCTCTCGAAAGAAGTGAGTGAGAGGAAAGTATAACTTGATGAGGTAATTGTACCTTCTCTCGAATTGGAAAGTAGCACATCACAGAAAGGAGTTCCCGTGATGTCTGCACCAGCCAGAGAGGAAGCTAATGATGATGATCATGAAACTTCAGATCAAGGTACTACTGAACTTCTTAGGTTGACCAGGGTACGTTCCACACCAGAGTGGTACGGTAATCCCGTCCTGGAAGTCATGTTGTTAGACAACGGCGAACCTACAAACTATGAAGAAGCAATGATGATCCCAGATTCTAACAAATGGCTTGAGGCCATGAAATCTGAGATAGGATCCTTGTGTGAAAACAAAGTATGGACTTTGGTCGACTTGCCCGATGACCGGCAGGCCATTGAGAACAAATGGATCTTAAAGAACAAGACAGACGCTGATGGTAATGTCACCATCCATAAAGAACGACTTGTCATAAAGGGGTTCCGACAAGTTCAAGGGGTTGACTACGATGAGACTTTCTCACCCGTAGTGATGCTTAAGTCTGTTAGAATTATGTTAGCAATTGCCGCATTTTATGATTATGAAATCTGGCAGATGGATGTCAAAACAACGTTCCTTAACGGGTTCCTCAAGGAAGAGTTGTATATGATGCAACCGGAAGGTTTTGTCGATCCTAAAGGTGCTAACAAAGTATGCAAGCTCCAGCGATCCATCTATGGACTGGTGCAAGCATCTCGGAGTTGGAATATACGCTTTGATGAGGTGATCAAAGCTTTTGGTTTTATACAAACTTATGGAGAAGCTTGTATTTACAAGAAAGTGAGTGGGAGCTCTATAGCATTTCTGATAGTATATGTGGATGACATATTGTTGATTGGAAATGATGTAGAATTTATGGAAAGCATAAAGGGTTGTTTGAAAGGAGCTTTTTCAAAGGAAGACCTGGGTAAAGCTGCTTACATATTGGGCATCAAGATCTATAGAGATAGATCAAGACGCCTGATAAGACTTTCACAGAGCACATACCTTGACAAGATTTTGAAGGAGTTCAAAATGGATCAGTCAAAGCAGGATCTCTTTCCTATATTGTAAGGTGTAAAGCTGAGTAAGACTCAAAGCTCAACCACGGCAAAAGAAAGAGAAAGGATGAAGGTCGTCCCCTATGCCTCAACCATAGGCTCTATAATGTATGCCATGCTGTGTACCATACCTGATGTGTGCCTTGCCATGAGTCTGGCAAGGGGGTACAAGAGTGATCTAGGAGTGGATCACTGGACAGCGGTCAAAATTATCCCTAGGTACCTAAAGAGGACTAAGGAAATGTTTCTCGGTTATGGATGTGATAAAGAGTTCGTCGTAAAGGGTTACGTCGATGCAGGCTTTGACACCGATCTGGATGACTCTGAGTCGCAAACCGGATACGTATAGTGGAGCAGTCATTTGGAATAGCTCCAAGTGGAGCATGGTAGCAGCGTCTACATTATGAGATAGAACTTTGCAAAGTACATACGGATCTGAATGTGGTAGACCCGTTGACTAAACCTCTTCCACGAGCAAAACATGATCAGCACCAAGACTCCATGGGTGTTAGATTCATTACAATGTAAACTAGATTATTGACTCTAGTGCAAGTGGGAGACTGTTGGAAATATGCCCTAGAGGCAATAATAAATTGGTTATTATCATATTTCCTTGTTCATGATAAATGTTTATTATTCATGCTAGAATTGTATTGACCGGAAACTTAAATACATGTGTGAATATATAAACAACACCATGTCCCTAGTGAGCCTCTACTAGACTAGCTCGTTGATCAAAGATGGTTAAGGTTTCCCAACCATAGACATGAGTTGTCATTTGATAACGGGATCACATCATTAGGAGAATGATGTGATGGATAGACCCAACCGTAAGCTTAGCATCAGATCGTTTAGCTATTTGCTATAGCTTTCTTCATGTCAAGTATCTGTTCCTTAGACCATGAGATCATGTCACTCCCGGATACCAGAGGAATGCCTTGTGAGCTATCAAACGTCACTTCATAACTGGGTGATCATAAAGGTGCTCTACAGGTATCTCCGAAGGTGTCTCTTGGGTTGCATGGATCGAGACTGGGATTTGTCGCTCCGTATGACGAAGAGATATCTCTGGGCCCTCTCGGTAATACAATATCATAAAGAGCTTGCAAGCAATGTGGCTAATGAGTTAGTCACGGGATCTTTTATTACGGAACGAGTAAAGAGACTTGCCGGTAACGAGATTCAACTAGGTATGGAGATACCCACGATCGAATCTCGGGCAAGTAACATATCGCGGACAAAGGGAATTGCATACGGGATTAACTGAATCCTCGACATCGTGGTTCAAATGATAAAGATCTTCATTGAATATGTAGGAATCAATATGGGCATCCAGGTCCCGCTATTGGTTATTGACCGGAGAGGAGTCTCGGTCATGTCTACATGTTCTCGAACCCGTAGGGTCGCACGCTTAACATTCGATCGCGCTAGGGTAGTATTGAGATATTAATAGTGGAAAGTCTGAAGGTTGTTTGGAGTCCCGGATGGGATCCGGGACATCACGAGGAGCTCCAGAATAGTCTGGAGGTAAAGATTTATATATGAAAAGTTGTTTTCAGGATTACGGAAAAAGTTCGGTTTTTTCGGTATTGTACCCGGAAGTCACCGGAAGGTTCCAGAGGGTTCCGGAGGGGTCCGGAAGTCCTTGGACGGTTCCACCATGTCCCAAGCAGTAGCATGTACTATAGGGGGGGCGCCCTGGCCTTATTGGGCCAGGTGCACCAGCCCCTACTTGGCCCATGCGCCTAGGGGAAGGGAAACCCTAAGGGGGAGGGCCCTACACTTGGCTTGGAGGACACTCCTCCCCCCTTGGCCGCCGCCCCCCTGCCTTGGGAGGGGGGCTAGGGCTGGCACGCCCCTCCCTCACCCCTATATATAGCGGGGAGGCACAGGTGGCAGCCACCCCTTCCACGCTTGCCCCGTCTCCCTCCCGTTACTCGTCCTCCACGTTCCGTCAGCGCTTGGCGAAGCCCTGTCGGAATTCCGCCGCCACCACCACCACCATACCGCCGTGCTGATTCCGATCTCATCTACCTCCTCCCCCTCTCTTGCTGGATCAAGAAGGAGAGGATGCCATCGAGCTGAACGTGTGCTAATCTCGGAGGTGTCGTCCGTTCGGCACTAGATCGGATTGGATTGTGATTGGATCGTCAAGAGTACGACTACATCAACCGCGTTACGACGCTAACACTTTTGACCTACAAGGGTATGTAGACACACTCCCCTCTCATTGCTTTGCATCTCCTAGATTAGATCTTGGGTGTTTCATAGGAATTTTTTTGATTTTCATGCAACGTTCCCCTTAGTGGCATCATGAGCTAGGTCTATGCGTAGATGTATTGTGGCACCCCGGCTCAGAGGAACCGGAACACCCCGTATTCCAGCCCAGAGATCAAGTCTTCTGGAATACGGCACTACTTGGCATAGAACAGAACAACTCTTTATTACAAATAATACGGGTACAAGGGTTCGGGTATTACAAAGGATTACATCGGCACGATGAAACTATGCCAGCTAAGGTAGCTCTTTGCTAGCAGCGGGTCAACTCGTAACAGCGGAATAACTTCTAGAAGCGGAACAACGACAATGGTGATGGACTCCACTCCACAGGGACTCTGGCTCGGACACATCCTAGCTCGCAAACTCGAGATCCTTGACAAGCAATCAATCACGGCATCACCTGCAATCTGGCATGACACGCCAGGTGAGTACTTTGAATGTACTCGCAAGCTCAAAGCAACGAAAGCAATCAAGACAAACAACAGCATGGCATTTACAAGTTAATTATCAATGATGATCATGATATTACTAGAACAATCACGAGAACGAGCATGGCATGTACATGTTACTCATGATATGATCATGATGATACTAGCACTAGCATGAGAGGGGGGGGGGGGTTCAATGTTTAAGGTCCCTTGGACCAACTTACTCTTCTCGGAGGTTATCTCGTAACCACCATATGTGTCAAGCTTACCGTCGTGAGCATCACACGATCACCTCAGGATCAACCAAGCTCGGTATCAACGATACCATCGTGATCATCACATGACCACAAGGAGCTTGATTTTTACCTGTGATCATCGCATGACCACATAAGGATCAACCAACTTCTTTCCTCATGGAACCGGGGTTGTTTATTATTCAGGTTAATATTACTGTTGACCCATAGTGTGACCTACTACGAACTGTGTCCATGACCGAGGACGCGGTTATCGATAGATTGTACACTCTGCAGAGGTTAGTACACTATACCCACACCACGGAACTCATGGCCTCGTGCTCCCATTCGGGTGGACCAACGACATTCCGACAAAACCAATCTATTGCATGACACTCTCCCGGCCACTCCGACAAACTCCCCTTTGGGCTATGTCATGGGTGGCCCCGATGTCTACTCGTGACATCCGCCACCTTTGTGGCCGCCACCGTCGTGGCCAAAATAAAAATTGTCCCAAACGGGGACATTGGATATCCATACAACTCGGGCACACAAGGCTATGGCCGTCCACCTGATCAGGGTAGCGCACACACATAATTAGGGCCTCCCCATCCAGGCAAGTGTGGTTGCACTAGTGAGCTCGATTCGGTGGCACCATGACTCAGCCAACAGATTTGTTCAAGTTCAATTAATGTCAGGTTTAATGTAACACCCCGATTTTTGGCCCTTTCCTTTTCTTTTGGTTTTCTTCGAATTTTTATTTGGAGTTCTTTTTTTTTCCGTGGCTATGTGGTCTTGAAACTTGGGAAGATCTTCTTTCCTGCCACTTCCAAGTGGCTTGTCACCCTCAAGTCCATCTCAAGGCCATGTCATTTCCATCTTAGCCCAACCCTAATTTTTATTTCCTGGGAATATTCCTTTTTCTATTAAAGGAATAACCCTGTTTGCCCTAGGTTGTGAAGCAACCTATATTTCTGTCATTCCAAAAATTCCCACAAAATTCTCATAAATTCTTTGGATCATATCTTCCACAAATATGCCAAAACCCATCCCTGCCTAGTTCAAAAATAATTCAGGAATATTCATTTCCTATTCTGTCCAGTATGGCACTTTGTGAAGGAAGTGCTATTTATATTTTCTTGATTGCCCTCAAAAGTTTTGGGCGCTCTCTCATATCCAAATTATTACCACATGCCAAAATTCAACTTCATTTGCCTAGTAAATCTTCCTCAGCAAATTTCCAAATTTTCTGTCCAGAGAGAAGCTTTGTGAAGGAAGTACTAGCTAGGCTTATCCAAATGAGTTGAAATTTTGGGAGATCAGTCATATGATCAAATAATTACTATCCACCAAATTTCATCTCCCTCCAACAATCTATGTGAGCACACCTTCAAATCTTGGTTTCTGGTCACAATTTCAGTTTGTGAAGCAACTATATTTTATATTGCTTTAAAAATTTTGAAATTAATCCAGGACCTAAATACCCCTATATCTTTTGAGTATGCCAAAATTCACATCATTTTACCAGGTCATTTTCTCCACAAAATTCCCCCAAGTTTCTGTCCAGTGGGAAGCATTGTGAAGCAAGTACCATTTTGGTGTATCCAAATGGTATGAAATTTTATGGTACCTTCATATGCCCAAATGATCATACTCCTCCAAATTTCAGCTCAATCCAAGCAACCATGTGAGTGCTACTTCCTGATCTAGATTCTGGCCAATTTTTGCAGTTGTAAAGCAACTATGTTAAATACTGGTCCAAATCTTTTCAAAATCCACAGGAGCATAGTCCTTCCTACCCTAAACCTCTGAGACATGTTGGTTAGCCCTTAACCTATCCCATTTGATCACTATTTCATGCCCAAGTTTGATACAGGAAACTTTCCCTGAACTATTCTATCAACCCAAAGCTCCTTTTGTTGATCCATCACCTCAGGAGGGTCCCAGGATGCATGAACTACATGCTAGACATGGTTTTACTTGAAAGAGCGAACCGTGTGCACCTGTGCATGTGGTGACCATGCGGCTGGGAAGCCATTGTCGCGCTCTGCCTGGCGTTTAGTTTCGGGCACTCCTCTGCTCGCCGTTTCCGCGCGTCTCATCGTGTCCCAGAGCTTCGTGGCAGCCTCGCGCTCACTCTCCTGCCCTAGCCGCCTCCTCTTTCGCCCTCCTCGCGCCACAACGACCTTGCCCGCGTGCGCACAGTGGCCGACCGGACATCGCACCGCCCGCGTCTGCCACCCCACTAGCCCTCACTCGTCGCCGTCAGCCCCTCCGGGCGTGTGCACGCGTACGCGGCCGCGTCAGTGCATCTCCCCGAGCGCCCGTGGAGGCATCCGGCGAGGGTATCATTGCCGCGGCTATTTAAGCCCTTCCCCGAGCCCTCTGAGCTCACCAACCTCTCTCCCTCCCTCCCAGAGCCCCGCCTAGCCACTCCACCGAGCCCGAGACGCTCCCCTGCTCTCCTATGGCCGCAATGGCCACCGCCCATGCCCGCTCAAATTCGTGCAATGTGGAGCTCCTCCCACCCTCTTTCCACCACCAGTAGCACCACCAGATCCCGGCAAACTTCCCCATGCCCTCGGTTCATCACGGGGACGATCTCCTGCCCGAAACCAAGTTCGGCCGAGAGCCATTCCCGCCGGAGCCCACGCCATCGCCACTCTGGTCCTCCTCGGCGTCCGCGCCTGGCCTAGGTGGGCGCGGCACCTCATCTCGTGCCCGCCGGTGGCCGGAGCACGGCCGGAGATGGCCTGAGTCGTCGGGGAGCACCGGCGCGCGCTCGACCGCGGCCTCCTCTGTCTCCAGCGTCGGGAGGAAGAAGAAAGGGATGCAGGAGAGAGAGAGAGCACCGTGGGCCCCGCACGTAAGTGACACAGGCGGCCAGACCCGCCACTTAAGTGGACGCGCATTTCGCGGAATGCGCTTTCCCCTCTGGTAAGCGTACTCTGCCACGCTTCAGGAGAAAATGCGTCTTCTCTACTTCGAAAGCGTATTTTTCTGGAATGCACTTTCTGTTTAACCCCGCCGGCCAAAACCTTTAATTTGTGGACGTTCACTTGTTAGCAGCAGAAATGGACAGATTTTTATTCTTTTTCGGCCTAACAAACGAACGGCCGTATCTCGACAACCGTAACTCCGATTCAGGTGATTCCAAAGCCCACGATCTCAGTTCGTCGAGCCCGTGCCGATGGTATCATTTTCATGAGGTTATCACACTGTGAAAATGACCATTTTGCCCTTGCCCTTATAACAGCTCTGCCGAGAGGGAAACTTTTCCGGCGATTCTTTCCGCGAGTTCATCGCACCTCTCCCCGGTGAATCCATCAACCCCAGGCAAGCCACTACAATCACTTGCATGATGGCCTTGCAGTAGCCATGGTTTTCACTTGAATATTTAAATAATTGTCTGCTCATTTAATTATTTTGTGGATAATATATGCTTGTGAATCCATGCTCGTTCTTATGCCTTGTTCATTTGCATCTAGTAAGTTAAATGATTTTTATTATCATGTTAGTTCTCGGATTTATTTTCAGATGCTAGTGATAATGATATGCTCATATGAATAGTTATCGGTTGGTTATGAAAATACTTGTGATATTCATGATCGTCATTATGCCATGCTCACTTGCATCCCGTAGAATAAATGATTTATTATTGTTGTTGTAAAATGGTAATGTTGCCCATCCATGGTTGCACTGATATTATGCTCATATGCATTGTTATTTCATCATGTTATTATGACTCAGCTCATCACAATTTAAGTTGAACCTGACATTAATCGAACTTGAACAAATCTGTTGGTTGAGTCATGGTGCCACCGAATCGAGCTAACCAGTGCAGCCACACTTGCCTTATGGGAGGCCCTAATGCGGTCTATTGTCATGCCTCTCGCCGGTGCCTCCTACTAGGGAAGGTTATGGGTGCGCGCTACCCTGATCAGGTAGGCGGCCATAAGCCTTGAGTACCCGAGTTTTATGGTATACCGAGGTCCCCGTTTGGGACGATGTTTATGTTTGGCCACGACGGTGGCAGCCACATAGGTGGCGGATGTCACGAGTTGGCATCGGGGTAACCCAGGACATAGACCAAAGGGGAGTTTGTCGGAGTGGCCGGGAGAGTGTCATGCAATAGATTGGTTTTGTCAGAATGTCGTTGGTCCACCCGAATGGGAGCACGAGGCCATGAGTTCCGTAGTGTGGGTACAGTGTACTAACCTCTGCAGAGTGTATAATCTATCGATAGCCGCGTCCTCGGTCATGGACACAGTTCGTAGTAGGTCACACTATGGGTCAACAGTAATAATAATCTGACTAATAACAACCCCGGTTCGATGAGAAAAGAAGTGGGTTGATCTTTATGTGGTCATGCGATGATCACAGGTAGAGATCAAGCTCCGTGTGGTCATGAGATGATCATGATGGTATAGTTGATACCGAGCTTGGTTGATCCTGAGGTGATCGTGTGATGATCACGATGGTAAGTTTGTGGTTACGAGATAACCTCCGAGAAGACTAAGTTGGTCCATGAGACCTTAAACGTCGATCCCCCTTGCATGCTAGTGCTAGTATCATCCTGTTCATATCATGAATTATATGTTGTTGCCATGCTCAGGTTGTTGCCATGCTCATGTTGTTCTAGTAGTATCGTGTTCATCTTTGATGATTAACCTGTAAATGCCATGCTGTCGTATGTCTTGATTGCTTTGGTTGTTGTGAGCTTGCGAGTACATTCAAAGTACTCACCTGGCGTGTCATGCCAGATTGCAGGTCATGCCGTGATTGATTGTTTGTCGAGGATCCCGAGGTTGCGCTCTAGGATGCGTCCCAGCCAGAGTCCCTGCGGAGTGGAGTTCACCACCGTCGCCGTTGTTCCGCTGCTAGAAGTTATTCTGCTTCGAGTGTTCTGCTGCTAGCATAGAACTACCTTAGCAGGCAAAGTGTCGCCGTGCCCCCTGTAACCTTTGTTATATCAGACCCTTGTACCCGTGTTATCTATACCAATATAAAAAGACCGAGTGGGGCAGATCCAACAAATCTCGGTCATCCGTTCGCGTTAATCCAACAGTCCTTATTATCCTGATGGTGAGCGACTAAACATGTTTAGCGCTAAACAATCATCTCTCCACCCTGATCCCCTTCCTTCCATACCCTTTCGTATAAAGGAAACTGACACAAGGAAACCGCCGCACCTTCGCCACGCCGCCGCCAGCGCCTCGACCCGCCACACCTCAGGGCCTTCAGCGACGCCGCGCCCCCGAAGCGTCGACCGCCGCGCCTTCAAGGACGCCGCCCCTCACATCATCGTGCCGTCCCCAACCATCGTCTCGCCTGGCCATGGCCCTCGGCCGTCGGGACACCTCCTAAACCGCGTGCCCGACCGCCGAGGACGCCCCCTAAACCGCCTGCGGCCCGGCCGTCCGGGACGGTGACCGCCTGCCTGGCCGGACGTCAGGGACAGTGCCTGTCTGGCCGTGCCGGCTGCCGGGGGCTAAACCTCCTGGGGCCCAGCCGTCGGGAATGACGACAGCAAGGTTGTGAAGAAGATCAGCCCGAAGGACAAGCACTGGGTGGCCACCGATGAGGGAGAGATGGCGGCCGCCATAGCGGACGGCGACGAGGATGGCCGGCGGCCGCTCCTGACATTCAAGGTTAAGGGCATCGTACTGCATCCCTACAGGTGCGTTATATCCTTAACGCTTAGCATTTCGTGTGATTTATTTGTCAAAATTTTAATAAACCACGTTCTAATTTTGTACATGTCACTGCGGCACGAGGCAATCCCCTAATCGGTCAAACGCCCATAATGCAGTTGATCGATAAACGATTTACTTGTGGCAGCTTAGTTAGTAATCGGTCATGCCATAGTAAGTTGGTAGGGCATGCAGTCACACTCTGAAGTGGCAGTGTCCTGTTGCATATGAAAGTGTATCTTTCCATGTGAGAAACGGAATATTATCACCTCACAGCTTATGTTTTGAAACCTACAATTTGAAGGGATTGGTTTGGTTTGATTACAACGAATGACGGAATGAAGTAGAATAAACAAAAACAAATCTTAAGATTACACGTGCGTCAACGCATGTGCGCATTTACTAGTTTGTAATAAAGAGCTAGTTTGTTCCATGCCAAGCAGTGCCGTATTCCAGAAGATTTGAACTCTGGGCTGGAATACAGGGTGTTCCGGTCTCTCTGAGCCGGGGTGCCACAAGACTTGGTATCAGAGCCAGGTTTGGTTGTAGGACGCCCTAGTCAGCGCGAGCATTAGAAACCGTTTGTATAGAGTCTAGTCGGCTTGCTGCACTTGATTGCTGCATTTGTTTGTCGCATAGCATGCATGTAGACTTATTATCTTGTCACTAACGTTTGATCTTGTGAGTGTAGGTGGCATCGGTTTCGATCCACTACCTGCACCCTCCAGCTTTGCATACTTGCTTTTGGTGTTTGGTGTCATCTCTGTCCCAGCGGAGTGATGCCGAGGTACCTTGTGGTGTCGATCACTTGCAGGATTGATGCACAGGTATCGCTCCAATATTTTCTCCAGCCACACCTATTGTTTCGGTGGTAGACATGTTTCTACCCCGGATCTTGCCATCCAACCCGCCGTTTGGCAACCCTCACTGGTCTTCATTACCAGAAAAGGGCAATGCTAGCAAATCCTGTTTTCCACCGCTATCCTACTCTGTCACCCCCTTTCTGTGGACGAGTATGGTTCCCTTCCGTCCGCTTGATGATGATATGGCTGTGACATCCGTGCCTCGCTACATGATCACCGAGTCTGTCCTCATCCCTAAGCCCATCCAGATGCAACCGGTGTTGAGCCAGTTCTTGGTGTAGCTCTGTTTACACCAACCCCTCCACACGTTGATCCATTCTCGTGCACATCGTCACAGCATATTAGACCGTAGTACCGGAGTTTCCTCGAGAATTGTGTGCTTAAGTAGGCATGCATAGTGAGGTGAATAGCTGTGAAGTGTGATTTTGCTTGTATGTAATCTTAATGCCTTGTGTGCTTTTGTTTTAGTCGTTTCTTTCGGCTTGTTTCTTTGGGCCTTCGGTGTTACCTTATTTTCCCCTTATGAAAGTTGCTCATCAACCGACACCGGACTCGAAGAATCAGTGAGGATTTCAAATATTTTGAAGCTCAGCTAAACAGTATGGAATTATCAGTGGACTGCATTATATTGGGAGTATCTGGTTTGAATACGAGTGATATCCTAGATTGATTATCAACCTCAAGTTTACATCAGTGTGCAACCATCACAATCGTAATGAACCAACTGGAAGGCAATTTGTGTGCAAGACAACAGTACAGTTCCAGTCAAAGGAATATCAAAGGTGTGTATATATATGGCATTCAGTCCGCATATCAGGGAGAAAAGCTTCTGGAGTAAGCAACCCAGTCTTTCTCCGCACGCTACCAGAGAAGCTTATGATGCAAGGCTCCTCAGTTGTCCTCATATGTGGATAGCTTCCAGCATAAGATACCCAGTCTTCTTCAGTAAGCCATCACAGAAAGCTTCTGGCATAAGGCACCGAATTTTCCTCAGCAAGCAACCAGGAGGAGAAGCTTCTGAGGTACGGTACCCAGTCTTCTTCAGCACGCTATCCCGGCAAAAGCTTCGAGTGCAAGACATCCAGTCTTCCTCAGCACGCTACTCTCAGATAGCTTCTAACACAAGCTATCCAATCTTCGTCAGTACGATACTACAAATAGCTGACAAAATTACACAGTGAGTTGGCAGTGCAACTCAAGGGTCAAGCCCATGACAGTTGGGTCAGAAACACGAGCTAGTCAGGACACAAGTCTGCATTGGAAATCAAATGCTCAGTTACACATGCTTCCATATATATTGTGAGCATGATGCCAAGGTCATTCAAGTCACTTGTATGATGATGCAAGCATGGTGAGAATCCGACAACCACATGAATTATGTAAGAGGAAGAATATACACCTCAGTGTGATGCAATGTCTGACAAGCTATGAAGCAAGACAATGTTGGGACAACAATCCTGACAGTGGATATCAAGGCCAGCTTCCTCACACCCGGCAAAGGGATACCATTAACCTTTGTCACTATCATGTATGATTGACCACAACAGTGAGCTCTATATAAGTAACTGTGAACCTGGTAGATGATTCTGATGAACCCTTGCTTACCTTTCCGGGTAACGGCACCACACCGGTGTTCTAAGCTGCTTTTGGCCGTCTAGGGTGGATGCCGACTTTATATTTCTCTTTTCAACAACTGTCCCGTGTCTGAGCTATTTTTCGGCCATCTCGGGCAGTTGTTGAGTTTCTTTTTGTAGCAGTGACCCTATGCTTTGAGCTGTTCTTCGGCCGTCTTAGGGAACTGCTACATTCTTCTTATCAACACTGCCTCATGCTCTGAGCTGCTATTCAGCCGTCGTGAGTGGCTGAGTTATTTCAGTAATGTCCCAGATCTGAGTTATAAAGACCGTTCTGGTGGCTACTGATTTATTTGCCGATTTCTTGCAAAGGTTTGGATGATCATTTCCCTATAGTTAGAGCTTGAGAGATGATAAACTTGCCAGTTAAATGTTGCTGCACCGTCTGAGGACAAGGATAAGGTACGACTGCCGGAATATTGCACCTAACAGCACCTATGGTCACACAAAGAATTAAAGATATTTATGGCCAAGCTCTTTCAACAAAAGATTCGGACAAAAGAAAACGATAATGAAGGAGCAAGACCGGCAATACAGGTATGATAATTGTGGCATGAACAACATGGTACGGATACCCAAGATAGTCTGATTCCATTTTAATCACAATGAACACACACCCAAGGGGTCTACTCTGTTTGTAAGGACCTCATATCAAGGTGACAGCTGAATCGTCGATACGGATCTGAGACAAAGAAGTTAGCAATATTTAGAACTACCTACAGGCAGTCAGATTCCGCCATGAGAACGGTTATGATTCTCAGCATTGTTTTGAACCCGGAGGATATGCACCTACTTGAGTAACCCGAGGCAATGATTAAATGTTTCATGTCCACCGAGGAAATATGTGCACAACTCCATTGAATACTATCGGTGCTGGATAGGAGAATATCACGTCGAATGGAAGTCACTCTCGGACTTATGGAAATATCGGTCATGATAATATCAGACAAGCCAGCGGACATAAAAGAATTGAAGTCAGAGCAAGGAAGAACATATGAAGGAAGACCTGTCAGAATGTTGGGTACGGTGAAGCAAACCACCTCCGAGCTGTTAGGGAACGTTGCATGGAAAACAAAAAAAATTCTACGCACACGCAAGATCTATCCATGGAGATGCATAGCTACGAGAGGGGGAGTGTGTCTACGTACCCTCGTAGACCGTAAGCGGAAGCGTTAGGACAACGTGGTTGATGTCGTCGAACAACTTCACGATCCAACCGACCGAGTACCGAACGTACGGCACCTCCGCGTTCAGCACACGTTCAACTCGGTGACGTCCTCGACTTCTTGATCCAGCAAGACGGCGAGGTAGTGGATGAGTTCCGGCAGCATGACGGCGTGGTGACGGTGATGGTGATGCTATCTCCGCAGGGCTTCGCCCAAGCACTGCGAAAATATGACCGAGGGACGGAACTGTGGAGGGGGGCGCCGCACACGGCTAAGACCATGTTGTTTCTTGTTTGGGGCGCCCCCTCTCCTCTATTTATATATGTGTAGGGGCTTGGAGTAGAAGGAATAGTGCCACGTGAACAGTACCATGTGAATAGTACCACGGGAACAGTACCACATGAATAGTACACACGTTGACTTGGACTCCAAAGTCCAATCCTATTCCTACTAGGACTCTCCTTTTTTCCTTCCCTAGCTGCGTGGGCTTTTGAGGACTTGGTGCGCCTGGCCCAATAAGGCCTGGGCGCCTCCCCTTAGCCCATGCCAGCCCTTGGGACGTGGTGGACCCACTTGTGGACTTTCGGACCCCTCCGGAATCCTCCGGAACCTTCTGGAAGCTTCCCGGTACAATACCGAAAAAACTGCACCTTTTTCCGGAACCCAAAATATGACTTCCCATATATAAATCTTTACCTCTCGACCATTCTGAGACTCCTCGTGATGTCCGGGATCTCATCCCAAACTTCGAACAACATTCGGTTACCAATTCACATAACTCATATAACACTATATCGTCAACGAACGTTAAGCGTGCGGACCCTACGGGTTCGGGAATGATGTAGACATGACCGAGACGCCTCTCCGGTCAATAATCAATAGCGGAACCTGGATGCCCATATTGGTTCCTACATATTCCACGAAAATCTTATCGGTCGAACCGCAATGACAACATACGTAATTCCCTTTGTCCGTCGGTATGTTACTTGCCCGAGATTCGATCGTCGGTATCTCCATACCTAGTTCAATCTCCTTACCGGCAAGTCTCTTTACTCGTTTCGTAATACATCATCCCGTAACTAACTCCTTAGTCACTTTGCTTGCAAGCTTCTTATGATGTGCATTACCGAGAGGGCCCAGAGATACCTCTCCGAAACACGGAGTGACAAATCCCAGTCTCGATCCATGCCAACTCAACAGACACCTTCGGAGATACCTGTAGAGCATCTTTATGATCACCCAGTTACGTTGTGACGTTTGATAGCACACAAGGTATTCCTCCGGTATCCGGGAGTTGCATGATCTCATGGTCGGAGGAACATGTATTTGACATTCAAGAAAGCAGTAGCAATAAACAGAACGATCATATGCTAAGCTAACAGATGGGTCTTGTCCATCACATCATTCTCCTAATGATGTAATCCCGTTATCAAATGACAACTCATGTCTATGGTTAGGAAACCTTAACTATCTTTGATCAACGAGCTAGTCTAGTAGAGGCTCACTAGGGACACGGTATTTGTTTATGTATTCACACATGTATTTAAGTTTCCGGTCAATAAAATTCTAGCATGAATAATAAACCTTTATCATGAACAAGGAAATATAAAATAATAACAACTTTATTATTGCCTCTAGGGCATATTTCCATCAGTCTCCCACTTGCACTAGAGTCAATAATCTAGTTCACATCGCCATGTGATTAACACCCAAGAGTTCACTAGAGTCAATAATCTAGTTCACATCACCATGTGATTAACACTCAAAGAGTTCTAAGGTGTGATCATGTTTTGCTCGTGAGAGATAATTTTAGTCAATGGGTCTACAATATTCAGACCCATGTGTACTTTGCAAATCCTTATGTCATACTGTAGATGCTGCTATCACGCTTTACTTGGAGCTATTCCAAATGACTGCTCCATTATACGTATCCGGTTTGCTACTCAGAGATATCCAGATTGGTGTCAAAGCTTGCATCGACGTAACCCTTTACGACGAACTCTTTATCACCTCCATAATCGAGAAACATTTCCTTAGTCCTTTAGTTACTAAGGATAATTTTGACCGCTGTCCAGTGATCCACTCCTGGATCACTCTTGTACCCCCTTTGCCAGACACGTGGCAAGGCACACATTAGGTGTGGTACACAGCATGGCATACATTATAGAACCTATGGCTGAGGCATAGGGAATGACTTTTATTCTCTCTCTATCTTCTGCCGTGGTCGAGCTTTGAGTCTTACTCAACTTTACACCTTACAATACAGGCAATAACTCCTTCTTTGACTGATCCATTTTGAACTCCTTCAAAATCTTGTCAAGGTATGTACTCATTGAAAGTCTTATCAAGCGTCTTGATCTATCTCTATAGATCTTGATGCCCAATATATAAGCAGCTTCACCGAGATCTTTCCTTTAAGTATCCTTTTATGCCATCCAGAAATTCTATATCATTTCCAATCAACAATATGTCATCCACATATAATATTGGAAATGCTACAGAGCTCCCACTCACTTTCTTGTAAATACAGGCTTCACCGTAAGTCTGTACAAAACCATATGCTTTGATCACCTCATCAAAGCGTATATTCCAACTCCGAGATGCTTGCACCAGTCCATAGATGGATCGCTAGAGCTTGCACACTTTGTTAGCACCCTTAGGATCGACAAAACCTTCTGGTTGCATCATATACAACTCTTCTTTGAGAAAACCATTAAGGAATGCAGTTTTGACATCCATTTGCCAGATTTCATAATCATAAAATGCGGCAATTGCTAACATGATTCGGACAGACCTAAGCATCGCTACGGGTGAGAAAGTCTCATCGTAGTCAACCCCTTGAACTTGTCGAAAACCTTTCGCGACAAGTCGAGCTTTGTAGACAGTGATATTACCATCAGCATCTGTCTTCCTCTTAAAAATCCATTTATTCTCAATGGCTTGCCGATCATCGGGCAAGTCCACCAAAGTCCATACTTTGTTCTCATACATGGATCCTATCTCAGATTTCATGGCCTCAAGCCATTTGTCGGAATCTGGGCTCATCATAGCTTCTTCATAGTTCATAGGTTCGCCGTTGTCTAACAACATAACTTCCAGAATAGGATTACCGTACCACTCTGGTGCGGAACGTACTCTGGTCGACCTACGAAGTTCAGTAGTAACTTGATCTGAAGTTTCATGATCTTCACCATTATCTTCCTCTCTTATTGGTGTAGGCATCACGGGAACGGTTTTCTCTGATGAGCTACTTTCCAATTCGAGAGAAGGTACAATTACCTCATCAAATTATACTTTCCTCCCACTCACTTCTTTCGAGAGAAACTCCTTCTCTAGAAAGGACCCATTCTTGGCAACAAAGACCTTGCCTTCGGATCTGTGGTAGAAGGTGTACCCAATTGTTTCTTTAGGGTATCCTATGAAGACGCACTTCTCCGCTTTGGGTTCGAGCTTATCAGGTTGAAGCTTTTTCACATAAGCATCGCATCTCCAAACTTTAAAAAACGACAACTTAGGTTTCTTGCCAAACCACAGTTCATACGGTGTCGTCTCAACGGATTTAGATGGTGCCCTATTTAACGTGAATGCAACTGTCTCTAATGCATAACCCCAAAACGATAGTGGCAAATCGGTAAGAGACATCATAGAACGCACCATATCCAATAAAGTACGGTTACGACGTTCAGACACACCATTACGCTGTGGTGTTCCAGGTGGCGTGAGTTGTGAAACAATTCCACGTTTTCTTAAATGAAGGCCAAACTCGTAACTCAAATATTCGCCTCCGCGATCGGATCGTAGAAACTTTATTTTCTTGTTATGATGATTCTCTACTTCACTCTGAAATTCTTTGAACTTTTCAAATGTTTCAGACTTGTGTTTCATAAAGTAGATATACCCATACCTACTCAAATCATCTGTGAAGGTTAGAAAATAATGATACCCGCCACGTGCTTCAACATTCATCGGACCGCATACATCGGTATGTATTATTTCCAACAAATCAGTAGCTCGCTCCATTGTTCCGGAGAACAGAGTTTTAGTCATCTTGCCCATGAGGCATGGTTCGCAAGTATCAAATGATTCATAATCAAGAGATTCCAAAAGTCCATGAGCATGGAGTTTCTTCATGCGCTTTACACCAATATGACCTAAACGGCAATGCCACAAGTATGTTGCACTATCATTATCAACTTTGCATCTTTTGGCATCAATATTATGAATATGTGTATCACTACGATCGATATTCAACAAGAATAAACCATTCACAAGGGTGCATGATCACGAGGGATATTATTCATATAAACAGAATAACCATTATTCTCTGACTTAAATGAATAACTGTCTTGCAATAAACAATATCCAGATATAATGTTTTATGCTCAACGCAAGCACCAAATAACCATTATTTAGGTTTAATACTAATCACGAAGGTATTACGAGCGTGTCGATATTGATCATATCAATCTTGGAGACACTTCCAACACATATCGTCACCTCGCCCTCAGCTAGTCTCCGTTACTCTGCAGCTCCTGCTTCAAGTTACTAATATTAGCAACTGAATCGGTATCAAATACCCAGACGCTGCTACGAGCACTAGTGAGGTACATATCAATAACATATATATCAAATATACCTTTGTTCACTTTGCCATCCTTCTTATCCGCCAAATACTTGGGGCAGTTCCGCTTCCAGTGACAAGTTCCTTTGCAGTAGAAGCACTCAGTTTCAGGCTTGGGTCCAACTTTGGGTTTCTTCGTGGGAGCGGCAGCTTGCTTGCCGTTCTTCTTGAAGTTCCCCTTCTTTCCCTTGCCCTTTTTCTTGAAACTAGTGGTCTTGTTAACCATCAACACTTGATGCTCCTTCTTGATTTCTACCTCCGCCGATTTCAGCATCGCGAAGAGCTCGGGAATTGTCTTCTCCATCCCATGCATATTATAGTTCATCACGAAGCCTTTATAGCTTGGTGGCAGTGACTGAAGAACTCTGTCAATAACACTCTCAACTGGAAGATCAATTCCCAGCTGAGTCAAGTGGTTGTGGTATCCAGACATTCTGAGTATGTGTTCACTGACAGAACTGTTCTCCTCCATCTTACAGCTGAAGAACTTGTTGGAGACTTCATATCTCTCAACCCGGGCATTAGCTTGAAATATCAATTTTAGCTCCTGGAACATCTCATATGCTCCATGGCGTTCAAAACGCTTTTGCAGTCCCGGTTCTAAGCCATAGAGCATGGCACACTGAACTATCGAGTAGTCATCAGATCGAGCCTGCCAGGCGTTCACAACGTCTGCAGCAGCTCCTGCAGCAGGTCCATCACCTAGCAGTGCATCAAGGACATAATCCTTCTGTGCAGCAATGAGGATAATCCTCAAGTTACGGACCCAGTCCGTGTAATTGCTACCATCATCTTTCAGCTAAGCTTTCTCTAGGAACGTATCAAAAACAGGGGAGCTACAACGCGAGCTATTGATCTACAACATAATTTGCAAAGACTATCAGGACTAAGTTCATGATAAATTAAGTTCAATTAATCAAATTACTAATGAACTCCCACTTAAATTAACATCCCTCAAGTTAACTAAGTGATACATGATCCAAATCAACTAGCCCATGTCCGATCATCACGTGAGATGGGATAGTCATCAATGGTGAACATCTCCATGTTGATCATATCTACTATATGACTCATGTTCGACCTTTCGGTCTCCAGTGTTCCGAGACCATGTCTGTACATGCTAGGCTCGTCAAGTTTAACCCAAGTATTCTGCTTGTGTAAAACTGGCTTACACCCGTTGTATGTGAACGTAGAATCTATCACACCCGATCATCACGAGGTGCTTCGAAACGACGAACTTTAGCAACGGTGCATACTCAGGGAGAACACTTTTATCTTGAAATTTAGTGAAGGGATCATCTTATAATGCTACCGTCGTTCTAAGCAAAATAAGATCCATAAAGGATAAACATCACATGCAATCAAAATATGTGACATGATATGGCCATCATCATCTTGTGCTTTTGATCTCCATCTCCAAAGCATCGTCATGATCTCCATCGTCACCGGCTCGACACCTTGATCTCCATCGTTGTGTCGTGGTCATCTCGCCAACTGTTGCTTCTACAACTATTGCTAACGCATAGCGATAAAGTAAAGCAATTACATGGCGCTTGCATTTCATACAATAAAGAAACAACCATAAGGCTCCTGCCGGTTGCCGATAAATTACAAAACATGATCATCTCATACAATAATGTATATCACATCATGTCTTGACCATATCACATCACAGCATACCCCTGCAAAAACAAGTTAGACGTCCTCTACTTTGTTGTTGCAAGTTTTACGTGGCTGCTACGGGCTTCTAGCAAGAACCGTTCTTACCTACGGCACAAAACCACAACGGTGATTTATCAAGTTTGCTGTTTTAACCTTCAATAAGGACCGGCCGCAGTCAAATTTGATTCAACTAAAGTAGGAGAAATAGACACCCGCCAGCCACCTTTGTGCAAAACAAGTTGCATGTCTGTCGGTGGAACCGGTCTCATGTACGTGGACATGTAAGGTTGGTCCGGGCCGCTTCATCTTACAATACCGCCGAATCAAAATAAGACGTTGGTGGTAAGCAGTATGACGATCACCGCCCACAACTCTTTGTGTTCTACTCGTGCATATCATCTACGCATAGACCTGGCTCTGATACCACTGTTGGGGAACGTTGCATGGAAAACAAAAAAAATTCTACGCACACGCAAGATCTATCCATGGAGATGCATAGCTACGAGAGGGGGAGTGTGTCTACGTACCCTCGTAGACCATAAGCGGAAGCGTTAGAACAACGCGGTTGATGTCGTCGAACAACTTCACGATCCAACCGACCGAGTACCGAACGTACGACACCTCCGCGTTTAGCACACGTTCAGCTCGGTGACGTCCTCGACTTCTTGATCCAGCAAGACGGCGAGGTAGTGGATGAGTTCCGGTAGCACGACGGCGTGGTGACGGTGATGGTGATGCTATCTCCGCAGGGCTTCGCCCAAGCACTGCGAAAATATGACCGAGGGACGGAACTGTGGAGGGGGGCGCCGCACACGGCTAAGACCATGTTGTTTCTTGTTTGGGGCGCCCCCTCTCCTCTATTTATATATGTGTAGGGGCTTAGAGTAGAAGGAATAGTGCCACGTGAACAGTACCACGTGAATAGTACCACGTGAATAGTACACACGTTGACTTGGACTCCAAAGTCCAATCCTATTCCTACTAGGACTCTCCTTTTTTCCTTCCCTAGCTGCGTGGGCTTTTGAGGACTTGGTGCGCCTGGCCCAATAAGGCCTGGGCGCCTCCTCTTAGCCCATGCCAGCCCTTGGGACGTGGTGGGCCCACTTGTGGACTTCCGGACCCCTCCGGAATCCTCCGGAACCTTCTGGAAGCTTCCCGGTACAATAGCAAAAAAACTGCACCTTTTTCCGGAAACCAAAATATGACATCCCATATATAAATCTTTACCTCTCGACCATTCCAAGACTCCTCGTGACGTCCGGGATCTCATCTGGGACTCCGAACAACATTCGGTTACCAATTCACATAACTCATATAACACTATATCGTCAACGAACGTTAAGCGTGTGGACCCTACGGGTTCGGGAATGATGTAGACATGACCGAGACGCCTCTCCGGTCAATAATCAATAGCGGAACCTGGATGCCCATATTGGTTCCTACATATTCCACAAAGATCTTATCGGTGGAACCGCAATGACAACATACGTAATTCCCTTTATCCGTCGGTATGTTACTTGCCCGAGATTCGATCGTCGGTATCTCCATACCTAGTTCAATCTCGTTACCGGCAAGTCTCTTTACTCATTCCGTAATACATCATCCGGTAACTAACTCCTTAGTCACTTTTCTTGCAAGCTTCTTATGATGTGCATTACCGAGAGGGCCCAGAGATACCTCTCCGAAACACGGAGTGACAAATCCCAGTCTCGATCCATGCCAACTCAACAGACACCTTCGGAGATACCTGTAGAGCATCTTTATGATCACCCAGTTACGTTGTGACGTTTGATAGCACACAAGGTATTCCTCCGGTATCCGGGAGTTGCATGATCTCTTGGTCGGAGGAACATGTATTTGACATTCAAGAAAGCAGTAGCAATAAACAGAATGATCATATGCTAAGCTAACAGATGGGTCTTGTCCATCACATCATTCTCCTAATGATGTGATCCCGTTATCAAATGACAACTCATGTCTATGGTTAGGAAACCTTAACCATCTTTGATCAACGAGCTAGTCTAGTAGAGGCTCACTAGGGACACGGTATTTGTTTATGTATTCACACATGTATTTAAGTTTCCGGTCAATACAATTCTAGCATGAATAATAAACCTTTATCATGAACAAGGAAATATAAAATAATAACAACTTTATTATTGCCTATAGGGCATATTTCCATCACGAGCAAGGTAAGCAGATCATATAAAATTCAGTGGGAACAAGTTATAAAGGAAAAAAAGGATACCCGAGTTGGAAACGGTTTCCTTAAGGCAGAATATTCATACTGGTTCCCTGAGCAACCAAATCTCGAGGACGAGATTTATCGTAATGGGGGTGGGTTTGTAACACCCCGATTTTTGGCCCTTTCTTTTTCTTTTGGTTTTCTTTGAATTTTTATTTGGAGTTCTTTTTTTTCCGTGGCTATGTGGTTTTGAAACTTGGGAAGATCTTCTTTCCTGCCACTTCCAAGTGGCTTGTCACCCTCAAGTCCACCTCAAGGCCATGTCATTTCCATCTTAGCCCAACCCTAATTTTTATTTCCTGAGAATATTCCTTTTTCTATTAAAGGAATAACCCTGTTTGCCCTAGGTTGTGAAGCAACCTATATTTCTGTCATTCCAAAAATTCTCATAAATTCTTTGGATCATATCATCCACAAATATGCCAAAACCCATCCATGCCTAGTTCAAAAATAATTCAGGAATATTCATTTCCTATTCTTTCTAGTATGGCACTTTGTGAAGGAAGTGCTATTTATATTTTCTTGATTGCCCTCAAAAGTTTTGGGCAATCTTTCATATCCAAATTATTACCACATGCCAAAATTCAACTTCATTTGCCTTGTAAATCTTCCTCAGCAAATTTCCAAAGTTTCTATCCAGAGAGAAGCTTTGTGAAGGAAGTACTAGCTACGCTTATCCAAATGATTTGAAATTTTGGGAGATTATTGATATGATCAAATAATTACTGTCCACCAAATTTCATCTCCCTCCAACAATCTATGTGAGCACACCTTCAAATCTTGGTTTCTAGTCACAATTTCAGTTTGTGAAGCAACTATATTTTATATTGCTTTAAAAAATCTGAAATTAATCCAGGACCTAAATACCTCTATATATTTTGAGTATGCCAAAATTCACATCATTTTACCAGGTCATTTTCTCCACAAAATTCCCCCAAGTTTCTGTCCAGTGGGAAGCATTGTGAAGCAAGTACCATTTTGGTGTATCCAAATGGTATGAAATTTTTATGGTACCTTCATATGCCCAAATTATCATACTCCTCCAAATTTCAGCTCAATCCAAGCAACCATGTGAGTGCTACTTCCGGATCTTGATTCTGGCCAATTTTTGCAGTTGTAAAGCAACTATGTTAAATACTGGTCCAAATCTTTTCAAAATCCACAGGAGCATAGTCCTTCCTTCCCTAAACCTCTGAGACATGCTGGTTAGCCATTAACCTAACCCATTTGATCACTATTTCATGCCCAAGTTTGATACAACAAACTTTCCCTGAGCTATTCTATCAACCCAAAGCTCCTTTTGTTGATCCATCACCTCAGGAGGGTCCCAGGATGCATGAACTACACGCTAGACATGGTTTTACTGGCCAGAGCGCACCGCGTGCACCTGTGCATGCGGTGACCATGCGGCTGGGAAGCCATTGTCGCGCTCTGCCTGGCGTTTAGCTTCGGGCACTCCTCTGCTCGCCGTTTCCGCGCGTCTCATCGTGTCCCAGAGCTTCGTGGCAGCCTCGCGCTCACTCTCCCGCCCTGGCCCCTCATCTTTCGCCCTCCTCGCGCCACGGCGACCTTGCCCGCGTGCGCACAGTGGCCGACCGGACATCCCACCACCCGCGTCTGCCACCCCACTAGCCCTCACTCGTCGCCGTCAGCCCCTCCGCGCGTGCGCACACGTACGCGGCCGCGTCAGTGCATCTCCCCGAGCGCCCGTGGCGGCATCCGGGGAGGGTATCGTTGCCGCGGCTATTTAAGCCCTTCCCCGAGCCCTCTGAGCTCACCAACCTCTCTCCCTCCCTCCCAGAGCCCCGCCTAGCCACTCCACCGAGCCCGAGACGCTCCCCTGCTCTCCTATGGCCGCAATGGCCGCCGCCCATGCCCGCTCAAATTCATGCAATGTGGAGCTCCTCCCACCCTCTTTCCACCACTAGTAGCACCACCACATCCCGACAAACCTCCCCATGCCCTCGGTTCATCACGGGGACGACCGCACGCCCGAAACCAAGTTCGGCCGAGAGCCATTCCCGCCGGAGCCCACGCCATCGCCACTCCGGTCCTCCTCGGCATCCGGGCCTGGCCTAGGTGGGCGCGGCACCTCATCCCGAGCCCGCCGGTGGCCGGAGCACGGCCGGAGATGGCCTGAGTCACCGAGGAGCGCCGGCGCGCGCTCGACCGCGGCCTCCTCTGTCTCCAGCGTCGGGAGGAAGAAGAAAGGGATGCAGGAGAGAGAGAGAGAGCACCGTGGGCCCCGCACGTAAGTGACACAGGCGGCTGGGCCAGCCACTTAAGTGGACGCGCATTTCACGGAATGCACTTTCCCTCTGGAAAGCGTACTCTGCCACGCTTCGGGAGAAAATGTATCTTCTCTGCTTCGAAAGCGTATTTTTCTAGAATGCGCTTTCTGTTTAACCCTGCCGGCCGAAACCTTTAATTTGCGGATGTTCACTCGTTAGCAGCAGAAATGGACAGATTTTTATTCTTTTTCTGCCTAACGAATGAACGGCCGTATCTCGACAAACATAACTCCGATTCAGGTGATTCCAAAGCCCACAATCTCAGTTCGTCGAGCCCATGCCGATGGTATCATTTTCATGAGGTTATCACACTGTGAAAATGACCATTTTGCCCTTGCCCTTAAAACAGCTCCGCCGAGAGGGAAACTTTTCCGGTGATTCTTTCCGCGAGTTCATCGCACCTCTCCCCGGTGAATCCATCAACCCCAGGCAAGCCACAACAACGACTTGCATGATGGCCTTGCAGTAGCCATGGTTTTCACTTGAATATTTAAATAATTGTCTGCTCATTTAATTATTTTGTGGATAATATATGCTTGTGAATCCATGCTCGTTCTTATGCCTTGTTCATTTGCATCTAGTAAGTTAAATGATTATTATTATCATGTTAGTTCTCGGATTTATTTTCAGCTGCTAGTGATAATGATATGCTCATATGAATAGTTATCGGTTGGTTATGAAAATACTTGTGATATTCATGATCGTCATTATGCCATGCTCACTTGCATCCCGTAGAATAAATGATTTATCATTGTTGTTGTAAAATGGTAATGTTGCCCATCCATGGTTGCACTGATATTATGCTCATATGCATTGTTATTTAATCATGATATTATGACTCAGCTCACCACCATTCAAGTTGAACCTGACATTAATCGAACTTGAACAAATCTGTTGGCTGAGTCATGGTGCCACCGAATCGAGCTAACCAGTGCAGCCACACTTGCCTTTTGGGAGGCCCTAATGCAGTCTATTGTCATGCCTCTCGCCGGTGCCTCCTACTAGGGAAGGTTATGGGTGCGCGCTACCCTGATCAGGTAGGTGGCCATAAGCCTTGAGTACCCGAGTTTTATGGTATACCGAGGTCCCCGTTTGGGACGATGTTTATGTTTGGCCACGACGGTGGCGGCCACATAGGTGGCGGATGTCACGAGTTGGCATCGGGGTAACCCAGGACATGGCCCAAAGGGGAATTTGTCGGAGTGGCCGGGAGAGTGTCATGCAATAGATTGGTTTTGTCGGAATGTCGTTGGTCCATCCGAATGGGAGCATGAGGCCATGAGTTCCATAGTGTGGGTACAGTGTACTAACCTCTACAGAGTGTATAATCTATCGATAGCCACGTCCTCGGTCATGGAAACAGTTCGTAGTAGGTCACACTATGGGTCAACAGTAATAATAATCTGACTAATAACAACCCCGGTTCGATGAGAAAAGAAGTGGGTTGATCTTTATGTGCTCATGCGATGATCACAGGTAGAGATCAAGCTCCGTGTGGTCATGAGATGATCACGATGGTATAGTTGATACCGAGCTTGGTTGATCCTGAGGTGATCGTGTGATGATCACGATGGTAAGTTTGTGGTTACGAGATAACCTCCGAGCAGAGTAAGTTGGTCCATGAGACCTTAAACGTCGATCCCCCTTGCATGCTAGTGCTAGTATCATCCTGTTCATATGATGAATTATATGTTGTTGCCATGCTCAGGTTGTTGCCATGCTCATGTTGTTGCCATGCTCATGTTGTTCTAGTAGCATCGTGTTCATCTTTGATGATTAACCTGTAAATGCCATGCTGTCGTATGTCTTGATTGCTTTGGTTGTTGTGAGCTTCCGAGTACATTCAAAGTACTCACCTGGCGTGTCATGCCAGATTGCAGGTCATGCTGTGATTGATTTTTTGTCGAGGATCCCGAGGTTGCGCTCTAGGATGCGTCCCAGCCAGAGTCCCTGCGGAGTGGAGTTCACCACCGTCGCCGTTGTTCCGCTGCTAGAAGTTATTCTGCTTCGAGTGTTCCGCTGCTAGCATAGAACTACCTTAGCAGGCGAAGTGTCACCGTGCCCCCTGTAACCTTTGTTATATCGGACCCTTGTACCGTATTCCAGAAGATTTGATCTCTGGGCTGGAATACGGGGTGTTTCGGTCTCTTTGAGCCGGGGTGCCACATTTAACTTGAATGGTGATGAGCTGAGCCATAGCAAAATAACATGATGAGATACATATGAGCATGATATCAACATAAACATGGATGGGAAACATAACCATTTAGCATATGAATCTTAACATTAACCACAATAAATCATTTAGTCTGCGGGATGCAAGTGAGCATGGCATAGTGATGATAATGCATCTTACAAGTATTTTCATACCAAACCATAACTATTCATGTGAGCATATCATTATCACTAGCATCGGAAATGATTACAAGAATGAAACATGATAATAATAACATTAGCAATTAATCATTTAACTAACTAGATGCACATGAACATAGCATAAGGATGAGCATGGATTCACAAGCATATACATATATAGCATTAACAAAATAATTACATGAGCACCCAATTATTCAATCATTCCAGTGAGAACCATGGCTATTGCAATGCCATGATGCAAGTGGCCGTTGTGGCTTGCCTGGGGATGAAGGATTCATCGGGAAGAAGTGCGAGAAGCTCGCGGAAAATTTTGCCGGAAAGGTTTATCTCTTGGCGGAGCTGATTAGACGGCAAGGGCAAAATGGTCATTTTCATAATGTGAAAACCTCATGAAGATGATACCAATAGAACGGGCTCGACAAATAGAGAACGTGGGCTTTTGAATCACATGAATCGGAGTCACGGTTGAAAAGATACGGACGTTCGTTTGTTAGGCAGAAAATCAAATTAAAATTGTGCTTTTCTGCTGTTAACGGGGGAACGCCCGCAATTTAGAGGTTTCGACCGCTGGCTGGAAACAGAAGGCGCACTTCTGGAAAATACACTTTCCAGTAGGGGAAACGTAATCTTGCCCAAGGTAGAACCGGAGTACGCTTTCTCTTGCGGAAGACGTATTACCATGAATACGCCTCCACTTATCCAGCTAGACCCGGGTCTTCTGTTAATGACAGGTGGGACCCGCCTTGTCTTCTCTCTCCTTCCGCTCCTCCTTCTTCTTCTTCACAAAAGTGGAGACAGAGGCGAGGCTGAGAGCACGCCGGTGCTCGCCCCGGCGGCTCGGGCCACGTCCGGCGGTGGTCCGGCTACCAGCGAGCTCAGGAGGACGCCGCGCATCCGCCCCGGGGACGCACGAACACCGAGAATGACCGGAGCGATGGCAGTCTAGAGGGCCACAGACGAGGCCATCAGTTGAGCATGAGGTCAAGCCTACGGGCTTCCCGGGGATGAAACGAGGAGGTGGGGAGGTTCACCGGGTCTTGGTGGATCTACTAGTGGAGAAAGGAGGGGGAAATAGGCTCGGCATTGCTCCAATTTGGGTGGAGGAATGCGGCGGCCATGGCGGCTGTGGGCGGGCAGGGGAGCTCCGGCGATGGGTAGAGGGGTCGGGGAGGTTGCCAGGGGAGTGGGGAGGCTGCTGGTGAGGAGAGACGTGGCCGGGAGCGGCTTAAATAGCCGGGGCGAGATGCCCGTGTCGGGAAGCCTCCACGGACGCGTGGGTGATGCTCTGGCGAGACCGCGTACACGTGGGCTCGCGAGGAGGGATTGATGGTGACAAGTGAGAGCTAGTGGGGGCGCAGACGCGGGATGGGAGAAGTCCGGTCGGCCACCAAGGCACTGTGCGTGCGCGTGCGGCCAGGGCTGGGGCTGCCGTGGCACGAGGAGAAATTAAGAGGAGGGGGAAAGGGCTAGGGAAGAGGCATGTAGCTGCCACGAGGCCATTTGACATGTTTGGACACGCGGGAACGGCTAGGAGGGCAGTGCCCAGAGCTAGCCAACGCTCAGAGCACGCCAAATGCATGCCAGCCCGCGTGGTCACCGCGTGGCATGGTGCACCGAGGGCACAATGGCCTGCCAAAAGATTTCTAGTGTGTAGTCCACTCAACCTGCAACTCCACTATGGCTCTGCATCGATTAAAGTGGCTTTGGTATGAAGGGTAGAATCAACTGTAGCTCCTGGCAGCAAAGTGTTTGTGATGAACTGGGGAAGGCTCACTTGGGGATAGAAGCTGATATTTTGCTAAGGGAGATCACTCACTAGGATGACCATCCTTGCAAATTTTCTGCTCAAATGGAGGGGCCTAGGTAGCACTTGCTTTGCAAAGTACCACACTGGACAGAAACATGAAAGTTGAAGCTGTGCTCACATAGATAATTGGATTGAGCTGAAATTTGGTGGAGGATGATTATTTGGGAATAGGAAGCCATTGTAAAAATTTAATACCATTTGGATAAATAGAAATGGTACTTCCTTCACAATGCTTCTCTCTGGACAGAAACTTGGGGGAATTATTGAGAAATATTGGATAGATAAAATGAGCCCAAATTTGGGGGAGCGAAGTTATCTAGGTAGGATAATGTCCTGGTAAAATTTCAGAATTTATGAAGCCATATAAAATATAGTTGCTTCACAAACTGAAATTATGAACAGAAACAAAGATTGGATGGTGTGCTCACCATGGGCATGAAATCTTGAATATTTTTACATATCAAAGGTCCATATGGTCCAAAGGAATTTTGAGAATTTTGTGGGAATTTTTGATAATGACAGAAATATAGGTTGCCTCACAACCTAGAGCAAACAGGGTTATTCCTTTAATAGAAAAAAGAACATTCCCGAGAAAAACAATTTGGAGTTGGGCTAAGATGGAAATGACATGGCATTGAAAAAGATTTGAGAGTGACAAGCCACATGGGAGAGGAAGAAGAGATGATCTTCCCAGGTTTCAAGACCACAGAGCCACAGAAAAGGAACTCCAAATAAAAATTCAAAGAAGTCCAAAAGAAAAAGAAAGGGTCAAAAATCGGGGTGTCACATGTATTTGCACGAGTAGAACACAAAAAGTTGTGGGCGTTGATGTTCAAATTGCTTACTTCCTTTGTCTTATTTGGATTCGGCGGTATTGTGGGATGATGCGGTTCAAACCAACCTTACTTGTCCACGCACAAGAGACCGGTTCCACTGACTGACATGCAACTTGTATTGCATAAAAGTGGCTTTGCGGTGTCTGTCTCTCCCACTTTAGTTGAATCTGATTTGACAAGGGCGGTCCTTGTAGAAGGTTAAAAGGAAACTTGACTATCACCGTTGTGGCTTTGCATAGGTAAGAACGGTTCTTGCTAGTTGCCCATAGCAGGCACATAAAATTTGCAACAACAAAGTAGAGGACGTCTAACTTGTTTTTGCAGGGCATGTTGTGATGTGGTATGGCCAAAACGTGATGTGATATATGTTGATGTATGAGATGATCATGTTTTGTAATAGGTTCACGACTTGCATGTCGATGAGTACGGCAACCGGCAGGAGCCATAGGGTTGTCTTTAATTTATTGTATGACCTGCGTGTCAACTATTAAACGCCATGTAATTGCTTTACTTTATCGCTATGCGTTAGTAATAGTTGTAGAAGCAATAGTTGGTGAGACAACCACGTGACGACACGATGATGGAGATCATGATGATGGAGATCATGGTGTCATGCCGGTGACGATGGAGATCATGCCGGTGCTTTGGAGATGGAGATCAAAGGCATAAGATGATAATGGCCATATCATGTCACATATTGATTACATGTGATGTTTATATTTTTATGCATCTTATTTTGCTTAGGACGACGGTAGCAATATAAGATGATCCCTTCACTTAATTTCAAGATAAAAGTGTTCTCCCTAACTATGCACCATTGCGAAAGTTCGTCGTTTCGAAGCACCACGTGATGATCGGGTGTGATAGACCCTACGTCTCTCATACAACGGGTGTAAGCCAGTTTTACACATGCTGAATACTTGGGTTAAACTTGACAAGCCTAGCATGTACAGACATGGCCTCGGAACACGGAGGAACAAAAGGTCGAACATGAGTCATATAGTAGATATGATCAACATGGAGATGTTCACCATTGATGACTGCCCCATCTCACGTGATGATCGGACATGGGTCAGTTGATGTGGATCATGTAACACTTAGACAACTTGAGGGATGTTGATTTAAGTGGGAGTTCTTTAGTAATTTGATTAACAGAACCAATTATCATGAACTTAGTCTAATTGTCTTTGCAAATTAATGTTGTAGATCAATGGCTAGCGCTGTAGCTCCCCTGAATTTTAATGCGTTCCTAGAGAAAGATAAGTTGAAATATGATGGAAGCAACTATGCGGACTGGGTCCGTAATTTGAGGATTATCCTCATTGCTGCATAGAAGGCTTATGTCCTTGATGCACCGCTCGGTGCGCCACCCCCTCCAGCATCGTCTGTGGATGTTGTGAACATCTGGCAGGCACGTTCTGATGACTACTCCATAGTTCAGTGCGCCATGCTTTACGGCTTAGAATCGGGGCTCCAAAGACATTTTGAGCACCACGGAGCATATGAGATGTTTCAGGAGCTGAAATTGGTATTTCTGGCTCACGCCCGGGTTGAGAGGTCTGAAGCCTCCGACAAGTTCTTTAGCTGCAAGATGGAAGAGAACAGCTCCGTTAGCGAGCACATACTCAAAATGTCTGGGTACTTCAACTGCTTGAATCACTTGGGAGTTAATCTTCCGGATGAAGTAGCGATTGATAGGGTTCTTCAGTCACTGCCACCAAGCTACAAAGGCTTCGTGATGAACTATAATATGCAAGGGATGGAGAAGACGATCCCGGAGCTCTTCGTGATGCTTAAAGCCGCGGAAGTAGAAATCAAGAAAGAGCATCAAGTGTTGATGGTCAATAAGACCACCAGTTTCAAGAAGAAAGGCAAGGGAAAGAAAAGGGAACTTCAAGAAGAATGGCAAGCCAGTTGCCGCTCCCATGAAGAAACCCAAGGCTGGACCCAAACCTCAGACTGAGTGCTTCTATTGCAAGGGGAATGGTCACTGGAAGCGGAACTGCCCCAAGTACTTGGCAGATAAGAAGGCTGGCAACGTCAACAAAGGTATATTTGATACACATGTTATTGATGTGTACCTTACTAGTGCTCGTAGTAGCGCCTGGGTATTTGATACTGGTTCGGTTGCTAATATTTGTAACTCGAAACAGGAGCTGCAGAATAAATGGAGACTAGCTAAGGACGAGGTGACGATGCGCGTCGGAAATGGTTCCAAGGTTGATGTGATTGCCGTTGGCACGCTGCCTCTACGTTTACCTTCGGGATTAGTTTTGAACCTGAATAATTGTTATTTGGTGCCTACGTTAAGCATGAACATTATATCTGGATCTTGTTTATTGCGAGACCGTTATTCATTTAAGTCAGAGAATAATGGTTGTTCTATTATATGAATAATATCTTTCATGGTCATGCACCCTTGGTGAATGGTTTATTCTTGTTGAATCTCGATCGTAGTGATACACATGTTCATAATATTGATGCCAAAAGATGCAAAGTTAATGATGATAGTACCACATACTTGTGGCACTGTCGCTTAGGTCATATTGGTGTAAAGCGCATGAAGAAACTCCATGCTGATGGACTTTTGGAATCTCTTGATTATGAATCATTTGAGACATGTGAACCATCCCTCATGGGCAAGATGACTAAAACCCCGTTTTCCGAAACAATACATACCGATGTATGCGGTCCGATGAGTGTTGAAGCATGCGGTGGATATCGTTATTTTCTTACCTTCAGAGATGATTTGAGTAGATATGGGTATATTTACTTAATGAAACACAAGTCTGAAACCTTTGAAAAGTTCAAGGAGTTTCAGAGTGAAGTGGAGAATCATCGTAATAAGAAAATTAAATTTCTACGATCTGATCGTGGAGGTGAATATTTGAGTTACGAGTTTGGTATGCATTTAAGACAATGTGGAATTGTTTCACAACTCACGCCACCTGGAACACCACAGCGTAATGGTGTGTCCAAACGTCGTAATCATACTCTATTGGATATGGTGCGTTCTATGATGTCTCTTACTGATTTTCCACTATCATTTTGGGGTTATGCATTAGAGACTACCTCATTCACTTTAAATAGGGCACCGTCTAAATCCGTTGAGATGACACCGTATGAATTATGGTTTGGCAAGAAACCTAAGCTGTCGTTTCTTAAAGTTTGTGGATGCGATGCTTATGTCAAGAGGCTTGAGCCTGATATGCTCGAACCGAAAGAGGAGAAGTGCATCTTCATAGGATACCCTAAAGAGACCATTGGGTATTCCTTCTATCACAGATCAGAGGGCAAAATCTTTGTTTCTAAGAATGGGTCCTTTCAAGAGAAGGAGTTTCTCTCGAAAGAAGTGAGTGAGAGGAAAGTAGAACTTGTTGAGGTAATTGTACCTTCTCTCGAATTGGAAAGTAGCACATCACAGAAAGAAGTTTCCGTGATGTCTGCACCAGCCAGAGAGGAAGCTAATGATGATGATCATGAAACTTTGGATCAAGTTACTACTGAACTTCGTAGGGCGACCAGGGTACGTTCCGCACAAGAGTGGTACGGTAATCCCGTCCTGGAAGTCATGTTGTTAGACAATGGCGAACCTACGAACTATGAAGAAGCAATGATGAGCCTGGATTTTGACAAATGGCTTGAGGCCATGAAATCCGAGATAGGATCCATGTATGAAAACAAAGTATGGCCTTTGGTGGACTTGCCCGATGACCGGCAGGCCATTGAGAACAAATGGATCTTAAAGAACAAGACAGACGCTGATGGTAATGTCACCGTCCATAAAGCACGACTTGTCGCAAAGGGTTTCGAACAAGTTCAAGGGGTTGACTACGATGAGACTTTCTCACCCTTAGCGATGCTAAAGTCTATTAGAATTATGTTAGCAATTGCCGCATTTTGTGATTATGAAATCTAGCAGATGGACGTCAAAACAACGTTCCTTAACGGGTTCCTCAAGGAAGAGTTGTATATGATGCAACCGGAAGGTTTTGTCTATCCTAAAGGTGCTAACAAAGTATGCAAGCTCCAAGAATCCATCTATGGACTGGTGCAAGCATCTCGGAGTTGGAATATACGCTTTGATGAGGTGATCAAAGTTTTGGTTTTATACAAACTTACGGAGAAGCTTGTATTTACAAGAAAGTGAGTGGGAGCTCTATAGCATTTCTGATAGTATATGTGGATGACATATTGTTGATTGGAAATGATGTAGAATTTCTGGAAAGCATAAAGGGTTGTTTGAAAGGAGTTTTTTCAAAGGAAGACCTGGGTAAAGCTACTTACATATTAGGCATCAAAATCTATAGAGATAGATCAAGATGCCTGATAAGACTTTCACAAAGCACATACCTTAACAAGATTTTGAAGGAGTTCAAAATGGATCAGTCAAAGAAGGAGTTCTTTCCTGTATTGTAAGGTGTAAAGCTGAGTAAGACTCAAAGCTCGACCGCAGCAGAAGAAAGAGAAAGGATGAAGGTCGTCTCATATGCCTCAACCATAGGATCTATGATGTATGCCATGCTGTGTACCATACCTGATGTGTGCCTTGCCATGAGTCTGGCAAGGGGGTACAAGAGTGATCCAGGAGTGGATCACTGGACAGGGGTCAAAATTATCCCTAGGTACCTAAAGAGGACTAAGGAAATGTTTCTCGGTTATGGAGGTGATAAAGAGTTTGTCGTAAAGGGTTACGTCGATGCAAGCTTTGACACCGATCCGGATGACTCTGAGTCACAAACCGGATACGTATAGTGGAGCAGTCATTTGGAATAGCTCCAAGTGGAGCATGGTAGCAGCATCTACAGTATGACATAGAACTTTGCAAAGTACATATGGATCTGAACGTGGTAGACCCGTTGACTAAACCTCTTCCACGAGCAAAACATGATCAGCACCAGGACTCCATGGGTGTTAGATTCATTACAATGTAAACTAGATTATTGACTCTAGTGCAAGTGGGAGACTGTTGGAAATATGCTCTAGAGGCAATAATAAATTGGTTATTATCATATTTCCTTGTTCATGATAAATGTTTATTATTCATGCTAGAATTGTATTGAACGGAAACTTAAATACATGTGTGATTATATAAACAACACCATGTCCCTAGTGAGCCTTGCTACTTGTAGCTTGCGTTGGTATTTCCCCGAAGAGGAAGGGATGATGCAGCATAGTAGAGATAAGTATTTCCCTCAGTTATGAAACCAAGATTATCGAACCAGTAGGAGAATCATGCAACACCTCGTTAGCAGCACCTGCACACAAACAACAAATCCTTGCACCCAACGCAAACGAGAGGTTGTCAATCTCTCGGCGGTAAATTGCAAGATTAAATTGTATGTGATAGATAGATAGATTGAAACAAAAATACAAAATAAAATAAATAAAATAAAATGGCAGCAATAGTTTTAGGGTTTAGTAATATGATTTAGATAGACCCGGGGGCCATAGGTTTCACTAGAGGCTTCTCTCAAGAAAATAGCATACGGTGGGTAGACAAATTACTGTTGGGCAATTGATAGAAAAGCAAATAATCATGACGATATCCAAGGCAATGATCATGTATATAGGCACATCTACAGGATCATTATTTTTGTCAATCAAAGTGGACAAAGGCACATCATTAGGATCGATAGGAGCATTTTTGCTAGCAACCAATTTCATAAGCGCATCAACTTTATCACTCAAAGTATTAATTTCTTCAATAGAATTCACCTTTTTGCTAGTAGGAGTTCTTTCAGTATGCCATTGTGAATAATTTGCCATAATATTATCAAGCAATTTAGTAGCTTCACCCAAAGTAATTTCCATAAAAGTACCACCTGCGGCGGAATCTAAAAGATTTCTAGAGACAAAATTCAATCCCGCATAAATTTTTTGTATGATCATCCATAAATTTAAACCATGAGTAGGGCAATTTCTTATCATTAATTTCATCCTCTCCCAAGATTGGGCAACATGTTCATGATCAAGTTACTTAAAATTCATAATTTGATTTCTAAGAGAAATAATTTTCGCGGGAGGAAAATACTTAGTAATAAAAGCATCTTTACACCTATCCCAAGAATCGATACTATTTCGTGGTAAAGATGAAAACCAAATTTTTGCACGATCCCACAATGAGAACGGGAATAATTTTAATTTCATAATATCATTATCCACATATTTTTTCTTTTGCATGTCAGACAATTCTACGAAAGTGTTAAGATGGGATGCGGCATCTTCATTAGGACTACCGGAAAATTGATCTTTCATAACAAGATTTAGCAAAGCGGCATTAATATCATAAGTCTCCGCACAAGCGGCGGGAGGAGCAATCAGAGTACTAATAAAATCATTATTATTAGTATTGGAAAAATCACACAGTTTCGTGTTTTCTTGAGACATCGTGGCTGCGCAAACAAAATAACAAACAAGCAAACAAGAAAAAGGCAAACGAAAAATATTTTTGTATTTTTGTAAAAATGTTTTAGAAGTGGGGGAGATGAAAACGAGAGGCAAATGGCAAATAAAGTAAATGCAAGGAGATGAGATTTTATGCAAAGGTACTTGATAGATGTTGATGATGTCTCCCCAGCAACGACGCCAGAAATTCTTCCTGCTACTTGTAGCTTGCGTTGGTATTTCCCCGAAGAGGAAGGGATGATGCAACACAATAGAGATAAGTATTTCCCTCAGTTATGAAACCAAGGTTATCGAACTAGTAGGAGAATCACGCAACACCTTGTTAGCAGCACCTGCACACAAACAACAAATCCTTGCACCCAACGGAAACGAGAGGTTGTCAATCTCTTGGCGGTAAATTGCAAGATTAAATTGATGTGATAGATAGATAGATTGAAACAAAAATACAAAATAAAATAAATAAAAGAAAATGGCAGCAATATTTTTAGGGTTTTAGTAATATGATTTAGATAGACCCGGGGGCCATAGGTTTCACTAGAGGCTTCTCTCAAGAAAATAGCATACGGTGGGTAGACAAATTACTGTTGGGCAATTGATAGAAAAGCATATAATCATGACGATATCCAAGGCAATGATCATGTATACAGGCATCACGTCCAAAATAAGTAGACCGACTCCTGCCTGCATCTACTACTATTACTCCACACATCGACCGCTATCCAGCATGCATCTAGTGTATTAAGTCCATAAGAACGGAGTAATGCCTTAAGAACGATGACATGATGTAGACAAGATAAACTCACGTCTGAACAAACCCCATCTTTTTACCCTTAGTAGCAACGATACATACGTGTCATGTCCCTTTCTGTCACTGGGATTGAGCATCGCAAGATCGAACCCACTACAAAGCACCTCTTCCCATGGCAAGATAAATCTATCTAGTTGGCCAAACCAAATCAATAGATCGGAGAAGAAATATGAGGATATAATAATCATGCATAAAAGAGTGCAGCAAAGACTCAAATAATTTCATGGATAATCTGATCATAAACTCACAATTCATCGGATCCCAACAAACACACCGCAAAAACTGATTACATCGGATAGAACTCCAAGAACATCAAGGAGAACATTGTATTGAAGATCAAAAAGAGAGAAGAAGCCGTCTAGCTACTGCCTATTGAGCCAAAGGTCTGTGGTAAACTACTCATGCATCACCGGAAGGGAAGCAAGGTTGATGTAGAACCCCTCTGTGATCGATTCCCCCTCCGGCAGAGTATCAGAGAAGGCCTCCAGATGGGATCTCTCTGGAACAAAAACTTGCGGCGGCGGAAAAAGTATTTCGTGGACTCCCCTGAGGGTTTCTGATTTTTTCTGAAGTTATAGTGGAAGAATTAGGTCAAATGAAGCTGGGTGGGCCCCACGAGGTACCAGGGCGCGCCCTGGTGCCTCGTGGCCCACTCCCTCATCTTCTGGCCCTCTCCCAAAGCTTCTAGTGTTTATCTTGTCCAATACAAAATCTCCAAAAGTTTCGTGGCATTTGGACTTCGTTTGGTATTGATTTTCTGTAAAACAAAAACAGGGCAGAAAACAACAACTGGCACTGGGCACTAGGTTAATAGGTTAGTCTCCAAAAATGATATATAATTGCTGTAAATGATTATAAAAACATCCAAGATTGATAATATAACAGCATGGAACAATCAAAAATTATAGATACGTTGGAGACGTATCAAGCCTCTACTAGACTAGCTCGTTGATCAAAGATGGTTAAGGTTTCCTAACCATAGACATGAGTTGTCATTTGATAACGGGATCACATCATTAGGAGAATGATGTGATGGACAGACCCAACCGTAAGCTTAGCATCAGATCATTTAGTTATTTGCTATAGCTTTCTTCATGTCAAGTATCTGTTCCTTAGACCATGAGATCATATCACTCCCGGATACCAGAGGAATGCCTTGTGTGCTATCAAACGTCACTTCGTAACTGGGTGATCATAAAGGTGCTCTACAGGTATCTCCGAAGGTGTCTGTTGGGTTGCATGGATCGAGACTGGGATTTGTCGCTCCGTATGATGGAGAGATATCTCTGGGCCCTCTCTGTAATACAATATCGTAAAAAGCTTGCAAGCAATGTGGCTAATAAGTTAGTCATGGGATCTTGTATTACGGAACGAGTAAAGAGACTTGCCAGTAACGAGATTGAACTAGGTATGGAGATACCGATGATTGAATCTCGGGCAAGTAACATATCGCCGGACAAAGGGAATTGCATACGGGATTAACTGAATCCTCGACATCGTGGTTCAACCGATAAAGATCTTCGTTGAATATGTAGGAATCAATATGGGCATCCAGGTCCCGCTATTGGTTATTCACCGGAGAGGAGTCTCGGTCATGTCTACATGTTCTCGAACCCGTAGGGTCGCACGCTTAACGTTCGATAGCGCCAGGGTAGTATTGAGATATTAATAGTGGAAAGTCCAAAGGTTGTTCAGAGTCCCGGATGGGATCCGGGACATCACGAGGAGCTCCGGAATAGTCCGGAGGTAAAGATTTATATATGGAAAGTTGTTTTCAGGGTTACGGAAAAAGTTCGGTTTTTTCGCTATTGTACCGGGAAGTCACCGGAAGGTTCCAGAGGTTTCCGGAAGTCCTCGGGGGGTTCTGCTACTTGTAGACTACGTTGGTATTTCCCCGAAGAGGAGAGGATGATGCAGTATAGTAGAGATAAGTATTTCCCTCAGTTAAGAACCAAGGTTACCAATCCAGTAGGAGAACCACACAAAATCCTTTAGCGGCACCTGCACACACAAAAGCAAACACTTGCACCCAACGCAAATAAGAGGGTTGTCAACCCTCTTAGCGGTTATTTGCAAGGATTAATTATGATAGTGGTAGATAGATAAACTAAAATACCAAATAAAATAAAAGTAAATAAATTGCAGCAAGGTATTTTTTATTTTAATATATGATAAAAGTAGACCCGGGGGCCATAGTTTTCACTAGAGGCTTCTCTCTCGAACTAATAGCATACGGTGGGTAAACAAATTACTATTGGGCAATTGATAGAAAAGCAAGTAATTATGACGGATTCATGGCAATGATCATGTATATAGGCATCACATCCGAGACAAGTAGACCGACTCCTGCCTGCATCTACTACTATTACTCCACCCATCGACCGCTATCCAGCATGCATCTAGGGTATTAAGTATGAAACAGAGTAACGCCTTAAGCAAGATGACATGATGTAGACAAAGTAAACTCAAGCAATATGATTAAACCCCATCTTTTTATCCTTAATGGCAACAATACAAATATGTGTCATGTCCCTTTCTGTCACTAGGGTTGAGCACCGCAAGATTGAACCCATGACAAAGCACCTATCTGTCGGGGTACGACCATCTATGGGGCCACGCAGCCCCTTGTGGTTCGGCGGGGGAGGTCGACGTGCACAAAGAGCATGGACAATGGGGAGCGCAAGGGATTTACCCAGGTTCGGGCCGCTGAGAAGCGTAAAACCCTACTCCTGCCTTTGGTGTATTGATGGTGCAGAAGCACAGTACAAGGAGCGCTTGCTCCGGCAAGGCACGGGGAGAGCAGCTACGCGAGACGTGCTTGTGTTTGAAAAGGGGTCCGACCTCTCTAAACTGTTGCCTTGGCCCTCCTTTTATAGCTCAAGGGGTTACCACAGTGGCAAAACAGTAATTACATAGCGATTAGATAGCAAACAGTGCTATCATACCTAACTCTGCAAATTCAGGACAAAGGCATTAAATGCGACGTTAGGTGTCATGTGGAGAGGTAGTCCCAGCAAGGTTTCTGCACCGCTTGCCCAGCTACCTCGTATTATCCTGACACGCCTCTTGGACGGGTGTCGTTAGGGAGAAATCTTGTCCCAGCGTGCTGACACGTGCCCGACAAGCCTCACCAACCAACCTGCGCGGTCGACACCTCACACATCAGCGAACACCTGTGCAGCGAGGTGGAGCGCTGGAGGGCTGGCCTAAGCTTGCCGGCACGGAGCTTGCCGGATCTTCACCTTGCCGGTTCAGCCTTGCCGGCAAGGAATGTCTTCATCTTTGGTACTAGTTGAGTGTTGTGTTTTGAGCTTCTTTCTGGTAACTTCTGCGGCCGGACTCTGAATCTTGATCTTGGCGGTTCCCAGCAAAGCTTTGGCTGGCAAGGAGGTTGCCACCGTCTGTGCATAAGTCAGGGTATAAAATACCCATGTTTTATACACCGATAGGAGCCCCCGGGCCTGGGCCGTACGCGCGTCCGAAGCGTCGTTGGGCTAGGCCCAAACAATGCACAGACACGCGGCGGGAAACTGCCATTGTATTTTTCGGTCATGATGATTATCCTGACGCACGTCCAATCCACGCATTAAATGAGGGTCGTGGGGATTTGGACTATTGTGGTTATTTTGCGGTAGTGCGCCTGTAAAAGAACGTGGCTGGGGTAAACAGTGAAGAGCCAGCCCCATAAAAAGGCAACCGCGAGGAGGCGCGGCTCATTCGCCCCTGCTTTCCCCTGCTTCATCTTCCTCCTCAAGCCAGAACTGCTTCCGCTGCCACCGCCATTGCTTCGCATCCCCAATCGACCTCCCCCTTCCCCTTCGATCCCTGATGGCGCCCAAGAGAGCCGACGCGGCGGGGAAGAAGAAGCCCACCAAGCCGTTCGATCCCAAGGCAGAGGAGAAGAAGAAGGCGTTGGAAGAGCTAGAGAAGCGATGGAGGGAGAATGCAATCTTCTCGCCGTGCTCCTTGGACGCCAATGAGCTGATCAGGAGGTACGCGTACATGTGGGGGAGGGACACCAAGGATCACAAGGCGCCCGTGGTGCTCCCTGAAGGCGACAAAGACCCCGCGGATTCTTATCCGTTCTTCTGCGCGTACTTTTACTGTGGTTTGGTCCCTCCCTACTCAGATTTCTTCAGTGCGATGATGTTCAGTTACGGGTTCAGACTGCTGGACTTCACTCCGAATGCGATGACTTGTATGGCGGTTTTCGCTCATCTGTGCGAGAACTTCGTCGGAGTGGCCCCCAACGTGGATCTGTTCCGCCACTTTTTCATTCCCCGGATCGAAGACAAGTCACTCTCCGGCAGCGTGGCCTGGATTCCCAGGGCAAAGACGAAGGGCGAGTACCTTGCCGGGCAGCTCCATCTCAAGTGGGAAGAATGGAGGGCCGAGTGGTGCTGGATCCAGGAGAAGGATTTCCCCCAATTCTACATACCGTGCACAGTGTGGCAAGAACTGGAGCAGCATGGGCGCTACTGATGCCAAGCTTCGTCCAACCCTGAACAGGATCGCCCGCCTTAAGGCTGCCAAGCTGACCAGAGAGATGGTTGGCGCTGATTTCCTCCGGTGACGCATAGCGCCGCTGCAGAAGAGAGAGAGAGATTTGCTTGGGAGTACCAGAATGCCGCCGACGTCATGCGGCTGTATCCCGGGACCGGCAATAATTTGTCGGTTATGGAGCATGCCAGCCTCTGTGAGCAGCTGTTCCAGAAAACCGCCGTATTCCACTTGCCGGACCAGATCGTCCCGCAGCATATCAACTCCGCCAAGGACTCCATCTTGGCGGTGATGCCGGATTGTGATGCCCACGGAGTGAAGGCAGACTGGGATTTGCCCGGTTTGGAGTTCGAGATGGAGTGGGCCTCCAACCTGACGGAGAAAGCTTCCTGGAAGGAAACGGACCTCATCGGGGCCACCACCGAGGAGGAACTGGCTTATATCGCCAGCAAGGCCGCAGAGATCGCGAGGATCAATGCGGCAGGCAGTTCTGGTGCCGCGGCAGCCGAGGATGATGAAGAGGAGCAGTCTGATGAAGAGGCCGCCGAGGAGCATCAAGAGGGGCCTGCCATGGATGAGACGGCCGAAGCCGAGGTTGTCGGGGCCGAGGCTGCCGGGGACGAAGTTGCCGAAACTGAAGCCGCCGGTGAGCTCGAGGAAGAAGAGGGCCCTCGGGCCCCAAAGAGGAGGCGTTGTCATCGGAGGGTGGTCAGCCAAGAGCCGGTATGAACTTCTTCGCCGAGGGCTGGCCCCACGGTGAAGAAGACGACCACGAAGGCCGGCCGCCTAGAAGAAGTACGTCGGCAGTCCACCCGGCGTCCCCGGACTCAGCCTTCATCTCCCCGGCCAGAGGTTGCCGAGGAAGCCGAGCCCCTTCAGCCGATGGGTTCACCTCCTCCGGCACTCAAGAGGGCGAGGGAGTCGCCCCCGCCAGTGATGTACGATTTCGACGTCCTTGGCCAGTCCGAGGAGGAGGAGGAGGAGTACGCACTTTGCTTATTCCCACCAAGCCTTTATTCCACTTGATTGCCATTTTAACTTGATTCCTTCTGTCTTGACAGGGACCCAGAACCGCTCGTGCATCGATCGAAGCGTCCTAGGTCTGCAGTAGCACAGGACCCTGCGGCAAGCGCTGGGCAGGGGGTTGTAATGGCTGAAGCCATCGTTACCAGCCCCCAGCTGAGCCCCCTGCGCGAGGACGTGGTGCAGGTGCTTACCACTAGCACCGGTACTGGAGTCCCTACTGCTAAGCCTGTCGTGGAGACGGAGGAGGCCCACCAAGAAGATGAGCGCCAAGAAGCGGATCCAACCGTGGCTCCCCCATCCATCAATATCCCGGGGAGCGCTTCCCCGTCAAGGGCATCCACCGACGAGTTTGCCCGCATGGGGGCTACCCCGACGAGCGGGGCCGCCGATGACCGCGCGCCGGCAATGCAGGTTGCCGGGGAAGGAGCCCTTCCTCAGCAAGCACCAACGGGTAATCCTCTTGCCTTTGTATGCCTCTTTCGGGAAAGATTTCTTTTTGTCTTCTTGAACTTGACTTGTGATTTCGAATTCTATCTCACCCTTGTTTTCGCCATGATCCACAGTTCAAACCTCCCCTGACGAAGGCGAAGTCCTTGTGGAGGTGGCTGTTATCGCAAGGGATGCCGCCGAGGAAGCCATCAAGATCGCCACTGAAGAGGGCCCTACACAGGTTGCCAAGGAGACCGGAACACTCCCCGACGAGTCCGCTGCAATTTATTGACCCCGCCAGGATGGATGCGGAGAAGACGCCCACCAATGTTGATGCACCAACTCCCGGCAACCAGTTAGTGGTGTCAATCCCGGCAGCTCCGTCAAGTGACTTGGCGTTGGTCGCCCCTCAGCACGAGTCCGGAGCCCCCAGTTCCTCTGGCATCGTGGGGCCAAGCTTTGATGATGAGATAGCTCGGATCCTGCTCCCCTTGGTCCAAAGAACCGACGAATCCACCGACGTGGCCGGCAACGCCGAAGATCTTGCTTTCATGGAAATCATGGCCGTCGGGTTCAAGGGCGTCCAGGAACGGTACAGCCGGAGGTGGGACAAAGTGCACGAAGAGCGCAAGGCTGCGGATTTGGTTGATCCGAAGCTGAGGGAGAAGGTGGACGAGCTACGCACATGGTACAGTCAGCAGTCCCGCAATCTCAACGCCGCTACTGAAAGAGCGGCGACCCGCGACGGCAAGCTGACAGAGCGCGAGATGCTGCTCAACGCCAAGGAGAAGGATCTTGCCACACGGGAAGAAGCCCTTACTGCCACTATTCGCGGTAAGGATGATGAGATTGAAGCGCTCCTCAAATGGCGGACCCAGGAGCTGGAAGATGGGCACAAGAAGCTTATTGAAGCCCAGGCCTCGGAGAACGCTGCCAAGCTCAAGGAGGCCACTGATAAGGCTGCTGCCTCTAACTCCGCCAAGGCAGAACTGGAATCCCAAGTGGCCAAACTGAAGGAGGACCTCGTCGGCAGTGGCAAGGAGATCGAGGCTCTCAAGGATGAAGCGCTGAAGGCAGCCCGCACTTTGGGGGACTTGCAAGCGCAGCTGTCGTCCAAGAACCAAGATCTCGACACTGCCGCCAAGGCAATTGAGGACCTGAAATCCCAACTGGCCACCGTGGTAGCAGCTTTGGAATCCGCCAAGGAGAGGGAGAGGGTCTTGATGGAGAAGCTGGAGAAGGAGGAGGCCTCGAAGAAGGAGGCTGAAAGCAACTACGCCCAGCTGCACGAGAACCTCTCCCTCTGGACCGGCAGGCTTGTTAATGCCGCCGAGCGCATTATCCTTCAAATCGCAGAGATGGATATGAAGAGCTGGGGTTTCACCGTCAACTACAAGGAGGCCATCGGCGTCAGGTTGACCAAGTTCTTCGAGGGCCTTGTCGACGCCTTGAAGACGTACCAGGAAGACAGGCCTGCCTCGTTTGCTGATGAGTCCCGGAAATTTGCGCGTGAAATTGTGTACAGGGTGCTGCTCAAGATCGCTCATCGCAATCCTGGCCTTGATCTCTCCGGGGTCTTTAGGAGGTTGCCGGATAGCACAGACGTCACCGCTGCCGACAAGATCGCTGCCCCTCTTGCCGACAAGGTTCTCCAAATCCCCAGGGTCCAAGGAAACCGCCGAGACTGAGCTTGCCGCTACATCCACCATTGTGCTGTCATGTTCAAGATACATTTAATCTTTTGTTAGCCCAGCACTATTTCTGTGATGTAACATAACTTGCACCGCTTGAATGTATGTGCGTCGTTCCCCTTGTTTTATTCCGCCTTTGTATGATTTGTATTCCCTACGCTTATCAAAAGCTTGCCAGTGCACACACTTGCCGTGAGCGCTTTGAGGAATGGGTCCTTAGCAGCCTGCTGGAAGTGCCGTTGCTGGCAAGGTGACTTGCCGGGCCAGAACGCAGCCGCCAAGCTTGCCGAGCGGACTCGAGGCAACCTAGGGCGCGGACTGATCGCGACAAGGTTCCTCTCGCGTGCAGGTTTCTCATGCAAAGCTCAGAACCGTTCAAGGGGGAACGCGAATGTAACAGGGAAAAAATTTCAAAGTTTTTGCAACTTAGCTTTTCCTTGTGCCGTTTCTCTTGTTGTACAAAATGATCACTTGAACATCGTTAAGAATAGCACCCCATCTCCACTCCCTCCGGGAAACTTGCATGTGAGGGAACCTCCTCATCCTTTTAAGAAAAAGAAAGAAGAGAAAAGAGTGGTTTGGGAACCTTGACGGCTCATCAGTCATTTCATACAAACTAAAGCGTAAATCACAACATCACATGTACGAGGAGTTGCGAAATACTTAGCTTTATTATACACAAGATCTGCGCCTGGCTTTGTACAAAGGGTTACATGTCTGGTCGACAAGGCTTGTACAAAAGGTGTTGCCGGGATATGACCCGGCAACTGCGCCTCACGGGTAGAACTTGCGAAGATGCTCAATATTCCATGAGTTCTGCACCAGGGTGCCATCTTCGGTCTCCAGACAGACTGTCCCAGGCCTGGTGACTCGTACTACCCGGTAAGGGCCTTCCCACTTCGGTGTCAACTTGTTTGATCCCTTGGCGGACTGAACATGCCGAAGAACAAGGTCGCCTTCCTCAAGGCTTCAGGCGTGCACTTTGCGGCTATGGTAGCGGCGCAAGGCTTGCTGGTAGCGTGCAGCTCGCACAGCCGCCCGAAGACGATCTTCCTCAAGGAGCAACGCATCGTCTTGCCGCAGCCGCTCTTGCTCAGCTTCATCGTAAGCGACCACTCGAGGTGACCCGTATATGAGTTCCGTGGGGAGCACCGCTTCTGCACCATAGATTAGGGAGAAGGGTGTTTGGCCGGTAGCTCGATTTGGTGTCGTTTTGAGTGACCAAAGAACCGCCGGCAACTCATCAATCCAGTGCCTTCCACACTTGCACAGCCTGTCAAAGGTCCTTGTCTTGAGGCCACGCAGCACTTCAGCGTTCATCCTTTCCGCCTGGCCGTTGGTTCTCGGGTGAGTAACAGATGCAAAACAGATTTTGCTGCCGAGGTCTTGGATATACTGCATGAAGGTGCGGCTCGTGAATTGTGTGCCGTTGTCGGTGATGATCCTATTAGGAACCCCGAAACGGCAAACTAATCCTTTGAAGAACTTGACGGCTGATTGCGCTGTCACCTTCCTCACTGGCTCCACTTTAGGCCACTTTGTGAACTTGTCGATGGCGACGTACAAGAACTCAAAGCCCCCGGCAGCACGGGGAAAGGGGCCCAAGATATCGAGCCCCTAGACCGAAAAGGGCCAGGAGAGAGCGATTGTTTGGAGGGCTTGAGCTAGTTGATGTATGCTCTTTGAATGGAACTGGCATGCTTCACACTTGGTTACTAGCTCAGTCGCATCCTGGAGGGCAGTGGGCCAATAGAAGCCTTGTCGGAAAGCTTTGCCGACAAGAGCCCTTGATCCTATGTGAGAGCCACATATGCCTCCGTGTATCTCCGCCAACAGCTTTAGTCCATTTTCCCGGCAAATGCACTTCAATTTCACACCGCTTGGTCGTTTTCTGTATAGGATGCTATCCACAAACTGATACATACTTGACTGACGGGCTACTTTCTCTGCTTCTTCTTGCTCATCAAGAAGCCCTCCTGTTTGAAGGAAACGGACTATCTGCTGTGCCCATGTCGGAGCCTGTGGCTCGACGACAAGGACTAAAGGCATCTCCTCGGCTACGGGAGCGCTTGCTTTTGCGGCAAGAACTTGTGGTTCTGTGCTAAACGGCTGCTCACCGGCAACCATATTGTTGTTTCCGGCAACGTCCTTGTCGGCGGCTTCTGGGAGCTCTGCCGGAAAGTACTTGCCGGTACTTAACTTTCTTCTCTTGTTGGCCTGCGTTGATGGGGCGACTGTTGGTTGATTCAAATGGAGCACAAAAGTTCCCGGTTCCACGGGAAGCTTTTGAGCGGCACACTTTGATAGGCTATCAACGACGCTGTTTTCCGCATGAGGGATGTGCTCGGCTTGCAACCCGTCAAAGTGTTCTTCCAATTTCCTCACTTCTTCCACATATGCCTCCATTAACGGGCTCTGATAATCTTTGTTCACTTGCTTTACAACAAGCTGCGAGTCGCCGCGGATGATCAATTTTTTGATCCCAAGGTCTACTGCGATCCTAAGACCGGCAAGAAGTCTTTCGTACTCAGCAGTGTTGTTTGTAGCTTGCTCCCTGAGAAAGTGCATTTGGACCACATACTTGAGGTGCTCTTCGGTGGGTGCGATAAGCAGCACTCCGGCACCGGTGCCCTGCAGCGAGAAGGCACCATCAAAGTACATGACCCATTCCTTTGCTGTCTCTTTGCCGGGGAGAGCTGTCTCTTGAATTTCTTCGTCTTGCGTTGGCGTCCATTCGGCGATGAACTTTGCCAAAGCCCTGCTCTGAATGGTTGAAGTGCTCTCAAACTTGAGTGCAAAGCTTGACAATTCCAACGCCCACTCCACTATCCTACCGGTTGCTTCTGGATTTCTCAAGATGCGTTGCAACGGAAAGCGAGTGACGATGGTAATCTCGTGTGCTTGGAAGTAGTGGCGCAGTTTTCTCGAGACCATAAGGAGACCGAAAAGCAACTTCTGCACCCCAGAGTATCTCGATCTTGCCCCCTGCAGAAGGGAACTAATGAAATACACTGGTCGCTGCACCACTTTCTTCTTCGGCACTGCTTGTTGATCAACTTCATTTGCTTGCCCTGTTTCTGACTTATCGGCACCAGATCTTGCCGGAGAAGACTCTGATTTGTCACTGGACGGGTTTGCCGTGGTTGCTTCCTCGTCATCGAGTTCCCTCTGCGAAACTAGTGCAGCACTAGCCACTTGATTCGTTGCCGCTATGTATAGCAGCAACGGCTCTTGTGGTCTTGGCGCAACTAGTGTTGGCGCGGAGGAGAGGTATCTTTTCAAGTCTTGCAGCGCGGCCTCCGCCTCCGGAGTCCATTTCATCGGTCCTGCCTTTTTCAAAATCTTGAAAAACGGCAAGGCACGCTCAACAGATCTTGAAATGAATCTACTTAAGGCAGCAACACAGCCGGCAAGGCGCCGCACATCTTTGACGCTTTTTGGTGCTTGAATCTGCTCAATCGCCTTGATCTTGTCGGGATTTGCTTCAATTCCTCGTTGAGATACAAAGAACCCGAGAAGTTTGCCGGATGGAACACCAAACACACACTTCTCGGGATTGAGCTTCAAGTTGATTTTGCGCAAGTTCGCAAATGTCTCTTCCAAGTCTTGAATAAGGGTAGACTTGTCCTTGGTTTTGACCACTATGTCATCCATGTATGCTTCTACATTCCTGTGCAGCTGGGGCTCAAAACCGATTTGGACCGCTCTTGCAAATGTTGAACCGGCACTCTTTAATCTGAAAGGCATACGTACGAAGCAGTACGTGCCACATGGAGTAATGAATGCAGTTTTCTCTTCATCCTCCTTGGCCATGAATATCTGATGGTATCCAGAATATGCATCAAGGAAGGAGAGCAAATCACAGCCGGAAGTAGAGTCTACAATTTGATCGATGCGCGGCAAGGGGAAAGGGTCCTTCGGGCATGCTTTGTTGATATCCGTGTAATCAATACAAAGTCTCCACTTCCGGTTTGCTTTGCGCACCACCACTGGATTTGCCAACCAAGTGGGATGTAGCACTCCTCTGACCAGGCCTGCCGCTTCGAGTTTCTTGATTTCTTCGGCAATGAATTGCTGCCGCTCTAAAGCTTGCTTCCAGACTTTTTGCTTGACGGGCCGAGCGTGGGGACAAACGGCAAGGTGGTGCTCAATTACCTCCCTGGGAACACCGGGGATGTCGGATGGTCGCCATGCGAACACACCGACATTCGCCCGCAGGAAGGTAACGAGCGCGCTTTCCTATGTGCTGTCAACGGTGGCGCTGATGGTGAAAGTACCGTCAGTGCCGTCCTCCCTCGCCGGCACCTTCTTGGTTGCCAGTGCAGTGGCTTTGGATTTCTTACCGGCGGAGCACTCCGGTAAGTCTTCAACAGGTGTGCAGCACTCTAAAGAGGTGCGCTTCCCGGAATCCTTGCTAGAGGCTTTGCCGGATTTCTTGCTTTCTTTTTTCTTGGCAGAAGCTGGTGCCTTGGCAGCTTCTGCTGCAACCGCGTCTCTGTACATCTTGTCGACGCAGATGACCGCATCTTTCTTGTCGGAGTTGACGGAAATGACACCCATCGGCCCTGGCATCTTCAACGTGTTGTAAGCATAGTGGGATGCTGCCATGAATTTTGCCAAGGCCGGGCAGCCAAGAATTCCATTGTACGGCAAGGGGATCTTGACGACGTCGAAGACAATCTTTTCCGTCCTGTAGTTCAGTTCCCCGCCAAACGTTACCGGCAACGTGATCTTTCCCTTGGGCTGGCTTCTTCCTGGGTTCACTCCTTGAAAGGTGCCTGTCTTTTCGAGCTCCTCGTCGGGAATCTGTAGCCTCTTGATTACCTCCGGAGAGATTAGATTCAGACTGGCCCCACCGTCAACTAACATCTTCGTTACCTGGAGGTTGCGAATTGTTGGGGAAACCAACAACGGCAAACACTAGACCGCAGTTATGCGATCAGGGTGGTCCTCAACATCAAAGATGATAGGCGTGTGTGACCATTTGAGTGGTTTTTGAGAGCCCATTGCCGGTTCTGCCGCGTTAACCTCACGAGCCCACTATTTAAGCTGGCGGTGAGAGGAGTGCAAAGATGCGCCCCCGTAAACGCACATGGCCTCAGTTGCTTTTTGGAATTCTTGTTCGCTGGTCTCATCATCGTCCTCTTCTTCTTCACTTCCATCATCTCCCTCTTTCTTCTCACGGCCCCTAGCAGACTTTTCTTTCTGCTGCTTGGCCTTGCCGCGGCGGCCTTCTCGACCACCACGGCCCTTTTTGCTAGATCCGCCGGCACCATCTTGGCCTTTTTCCTTGTCGCGCTTCTCGTATTCAGCCTTCTGCTTCTCAACAAGGTGTTCGACTTGTCGGCACTCTTGGAGATCATGGCCTTTGGTGTGGTGAATTTTGCAGTATGGTCCATCTGACTTGCCGGCCTTCTCGGTTGCCGCCGCCTCCTGGCAAGCGGCGCATACATCAGCCTCCTTGCCGGAATTCTCAGTCTTGGCTTTCTTGGCGGACTCGGAGTTGCCGGAGCCTTCGACAGCCATAACAGTTTTGCCTTTGCGCTTCCTGTTGCGCTTCCGGCCCTTCTTCCTCGGGGTGGCGGCATCGTCATCCTCTGAATCTACTTCGGCGCTAGCGTCCTCCCCAGGAAGTCTTCTTCCTTCCTCAGCCTGTGCACACTTATCTGCCAACGTATAGAGCTCGTTGACGGTCTTGGGCAACTTGACGTTCATCTTCTCCCGCATCATCCGATTGCGCACATTCATGTGAAAGGTGGCAATGATGGCTGCAGGGTGCACATCTGGAATGTTGCGGTGTACGCGGCTGAATCTCTGGATGTACTTGCGTAAAGTTTCGCCATCTCTTTGCGGGATCACTTGGAGGTCGCTGGGCTATCCAGGGGCCTTGTGGCCTCCGGTAAAGGCACCGACGAATTCGTTGCAGAGATCTGACCACGAAGAGATGGAGTTCTCTGGCAAGTTCATCAGCCAAGACCTCACGTTGGGTTTTAGTACCAACGGGAAGTAGTTGGCGAGGATCTTCTCGTCTCTCCCTCCGGCAGCTTGCACGGTAATAGTGTAGATGCCTAGAAACTCTGCCGGGTTCACCTTGCCGTCATATTTTTCCAGCACTTCTGGCTTGAAGGCTCGAACGGACAGCCATCGGACTTGCCGCAGCTCGTAGGCTCCTCAACCCCTGGCGCAGGCTCCTCAACGACGGGGCCGTTGCGCGCATCGGATTGATGGCGCGCCTCACGGCGGCGTTCGATGGTGGTGCGGGCGTCTTCTGCCCGCCTGTCTCGCAGCACTTGCCGCTGATCTTGCCACGCCCGTGGATCTAAAGAGGCTATCGACATCTCGTCGGGTCCAAGAGATTGCTGGGCTTGCCGTGGCTGTTGGCGTTGCTGCTGTTGCGGCGGTTGTCGCGGCGGCGATCGCACCGTTAGCGTAGTATCGTCAACGCGGCCACCGACTGGAGATGTCGGTGCTGCTTGCGGACGCTGTGAGGGCTCCGCTTGCTGCGATTTATTGGCTTTGGCAAATCCAATCAAGCTTTGGATGGTGGCTCTCCACTCATCCATCTTCTCTGCCGCTGGAGGGAAGTTCAGCAGCATCTGAGCTCGCGCCATTGCTTCCGTTGCCGTGGCTGGCATGGCCGGGAGCGAAGAGCGCGATGTCGCTCTACTCCTGGAGGAGCCAGCAGGAGCGCCATCGCGGTCTTGCTGCCGTGGCACATGATCAGCAGCAGGTCGCCGTGGCGGAGGTGGTGCCTGAGGATCTGGGATTTGATCCACAGGAGTCTTGCCGTGAGGTCGCTGCTGCCCGGAGTCGTTGGCGCCGCTCAGAGGACCGAGGAGGTTGACTGCCTCCGGCGTGCTCGTCCCCTGCGCCGACCGTGGTGGGCATGGCGACCGCGCCGCCTGCGCTGGTCATGCCAACCGCGGTATCCGCGCCACCCGCATTGGCCGCGCCGCCTGTGCCGCCCGCGGATGCGTGCGAGGTGGCCGTCATCGTTATGCCTTTCTTCTTGGGCGCCATCGATGACGAGAAGGACGAGGATGAAGTCGATGAAGACGATGAAGAAGACGCGCAACCCACTGGTCAAGGTTCACGCAAGCGACGCACCCCCTACCTGGCACGCCAAAGATGTCGGGGTACGACCATCTATGGGGCCACGCAGCCCCTTGTGGTTCGGCGGGGGAGGTCGCCGTGCACAAAGAGCATGGACAATGGGGAGCGCGAGGGATTTACCCAGGTTCGGGCCGCTGAGAAGCGTACAACCCTACTCCTGCCTTTGGTGTATTGATGGTACAGAAGCACAGTACAAGGAGCGCTTGCCCCGGCAAGGCTCGGGGAGAGCAGCTACGCGAGACGTGCTTGTGTTTGAAAAGGGGTCCGACCTCTCTAAACTGTTGCCTTGGCCCTCCTTTTATAGCTCAAGGGGTTACCACACTGGCAAAATAGTAATTACATAGAGATTAGATAGCAAACAGTGCTATCATACCTAACTCTGCCAATTCAGGACAAAGGCATTAAATGCGACGTTAGGTATCATGTGGAGAGGTAGTCCCGGCAAGGTTTCTGCACCGCTTGCCCAGCTACCTCGTATTATCCTGACACGCCTCTTGGACGGGTGTCGTTAGGGACAAATCTTGTCCCAGCGTGCTGACACATGCCCGACAAGCCTCACCAACCAACCTGCGCGGTCGACACCTCACACATCAGCGAACACCTGTGCAGCGAGGTGGAGCGCTGGAGGGCTGGCCTAAGCTTGCCGGCACGGAGCTTGCCGGGTCTTCACCTTGCCGGTTCAGCCTTGCCGGCAAGGAATGTCTTCATCTTTGGTACTAGTTGAGTGTTGTGTTTTGAGCTTCTTTCTGGTAACTTCTGCGGCCGGACTCCGAATCTTGATCTTGGCGATTCCCGGCAAAGCTTTGGCTGGCAAGGAGGTTGCCACCGTCTGTGCATAAGTCAGGGTATAAAATACCCATGTTTTATACACCGACACTCTCCCATTGCAAGATAAACCAATCTAGTTGGCCAAACCAAATCAATAGATCAGAGAGAAATACAAAGCTATAATAATCATGCATAAAAGATTTCAGAGATTCCAACAAACACACCGCAAAAGAAGATTACATCGGATAGAACTCCAAGAACATCGAGGAGAACATGGAATTGAAGATCAAAGAGAGAGAAGAAGCCATCTAGCTACTAGCTATGGACCTATAGGTCTGTGGTAAACTACTCACACATCATCGGAAGGGCAACAAGGTTGATGTAGAAGCCCTCCGTGATCGATTCCCCCTCTGGCAGAGTACCAGAAAAGGCCCCCAGATGGGATCGCGGAAGAACAGAGGCTTGCAGCGACGTAAAAGTTATTCGGGTGGCTCCCTGTTGGTTTCCCAATATTTGAGAATTTATAGAGGAGGAATTAGGTCAAACAGAGCCATGAGGGCCCCACAAGGCATCAGGGCGTGCCCCCTGGGGCCGCGCCCTGTTGCCTTGTGGAGGCTTCGTGAACCTTCTGGCCTCCTCTCCAAGTCTCCAGGGTCTCTTTTGTCCAGAAAAAAATCTCCAAAAAGTTTCGTGGCATTTGGACTTTGTTTGGTACTGATTTCTTGAAAAACCAAAAACAAGTAGAAAATAGCAACTGGCACTGGGCACTAGGTTAATAGGTTAGTCCCAAAAAATGATATATAATTGCATATAAAAATATCCAAGATTGATACTATAATAGCATGGAACAATAAAAAATTATAGATACGTTGGAGACGTATCAAGCATCCCCAAGCTTAATTCCTGCTCGTCCTCGAGTAGGTAAATGATAAAAACAGAATTTTTGATGTGGAATGCTACCTAACATGTTTCATCATGTTATCTCTCTCTTACGGTATGAATAATAAGATCCGAATGATTCAAAGCAATAGTCTATAATTTGACATAAAGACATCAATACTCAGACATACAAATAAACAATCATGTCTTTCAAAATAAAAATGCTAAAGAAAGTTATCCCTAGAAAATCATATAATCCTGTCATGCTCCATCTTCTTAACACAAAATATTTATCATGCACTACCCCGATGACAAGCCGAGCAATTGGTTCATACTTTTTAACGCGCTTCAACTTTTTCAACCCCCACGCAATACATGAGCGCAATTCATGGATATAGCACTATGGATGGAATAGAGTGTGGTGGTAGAGATTAATAAGGGGAAGTCAAAAATAAGAAGATAGTCTCACATTGACGAAGCTAATCAACGGGCTATGGAGATGCCCATCAATTGATGTCAATGCGAGGAGTAGGGATTACCATGCAATGGATGCACTAAGAGCTATAAGTGAATGAAAGCTCAACATGAAAACTAAGTTGGTGTGCATCCAACTTGCTTGCTCATGAAGACCTCGGGCATTTGAGGAAGCCCGTCATCGGAATATACAAGCCAAGTTCTATAATGAAAAATTCCCACTAGTATATGAAAGTGACAAAATAGGAGACTCTCTATATGAAAAACATGGTGCTACTTTGAAGCAATAGTATGGAAAAGGATAGTAACATTGCCCCTTCTCTCTTTTTCTCTCATTTTTTTGGTGGGCCCTTTTTGGCCTCTTTTTTCGTGGGCTCTTTTTGGCCTTTTTTTATTACCTCACTAGGACAATGCTCTAATAATGATGATCATCATACTTCTATTTACTTACAACTCAAAAGAAAATTACAACTCGAAACTAGAACAAAAATATGACTCTATATGAATGCCTCTGGCAGTGTACCAGGATGTGCAATGATACTAGCGTAACATGTACGAAAGTGATGAATGGTGGCTAAGCCACAAATACTATGTTAGCTATATGATCATGCAAAGCAATAAGACAATGACGATGTGTGTCATAAAAATGGAACGGTGGAAGTTGCATGGCAATATATCTCGGAATGGCTATGGAAATGCCATGATAGGTAGGTATGGTGGCTGTTTTGAGGAAGATATAAAGAGGCTTATGTGTGATAGAGCGTATCATATCATGGGGTTTGGATGCACCGGCGAAGTTTGCACCAACTCTCGATGTGAGAAAGGGCAATGCACGGTACCGAAGAGGCTAGCAAATTGCGGAAAGGTGAGAGTGTGTATAATCCATGGACTCAAATTAGTCATAAAGAACTCACATACTTATTGCAAAAGTTTATTAGCCCTCAAAGCAAAGTACTACTACGCATGCCCCTACGGGGGTAGTTGGTAAGAAAAGACCATCGCTCGTCCCCGACCGCTACTGATAAGGTAGACAATCAAGAATAAATCATGCTCCAACTTCTTAGCATAACGATAGATCATACGTGCATGCTTCGGGAATCACAAACCTTAACACCAATATTCTTACTACACCACAATTATCTACTAGCACCTCCCACATATTACCATCTTAGTATCACAAAACTATTGCAAGGAATCAAACTTATCATATTCAGTGATCTACATGAAAGTTTTTATTATATCCCTCTTGAATACCTATCATATTAGGACCAAATTCATAACCCGTGCATATTACCATTACTATTCATTAGACTCTCAAAAATATATAAGTGAAGCATGAGAGTGCAACTATTTCTTTAAAATATAACCACCGCCATGCTCTAAAAGATATAAGTGAAGCACTAGAGGAACTGCCTAGCTCAAAAGATATAAGTGAAGCACATAGAGTATTCTAACAAATCACGAATAATGTGTGTCCCTCTCAAAAAGGTGTGCTCAGCAAAGATGATTGTGACAAACTAAAAAGCAAAGAAAAGCAAACAAACTATATCACAAGACGCTCCAAGTAAAGCACAAATCATGTGATGAATAAAAATATAGCTCCAAGTGAGTTACCGATAGATTGTAGACGAAAGAGGGGATGCCTTCCGGGGCATCCCCAAGCTTAGACGCTTGAGTCTTCCTTGAATATTACCTTGGGGTGCCTTGGGCATCCCCAACCTTAGGCTCTTGCCGCTCCTTATTCCTTTATCCATCGTAGTCTCACCCAAAACTTAAAAACTTCAGCACACAAAACTCAACAGAAACCTCGTGAGATCCGTTAGTATAACAAATAAATCTTAAACTTTACATGCTGTTGTATATTGATTCATATTTAATATTGGAATAATTATACTATACTCCAACTTCTCCATGACTCATACCCCCGATACGATCCATAAATTCATCAAAATAAGCAAACAATGCAACAAAAACAGAATCTGTCTAAAACAGAACAGTCTGTAAAGATCTAATTAGAAGCTATACTTCTGTAACTCCAAAACTTCTGAAAAATTAGGAAAACATAAAAAATTCGTATAGCAATAATGTGTAAAAAATTCAGAATTTTATCATGCTCCAGTACAGAACCAAAAATCCAGCACTGGACTCAAAACTTTCTGTTTTCAAACAGCATCAATTATACTATCATCTAAATCATCCCAAAGGCATTACTTGGCACAAACACTAACTAAAAGATAAAAACACAATAATAATAGAGGATATAATTGTGTAAACAAACAAGAATATAAAGTAAAACAATTTTTTTATTTTATTCATTGGGTTGCCTCCCAACAAGCGCTATTGTTTTATGCCCCTAGCTAGGCATAATGCATAGTTTCAAGTGTTGTCATCCTTCATCCCCAAATCATTTTTAATAAAATCTTCCAAAACTTTTCTCATTAATTCTCTACTTTCATGCTCTTCTTTTCTTGTAGGTGAGCTTAAATAATTGAAGGGGCTTTTATTGGTGACTTTAACATTCATCACTTCAAACTCAGGATCATCACCATAAACATCCTCATACAAGACATGTATCTCATCATCAATAGGGTCTCTAGCCGTACCCTCAAACCATTCTTCACTAAATCGCTCATCAATTCCTATAGTAACCCACTCAAATTTATCACAAGCATGGTGGTATAGAGTTTTAATTATTTCAGTATATGGAACTCTCCTTCTAATATTCTCACCATAAGCAAAGTAATCTTTAGATTCCAACCTACGAATAGTATCTTTATCATGAAGAATTTCTTCTATGGGAAGGTGCTCAAAATTAATTTTATAAAAGGAAAAGATATCCCTACCTTCTTGGATTATGTAATCAAATTCATGCATAAGGATGATAGTGGCAATTTTCTTAGCCCTAGGATCATGGATGTTGGGAAGTTCATAGAATATCTTTTGTAAGGCGGGGTGAATATGCAAAAAAAATCTTTCTAATTTAACAACAAGCATAGCAATAGCATCCACATAGCAATTTTTTTTATCAAGAATAGATCCCTTAATTATTGGTATAACTCCTGCACAATTAAAGAATTCCTGAATAATGTTCTTCCCAATAATATTACCACTTCCCACATGATAGATTTTAGTCTTGAAATTAGTGGGGGGATCAATCTCAGGAGGGTCATGATTAAGATCAAAAGGATGAGTTTTCTCCTCAAGAGATTCATTAGCACTACCCTCGCTAGCACTTCGATAACAACTTTCTCAAGTTCAGACATGATAACGACTTCAAGCAAGCAAATAAGCAAATAAAAATATTTTTGTGTCTTTGTAAAAAAAAGTTTTAGAAGTGGGGGAGATGAAAACGAGAGGCAAATGCAAATAAAAAGGCAAATAAAATAAATGCAAGTGGATGATAGTTTGTGTGAAGGTACTTGATACTTTTGGTGATGTCTCCCCGCCAACGGCGCCAGAAATTGGCAAGTTGACGGGAGACTGCTTTGCGTGACTTCTCCCCGGCAACGGCGCCAGAAATTCTTCCTGCTACTTGTAGACAACGTTGGTATTTCCCCGAAGAGGAGAGGATGATGCAGTATAGTAGAGATAAGTATTTCCCTCAGTTAAGAAACAAGGTTATCAATCCAGTAGGAGAACCACACAAAATCCTTTAGCAGCACCTGCACACAGAAAAGCAAACACTTGCACCCAACGCAAATAAGAGGGTTGTCAATCCTCTTAGCGGTTATTTGCAAGGATTAATTCTGATAGAGATAGATAGATAAAGTAAAATACTAAATAAAATAAAAGTAAATAAATTGCAGCAAGGTATTTTTGGATTTTAATATATGATAAAAGTAGACTCGGGGGCCATAGTTTTCACTAGAGGCTTCTCTCTTGAACACATAGCATACGGTGGGTAAACAAATTACTGTTGGGCAATTGATAGAAAAGCAAATAATTATGACGGATTCATGGAAATGATCATGTATATCGAAATCACGTCCGAGACAAGTAGACCAACTCCTGCCTGCATCTACTACTATTACTCCACCCATCGACCGCTATCCAGCATGCATCTAGGGTATTAAGTTAATAAAAACAGAGTAACGCCTTAAGCAAGATGACATGATGTAGACAAAGTAAACTCAAGCAATATGATTAAACCACATCTTTTTATCCATAATGGCAACAATACAAATACGTGTCATGTCCCTTTCTGTCACTGGGATTGAGCACCGCAAGATTGAACCCATCACAAAGCACCTCTCCCATTGCAAGATAAACCAATCTAGTTGGCCAAACCAAATCGATAGATCGGAGAGAAATACAAAGCTATAACAATCATGCATAAAAGAGTTCAGAGAAGACTCAAATATTTCTCATGAATAATCTGATCATAAACTCACAATTCATCAGATCCCAACAAACACACCACAAAAGAAGATTACATCGGATAGAACTCCAAGAACCTTGAGAAGAACATGGTATTGAAGATCAAAGAGAGAGAAGAAGCCATTTAGCTACTAGCTATGGACCTGTAGGTCTGTGGTAAACTACTCACACATCATCGGAAGGGCAGCAAGGTTGATGAAGAAGCCCTCCGTGATCGATTCCGCCTCCGACAGTGTACCGAAAAAGGCCTCCAGATGGGATCACGGAAGAACAGAGGCTTGCAGTGGTGGAAAAGTTTTGTCTTCTATCTCTCTAGTATATTGGGAATATTTGGGAATTTATAGCATTGGAATTAGGCCAGGATGTGCCATGAGGGGCCCACAAGCCTCGGGGGCACGCCCTACCCCCAGGGCGCGCCTTCCGTGCATGTCGCTCCCTCGTGGCTCGTCTGGTCTTCTCCCGAAGCTTCGAGGGTCCCTTCTGGTCCAGAAAAAATTAATCCAAAGTTTTTTCTCTGTTTGGAGTCTTTTTGATAATGATTTTCTGAAAAGACAAAAACAAGCAAAAAACAACATCTGGCACTGGGGACTGGGTTAATAGGTTAGTCCCAAAAAATGATATATAATTGCATAATAAACATCCAAGATTGATACTATAATAGCATGGAACAATCAAAAGTTATAGATACGTTGGAGACGTATCAGGTTCCACCACATCCCAAGCAGTAGCATGGGCTATAGGGGGGCGCCCTGGCCTTATTGGGCCAGGCGCAATAGCCCCTACTTGGCCCATGCGCCTAGGGGAAGGGAAACCCTAAGGGGGAGGGCCCTCCACTTGGCTTGGAGGGCACTCCTCCCCCCTTGGCCGCCGCCCCTGCCTTGGGAGGGGGGCTAGGGCTGGCACACCCCTCCCTCACCCCTATATATAGTGGGGAGGCATAGGGGGCAGCCACCCCTTCCACGCTTGCCCCGTCTCCCTCCCGTTACTCCTCCTCCACGTTCCGTCAGCGCTTGGCGAAGCCCTGTCAGAATTCCGCTGCCACCACCACCACCATATCGCCGTGCTGGTTCCGATCTCATCTACCTCCTCCCCCTCTCTTGCTTGATCAATAAGGAGAGGACGCCATCGAGATGAACATGTGCTAATCTCGGAGGTGCCATCCGTTCGGCACTAGATCGCGATTGGATCGTCAAGAGTACGACTACATCAACCGCGTTACGACGCTAACGCTTTTGGTCTACAAGGGTATGTAGACACACTCCCCTCTCATTGCTTTGCATCTCCTAGATTAGATCTTGGGTGTTTCATAGGATTTTTTTTGATTTTCATGCAACGTTCCCCCCAAAACCCCATCTTTTTATCCTTAATGGCAACAATACAAATATGTGTCTTGTCCCTTTCTGTAACTGGGATATCGAACACCGCAAGATTGAACCCATCACAAAGCACCCCTCCCATTGCAAGATAAATCAATCTAGTTGGCCAAACCAAACGGATAGATCGGAGAGAAATACAAAGCTATTACAATGATGCATACATAAGTTCAGAAAAGACTCAAATATTTCTCATGAATAATCTGATCATAAACCCACAATTCATCAGATCCCAACAAACACACCGCAAAAGAAGATTACATCGGATAGAACTCCAAGAACATCGAGGAGAACATGGTATTGAAGATCAAAGAGAGAGAAGAAGCCATCTAGCTACTAGCTATGGACCCGTAGGTCTGTGGTAAACTACTCACACATCATCGGAAGGGCAGCAAGGTTGATGTAGAAGCCCTCTGTGATCGATTCCCCCTCCGGCAGAGTACCGAAAAAGGCCTCCAGATGGGATCGCGGAAGAACAGAGGCTTGCGGCGGCAGAAAAGTTATTTGTGATGGCTCTCTGGTATATTGGGAATATTTGGGAATTTATAGCGTTGGAATTAGGTCAAGAGTGCCACGAGGGGCCCACAAGCCTGGAGGGCGCTCCTACCCCCCTGGGCACGCCCTCCAGGCTTGTCGCTCCCTCGTGACTCATCTGGTCTTCTCCCGAAGCTTCTAGGGTCCCTTCTGGTCCAGAAAAAATTAATCCAAAGTTTTTTCTTCGTTTGGACTCCGTTTGATAATGATTTTCTGAAAAGGCAAAAACATGCAAAAAACAACAACTGGCACTGGGCACTAGGTTAATAGGTTAGTCCCAAAAAATGATATATAATTGCATATAAAACATCCAAGATTGATACTATAATAGCATGGAACAATAAAAAATTATAGATAGGTTGGAGACGTATCACGCCACCACCATGGCTGGACGAGCGCAGGAGCGGAGGCGACGGCCGCGGGGTCGGAGGAGGTGACCTTGGCGGCCCGGTGGTGGGGGGGAGGGAGGCACCGGAGATGGTCGGGGTAGCGGGGAGGCGCCGGATCTGGCCGATTCGGGGCGGGCGATGGTGGGAGAAGAAAGGGGATCGAGCAGCGCGAGGCAGCGGGAACCCTCCGGATGGCAGTTGGGCTTCGCAGTGCCGTTACGTTTTACATCTGGCGTGGCCAAGTGATGTATATTTGCGTCACTTGGTGATGCATTTTGCATTCATAGTAAACTCAGATGTAAAAGGTTTACATCTGCATCATCTATTGGAGGGACGTTTTTGGGACTTGTTGATGTATATTTCAGTTACTTTTACATCTACATCATCTATTGGAGATGCTCTAAGTTGCGACTGAGAGCTGTGAAACGCCCATGATGTAGATGCTTGGCCTTGGATTTTCTAATACAAAGTTGGGGCCGGGGGCCCCTTTGATTCAAAAAAATTACTAACTATGTGCGGGAACATGGACTGAATTGTATGGCAATTTACAAGATTGGTAAACATGATTTCCTTGTGTATGTCCTCGAGCACTTGTCGGGTGGTCTCAACTACATATGACATTGTCTACCACCCCATTGAAGGTTCGAAGAAATCTTGATTGGGATAAAAAAGCAATACCATGGATTTATTAGCTTTTTCGGTTGGTGAATTCCATATCAAATTACACCTTCAAATGGAGCTGACAATTTTATATCGCTGGTGCAGAGACATCCTATGCAAATGGTTCAAACCCTTTTTCGTTGAAACCATTCTGAACCGTGGTCTTGCAAAAGTGGGTGATAGGGGGAGGGGGTCCATCAGACACGACCCAGATTAATTGTCGGCAATAGGTCCTACAATCACACACGATAAGCATGAAAAATGCACGTGTGTGATCTGAAGAGCTATCGCAAACCAGGAGGAGCAAGTTGTGTGAGATGTGTTAAACATCCCACACAAATTCTTAGAGAATTTTTTTGCATTAGTAGTGTGCAACACACACGCTTCGTCCCAAAAAATCATGTGAGATATGCTGAATGTCCCACGCAATTTTCTCATCCAAAATGTTTGCGTTAGTTCTGTGCAACACACATGATTTGTTCTAGGAAATTGTGTGAGATAGGGTGATCCATCACAAAGCCTTTCCTGCTGAAAACGTTTGCGCCCTGGTAGTGTATCACAAACGGCTGTCTAGGACAACAATGTGTGTGCTGGTTCATTGATACCACACGCTCCTTTGGTAGCAACTGTGTGTTGTTAGTAGTCATCACCCATGGTACTTAATATGTAACCAGGTGCAACATATTGACCGAATGAGTAGGTTTATTAGCCTATTAATTATTATTAATCCCTGTAGTAAGAAAATTTACATTTCATATCAAAAAAATGTTTACCACCATTTCATACCAGACACACAATATATTTCATATCCATCTAATGGCCACCATGATTTTATAATTGACACCACATCATAGTAAATACTTGCACCCAATGGGGGCAAGAGGGTTGTCAATCCCCTTGAACTCGTTACTTGCAAGGATTAAATCTGGTAGTGATAGATATATAAATTGAAAAGTGAAATAAAAAGAGTAAAATTGCAGCAAGGTATTTTTGTTTTAGTAATATGATAAAAGTAGACCCGGGGGCCATAGTTTTCACTAGAGGCTTCTCTCTCGAAACATAGCATACGTCGGGTAGACAAATTACTGTTGGGCAATTGATAGAAAAGCACATAGTTATGATGTTATTCATGGCAATGATCATGTATATAGGCATCACGTCCATGACAAGTAGACCAAAACGATTCTGCATCTAATGCTATTACTCCACCAATCGACCGCTATCCAGCATGCATCTATGGTATTAAAGTTCATGACAAACAGAGTAACGCTTTAAGGAAGATGACATGATGTAGACAAAATAAACTTAAGCAATATGATTAAACCCCGTCGTTTTACCCATAATGGGAACAATACAAATACGTGCCTCGCTACCCCTTCTGTCACGAGGTGAGGACACCGCAAGATTGAACCCATTACAAAGCACCTCTCCCACTGAAGATAAAACAATCTAGTTGGCCAAACCAAACGGATAGATCGGAGAGAAATACAAAGCTATAATAATCATGCATAATAAAGTTCAGAAAAGACTCAATTACTTTCAATGAATAATCTGATCATAAACCCACAATTCATCGGATCCCAACAAACGCAACGCAAAAGAAGATTACATCGAATAGAACTCCATGGAGATCATGGAGAACTTTGTATTGAAGATCAAAGAGAGAGAGAAGAAGCCATTCAGCTACTAGCTATGGACCTGTAGGTCTGTGGTGAACTACTCACACATCATCGGAAGGGCAGCAAGGTTGATGTAGAAGCCCTCCGTGATCGATTCCCCCTCCGGCAGAGTACGGGAAAAGGCCTCCAGATGGGATCGTGGAAGAACAGAAGCTTGCGACAGCGGAAAAGTTATTTCGGGTGGATCTATGTTGGTTTGGGGATTTATGGGAATTTATAGCGCTGGAATTAGGTCAAACGGAGTTGCGTGGGACCCACGAGCTTAGGAGGCGCCCCCTGGGGGGCGCCCTGTGAGCTCGTGTCTCTCCCATAGATCTTCTAGCCTCCTCCCGAACGTTCTAGGCTCCCTTCTGCTCCAGAAAAAATCACTGTAAAGTTTCATCGTGTTTGGACTTTGTTTGGTACTGATTTTCTGAAAAGTCAAAAACAAGCAAAAAAAACAACAACTGGCACTGGGCACTGAGTTAATAGGTTAGTTCCCAAAAATGATATAAAATTGCATATAAAGCGTATAAAGTATCCAAGACTGATAATATAATAGCATGGAACAATAAAAAATTATAGATACGTTTGAGATGTATCAGCATCCCCAAGCTTAATTCATGCTCGTCCTCGAGTAGGTAAATGATAAAAATAGGATTTTTGATGTTGAATGCTACCTAGCATGTTTATCATGTAATCTCTCTTATGGTATAAATATTGAGAAATGATGAAGTAATTGATATCAACATAATAATATCCATGAATACAAGAATATAATCATTAATTTTTCAAAATATACGATTCTCAAAAATGTTATCCCTACTCATTGAATTATGTAAGCATGGCATGACTCCGCCTTCACCGCATAAATATAAATTACGAGCACCCCGGTATCGAACCAGGCAATTGTATCATACTTTTTAGCACTTCAGCTTTTTCAACTCCACTCAATACAAGAGCGTGAGACATGGACATTAGCACTATGGGTGGAATAGAATGCGGTGGTAGAGATATATAGAAGAAGTCAAAAAGGAAGAAAGGCTCGCATCAACTCAGTGGATCAATAGGCAATGGAGAGGCCCATCAATTGATATCAATGCGAGGAGTAGGGATTGCCATGCAACGGATGCACTAGAGCTAAAAGTGTATGAAAGCTCAATATGAAACTAAGTGGGTGTGCATCCAACTTGCTTGCTCATGAAGACCTCAGGCATTTGAGGAAGCCCATCATCGAAATGTACAAGCCAAGTTCTACAATGAAAAATCCCCACTAGTATATGAAAGTGATAACTTAGGACACTCTTGCTACTTCTAAACTGCGTTGGGATTTTCCCCGAAGAGGAGGGGTGATGCAGCACAGTAGAGATAAGTATTTCCCTCAGTGAGAACCAAGGTATCAATCCAGTAGGAGAACCATACAGAACCTCATGAACTGCACCTACACATACAAAAGCAAATACTTGCACCCACCGCGGGCAAGAGGGTTGTCAATCCCCTTGAACTCGTTATTTGCAAGGATTAATTCTGATAGAGATAGATAGATAAAATAAATTGCAAAATAAAATAAAGTAAATAAAATTGCAGCAAGGTATTTTTAGGTTTTTTATATGATTTAAGTAGACCCGGGGGCCATAGTTTTCACTAGAGGCTTCTCTCTCGAACGCATAGCATACGATGGGTAAACAAATTACCGTTGGGTAATTGATAGAAAAGCGCATAATTATGACGAATTCATGACAATGATCATGTATATAGGCATCATGTCTGAGACAAGTAGACCGACTCCTACCTGCATCTACTACTATTACTCCACCCATCGACCGCTATCCAGCATGCATCTAGGGTATTAAGTTAATGAAAACGGAGTAACACCTTAAGCAAGATGACATGATGTAGACAAAGTAAACTCAAGCAATATGAATAAACCCCGTCATTTAACCTTAATGGCAACAATACAAATATGTGTCTTGTCCCCTACTTTGTCACTGGGATATAGAACACTTCAAGATTGAACCCATCACAGTGCACCTCTCCCATTGCAAGATAAATCAATCTAGTTGGCCAAACCAAACGGATAGATCAGAGAGAAATACAAAGCTATAACAATCATGCATAAATATGTTCAGAAAAGACTAATTTTTTTCTCATGAACATTCTGATCATAAACCCACAATTCATCGGATCCCAACAAACACACCGCAAAAGAAGATTACATCGGATAGAACTCCAAGAAGATCGAGGAGAACATTGTATTGAAGATCAAAGAGAGAGAAGAAGCCATCTAGCTACTAGCTATGGACCCGCAGGTCTGTGGTAAACTACTAACACATCATCGAAGGGGCAACAAGGTTGATGTAGAAGCCCTCCGTGATCGATTCCCCCTCCGGCAGAGTGCCAAAAAGGCCTCCAGATGTGATCACGGAAGAACAGAAGCTTGCGGCGGCGGAAAAGTTATTTCGTGGGGCTCTCTGTTGGTTTCCCAATATTTGAGAATTTATAGAGGTGGAATTAGGTCAAAAGGAGACACGAGGGGCCCACAAGGCATTAGGGCGTGCCCCCCTAGGGCCACGCTCTGTTGCCTTGTGGCCTCCTCATGAGGCTTCTGGCCTCCTCCTGAAGCTTCTAGGGTCTCTTTTGTCCAGAAAAAAATCGTCAAAAAGTTTTGTAGCATTTGGACTTCGTTTGGTACTGATTTCCTGAAAAACCAAAAACAAGCAGAAAACAGCAACTGGCACTGGGCACTAGGTTAATAGGTTAGTCCCAAAAAATGATATAAAATAGCATATTATTGCATATAAAACATCCAAGATTGATACTATAATAGCATGGAACAATAAAAAATTATAGATACGTTGGAGACGTATCAGCATCCCCAAGCTTAATTCCTGCTCGTCCTCGAGTAGGTAAATGATAAAAACAGAATTTTTGATGTGGAATGCTACCTAACATGTTTATCATGTAATCTCTTTTACGGTATGAATTTTAAGAAACGAGTGATTCAAACCAATAGTCTATAATTTGATATAAAGACATCAATACTTAGGCATACCAACAAACAATCATGCCTTTCAAATTAAAAATTCTAAATAATGCTATCCCTACAAAATCATATAGCCTGTCATGCTTAGTCTTCCTAACACAAAGTATTGATCATGCACTACCCCGATGACAAGCCAAGCAATTGGTTCATACTATTTCAACCCTCACGCAATACATGAGCGCGAGCCATGGTGTCGTGGTTTTGTCACGGCAGATGTCCTCATGAAAGGACTTAGTCGTGAGGCCATCGCAGTTGCGTGGAAGCTTGAGCGGGGTTGAACGGTAAATAGGGAGACAAATTTACCAAGGTTCGGCCCCTCACGGTGGAGGTAAAAGCCTACTTCCTCCTTGATTGCTATTGCTTTGGATCTCGATTACAAGGGTGCGGATTCGCTAACCTAGCTCTCGAGAGATTGCAACTTAAATTTTTTGTCTCAGGGGCTCACCCTTATATAACAGGCCGAGTCCCTGATTTTACAGAAGATTTCGGGTTATACTATTAACTCGTATCCTACTCTAACTCTTGTTCTTCTTTCTTTCTAAGTTAGGAAGTTTCCTCCAGCTGGGCCTTCTTCATGAGTCGGCCCGTCAGGTTCTTGAGAGCCGGCCAACTGCCGGATCTCACCTTGGGCCTCCAGCACATCTGTTTATCTTCAAGTTGACCCGTCAATGGGATGACCCACTTTGTCTCAAGACTCAAGGCCGGGTCATGCCCCTGTCGGGTGTCATCCTTAGGGAATATCCCCAACATTAGCCCACAGTTTGACTTGGATTTATCCATGTTAAACTCCTTCCTGAAAATAAGAAAGAAAATCATGAAGGCTATGCTCTGGCTCTGACTTCTCTTTCAAGCCGCCACTTGCCCGTCTCTTGGGCCCTTGTCTCCATAAGGTATTTCATCTGGGACAAACGTTGCCGGGTCTTGCAATCCTTCCACACTTAGCAATTTCTGTCACTTCTTCTCATGTCATCACCTTACTGGTATCCGAAATACTCGCATGATGTCACAACGGATATTTAAGAAAATATATCAAATCTTGTAAATGCGGGAATCGAGGCAACTTTTGGGCCTAAAATTACTGCGCCGCCTGGGGGTTCGCTCCTGCCGTTTCGGGTTCCATCTCCCTTAGAAATAAGATAGAGGGCCCCCAGCGTTCACTTTACTCCTTCTGCCTCTCACATCTTCTTCTTCCTCTTGCTCTTGACGCTGCCGCGCCCCTTTCGAGATCGTCGCCTTCAAGGCCAGCAGTAGACAGCGACCCCAACGCCGCCACCGGAGCCCATTGAGCACGTTGCGGCCTCATCCGTAAAACCCGAAGCCTTCAAATCTCTTCCTGCAGATCTGTGAGTTCTCATTTCTTCTCTGTAATCTCGCCGCCATTGTTCCTTACTAGTTCTTCACTAGTTCTTCAATAAGCTCGTCGACGCTCTTAGCATAACACAATCGTAGATCTGGTTCTTATATGAACCTTCACCCGTAGATGTGGCATTGCCTCCGCAATATGTTTAATACTTCTTGAATCTTTTGTGTAGTGGAAATAGACCCCATTCGGTGACATCCTCACAACCATCATGATACATCTCCATCGTATCTACTTTTCCAAACACTTTTGCTCTTGTTTTGGACTCTAATTTGCATGATTTGAATGAAACAAACCCAGACTGACGCTGTTTTCAACAAAACTACCATGGTGTTGTTTTTGTGCAGAAATCAAAGTTCTCGGAATTGGACGAAACTTTTTGGAGATTTTTTATGGAATAAATAAAAATTACTGGCGCAAGAATCAACAGAAGAGGGGCCACCTGTTGCCCACAAGGCAACATTGCGCGACCCCCCTAGGGCGCGCCCTGATGCCTTAAGGGGCCCACAGGTGGCCGTCTGACCTAATTCCAATGCTATAATTTCACTTTCCCTGAGAAAAAATAGGAGAAGAAGTTTCATCGCGTTTTACGATACGGAGCCGCTGCCACCTCTTGTTCTTCATCGGGAGAGCTGATCTGGAGTCCATTCGGGGCTCTGAAGAGGGGGATTCGTCGCCGTCGTCATCATCAACCATCCTCCATCACCAATTTCATGATGCTCACCACCGGGCGTGAGTAATTTCTCTGTAGGCTTGCTGGACGGTGATGGGTTGGATGCGATTTATCATGTAATTGAGTCAATTTGTTAGGGCTTTGATCCCTAGTATCCACTATGTTCTGAGATTGATGTTGCTATGACTTTGCTATGCTTAATGCTTGTCAATAGGGCCCGAGTGCCACGATTTCAGATCTGAACCTCTATGTTTTCATGAATATATTTGAGTTCTTGATCCTATCCGCTTGTCATATGCACTTGTTATCATTCTGATCCGTAGATCCCATAGTGATAATTGTGTGGGATACTCTCCAGGGATGACTATAATTCGAGGAGTTCATGTATTCACCATGTGTTAATGCTTTATTCCGGTTCTATATTAAAAAGAGGCCTTAATATCCCTTAGTTTTCTTATGGACCCCGCTGCCACGGGAGGGTAGAACAAAAGATGTCATGCAAGTTCTTACTATAAGCACGTATGACTATATACGGAATACATGCCTACATTACATTGATGAATTGGAGCTATTGTGTATCGCCCTAGGTTGTGACCGTTATATGATGAATGTCATCCAACATAATTATCCATCACTGATCCAATGCCTATGCTTTTCGCATATTGATCTTTGCTAAGTTACTTCCATTGCTGCTGCTGTTACAATCACTACAAAACTGCTATTGTTACTGTTTCTGTTACTATTGCTACGGTTACTACTGTGCTACTAAACACTTTGCTGCAGATATTTATTTCTCCAGGTGTGGTTGAATTGACAACTCAACTGCTAATACTCACAAATATTCTTTGGCTCCCCTTGTGTCGAATCAATAAATTTGGGTGAAATACTACCCTCGAAGACTGTTGCGATCCCCTATACCTGTGGGTTATCAAGTCCTTTTTCTGGTATTGTTGCCGGGGAGCATAGCTCTATTTGTTGAGTCACTTGGGATTTAAATCTGTTGATCACTATGAAGAATCTGAAAGACGCTAAGACCAAGATCGTCCCCTCTATGACTAGAGGAGGTAAGGAACTGCCATCACACTCTGCATTTGATTCACCTTCTATTTTGAGTAGGCTTGCGACACAGCCACCTGTTATTCATTCTGATATGTCGCAAGTAATTCATGATACTACTCCTGCTATAAATGAAACTGTTGATGATGCTAGTACTATGCTTGATGACACTGTGCCACTAGGTGAATTTTTAATGAACAAATTGCTAAAGCTAAAGAAACCGAAAATGCTGAAACTTTTGAAAATTATGATTCACCTGTTATGCCTAGTCCTCCTACTAGAGTTGAAATGCCTAAGATACCTGATGGTTATGTTTTTGATGGAGAGACAGCTAGGGCAATTCTTACTTGTAATGATAGAGATGATGTTAGAAAATTACTAGCTAAGCTGAAAGAGAAGTCTATGATGGAGAGAATGAAATACGATCCTAAGTTTGCTACCTCTCCTATGTTTGTTACTGATAAGGATTATGAATTCTCTGTCGATCCTGGGTTAATTACTTTGGTTGAATCTGATCCTTTTCATGGTTATGAAACTAAAACTGTTGTGGCACATCTTACTAAGTTGAATGATATAGCCACCCTATTTGCTCATGAGGAAAAAATTCGCTACTATTACATTCTTATGTTGTTTCCTTTCTCATTAAAGGGTGATGCTAAGAAATGGTTTAATACTCTTGCTCCTGGTTGTGTGCGCAGTCCCCAGGATATGATATATTACTTCTCTAAAAAATATTTTCCTGCTCACAAGAAACAAGTTGCCTTACAGGAAATATTTAACTTTGTGCAAATTGAAGAAGACAATCTCCCTCAAGCTTGGGGGAGGCTTCTCCAATTACTTAATGCTTTGCCTGATCATCCTCTTAAGAAAAATGAAATACTTGATATCTTTTATAATGGACTAACCGATGCTTCTAGGGACTACCTAGATAGTTGTGCTGGTTGTGTTTTCAGGAACGAACTGTTGGACAGGCTAAAAACTATTGAATAATATATTAAAGAATGTCGATGATTGGACACTTCCTGAACAACCACCTAAGCCAACTCCAAAGAAAAGAGGTATTCTATTCCTCAGTCTACAAGATATGCAAGAAGCTAAGAAATCTATGAAGGAAAAATGTATTAAAGCTGAAGATGTTAAGAATCTACCACCTATTGAAGAAATACATGGACTTGATATCCCAACATAGGTAGTAGAGGTAAATTCTCTTCGTAGTTTCAATGAAAGTGATATTCCCTATAATAAATCTGCTAGTCAATGCTTGGATGAATTTGATAACTACATTGTTAAGCAAGAGAATTTCAATATGTATGTTAGGAATCAACTAAAACGAAACACCATCATGATTGATTGCTTGAGTGATTTGATGTTTAGAACTGCTAATGATGTTAAATGCTTAAGTAAACATGCTTCTATGGTCCAGACTCAGTTAGAACAAATTGCTAAGTCACAAAATGATTTGCTTGATGAAATGAATAATAAAATGAATGATCATGCTGTTAGAGTTGTTACTAGGGGAGGTAGAATGACTCAGGAGCCCTTGTATCCTGAAGATCATGCTAAAAGAATTGAGCAAGATTCTCAGAGAAATAATATTGATGCACCTAGTCCATCCAAGAAGAAAAAGAAAAAGAAAAATGATAGGACTTTTCATGCTTCTAGTGAACCTGAGATAGAAAAAACTCCTTAGAATCATACTGATGTTTCTATTTCTGATGTTGAAACACAATCTGGTAATGAACATCCACCTAGTGATAATGATAATGATAATGATAATGATAATGATGATGTTCATGTTGATACTCAACCAGATAATGATGTAGAAATAGAACCTGCTGATGATCTTGATAACCCACCTCCTAATAATAAAAGATATGATAAAAGAGACTTTGTTGCTAGAAAACATGGAAAGGAAAGAGAACCATGGGTTCAAAAACCTATGCCCTTTCCTACTAAACCATCTAGAAATAAAGATGAGGAAGACTTTGAGCGCTTTGTTGAAATAATTAGACCTGTCTTTTTGCGCACTCGTTTGATTGATATGTTGAAAATGCCTCCTTACGCTAAATACATGAAAGATATTGTAACTAATAAAAGAAAGATGCCTAAAGCTGAAATCTCCACCATGCTTGCAAATTATTCTTTTAAGGGTGGAGTACCTAAAAAGCAAGGAGATCTGGGAATACCTACTATACCATGCTCCACTAAAAGAAGTTATGTTAAAACTGCTCTATGTGATTTGGGAGCCGGTGTTAGTATTATGCCTTTCTCTTTATATAGAAGACTTGATTTGAATAAGCTTACACCCACTGAAATATCTTTGCAAATGGCTGATAAATCAACTGCTATACCTATTGAAATTTGTGAGGATGTGCCCGTTGTTGTTGCAAATGTTACTATCTTAATGGACTTTGTTATACTTGATATGCCCAAGGACGACAACATGTCGTTTATCCTTGGAAGACCCTTTTTGAATACTGCAGAGGCTGTTATTGATTGCAACAAAAGCAAGGTTACTTTTCATGTCAATGGTAATGAGCACACGGTTTATTTTCCGAAGAAACAAACTTCAGTGAATGGTATCAATTGTATTGAAAAGGTTTCGACAATCACTATTGGAGGATTCAAATTTCCTCTTCCTACTGTCAAAAAGAAATATGAAATTCTTATTGTTGGGGAGATGCATATCCCCATTGAGGTAACTTAGTGTTATACAAAAATTCTTCGGTTTCATGTCACTCGGAAATAGTTTGTTAATAAGACTTGATCAACCTTATTAATGGATTCTTTTTGAAGGGCATGTGGTCGATGAATTTAGTAAGCACAACTTTCTGTAACCATAATTTTCTCTCTGTTATTTTTAGTTTAACAAAATAAAATGCCATGATTATCCTGTTTTCTGAATTATCCGTGCAACAAAAAATGGCCCAAAATAAAAGTGCTCAGAATGCAATAAAATTTTAACATGATTTTTTCTGGAATATTTAAGAATTTTTGGCACTGAAAACAACCCATGGGGTGCACTTGTTGCCCACAAGGCAACAGGGCGCGACCACCCCCCAGGCGCACCAAGATGCCTTGTGGGTCCCATAGGGACCCACTCACTTATCTATTCAGCCCACTTCATCTCCTACCTCTAGGAGAAAAAATCTTTGTAGCTCTCTCTCTCTCTCATGTTCTTGCTCCCAAACCTGAGATTTTCGATCTCTTTGCTCGGAGCTCCGTTTCTGAACTGTTTTGAGGGACTGCTCCTTGATATGTGACTCCTCCACTGCTCCAATTAGTTTTTGCTTTAGTGGATTACATTTTGCATAAATTGCTGCTATTGGTGCTACTAAAAATGAACTTGCATGTTAAATTCTTTGAGTTCTAAGTAGTTTGAATGCTTGATATAGCCTCTAGGCATTTGTATGAGTAGTTGCTATCAATTTTGCGAAGTTTTGTTAACATCTTTTTTGGTCCAAATTTTTTTAGAAATTTGTTCGTAGGAATATGAACCTTTTCAGGAGGAGTTCTTCAAGGAGGAGGTCCTCTGAAGCATCATCGAGCGAAAGCCCAGCACGCCAATTGTATGTTGAACCAAGGGCAAGTTCGGTGCGAGGTGCTGAAGCAAAATCATGTCGATGGCCGGGCAATGATTTCATGCTAGGTGCAGGCATTAAGGAAGAATTTGACCAACATATTCACAACACCGAGCTCTCTGCCTTCATCGCAGATAAGCCACCACAGCACTACAACCTTACTCATTCATTCACTCAAAATTTTGAGTACCACCCTCGTACTTCTAGAGTTTTATTTCATCTCTATGATAAATCTTATGGTATGTCTCTAGAAGAGTTTTGTGATGCATGCAAAATTTCATTTTGGGGTTCACTTAGTGAGCCGCGGCAATCTGAATATGAACTATTTCTCAATAGTCTTTGCAATGGTGAGAATAGGGGAGTTACGCAAGCTAGGATAAAAAGCATTCACTTTCCCTCTATTCGGTATTTTGCACTCTTTAATGGCAAATGCATTGTTGGTAAACAAGACTATAGTGCACTTTGTGCTCCTGACCTGAGCATTATTCACATTGCTTTAACGGGTAGCAAACATTATAATCTTGGGGCTATTGTTGCACGTAGGTTGCATCGCAACTCGGGTAATGGTGATTTGTATGGAGGAATTTATGCCTTCCGCGTAGCTGCAAGGCTAGGGGTCTCGCCCAGGTCCAATGATCCTCTTTTACCTGATAAATATTTGAATTTTGAGGCAATGCAGAACCATGAGTTTATTAAGCGCAACACTCACAGATATGACTATAACTTGATATTCGATAAATATCGTTCTGTGTTTGTTATTTTGCCTGCTCTTGTCCTCTTTGATTTCCAGAACAAACAGAGATATTTTCTTCATGAGAGTGAGGTGCACGAGTATAAGGCGGCAGTTGAGGCTACTTGTCTCACTGAGGAGGCGGCTCAGAACGCCTCCACGAGCTACCACTTCGATTATTCTCCTGGTCAGCCATGGCAGTAGACCAAGCTAGGCCAAAAGCCTAAGCTTGGGGGAGTACGTATTTCTCACCGACATTACATTCATGTTCACACATTCATTCCAGTTGTCGGTGTTCATCCTTTTTCATTGTATATCCATGTTAGTTTTATTTTTGCTTTCTTCTTGTGTGTTTGAAAAACTTCAAGAATCCAAAAAAAACATTTCTCGCTTCTTTTCGGTTTTTCTTTCCGGTTTGTTAGTTTGTAGTATTAAAAGAAAACCCAAAAAGATTTCTCGTTTCTTCTTTTGCTTGTTGGGAGTTCTCCCGTGTAAATAGTTTTCCTCGCTTTTCGTTTTTTCTTCTTTAGTTTGCTTTTCTTCAGAAAAACTAAAACTCCAAAAATATTTCAGTGTGTTTATCTGAATTTCTTTTCTGTTAGTTGAGTCGTCGTAAGGAGAAGACCACGATGAAAATGTTGAGTGGCTCTCATATGCTTTATTGTTGATCTAATGAAGAGCCAATATTACCTTGTCTTCTCCCTTGAATAAAATGTTTGCAGATTCTAGCTTAGTCCATGGCACTCTTGCACTATTATTATTTTCACATCATTCGGTCGTGCAAGTGAAAGACAATAATGATGATGATTTGATGAAGTGACTGTGGCAAGGAAAAGCTGGTATGAACTCTTCATGTTTTTGTTTTTGTAAATATGTTTAACTTAGTATCCATGATTCAGCATATTATGAGTAAACATGTGTGTTATGACAATTAGATATTATAGTTGCTCATGCCATGCTTAAGTAGCTAGGAGTGGATAATGTTTTATCTTGGATGTCAACATGCATTAAAATGGTTATGATGTAGTATGTTAATATGGTATCCTCCTCTGAATGTTTCAAGTGGCTTGACTTGGCACATGTTCATACATATAGTTGATTCAAAACCAACATAGCCACCACGATATTTATGTTCAGGGTGTCTATATCCTACTCATGCTAGTATTCAATGTTAATTATTCTCAATGCATAATCATGACCGTTTTCGCTCTCTAGTTGGTCGCTTCTCAATCTATTACTAGCCTTCGCCTGTACTAAGCGGGAATACTACTTGTGCATCCAAAATCCTTAAACCAAAGTTGTTCCAGATGAGTCCACTATATCTACCTATATGAGGTATTACTCTGCCGTTCCAAGTAAATTTGCATGTGCCACCTCTAATCATTCAAATAAACATATGTTTTGTGTGCCCGTACCGCTCATGGAGCGACAGGGGGCGGTCAGTATCTTCCATGCTAAGCGGGTTATTCTCGAGGTGAGTATTTATTCACTTGTCATTGCACGAGAGAGGCTGGTATTTGGGATGCCCAGTCCTATGCTCAAAATGAAAATACATAATGCGAACAAACTCCCCCGGAAAGTGGTTGGTATGGAGGGCACCCGAGGATTCAGCTAGCCATGGCTTGTGTTGGTATGGTGGAGGGGGAGTAATCTTTACCTTTCCGCTTGGGAACCTCCTATAATGTGTCAAGCATCACTAGTATAGCGAGCTACTATACAAATGGTTTTTACCCCCTTTCAGCGACAGAGTTTTAAACTGTCGCCTTGCATGTGTGTGCGATAGGGGGGGTCCTTTCCACACGACCCAGAAACCGACCGCGATAGGGCCTCTGGTCACACACGCGGGGTAAAAAGAGCTCGTGTGCGATCGGGTGAGTCATCGCAGACAATTATATTAGCCCAATCGTTTCCGTTCGTATGTACATCCCACACAGTGAATCCAAGATAAATGTTTCCGTTCATATATACATCCCACACAGTGAATCCCAGACAAACATTTCCGTTTGTATATACAAAGCACACAGTTTTCCAAATCACATTGTTTGTGATAGTGTTGCCATTGCAGGCGATAGTAATAATTTTATCATTTGTGTTATTGAATGCATCACGCACGGTGTCTAGAAGAAACTGTGTGGCATAGGCTGTCCATCACACACACTTTTGATGTGGAAAACGTTTGTGTAAGGTGGCCTAACGCAAACAGTTGTCCAGACGAAGTCGTGTGTGATTGTTCATTGATCCAACATGTTTACTTCCTATAAACTGTGTGGGTTGTCTGAGATCATCGCCCACGGTGTTGTCTCAATAACCGTTTGCACTAGAAAAACCCAATAAGCAGGCTAATTGTCCTATTATTATTAATCCATTTAGTAATCAAATTTACATTTCATAATAAACACACAATATATTTCATTTTCGTATTACGGAACCAGGATTTCATAATTGAAATACATCAGAGTACAACATCATATAGCTTAAGCACTCACTCACACCATATAGGCATATAGCTAGCTACCCCATTACACAACAGCACCAAGTTTCACATGCAACATCTAAAACCTTTGGAAATTAGCATCATACATGATAGATAGACAGATGAATCTCATCTGGAAAACTGCTGAAGCGGAAGGCGAATATTGAGCCTTCAATGATCTTGAAGGTCCTTGCAACTTTAGGCCAGTGCCTGTGGATGATTGATCGCCCATCCTTCGTCCTCTTGAGGAAGACTACAATATTGTACCGTGGGTGTTGTATGCTTTTTTTCAGTTTGAATGTTGATGCTTTTTTTCTATAACTTTGGTCAAAGTAGAGATACTTTGACTTCGGACAAAACTTATATGCAGACTAAAAAGGACCGAAGGGAGTATCAGAGTTAGTACCATCATGTAGTTCACTGATGTCTTCTTCATTGTGCAGACAAAGATCTTATTGTTTTTCGTCACTAGTTTCTTGACCCTCACAATCTTTCTTAGTTTCTTGACTTGACTGATATTCATGGACATCTCATTTCCCCATATGCAAAATGGGTCAAACAGTGGGTCAAAACCTCTGACAACAGGACCTACATGTGCAAGACCAAATTGTTAAAAACCTAAATACTAGAATGGTTCCTGTAATCGCACAATAATGTGCTATTAGACAAAGGACCATGCATGTGCGAACCTCGATGGTAAACCTCAGTGCCTCCCATTGTTTCCCTGCAACACATATAAGGTAGTTATTGATCAGGTTAAGTGAGGGTTGGCATACTATCAGTAAAATATATTGATGAAAATTAAACACATTGCAGATTCAGCAGATTAATTCGAGCCACATGGAAAAGCCATTTATCCAAACCAAGCATGCTTAAGAACTAGGAAATATAGCAATTGTATATGTTTCTCATGTATTTAGTACAGCCAAATTCTATTTATTTCTCACGTGCATAACAATACAAAATTGTACCCACGACAATTGAACATCGCATTGCAGAATTGAACCAAACAGTTAACTAAGCACCGCAACAAATGAACCAAACAGTTAACTGAGCACCACATTGCACAAGAGAACATACTACAAGATCAAACAGTTAACCAAACCTAGTATGCTTAACAACTTGGAAATATAGCAATTACATTTGTATCTCATGTATTTTGTACAGCCAAATTCGATTATTTCTCACATGCAAGAGAATACAAAATTGCACCCACAAGAATTGAGCATCACATTGCAGAATTGAACTAAACAGTTAACTGAACATGACAAAAAAATAACCAAACAGTTAACTCAGCACCACATTGCACAATATATAGAACATATATACTAGAGGATCAGATTGCATAGTAAGAGTACATAGGACAATTCACTAGAATTTGTAAAGGAAAGGCAGGAGCAGCACATGCAACAGGTAAACCGAACATGCTTAAATGGCGTAGATAGCTAGCTGAGCATAGGTCCTTGCAGTGAGCTAAAAAGACAAGCTACTCCTCATCGTCGGAGATATCGATTATGATGGGCTCCTTAGACTTGGAAGAGGGCGAGGCCTCCACATCATGGGTGCCCTCCTCATAGTGGTGAGTCGCTTGAGCTGCTCCGGGCACCAACCTGCTGGCTCTGGAGTTGAGGTAAGCACAGGCACACTGAGAAAACACCTCGTAGTCTTCATCGAAGGCACCGACGGTGGCCTCGAGAAAACGCCACGAACTGTTGTTTAAAGCAGCCAACCACGTGGCGGCGTCCGCGCGCGAGGCATCGACGGTGGCCTCAACGGCGAGGTGCTCCTCCAAGATCTGGGGGTCGGCACGCATGGCAGCCAACGCGACCTCGTCCGCGCGTGCGGCCATGATTTGCTTCTCCGCTGCCAAATGCTCCTTGAGCTCCTGGCTATACTGCGCACACCATGGCTTAGGGCAGCACTTATTTGGAGGATGGGTCGGTGATTTGGGTGGAAGGTGTCGCACCGGCGGTCGGGGCATGTGGGATGTAGAAGGAGGTGGAGGATGGGGGTCGGGTGTGGATTACCTGACTAGATCGACGAGGCCGAGCAGCAGGAAGGCGCGTCGCTGCAACCAAGCAGTGAAGGTTTGAACTTGGAATGGAAGGCGGAAACAGGGGAAATGTGGCTTTTGGTAAGGAGGAGGGTGGCATGGGAGGTAGATATTTCCGTGGATTCCGAAAATTTTCGCTCCGTGCAGCGAAAAACTGGAGCGCGAAGTGTCATCAGACACGGTCCCTTATTCAGCACTGTGTACGATATCTGAACTTCACAAATGATTCATATGGCTTACCCTGTGTGTGATGAGTTTGAACATGCAAATTTTGGTTCAAATTTCCCTGGTTACAGTGGTCATCCACGTCATTGCATAATTTGGGTACACAAAAGAGCCTACAGCACACCCACACTTCTAAATCGAGCAAGTTCGTCAATTAAACAGAGCTAGCTGACCTAAACATTACTCTAACAAAAGACCGGCGCTCTAAACAAAGACTACTACTCCGCCTGGTGCTCGTCGATCTCCGCCGCCTCCTCCATGTCCAGCTCGCGCCCAACAATCTCCTGCGGAAGGGGCTCCATGGCATCCATCGCACCATACTCGGCAAGCATCTCGCCATCCGCGTCCGCCATCTCTTCGAAAAAGGCCGCCATGAGCTGGGCGTGGGTGGTTGCGGTCTGGGCTTGGATGGGCTCCATCGCGGCAATGTATGCCACGAATGAACGGACGGCTGCTCGAACACTCTCGGTGATTGCCAACTCTTCGACCATGGGTTGCCGACCGTTGTCGGAGAAGCTTCATGTGATTTGTGCGGTGACCGCCAGCAGCTGGGCGTGGGCGGCCTCGACATGGGCGCGGGCGGCCTCCATCAGGGCTAAGGTGGCCGCCGCGGAACGGACAGCTGCTGTCCCGCTCTCGCCATTTGCTATCCCTGTCGCAGATGTTGCTGTCGCCATCTCACTACAGTAGCGGCCGTGTCGGCTGCCGCAGCCGCCTAGTCGCAGATTGCAGCCGTCCTCAAGCAGGTTGTGAGCACACTCGTGGAGGTTGCGGCCGCGCTCTCGCCGGAGTGGGCCGCCGAAATTGCCCTCACGACGCGGGTCCACGTCCCCATCTTTGACCAGCAACGATTGAATAGTGAAATGATATTTGGGGGGCTAGTTTACTTGACGCGCCGGCTATGGACTGTAGCCGATGAACCTTCTCATGTAAGCCATATATGACGATGCACCAAGATATTTTGTCCTGCATCTGACATGGTTGGTGATAATAAACTGTGTGTGATGTACTTGATTTTTCGTCTTGATTTGAAATACAGAATGGGGTCACAGCGGCAAAGGATGGTGTTTGAATTGCTAGAACATTTGTCTGCAGTGAACATAAAACTATACGAGTGTCGTGTTAAATTTTGGAATTATTTGGGGTTCGTTTGGACATTTTTATATATTAACTGAGTTTTCTATGCATTTTATGTGCATAATTCAAATTTGAACTACATGCACAAGCTCCGGTGCACCAAAATGGGTTGAAAAATCATATGTGTGTCCTTGGGTGCATGCTTAGGTCCCATGCAAGAAATGAGAATGAATTTCAAACACCTCGGCATCGTGGCTCGGGCGCAAACGCTGAGATACTTGGTTTTGAAATTCTAGTAAATCCAAAACTCGTCTGAAATTCATGAAACTTGGCATGCTGTCATGGAATGGCACCAACATGCTGTGGTAAATTTTTTTGTCCCATTTGGGGCAGGTTTTGGTATAAGCTTCTCACAAACCAGAGCTTCTCACAAGAAGCCTCATGGTTCCGGTAGGGAACGTGTCACCTTTGTGGACAAAACGACATTCGTTGCCTCTTCTTGCCTTGATTTTTTTTCTAGAAGTAACATAGACCAATAGGAGTGTCGTGTTAAATTTTAGAATTATTCGGGGTTCATTTGGACATTTTTATACATTAACTGAGTATTCTAGGCATTTTATGGGCATAATTCAAATTTGAACCATAGGAACATGCTCCGGTGCACAAAAATGGGTTGAAAAATCATATATGTGTCCTTGGGTGCAGGCTTAGGTCCCATGCAAGAAATGGGAATGAATTTCAGACACCTCGGCATCGTGGCTCCACCGCAAATGTTGAGATACTTGGTTTTGAAATTCTAGTAAATCGAAAACTCGTCAGAAATTCATGAAACTTGGCATGCTATCATGGAATGGCACCAACATGTTGTGGTAAAAAATTGTCCCATTTGGGGCAGGTTTTGGTATAAGCTTCTCACAAACCAGAGGTTCTCACAAGAAGCCTCATGGTTCCGGTGGGGAACATGTCGCCTTTGTGGACAAAACGACATTCGTTGCCTCTTCTTGCCTTCATTTTTTTTCTAGAGGCAGCATAGACCAACAGGAGTGTCGTGTGAAAATTTGGAATTATTCGTGGTTCGTTTGGACATTTTTATACATTGACTGAATTTTCTAGGCATTTTATGTGCATAATTCAAATTTGAACTACATGCACATGCTCCGGTACACCAAAATGGGTTGAAAAATCATATGTGTGTCCTTGAGTGCATGCTTAGGTCCCATGCAAGAAATGGGAATGAATTTCAAACACCTCGGCATCGTGGCTCGGCCGCAAACGCTGAGATACTTGGTTTTGAAATTCTAGCAAATCCAAAACTCATCTGAAATTCATGAAACTTGGCATGCTATCATGGAATGGCACCAACATGCTGTGGTAATTTTTTTGTCCCATTTGGGGCAGGTTTTGGTATAAGCTTCTCACAAACCAGAGCTTCTCACAAGAAGCCTCATGGTTCCGGTAGGGAACGTGTCACCTTTGTGGACGAAACGACATTTGTTGCCTCTTCTTGCCTTGAGTTTTTTTCTAGAGGTAACATAGACCAATAGGAGTGTCGTGTTTAATTTTGGAATTATTCATGGTTCATTTGGACATTTTTATACTTTAACTAAGTTTTCTAGGCATTTTATGTGCATAATTCAAATTTGAACTGCATGCACATGCTCCTGTGCACCAAAATGGGTTGAAAAATCATATATGTGTCCTTGGTTGCATGTTTAGGTCCCATGCAAGAAATGGGAATGAATTTCAAACACCTAGGCTCTTCGTGGCTCGGCCGCAAACTTGAGAACTTGGTTTTGAGATTCTAGTAAATCCAAAACTCGTCTGAAATTCATGAAACTTGGCATGGTGTCATGGAATGGCACCAACATGCTGTGGTAAAAAATTTGTCCAATATGAGAGAAGGCGCACACATTAACAACCAACAAATAGCTGTCACGTTATCATCACAAACGGTTGTACAGTATTATTTCAATCGTGGGCGTTCTACTGACCATTTACGTGCCGCCACGCGTCCCACTTTTTTGATGGCAAGGAGGTGCCGTCCGGGCAGCTGTTTGAGTAGACGGGAGGTGTGTGAGCGAAGTCCGCGGCGCAGGCTGACCGGGAGGCGTGCGACCAGTCCTGCACTGTGCAGGCTGACCGGGAGGCGTGCGACCAGTCCTCCGCTACGCAGGCTCACCGGGAGGCATGCGAGTAGTACGCTGCGCAGGCTCACCAGGAAGCGAGCCCTTTGACCTCCATCGCCGCCCGCCTCGCTCTCAACTTCTCCATTAATGGCGCTCGAGCCGCTATTTAATAGGCGGCCTTACTGATCTCTCTTTGCCTCCCATTCCCCTCTCGCCCGAATCCTATCTTCCAGAGCTCCACCTACTCCATGGCGCACAAGGATCATCTGCCACTAGTCTTCCAGTTTAGTGAAGTCGACTCTGAGCCGGAGGAGATAGAAAATAAGGAGGAATGGGACCTCAGGGACATGGCCCTGAATGAGCTGGCCGCGGTGGATGCTGCCCCCGCGCCCGTCCCAGCTCCCATCCCCGCGCCCGCGCCAGTGACCATCCCCGTGGACTTGACGGGCTGGTCGCCGAGCACCATTGCAGAGCTGGAAGCTGCGGGCGTCAGCGAGGTCCCCGTGGACCCACGCGAGCTCGTGTACGTACCAGCGCCAGCGCCCCCGCCTGTGCTCTTGCGCGCCCCAGCACCCACCGTGGCGCCGGTCCCCGTGCGCTTTCCTGCACCAGCCACACCCGTGCCCGTGCGCGTGCCTGCACCCGCCGCACCACCCTCAGCGTCATGGGACGCCACCGTCAACCGCTACCTCGCAGCGCCGCGAGTCGCCGTCCCCCCGCGCCCCGCCCGTCGATCGCGCAACAAACCGCTCTTGGATTTGGAAGTAAATAACATTCTGGGATGTCTTGAAGACTTGAACAACGGCGTCCCAGATGACGACAACACCGGCGCAGCACGCCGCCGCCGCCGCTGCAATTAGATTTTTTGTTTAATATTGTATCCCGATCGTATGAATGTAAAACCAGAGTGTCACTGAATGAATTCTATGGTTTTGATCAACTTACCATTTTTTCACTGAATATGCAGACATACCAAAGTAAAAAAAAACATCAACGTCTTTCTTTGAATAAAACACTCATCGCAAACGTTTTCAGACTGAACACCCGTATGCAAAGCGATAGCTGGGTTCCTTCGTAGCTAAGCCAAGGGAAAAATGTGGTGCACAGGTTTTGTGCATCTCTTCATCGCAAACGTTTCAGACTAAACACCCGTATGCAAAGCGAGAGCTGGGTTCCTTCGCAGCTAAGTCAAGGGAAAATGTGGCGTGCTGGTTTTGTGTATCTCTTCATCGCAAACGATTTTGCATGATGACCCGTCTGCAACGATGTACAAACAATGTGGTAAGATTTGCATGTGTTATATTGGGTATATTTGCCATTTGTCAAAATCTAAAAATTGGCATTTGTCAATCTAGTAACATTGCCATTTGTTGTAACACCCCAAAAATTTAACCATATTTTTATTAAATAAAATTTGGCCAGAAATAAAACTTTAAATTTTATTAGGTCTTTTATTAATTTTTGAGTATTTTCTGTTTCTGTTTTCCAAAATTCTTCCCTCCATATAGATTTTTTTTTAAGAATATTGTGGGAATTGGTAGCTGTCTTAAATCAATTCAATTATATTTTAATAACAGTAGGAAATATTTTCATAATAAAATTTTGCCCAAGATAATCTTTTTTATAGCATTTTAAATTCTTTAAATGCTTCTGTTACACTACAATCATTTTAAATAATTCTTTAAAAATTCCAAAAAAAATTATGAGAGGTCATGTGAGGTCTATAGATCACTTTTATGCAAAAACCCAACTTGGTCTTTTGAAAATTTTGAGTAAAACATCCTCTTTTCCTTTCTGGTCCAAATCCAGCTTTGAACTACAACCTCAATTTTTATTGCTCCAAAAATTCTGAAATTATTCCCACCTCTAGTCCTTCCTAATAAACCCTTAAGTCCAGAATATAAACTCCAATTGCAATCTGGAGCACCTCCAAATTAATGCCCTAAGTTTGGGTCCAGAACTGATTTTCTCCAAAACTTGCACTATCAAGTTTTTCATTTTGTCCATCCAACCACACCATCATCTTTATCATCTAAGGAGACACCATGCTGGCAAATTTCACATCCAAAAATGTTCCCTAGCTAGCCCTAGCATTTTATCAAGCACATTGTGTGCATGGCAGAATTTGGCAACTTCCTAAGCTGTCATATGGAGCTTGATCCTCTTGCCAATAGAGCATGTCCACTAGCTTTGAATTCCTAAGTGTCCTAATCCTGGTAAGTATCACTTGCAGAAAACCTCTGTGGACCCCTTTAGCTTTTCATCGAGCAGCCTGTGGGCGTGCTCTTTGCGCGAGCAGAGCGCCCGAGCTGCAGCTGCTGGCAACCGAACCCTGCCGCGCCCTTGCTGCTCCCCTCGCTCGTCTTGATCTTCTTCTGGATCAACTAGTCACGCCTAGTCCCCACTGACACCCTCCCTCGTCGCCTGGCGCCGGCCAACCACCGACCCGAGCTGCCGCCATCGTCCTCCACTCGGATACGCCACCGTCCAGAAGCCCCTAGGCAAATCCGTGAGCGCCAGCACACCTCCCCCTTAATTACCACCTACCCGAGTAACTCAGAGATCTCGCACCGGCCTCGCCGGCCTCGTCACCGTCCGCGCTCGCCATGAATGGCCGCCGCCACGTTCTGCTGTGGACGGCGCCGTCCAGGCCACTTGGCACCTCCCCGAGCCAGCCAGCCCACCTAGCGCTTAACTGCGGCCGCCACTGCCTTCACCGAACCCCGCCGCCCACCACCGACCACGGCCACCGCCCGCACCCACCTCTGCGGCGCAGTAAAAGCCGTCCGCCACCATGGCTTTCTCTGGAAGCCACGGGCACGGCCACCCCGAGCTATAAAAAGGACCCCCGAGCATGCACTAGACACCCAGCAGCCCTACCACACTCCCAATAAGCCTCCTCGATGAGTGAACCGACCGGACAGGGTCGTCCTCACCATCTCCGGTGAAATCCACGACCGCATCGATTCTGTTGCCTCCGAGCCAACCAGAGCCTCGTTCGTCGATATTTTTGCACCACTAGCATCCAGATAGCCTCACCGTCAACTCGATCATCCTCTAGAACAAGCCCAGAGCTCGGGAATGCCGTCTTCCTCCTCTCCGGCACCCACGGCCGTAGCCACCTTCCGGTTGATTCCGACGCGGCTAGGGCCTCCCCACCCAAATTTCCTTCACCAACAGCTTCCTTGGGAATCCGCTGTTCCATCCCGCTCATCAATTCCACCGGAGCTAGCCCGAGGACAGAGATCCAAAATCGTCGCCGCCGGAGCCTCTCGGGAGAGCTCACCGTCGGCGACTCCTTCCACTCCGGCGACCAAGGAGGGTACCGGAAGGACCGCCCCTACCCCCTGAGCACAACGGTGGTATCAGCTCCCCGAACGGTGCCGCCGTTCGCCGGCGACGATCACTGGAGCACCGCCCCCGTTCTGCCGCGGGAAGAAGACGCGGGCGGCGACCAGTCAAACATGACAGGTGGCCCCGCGGGACCCACTATCAATGACCCAGGCCACGCCAGCGTGGCGTAAGTGAAGACATACTCCGCGGATACGCTTTCGACGTCGACCACCTCCCACACAGCCGAACGACTGGGCTCGGCCCAGTGACGCCGTCCGGCTATATCGCGCTCAGGGCGCACCTCTACTCCTTCCTATTTTCTTTTTCCAGTAGATTTCAATTAATTCTACAGAATTCATTTCTAAACCAAATTTGATGATTCAAATTTCTAAATACTTATAAAATCTATATCTATTAAACTAGCTAGGGTGAACATTTTTGATAAGTATAACTCTGCTGGATTTATTAAATAAGTCCAATTCAGTATTTATTTCAGCTTAGAAACTCTCTAGGAAATTCATATGAACTCCAAATAATTTGATTCTTTTTCTGTAATTCATCATTTTTCATCTAGTTTATTTTAGGATTTATTTTAAAATTTTCCAAACAACTTTTTAGCACTGTTGTTGCTATATGTGGTAATTTAAATATTTTTGAAATTAGTAAATGGAGGGAAGATAAAATTTTCAAAAGTTTTGGAGTGCACCCAATATTTCTGCATGATCAAGGCAAGCATCTTGAACACTTGATATGGTGATTGCATGGTTAAATGTTTGCTAAAATAATTGAATCATGCCTATGGTGAATTCAAATAAAATTTGCATGCATGTAGTGTTGGCATGTTTTCCTCGTACCGTGCAACATGTGCTTGTCATGACTAACTTGTAGGAGCAGGTATGAGAGAATTACCGTTACCGGCAGAAGGGTGATCACGTCGGAGCGTGATCATGCCTTGTTAGTTATGCATGTGGGGACATGCAAGGGCTGTGGCCCTGTTTTGGTGTTACTGTGAAAGAGCACTTTATTGTGCTAACCACTGCAGGAAAACTTAATCCTCCTGAGTCGACCGTAGACCGAGTCTTGTTCCGGTAACCCCCATACTTGTTTCGTGCTGCCACTTGTCCCTGCCACAGGTAGGGTACGGTTCAGTAAGTTGATAACCCCTTTCCCTGCACACGCCGTACAGAGGGCCATGATGAGGGTTTCCATGGCCGTGGACTAAATCCCGTCATCAGGTCAGGGGGCATGGGTGTTTCCAGTCTGGGACCGAGAGGGGGGCACCCCTTGGAATCTGCGCGTATGAATAGTGATCCCATGCAGGACGTGGTCTCCCCGTCTTAGAGTTTTTCTGGAATGATGCTTTGGGTGATTCCTGGCATCCAGAAGGTTAATCTGGTGTGTGCTGGTTAGGTGTGTTTTCAACCCAAAGACCGTAATTGGAATTAGTCAGCGTCTCGCTGCTGACTAAAGAAATCCTTTACTTGTGGGTAAAGAGTACACCCTCTGCAGAGTTATATCTATTCGAATAGCCATGTCCGCGGTTAAGGACTACAGTCTGGGTTGGGTAAGTGTCGGTCCTAGAGTCGGTCTTCGGAGGAAATAATTTAAAATTTGAGCATATATTATTTTGCAGGATAATTATTGTCACCACTAATGCAGTCATGGATATTTTGTTATCATGAATATTATTATTATTGCAAGCATGAATATTATTGTGGACTAACCCGTTTCTCTTATTTTATTTTCTGAGTGTCTCATGGGCTGGCTAGACTACCCGGGCACTCATTTATTTTCAAGACCTCTCTATGGCGTCTCTCGAGTTCTCGGATGGTCCTGTCTCGTCCGACTCTCTTGTAGACACCCGATTGGCATTTCTTTTCAAGACCTACCGTGGTGTCACTTTTGGACACCCGACCGGCATTTCTTTTCAAGACCTCTCGTGGCGTCGCTTGAGTTCTCGGGCGGTCCCGTCACGCCCGATTCTCTTTTAGACACCCGTTTGGCATTTCTTTTATATTTTCTTTTGGATTCTCGGGCGGTCCGGTCTCACCCGATTCTCCATTAACTTTATTTGTTTGTCACTAATATTTCATATTTATTCTTCAGCACAGTATTATTATTTATCATGCCATGCTTTAATTTCGTTCAGCATATGCATATAAATTAACCCATCATGATCATATGCATTCGGTATATCTTTTGTTCATTATGTTTGCGAGTACATTCAAACGCACTCACTGGCTTGTCCCTGGCTATTTACTTGGCCAGGTCAGGATTTTCAACAAGGAGTATTACCATGACGTCCATGCGGAGCCTAGGATAGCAGCCACGCGGGATAGGAATTATCCTGGTCAGCCGTTCCTGTGGGAATGGAGCCCCATCGATGTTGGAGAACCACGAGTCGCTTCCGTCGCCCGTCACCAGAAACCATTGTGTATCATTAGACCGTTATGGTCTTGTATCCAATTCTTGTAATTGCTTGGTAATCTGTAACAAGGACGTGTCCACCAGTAACAGTAATCCTGGGCTGGTGATGACACGAGGGGTTAATTTCTGGGATAACATGTCCCGGAAATCCGGCCCCGACATTTGTCAATCTAGCAACATTGCCATTTGTCAACCTAGTAACACTACCATTTGTGATCGTCAGAAAAAAAACACTGCCATTTGTCAAATTTTGCAGCTAAAAATCACCAGTATTGTAATTTTTGCAAATGAAATTCAGTAAGCATAGATTTCATTCATAGATTAAGCAGTCATTCTTTATACAAACAGTTCAACTCGACAGCTGAACCGAACAAACTTTTACCCATTTGTTGCCAACCACGTACTGAAATAGCTAGTTCAACTATATATACTAGCTAAATTTAAGTACGTAGTACAGTTCAGCCATATCTATAGTCAGATGAACTGAACAAAATAGCCCCTAAATACTACTACTACGGAGGGGCTTTGTACTACTTCCAGCAGCCTCTCCTCTGCCAAGCGCGCTCAGTAAGAGGCCGAGGAGGAGGAGCCTACCGACGAGCTGGAGAAGCGGAATCCGGCGCCTGCCACTGCTGCACCTTTAGCGACGCCCAGCTCGAACGCCCTCTGCCGCTCCAGATGATCCCTCTCGAAGTGGCGGGACTCCTCGTATATCTCCACATTCTGCGCCACCGTAGCGGCTTCTCCTGCGGCCATGGCGGCGGTAAGACGCTTGGCGTGCTCGACCAGGCGCTCCTCCTCCTCCCTCAAGAACTCGATGTAGCGTGTGGCAAGGTCGCTGATGCTCGTGTGGGCCTCCACATCCCGCCTTCGGGCCGCGGTGGCGGAGCGGGTGATGACCACGGTGCCCGACGGTGGGGTGGCGGCCACGGCGGCCGACGGTGGGGTGGCGGGCACCTCCCGCCTTCGGGCCACGGTGGCGGAGCGGGTGATGGCCACGGTGGCCGACGGTGGGGTGGCGGCCACGACGGCCACCACCCGCCTTCGGGCCGCGGTGGCAGAGCGGTCAATGGCCCTGGCGGGCTTTGGTGGTGTGGCGGCCACGAAGGCCGATGGTGGGGTGGCGGCAATGGTGGCCGGCAAAAGCTGGCATCGGGCAGTGGGGGCGGAGCGTGTGGCGGGTGTTGTGCGCACACCCAACAGGGATGCCACGGGCAGTACACGCCACCGGGGACCGCACCGCCGCCGTGGTGTAGCCTCCTAGCTGGAGCTGTCCTCAGACGACGGCGGAGTGGCTAAGCGATGACGACGGACTGGTACCATTGGTGATGGTGGGAGAAGCAGACGAGATAAGCTACGGGGAGGGAGGGGAAAATGTGATGCCGACTCACCGGCCGTGACTGTTTATATAGTAGGCCGGTAAGCACTGGGGTTTTTTGGGATTTCGCCGAGTCGGGCAGGAAGCTTGCACGGTTCTGCACGGGAACCTGCGCGGTAGCGCGGGAATGGGCTCACCGACGATTCATTGGCTCCTCTTCGAGCTAACGTTTGGCCAAAAGAACGCCTGTGCGGTGCTCAAGCTTGCGCTCTAAGCCTTCTGCGGCAGCGCGGTGACAAGACGTGCGAGAGGAGGACGAAATGACACGTACACAAACGGTTAAAAAAACATTTGCGATTTAATTACCTAGCACACGGCCGCTCTCTACGCAGCGTCGCGAACGATTGTTCGCCCACTGTGTGATGTGGAACATGACATAGTTTCCCATCATGCCGCTAGCTCGCAACTGTCGGTCGGCTTGTAGACGGCCATTCCCTGCGTGTTCAACTGCTCTATGCATGTGGTTGCTCGCGGTTGAGGTGGCCGCGGCGCGCTCTGCTCGCGTCCCGCCGCGCGCTTTGCCCGCGTCCCTCCGCGCGCGCTGCAAGCGTTTCGGGCCGGTGCACGATCACGTACGTTCGGGGTGCCTTATGCATGCGGTTACGCCGGACGCGGCACCACGACGCAGTTACGTGCGGCAAAAACTGCCTTGCGGACGTGCCGAGAATCCCGGCCGCCCGGCCCTCATTTATTCCCATGGCCATTTACCTTCATCTCTCGCGCCCCACGACACAAAAAGCACACCCACGACGACGCATACAGAGAGGATATCCAGCGGCTCCAATGGCACTCCCGGCTCCAATGGCGCTCCCAGCGGCTGACGACGACGATGGGCGGCAGTTCACCACGCCTCACGTAGTGGACACCCATGTGAGGGGGAAGGACCTCTCGGTGGTGTACACCAATGAGCCGGTCTCGGTGGAGAGCTCCATCCACACTATGGAGCAGTTGCTTGCTGAGGACGAGTACCAAGTGGTCAGCTTCGACCTCGAGTTCACCGGCGGTCGTACTGGGTATGATCAGAAGGTTGCCGTCGCCTAGTTGTGCGTGCGCCATCATGTCCTCGTCTACCACTACTCCCTGGCCACAAGGCCTTGCGAGCGTTTTGCCAGGTTTATCAACAGCCCCGACTATAGGTTCGCTATGGTGGACACCATCAACGATCTAAAGGTGCTCGAGACTACGGGCTTGGCCTGCCAGAATCTTGTCGACATCCAAGGCCAGTACAGGGTCTGGGGCAGAAAGAAGGCGAAGGACTCCCTGGTTGACCTAGCCATGGCCATCATCGACCCCTACTACAGAGGCATGAAGGATGAGTGCAAAAAGAAGAAGGATGTCTGGCACAAGGCCTGGGTGCGGAGACTGGATGAAGAACACGTCAAGTACACGGCCAAGGACGCGTACACAAGCTACGAGATGTACAGGCGGATCGTTGACATGAGGGAGTGCCTCCTTCCTGTGGACAACGAGGGATCGAGCCACGAGTAGTGGCGGCAGCGTCATAAGAAGTAGATGATTAGATGATCGTTTCTCCTAGTTTAGAATGCATGTAATTGTTTATTGAGGTGTGTGCGAATGTTTTGTATAGTCACCTATGTAATTGGATGTTTAATTTGGTCATATATGTTGTTCTTCTGTAGACTGAGCAAATTACATCGCAGACGGGCTAAACTAGGGAACCCGTCGGTGATGATTTCATCAATCGCTGACAATTGTATACAAGCAAACGTTTGCCCACAACACACACGGGTTATTAGCAGGAATCGTCTGTATTATTATCCGTCTTCCCACACATTTCGGATTACTGACCTGTTTGCCGCGTATCACACACACCTTGTTAAGTTGAACCATTTTTGTTGTGTTGGGTAATCGCAAACAGTTCATCCGAGTGAACCGCATGCCGTGCATCGCACACACCTTGATCTGTCTGACTGTTTCTATTGTGTTCGATAATCACAAACAGTTCATCCGAGTGAACTGTATGTCGTGTATCGTACACACCTCGAACTGGCTGACCGTGTTTGTTATTCTGGCTTATTGCAAACAGTTCGTATGGACCAATTGTATGCCACGTATCGCACACGCGTCTCTAATCTGAATCGTTTTTTATGTCTCCGGCATCGCAAACAGTTCTTATTATTGGCGACGGTTTTATTACTACACCGTTTGTGATGCATGCAGCGCACACAGTTTGGTTGCGGGGTCTCTGATTCATGTGTCACGTTAGCGGTCGCCTGCAGTAGTGCATGGAAGATATTGAAAATTCTCGGTCATGACGTTGACAGGAAAAGTACACCTCCCAAAATTATTTTTCATCTCTGATTTAAGCTTCGAGCTCTGGCACCTCTGTAAATCCCTGCTTCCCTCTGCGAAGGGCCTATCCATTTACTTTTATGTTATTTTACTTTGATTGTTGAGTCTCACCTTCTCATTATAAGCACCAATCCTGAGAGCACCATTGTCATCCTTATGCATTGAGTATAGTTAATGTTGTGTGCATCATGGCTGGATCTCTTCTACCATGAATTACAATGTTTAGTCATTGCTTGGACTTTGGAGGTGCTCTGCATTTATGTGTTGCGGTCTCGGAAAGGGCTAGCGAGATACCATGTTATCATATTATATCATGATTGTTTTGACAAAGTGTTGGCACTTGAGATATGTTATTATTGCCCGCTAGTTGATTATGCCATTGATATGAGTAAATGTAGTTTCTAAGTGTTATTATGAGCATGGTTAGTTCATGATCTTTGCTGAAAACTTGGGTACTATTGAAGCTTATATACGGATACAAGAACAAAAGAGTTTGTAAATTTTTTTCTTTATCACTTTCAGTTTGTCAAATGAATTGCTTGAGGACAAGCAATGAGTTAAGCTTGGGGGAGTTGATACATCTCTGTCGTATCTACTTTTCCAAACACTTTTGCTCTTGTTTTGGACTCTAATTTGCATGATTTGAATGAACTAACCCGGACTGATGCTGTTTTTAGCAGAACTACCATGGTGTTGTTTTTTTTTTGCAAAAATCAAAGTTCTCGGAATTGGATGAAACTTTTTGGAGATTTTTTATGGAATAAATAAAAATTACTGGCGCAAGAATCAACAAAAGAGGGGCCACCTGTTGCCCACAAGGCAACAGGGCGCGACCCCCCTAGGGCGCGCCCTGATGCCTTGTGGGGCCCACAGGCGGCCGTCTGACCTAATTCCAATGCTATAAATTCACTTTCCCCGAGAAAAAAGAGGAGAAGAATTTTAATCGCGTTACGATACGGAACCACCGCCACCTCCTGTTCTTCATCAGGAGGGCTGATCTAGAGTCCGTTCAGGGCTCCGGGGAGGGGGATTCGTCGCCGTCGTCATTATCAACCATCCTCCATCACCAATTTCATGATGCTCACCACCGGGCATGAGTAATTTCTCCGTAGGCTTGCTGGACGGTGATGGGTTGGATGAGATTTATCATGTAATCTAGTCAATTTGTTAGGGCTTTGATCCCTAGTATCCACTATGTTCTGAGATTGATGTTGCTATGACTTTGCTATGCTTAATGCTTGTCACTAGGGCCCGAGTGCCATGATTTCAGATCTGAACCTCTATGTTTTCATGAATATATTTGAGTTCTTGATCCTATCCGCTTGTCATATGCACTTGTTATTGTTCTGATCCATAGACCCCATAGTGACAATTGTGTGGGATACTCTCCGGGGATGACTATAATTCGAGGAGTTCATGTATTCACCATGTGTTAATGCTTTGTTCCGGTTCTCTATTAAAAGGAGGCCTTAATATCCCTTAGTTTCCTTATGGATCCCGCTGCCACGGGAGGGTAGGACAAAAGATGTCATGCAAGTTCTTACTATAAGCACGTATGACTATATACGAAATACATGCCTACATTACATTGATGAATTGGAGCTATTGTGTATCGCCCTAGGTTGTGAATGTTATATGATGAATGTCATCCAACATAATTATCCATCACTGATCCAATGCCTACGCTTTTCGCATATTGATCTTTGCTAAGTTACTTCCATTGCTGCTCTAGTTACAATCACTACAAAACTGCTATTGTTACTGTTTCTGTTACTATTACTACTGTTACTACTGTGCTACTAAACACTTTGCTGCAGATATTTATTTCTCCAGGTGTGGTTGAATTGACAACTCAACTGCTAATACTCACAAATATTCTTTGGCTCCCCTTGTGTCGAATCAATAAATTTGGATGAAATACTACCCTCGAAGACTGTTGTGATCCCCTATACTTGTGGGTTATCACATCACCATAGCTAGGTCTTTTTATTTTTCCTTATAAGCATTTTTCCGATCTTAAACCATAATCAAATCTGAACAGTCGTTGTTTGTGACACTCTAACCCGGATCTTACTTCACACTCTTTTTCTGGTCTCAATCTTCCATTGATAGACTCGCCGGCTCATAGTTTAGATAATTTTTTGCCGGCTCTCGGCTACTTTGGCCAACTCAAGATCTGCAATATTCTTTCGCCGACTCTCAAACCATAATTGTTGTGTAAATATCAACTCTGTTTTATGACCCGGGTTACAACCGACTTGTAATCCACTTCTCTTATTTTCAACAATCAATGGCTCCCAAAGTAAGCAAGGCTGCTGATGTCTACTACACAACTTATTCTTGTAGACTCGTGTTGGGCCTCCAAGCGCAGAGTTTTGTAGGACAGTAGCAATTTTCCCTCAAGTGGATGACCTAAGGTTTATCAATCCGTGGGAGGCGTAGGTTGAAGATGGTATCTCTCAAACAACCCTGCAACCAAATACAAGAAATCTCTTGTGTCCCCAACACACCCAATACAATGGTAAATTGTATAGGTGCACTAGTTCGGCGAAGAGATGGTGATAAAAGTGTAGTATGGATAGTAGATATAGGTTTTTATAATCTGAAAATATAAAAACAGCAAGGTAGCAAGTAACAAAAGTGAGCACAAACGGTATTGCAATGCTTAAAAACAAGGCCTAGGGTTCATACTTTCGCTAGTGCAATCTCTCAACAATGCTAATATAATTGGATCATATAACCATCCCTCAACGTGCGATAAAGAATCACTCCCAAGTTCCTATTAGCGGAGAACATAAGATAGAAATTGTTTGTAGGGTACGAAACCACCTCAAAGTTATTCTTTCCGATCGATCTATTGAGCTATTCCTATAAGTGTCACAAATAGCCCTCGAGTTCGTACTAAAATAAGTAAATAACACCATATGATACACATCAACCAACTCTAATGTCACCTAGATACTCCAATGTCACCACAAGTATCCGTGAGTTGATTATACGATATGCATCAAACAACTTCATAATCATAATATTCAATCCACACAAAGAACTCCAAGGAGCACCCCAAAGTTTCTATCGGAGAAAAGATAATGAAAACGTGCATCAACCCATATGCATAGATTACCCCAATGTCACCACGGGAATCCACGAGTTGAGTGCCAAAACATATATCAAGTGAATCGATATAATACCCCATTGTGACCATTGGTATTCATATGCAAGACATACATCAAGTGTTCTCAAATCTGAAATATTCAATCCGACAATATCGAAACCAAAAAGGGAAAAGATTCGATTCATCACAACAAGGATAGAGAGGGAAGAAACACCATATGATCCAACTATATTAACAAAGCTCACGATACATAGAGATTGTGACATATCAAGAACACGAGAGAGAGAGATCAAACACATAGCTACTGCTACAAACCCTCAGCCCCGAGGGTGAACTACTCCCTCCTCGTCATGGAGACCGCCGGGATGATGAAGATGGCCTCCGGTGATGCTTTCCCCCCTCCGGCAGGGTGCCGGAAAAGGGCTGTAGATGAGATTGTGGAGGTACAGAGGCTTGCGGCGGCGTAAAAACTCATCTAGGGTTATTTCTGGGGGTTTCTCTATTTATAGGATTTTTCAGCGTTGGAATCACGTCAAGATGGGCTAAGATGGGCCCACGAGGTACCTGGGCACGCCACCCCCCTGGCGCGCCCAGGTGCCTCTTGGGCACCTCGTGGCTCTTCTGGTCCTCCCACGAAGCTTCTAGTGTCTCTTTTGTTCCAAAAAAATCGTTAAAAAATTTCAGCTCATTTGGAGAACTTTTATTTTTGCACAAAAACAACACCACGGTAGTTCTGCTGAAAACAGCGTCAGTCCGGGTTAGTTCTAATCAAATCATACCAAAACCATATAGAATTGTTATAAACATGGCATGAATACTTCATAAATTATAGATACATTGGAGACGTATCAGCATCCCCAAGCTTAATTCCTACTTGTCCTCGAGTAGCTAAATGATAAAAGAAATAATTTATGAAGTGTGAATGCTAGCATAGTGCATAAGTTTGATCAATGATAATTTCAATCACTTTTTCTAGCATCAATATATATCATATTCAGTAGCTCATCTCATAAAACTTCTCGTGATCAAGTAGCAAGCTATTCACATGTTTAAAGTATAGGCCATAAACTTTCTTGAAAACTAACAAACTATGTTCTCAGTCATCAAACAATTGCAATTCATCTTATTTTCAGGAAGGGTCCATGTAAGAGCTTTGATCTAGCAAATTCCACATACTCAACTATCATTTAGTCTTCCATGATTGCTGACACTCAAAGCATATTTTTAGAACAAACCGTTTTAGTCAGACACATAGGAAGATAGGGGCTTAATGTTTCACCTCCCAGCTTATTTATCTCAGGGATAATGTCAACAATAATAACTCATGATCACCTATATTCAATTGGATATATGTGCCTGGATCTTTCCCTACCACATGATGCTTGCCAACTAAAGAATAAGTAGAGCGGAATAGGGATGAACATTAATGACTCTTGCATAAAAGTAAATACAGAAAAGTAAAAGATAGGCCCTTCGTAGAGGGAAGCAGAGGTTGTCATGCACTTTTTGTTATTGGATGCACAAACCCTTAATGCAAAGGAACGTCACGTTACATTGCCCCTTGTGATAGCAACCTTTATTATGCAGTCCGTCGCTTTTATTTCTTTACCATCACAAGTTCGTACAACGCTTATTTTCCCTTGCAATAAAAGATCATACATATTTTAGGAGCAATTTTTATTGCTTTTTGCACCGATGACAACTTACTTGGAGGATCTTATTCAAACCATAGGTAGATATAGTGGACTCTCATGGCAAGAAACTGGGTTTAAGGGTTTTTGGATGCACAAGTAGTATCTCTACTTAGTACGAATTTTTGGCTAGCAAAAGATCCTAAGCAAGCACCACATGTTAGAGGATCCATGACAATATAACTTCTATGTGAATATAAACAAACATAACTCATTACGTTGTCTTCCTTGTCCAACGTCAACTACTTGATCAAGCTTGAAAATAATTAATGGGGGCTCACAATCATAGAAGATGTCCAAGATAGTATATTTATATGTGAAATTTCTCTTCCTTCAAAATTCTTTCATGAATTGTTCAAGTGACCAATGCTATGTTTGTTAACTTTCAATAAATTTTACCACTTATACTTCTTGTATGTGAAGTCACTACTCCCCAAGGGACAAGAATATGAAGCATATAAAATTTCAACTTTATGATATTCAATTCTTTCACAATTTACTCATAGGATATAAGTGAAGCACAAGAGTAAATGACAAACTACTCCAAAAAGATATAAGTGAATATCAAATGAGTAGTTAAGTAAATAGGTAGCTATGTGAGGACTCTCTCTCATTTAAAAATTTCAGATCTTAACTATTTTATTCAAACAGCAAAGAAAACAAAATATATTGACATTCCAAGGATAGCACATATCATGTGAAGAAGCAAAAACTTAGGCTCAACCAAAACTGGCCGATAGTTGTTGATGAAGAATGGTGGGATGCCTACTGGGGCATCCCCAAGCTTGAGCTCTTGTGTCTCCTTAATTCCTATCATATCATGGCTTCCCTGAATCTTAAAAACTTCATCAACACAAGACTCAACAAGAACTCGTGAGACAAGTTAGTATAAATCAACTCAAAACCTTAACATTCTCTACTGTAGAAAATCACAAAAATTATAATTAAACATTGCATACTAAATGCCTCTTCATATTTAATACTCCTATCTTCAAATAGAAACATTAAACACGCAAACATATGCAAACAATGCAACTATAACAGCAATCTGCCAAAACAGAATAGTCTGTAAAGGGTGAATAAGAATCCATACTTTCCTAACTCCAAAAATTATGAAAAATTACCACGTGACATAGAACTCATTCATTCTTACTGTGTAAAAATTTCAGATTTTTATCATGTTCTGACTATTCAGGAATATTCTGGACACAACAGAAAACTTTCTGTTTCCAAACAGCAACACATGAACTTGCAAACTGAGCATGGTAAAGGCTATAATTGGCATTTTATTGAACTAAAAGATACAAAAAATGAATATTTATAACATCAAGCAAATCTCAACAGAATAAAATGATGCTCCAAGCAAAACTCGTATTATGTGATGAATAAAAATATAGCTTCAAGTGAGTTTACCGATAGTGTTGAAGACGAAAGAGGGGATGCCTTCCGGGGCATCCCCAAGCTTAGACACTTGAGTATTCCTTGAATATTACCTTGGGGTGCCTTGGGCATCCCCAAGCTTAGGGTCTTGACACTCCTTATTCTCCTCATATCGATATCTCACCCGAAACTTGAAAACTTCAGTCACACAAAACTTAACGGAACTTGTGAGATAGGTTAGTATGATAGAAATAAATCATCCACTTAGGTACTGTCAAGACAAGTTTCATAATTGTTATCACATAATTCCTACTGTATTCTATCATTTCCACAATTTATATTACTCAATATAAGCTATGGAAACACTAAAACAAGCAAACTATGCACCGAAAACAGAATCTGTCAAAAACAGAACAGCATGTAGTGAGCGATTTAAAAACCATACTTTTGTACCACCAAAAATTCTGAAAATATAGTACAACGTAAAAAATTTGTAACCCAATACTGTGCAAAAATTTCAGAATTTTCTCACGCTCCAGTACAGAATAGAAATTCCAGCACTGGATGCAAAAGTTTCTGTTTTTGCACAGAATCAAATAAACAAGCATCCACACTATCCCAAAGGCTTTACTTGGCACATTATTGAAAGAAAACATATAAAACATGATTACTACAGTAGCTTAATCATGTGGACACACAAAAATAGTAGGTATAAGTATAGGGTTGTCTCCCAACAAGCACTTTTCTTTAATGCCTTTTAGCTAGGCATGATGATTTCAATGATGCTCACATAAAAAGTGAAGAATTGATACACAAAGAGAGCATCATGAAGCATATGACTAGCACATTTAAGCCAAACCCACTTCCTATGCATAGGTATTTTGTGAGAAAACAATTTATGGGAGCAAGAATCAACTAGCATAGGAAGGCAAAACAAGCATAACTTCAAAACTTTCAACACATAGAGAGGAAACTTGATATTATTGCAACACCTACAAGAATATGATCCTCTCTCATAATAATTTTCAGTAGCATCATGAAGAAATTCAACAATATTTCCATCACACAAATCATTCTTTTCATGATCTACAAGCATAGAAATTTTATTACTCTCCACATAAGCAAAATTATTCTCATGAATAGTAGTGGGAGCAAACTCAACAAAATAGCTATCACGAGATACTTGATTGGCATAATCCAATTGAAAATTAAAATCATGATGACAAGTTTCATATTTATCATTATCCGTTATAGCATACATGTCATCACAATAATCATCATAGATAGGAGGCATGCAATCATCATAATAAATTTTCTCATCAAAACTTGGGGGACTAAAAATATCATCTTCATCAAACATAGCATCCCCAAGCTTGTAGTTTTGCATATCATTAGCATCATGGATATTCAAAGAATTCATACTAGCAACATTGCAATCATGCTCATCATTCAAATATTTTATGCCAAACATTTTATTGAATTCTTCTTCTATCAATTGAGCACAATTTTCCGCTCCATCATTTTCAAGAAAGACATGATAAAGACGAATAATATGAGGCAACCACAATTCTATTTTTTTGTAGTTTTCTTTTATAAACCAAACAAGTGATAAAACAAGAAACTAAAAGATTCGATTGCAAGATCTAAAGATATACCTTCAAGCACTCACCTCCCCGGCAACGGCGCCAGAAAAGAGCTTGATGTCTACTACACAACTTATTCTTGTAGACTCGTGTTGGGCCTCCAAGCGCAGAGTTTTGTAGGACAGTAGCAATTTTCCTTCAAGTGGATGACCTAAGGTTTATCAATCCATGGGAGGCGTAGGTTGAAGGTGGTATCTCTCAAACAACCCTGCAACCAAATACAAGAAATCTCTTGTGTCCCCAACACACCCAATACAATGGTAAATTGTATAGGTGCACTAGTTCGGCAAAGAGATGGTGATAAAAGTGTAGTATGGACAGTAGATATAGGTTTTTGTAATGCGAACAATAAAAAACAGCAAGGTAGCAAGTAACAAAAGTGAGCATAAATGGTATTGCAATGCTTAGAAACAAGGCCTAGGGTTCATACTTTCACTAGTGCAATCTCTCAACAATGCTAACATAATTGGGTCATATAACCATCCCTCAACGTGCGATAAAGAATCACTCCCAAGTTCCTATTAGCAGAGAACATAAGATAGAAATTGTTTGTAGGGTACGAAACCACCTCAAAGTTATCCTTTCCGATCGATCTATTGAGCCATTCCTATAAGTGTCACAAACAGCCCTAGAGTTCGTACTAAAATAACACCATATGATACACATCAACCAATTCTAATGTCACCTAGATACTCCAATGTCACCACAAGTATCCGTGATTTGATTATACGATATGCATCAAACAACTTCATAATCATAATATTTGATCCACACAAAAAACTCCAAGGAGCACCCCAAAGTTTCTATCAGAGAAAAGATAATGAAAACGTGCATCAACCCCTATGCATAGATTACCCCAATGTCACCTCGGGAATCCGCGAGTTGAGTGCCAAAACATATATCAAGTGAATCATATAATACCCCATTGTCACCACGGGTATTCATATGCAAGACATACATCAAGTGTTCTCAAATCTGAAATATTCAATCCGACAATAACGAAACCTCACAGGGAAAAGATTAGATTCATCACAACAAAGATAGAGAGGGAAGAAACACCATATGATCCAACTATATTAACAAAACTCGCGATACATCAAGATCATGCCATATCAAGAACACGAGAGAGAGAGAGATCAAACACATAGCTACTAGTACATACCCTCAGCCCCGAGGGTGAACTACTCCCTCGTCGTCATGGAGGCCGCTGGGATGATGAAGATGGCCTCCGGTGATGATTTCCCCCTCCGTCAGGGTGCCGGAACGGGTCTCCAGATGGTATTTTGAAGGTACAGAAGCTTGCGGCAGCGTAGTCCAAAATCTAGGGTTATTTCTGGGGGTTTCTCTATTTATAGGATTTTTCAGCGTTGGAATCACGTCAAGATGGGCTAAGATGGGCCCACAAGGTACCTGGGCACGCCACCCCCCTGGCGCGCCCAGGTGCCTCGTGGGCACCTCGTGGCTCTTCTGGTCCTCCCACGAAGCTTCTAGTGTCTCTTTTGTTCCAAAAAAAATCGTCAAAAAGTTTCAGCTCATTTGGAAAACTTTTATTTCTGCACAAAAACAACACCACAGTAGTTCTGCTGAAAACAGCGTCAGTCCGGGTGTAACACCCTGGTTTTCACTCCATGTTTTTTTTCCTTCGCGGGATTGGACTCCCGTCTTTTTTTCCGATGATATTGGATTTTCTCTCGCTCTTGGGTATATGAAGATGGTCATTTAGCCTTGCCTTTCCTCTCCAACCAGATATTCTCCCTAGTCCAACTGGGCCACCCAAAATATATTCCCGAGGTTTTGCCGCCGAAACCCTACCTTCCGAGTCATCGGAAGGGAAACCCTAATTCCTCCCGTTACAAAGGAACCCCAATTTCCTTTGATCCGTTGCCTCCCAAACTTTTCCCAGAGACTCTCCCACATCTGTAAACCCTGGATATGCAAAAATATTGCCAAGTCATTTGCAATATTTTTCATTTAAAATTAATTCCTTTTTCTGCTGTTTAAAGGAATTAAATCTAGGAAAATATCTATCCATCTCCAAAGTTCATGAAAACTTGTGGAGATATTCATTGTGATCATATTGAGCTCCCATAAAAATATTGGCAATAATTAAATAAGGGAAATTGCATTTTCCTATTTAAAGTCAATATTACAACTTGGGCACTTTCCAAAAGAACTACCATTTTGGTAGCTAGGAAAAATCACAAATAATTTGTGGAGATTCTCCTATCCATATCTTCACCACTTCCATCAAGATCCCAAGTTCCACAGTTCAAAGTTTGAGAGCATCATCCAATTCTTATTTCTAGACTTATTTGGAGGTTGTGAAGCAACTATATTTTATATTGCTTCAAAATTCTTGAAATTATTCCAGGACCTCACATTCCCTATATGATGTGAGCATGCAAAAATTCACATCATTTTATCTAGCCAATTTCTCCCAAAAATTCCATCTAGTTTCTGTCCAGCAGGAAGCTCTGTGAAGGAAGTACCACTTTGGCATTTCCAAATGAGCTGAAATTTTTCCATTGCCTCCATATAGCCAAATAACCTCCCTACACCAAATTTTAGCCCAATCCATCTAGCCATTTGAGCACAGCTTCAAATTCCATATTCTGGACCAAATTCTGCATTGCAAAGGAAGTGCATGCAAACAAGGTTCAAATGGCCTCAAATTTTTCCAGCAGGTGATCCTTCTTATCTCTTTCCCTTGTGACAACTTGCCCAGCTCATTGGCACATTTTTCTGATCACAACTTCCTGTCCAAGTTTCTGTCCAGAAACTGTTTTGGATCCCCTCGATCGACCTAGACCCTTCCTGGTCTATCCAGTGCCATATCTTGTCCATTCGAGCAGTGATACACCTGTTGGACAAGGTGTGACGGCCAGACTGGCACCAGAGCGTGCTATGCCCGTGGTGACCTTGTGAACAGTGAGCAGAGACTGTGCTCTACACGGTCGTCGCGTCGGGCAGGACAGCTCAAGCAGCCCCGGTTTGTCCAAACGTGTCTAGCGGCTCCGCGGCGTCCACGCACCCCTGCTCCCATAGCTTCCCCATTCGTTTGCGCCCTCGCCGGACGACGACAAGTGCCGCCGTACCGGCCTGTACGTGCACGTGGTCGTCCTCTTCCCCGCTGGCTCCTTCCTCGCACCGTGTCGCAGCAGTGGCGGTCAGGTCGGCACCTCTACCGGCCGAGCCGTCCCCTCCTCACGCGGTCCAGCTCACCGCCGTGTCCACCACGTCGCCACGGCGGCCGTGCTTATCTCCCCGCCGCGGCCGGCTATAAATAGGCCGTGCCCGAGCCCCTCGACCTCACCCACAGCCTCTCCTCCCTCCCAGCTCCCTCCTCGACTCGCTTGCCCGAGCCGCCGTGCTCGATTTTTCTCCCAAGGCCGCCATGGCCATCGCCGGCCGCCCACTGCCTCTGCACGCCGCTGCATCTCCGGCGACCTCCCCTGGCCCGTCGCCCACCCCTATAGCCCACCGTAGCCACCCAATCGACCGACCCTGCCGCCTACTGCCTCCCCTCATCGCCGCATTTCCAGCCACCCCCGCCGCCCATGCCAACCATCACTCGATGCGGTGCTCTCCAGCGATCCCAGCCGTGCCGCCGCCCGATCCAGAAGCTCACCGGAGCGCTGGGACCCTGCCGGAACCGCGCTCCCGTCGCCGCGTCGAGAAGCAGGGGAGGAGGAGGAAGAAGGAAGAGGAGGAGGAGAGAGAGGGACCCAACGGGTGGGCCCCGACCCCACCTGTCGGCGAGAGGAGGGCTGCCAACGTGGATAAGTGGAGGCGGCTTCGCCAGGGTCCGTCTTCCCGCAGCGGAAGCGCACTCTCCGAAAGGCGCCTTCTCCTTGGGCCGGCCCAATGCAGCAGCAATAGCAGCCACGGCAGTCTCGGCCCAAGCCAGCCCGGTGGAATAGTGCTATTTCACCTTTTTCAGCCGAAATTTAGTCAGGGACTTGTTGGTAAATATTTTCTTTACAGATAGGTCCCTGGCAGTCAAACCCTCATATCTTTTTGCTCGCAACTCCGAATCAGGTGATTCCAAAGCCCACTTTCTCAGTTCATCGAGCCCGTTCCGATGATATCATTTTCATGAGGTTGACACTTTCTGAAAATGACCATTTTGCCCCTGCCCTCTATTCAGCCCCTCCGAGAGGGAATCCTTTCTGGCGAATTTTTCCGCGAAGTGATCGCACTTCTCTCCAGTGCATTCATCGACCCCCAGGCAAGCCGACCATCTGATATATGCCCTAAAGCATTGCTCTGTGTAATTCTTGTGTGTTAAATTAATGAATATGCCTGTGTTAGAAATAGTTGAATTCCTGCTAGGCTGAATTTGCTATTTGCATTACCTGCTAATGCTCATCATATTATCGCACTAGTGACTCGTAGATGACAGTATGGAGATAGGTTGTTAGGTTTTCGTTGTGCATTACTACCGTGATTGCAATGATAATGAATGTAACTTAATAATGACAACCTCCTCCGTCGGCTGGATCGAGTCATAGTGCCACCGAACCGAGCTCATCAGTGCAGCCACATTTGCCTTTATGGGAAGGCCCTGACTTGGTCTATTGTCTTGCCTCCTATCGGTACCACCAAAGAGGGGAGGTTATGCGCGCGTGCTACCCTGGCCCGGTAGGCGGTGATAACCTTGTGAGCCCAGTTGAGTTATTTGCCGGCTTCCCCGTTTGGGACAGTTTTGTTTGGCCACGACGGTGGCAGGTGTCAGGAGTGACACAGGGGCCACCCAGGACATGACCCTGGGAGGGTATGATTGTCGGTGGGACCGTAAGAGTGCCAGGCAATAGACAAGTTTTGTTGGAGCAGCACCGGTCCACCCGAATGGGAGCATGAGGCCAGGAGCTCCATAGTGTGGGTAAAGTGCGCAACCTCTACAGAGTGTAAATCTATTCAAATAGCCGCGTCCTCAGTCATGGGACACAGTTCATACTAGGTCACACTATTTGGTCTGTGTCGAGTCTGGAGGAATAAACTATATAATGTTATTGCTAAGACTGAACCAGAGAATGGTAAGGTTTGTCAGACTTGCAGTATGGATGCATGGACATCAGATGATGTCAGGGGTATGAATGCTAGCCATGCGATGGCTATGGGATGAGTGGTCGGATGACCGCAAAGTTTGGATTGGATTGGATCATGAGAATATTTAGAGCATGGAATATTTACTTGATATGCTTTACTTTAGTAGTTATCATGCTGGATAATCCTGTTATGACATGATAATTAATATTGCTAGATAAGTATGCTATGCCATGATAACTAATGTTGCTCTAATAACAAGTGCATGCTTGAATGCCATGGATTGCTTTGCTTGGTGTATATGTTGGTTTGGTTTGCTTGCGAGTACATTCAAAAGTACTCAGCGGCCTTCAATGTGGCCAGGTTCACCTAAGGATCCGACGTCCACTAGCGAGGAGCCGGAGTGTTCGCGGGCTAGAAGAGTAACCCAGTCAGATCCCTGTGGACTGGAGCCGCACCAAGACCATGCTGCCTTAGATAGAGCTTTCCGCTGCCATCACCATTGTAAAATATCATGTAATACTTATATATCTATTAATAGAAATGTCTGTGTTCATGATACTTGTTGTAAAAGCGCATGCCAGAGTGATCTCCTGGGCTGGTGTGTGCGGCGACCGTCTGGCTACAGTGGTATTTAGGCAGGGCGCCACACCGGGTTAGTTCTAATCAAATCATACCAAACCATATAGAATTGTTATAAACATGGCATGAATACTTCATAAATTATAGATACATTGGAGACATATCAGCTGCCAACTGGTCCAAGTCATCCATGTCCAATCTGATGCTTGAAGACCTGGTAACCACCGGGTTACTTCCCGCAAAGAATCAAATCAATTGGCGGGCTCCTAAATAAGAGACCCGGCCTGCCCCTGGCCTCAATGAGATAATAATCTTTAAGGATCACTTGGACAGAGGGTTTCGACTTCCGGGTTCCAAATTATTCCGCGATGTTCTCCATCATTTCAACATCAGGCCACAAGACCTCGGGCCTAACTCGGTCCTTAACCTGAGCAACTTCGAGGCCTTCTGTGAAATATATCTGCAGATGGAACCCATAGTCGGCCTGTTTCAAGATTTCTTCCATTGCAATCGTCAAACCAAATGCAAAAATGGCTCTAGCCTGGAATGCGGTGGAGTCACCATTCAGCGAAGGAGGAACTCATATTTTCCTGAGATGGCACTGGCGAGTCACCAAAAGGATTGGCACAAGACTTGGTTTTATTGCCAAGATACTTCTCCAGCTGACGAGCACCCGTTGCCGGGTTACCGACTGCACCGGCTCCCAGCCTCCATACAATTTGATGCCTATGCCCCACCAGAAGAGAGACATTCCAACCCATCTACATCAAGATCAGTGTCCTCATAGCTCATGGGCTAACTGGGGTTGACTTAACCCGTACCTGGATGGACTGGAGGGTTCAGCCACTCAGCTTAAGGAGCCGACTTCTGCACACATATACTGGTGAAACAAGCGATGAATTGCGCTTTAGCACACAAAACTTGACCAATACAGATTTAATCAAGGCCACCAAGAAGCTACTTGGTGAGAAAAAAGAGAAGAACGCCCTTGTTGGCCTCCCTCCCTTTTATGCTGGGAACCCGGGTCGCAGTCCGTAAAGTTCCGTTTTCGCATCCATCTGCTCACTTGCCCGTCATTTGTCTTTGAAAAAATGCAGCATACTGCAAATCTGAAGTGGAAGACCCAGAGCAGCTCAGGCGACTTGTCAGAGGGTTTATCTCATGATAGACCTCGTCGACCTCGTCTTGACGTTCCAACAAGTCCTACGGCGAGTCATCCTCAAGCCAGTTTATTTAAACAACCAATGCCGCGGGAGGATTCAGCTTATTTGACTTCTCCGTCCCCCGACGAATCTAGTGCCACTCAATTGCCGGCTTTCACCATCAACAAAGGGTAAGAGCAAAAATAACTTGTCTTGTATTATGAATCATGGTTTGTTTCTCCCTTTCAAGCTATTAATGTCTTTCAATAACACAGTGCCAAAGCTGTTATGAAGAAGAAAACTGGTGAGTCTTCTGGCGCTGCAGTACAGACTGAAGCAAACCCATCTCGCGGCTTGGAGTTGGACAACACAGAGCTTCAAAACAATCCGGCAAGTCAAGATGAAGCGCCAATCCAGGACAATCAGGCAGGTCAAAACGAGCCACCCCTGCAAGACAACCCGCCAAGCCCTTTTCGAGCTTCCACTCCAGTGGCGGCAACAGAGACTGCCCTAGTAGAACAGCCAACAGGTCAGGCTCAAGATGATGTGGTTATCACTGGTGAGAGTCATAGCACTCCTCCAGAACCCTCCAATATCTTGGTCAAAGTTGCAGTAAAGAATGAGTTGCCAAAAAATAAGGGCAAGGCCAGTCTTGAGTTCCCGTCTTTTGAAGATCAAGACGTGGATGTTCTGCACCAAACTTTCCTAACCCGACTGTCTGAAAGCCGGGAAACTGAAGCATCCATCTTCAATAGCTTGAGAAGGAAATATGAGGTACTTTTCAATGCTTTCTTACTAGTATGCATATAGCATCCAAATTATTTCTAACTCGCCTTAAATTGCAAACATAAGTATAGTCATACTATAGCCCCCAAGAGCTGGGCCACTATGAAATAGCGGGCTGGTTCTTATATATTTGCAAGATAGGACTGTAGATCAATTAGCCGCCCCCAAGGGCCGGCTCATCAGCCTGTGATGAGTCGGATCTTTAATAATAGATGTGTTAGGCAAAAAATGTCAACACATTAGCCCCCAAGTGCCATGTGGAATGCTTGCAACTGCATGGGTCTTGTATAGATCGTAAGTACAAAATTGGCTGATGTAGCCCCCAAGTGCTGGGTCGATCGCCCGCGATGGCTCGGGACTATCAATTATGTCATTTAACTTTGTAAAACTGATATGCAGGATATGCTAAACCAGGCCGAGTCATAGGCAGCCGGCTTACAAAAAGATCTCAAGGCCGAAAAGAAGCTGCGCGAAAAGGCAGAACATCTATCGTCAGATTTTCACAAGTCGTTGTTGAATGTGACCGATACCCTGGAAAAAACCAAGGCGACATTTGAAGAGGAAAAAATCCCCTTGTTGAAACGGGCAGAAGAAGCCGAGCCAAAGCTCGAGCTAGTGACTCAGGAGCTATCCACGCTGAAGGGCCATATAACAGACATGTGCAATGCCATCTTTGGTAAGCATAAAACTTTGCAAGTCACCGAATGTGCTGGCTTAATATGTTGAGACGGATTACTGATACTTACTGATATGTGTTTGCAGGCAGAAGGAATCATAACTTGGTTGAACTTCCTCTGGTGAAGTTGAAGGTGATGTACAAGTTTCTAGAGCAGCTGTATGTGGGTGGTGCCTACTGTGTTATGGTAGTCAAAAATACTAAGGCCCCACCACACTACATCATGGATATGCTGAAAGAACTTTCCACTGTTCCGCAATGGATCCAAGAATTGAAGAAATCAGCAAGCCGCCAAGGATCAATGTATGCCCTGGCTTGTGCAAAGGCTTATCTTCCTGAGATGGAGCCGACTCTGCTAGCCGACGGTTTTCCAGAGTTCAACGCGGATGGATCAGAGTTCACCAATGAAGATTATGTGTGTTGTGTGAAGGAGACCTGAGTGGCAGCCACCAATATTGCAGCAGAGCTAGACTTGGAGAAATTCCAAGCCGGCTATTCCGAAGACAACAAACGCATGAGCCTGCCTGAGCCGAAGCCGGTCGAGCTTACGCCTACGCGCTGTAAGCAAAACTTTGCCCCTGACATCAATCCTTTAGCTGTGATGAAGGAAGATTCTATTTTTGAAGCTTTATGTTCCATTCAGTGGCAAGCCAATGACCCCCAGACCTCAAGGGTAGAAGAGGCGGCTCCTGAGGATCAAGAAGAGCCGGCACACATTGACCCGTCCTCCTCTGGCGCAAACATCGACCCGGAGAGCTGCACTGCCGGATCAGAGCCGTGAACTTCTTGAAAACTGCAACAAAAACTTGCCCGAATATGGTTCTGTAATAGCTTTAGGTATAAAACTTCATCTGCTGATATTGGTGCCATCGTGCACTTATTGCTTTGCTTGTAAAACTTTTGGTGATTGCAATGAACGACAAGCTTGTGTTGTGTTGAAAGCCAAGCATCAATCGTAAGCCAACCCGGCAACTATGATTGCCATATAATGTGCCATTGTTTGATAACTCCTGGATCAGGTTCTGAAAAACCGGCCTCTGTGGCGACTTGTTGTAATATCTCCAATACTTTTACTGTGATGATCGAATAGAAGCTGTAGCTGCTGTGCAACCCGGCAAATCATGCTGCCACTATAATATCACAAATAATGTGAATTTGCTTCTGCAAAAACATTTAATATGCACAAGTATATAAATGCATGATATAAGATTATAATAATGTAATAAAAGCCGGCTTTCGAGGCACGACATAAAGACCGACTTTCGAGGCTCAAGTCTGATTTGCTTCTGTGAAGCAGGCTTTTAGCCTCTTTTGGTTTGTCCTAGCTTTCTGAAAGCCGGCTCTCGCGTGACTTAACCAGTGTTTTAACTTTGATGAGTTCAGGGTCACATCTATGATTGACTCATCAGGCGTTCACCGGGTCACCTTTTCGGAGTAGCATCTTGCTAACAGGCAGGTATAACCAAGTATATAATGGCATATGCCGGGTTAAGAGGGATGTTAATAGCTAAACTCGATGAGTTGGAAGCCCCCAAGTAACCAATGATCAAAGAATAAAGACTCAACACACAATTTGAGGTGAAACGACAAACTCTCTTATACAGAGATGCCGGCTTTATTTCATTGATCATAAAATATATATACATGATGAAGGTATGTACAAGAAGAGACTACCAAGTCTGTGACTTAGGTATAATACGGCCGTAGATGTGCGATATTCCAGGGTCGGCTGCCCTCCTCCTCAGGGTACGTGACTTATTTGCTTCATGTATGTCAACAAGGTAATTTGACCCATTGTTGAGATTCTTGCTAATGACGAAGGGCCCTTCCCAAGGAGGCGAAAGCTTATGCATGCTTGTCTGGTCTTGTATTAGACGGAGCACTAAGTCGCCCTCCTAAAAGGTATGGCTTCGGACTCTACGGTTGTGATAGCAACGTAGGTCTTGCTGATATATGGCAGATCTGGACGTGGCAAGTTCACATTCTTCTTCCAGAGCATCTTGGCGAGCTTGTTCATTATCAGCCTCCACATAAGCTGTAACTCGGGGAGAGTCATGACGAATATCACTAGGAAGCACAGCTTCTGCCCCATAGACCAGGAAAAAAGGCATATAGCATGTCGACCTATTGGGAGTAGTCCGTATGCTCCAAAGTACTGCAGGTAACTCCTCTTCCCAGCAGCCAGGGGTGCGTTGTAGAGGCACCATGAGGCTTGGCTTTATTCCTCGCAGTAATTTCTGATTAGCCCGCTCTGCCTGTCCATTGGACTGAGGATGTGCCACTGATGCTAAGTCAAGTCGGATATGTTCTTGCTGACAAAACTGCTTCATAGCTCCCTTGGACAGATTGGTACCATTATCAGTGATGATGCTATGTGGATAACCGTAACGGTAAATCAACCTTTTTCAGAAATTTGACAACTGTAGTAGCATCACAATGACTAACTGGCTCTGCTTTGACCCACTTGGTGAATTTGTCAACGGCAACCAACAAGTGAGTATGTTTATTCTTGGACCTCTTAAATGGCCCGACCATATCAAGCCCCCAGACTACAAAAGGCCAAGTGATTGGAATCATCCGCAACTCTTGAGCCGGCACATGTGCTTGTCGAGCAAATTTCTGACAGCCATCACAGTTGCGAACAATTTCCTCTACATCTGCATGAGCTGTAAGCCAGTAGAAACCGTGCCGGAAAGCCTTTGCAACCAGAGACCGTGAGCCAGCGTGATGTCCACAATCACCTGAATGTATCTCATTAAGAATCTCTCGGCCTTCCTCAGGGGAAACACAGCGTTGAAAAACACTTGTGACACTTCGTCTGTGTAACTCGCCATTGACGATGGTCATGGATTTGGACCTCCTGGGAGCTCGCCACGACTAAGATATGCCAGGTAAGGTACCGTCCAATCTGGTATAGCATGAATAGCAGCCACCAATGCTGCCTCTGGATCAGGAATAGCAAGGTCCTCCTCCGTCGGTAATTTGACCGACGGATTGTGTAGAACATCTAGGAAAACATTGGGCGTAACAGGCTTCCGCTGAGACCCCAAACGAGACAATACATCTGTTGCCTCGTTAAGCCGGTGATCAATATGATCAACCTGATACCCCTTGAAGTGTCCAACAATATTTGTGACTTCGTGTCTATAAGCCGCCATGAGGGGATCCTTGGAATCCCAAGTCCCAGAAACCTGCTGAGTCGCCTAGGCACCTGACCCGGCTTAAGTTCATCTCCTTAGCCATACGGAGCCCATGAAGCAATGCCTCATATTCTGCTGGATTGTTAGTGTAGGGAAACATAAGCCTCAAAACATAACAAAATTTATCACCTCGCGGGGAAGTTATCACAACTCTAGCCCCCGAGCCTTCTAATTGCCTGGAACCGTCAAAGTGTATTGACCAATATGTGGTATCTGGCTTCTCCTCTGGAGCCTGCAACTCAGTCCAGTCATTAATGAAATCCACTAACCACTACTGCAGGATGGTCCTAACGTGACACATCAATCAGAGACCCCGCGACCAAACTGTGTGCGATGCATTAATCGCAAACGGTGTCGTACTTAAAACCGTCGCCAATAAGACGAACTATGTGTGATGCCGGAGACATCAAGCATGATTCAGATTAGAGATGCGTGTGCGATACGTGGCATACAGTTGATCTATATGAACTATTTGCGATAAGATAGAACAACAAACACGGTCAGCCAAATCGAGGTGTGTGCAATACACGGCATACAGTTCACTTGGATGAACTGTTTGCGATTACCCAACACAACAGAAACGGTCAGGCAAATCAAGGTGCGTGCGATAGACGGCATACAGTTCACTCGGATGAACTATTTGTGATGAGCCAAAACAACAGAAACGGTCAGCCAAATCAAGGAGTCTGCGATATATGGGCACACATTCTAATTAAAAGAATTGTGCGCGATGGTAATAACAAGCGCACACGGTTAATGGAACAAGTCATGTGCTGACATCGCCGATTGCGGTGCACACGCCACGTACGCATCCGAGAACGCTTGCCCACGTTAATTACACCATCCGGGAATCGTGCCGCACTTCGAAACCGGAACCGTCAAATAATTTTGAGCTTGTTTCCCGTCACATTCCAAATTACCACGCTATATGTAATTGCAAACCTGTTCACACCGATCAAAACCTAAACGTTTTCCCACTTAGCAGCTTATTACTAGGTTATAAATACCACCTAGTCGAAAATGACTGCACATTCCTCCTCAATTCCTCATCAACAAACAAACAAGTCTTCGTCCTTCCTTGCATCTGCCATGGCCCGTGGGAGGAGTTCTTGGTCAAGAAATGACCATAGAGCGGCGAGCGAAGCAGCAGAGATGTCCCGCCTTGCCGCGATACCAGCCGAGAGGTCCCGCCGCTCCGCCGAAGCAGCACAAAGGTCCCGCCGTGCCGCCGAAGTAGCATTGAGGTCCCGCCATGCCGCCGAAGCAGCAGAGTGGTCCGGCCGCACCGCGGAAGCGGCACAGATGCCGCGGAAGTAGCAGAGAGGTCCTGTCGCGTCGCGGCGGCCTGGATGGATCTATCGCAGGGACTCGAGAGCTCTCACAGGCGCATGCGCACTATGCTCAATAAGCTGATGGATGAAATCTCCCACTGGGCGAAGCTGCAGGAGGAGAGCTATGCCGCGTTAGATAAGTCGACCGGCGTCCTCTGGGGACTAAGGGGTGACAAGGTGAGGCTCCGCACCGAGCGTGACCTGCTGAGGGCGAAGATCGCTGGCAGGGCGAAGCAGCACGAGGAGACAACTGTCGTGTTGAAGAAGACGGCCGTCATGGTCAGGAAACTTATGGACGAGAATGCTAAACTCCGCATCGAGCATGAAATGCTCCTGGAGGAATCCGTGGATGCTCGCAAGCGACGTATTGAGGATGTGAAGGAGATCAAGGTGGACAAAAAGATGAAGATGGCGTAGTAGATCGAGGTGAATTAGAGAGCAGCGACCCAGATCATTGTCTGCGTCTTCCTTCTTTTGCCCTTGTGTCTTTCGGGCGTTGCCGCATGTGGCATCTTTAATTATCTTCCTGAATATGTAAGACAATTATTATTATCCATTGCCATCGTCGTCATATATATCAGTCTTGCTAAGTCTCAGTCGATGCTATGTCTGTGAGATCTTACATCAAGATCCATGCAAAATTTTCTTTTCAGATTTTCTTTTCTCTCTCTTAAATCTTAGTCGACTGAGGCCTAGCCACGCCATTAAAACAGGGGCTCGGGCGCCATTAATGGAGAAGTTGGGAGCAAGGTAGGCGGCGGATGGAGGTCAAAGGGCTCGCCTCCCGGTGAGCCTGCGCAGCGGTCTGCTCCACGCCTCCCGTCTACTCAAATAGCTACCCTGCATGGCGCCTCCTAGCCAATAAAAATGGGGACGCGTGGCGGCACGTAAATGGTTAGTACAACGCCCACGGTTTGAATAACACTTGTGCTTCCGATTGTAACGTGGCAACTCTTTGTTCCAAATGACTTTGTTGGTTGTTAATCTGTGCACCTTCAAAAAATCGGAAAAAAAATTACCACAGCATGTTGGTGCCATGTCAAGGCAACATGCCAAGTTTCATGATTTTCAGGCAAGTTTTGGATTTACAGGAATTTAAAAACCAAGTTTGTCAATGTTTTCGGCCGAGCCAGATGCCCAGATATTTGAAATTCATTCCCATTTCTTGCATGGGGCCTAAACATTCACCCAAGGACACATATACGATTTTTCAACCCATTTTGGTTCACTGGAGCATGTGCATGTAGTTCAAATTTGAATTATGCACATTAAATGCCTAGGAAACTCAATAAATGTATAAAAAAGGCCAAACAAACCCGGAATAATTCCAAATTTTAGCACGACACTCCTATTGGTCTTTGTTGCCTCTGTAAAAAAATCAAGGCAGGAAGAGGCAGCGTATGTCATTTCGCCCACAAAGGTGACACATCCCCTATCGGAACCATGAGCCTTCTTGAGAGAAGCTCCGGTTTGTAAGAAGCTTATACCAAAACTTGTCCCAAATCGAACAAAAAATTTACCACAACATGTAGGTGCCATGTCAAGACACCATGCCAAGTTCCATGATTTTTAGGCAATTTTTGGATTTACAGGAATTTAAAACCAAGTTTCTCAATGTTTTCGGCCGAGCCACGACGCCCAGATGTTTGAAATTCATTCCCATTTCTTGTATGGGACCTAAAACTTCACCCAAGGACACATATACGATTATTCAACCCATTTTGGTGCACTGGAGCATGTGCATGTAGTTCAAATTTGAATTATGCACATTAAATGCCTAGAAACTCAATTAATGTATAAAAAAGGCCAAACGAACCCGGAATAATTCCAAATTTTAGCACGACACTCCTATTGGTCTTTGTTGCCTCTGTAAAAAAAATCAAGGCAGGAAGAGGCAGCGTATGTCATTTATGTCGGCAGTCGGGCTCCAGGGACCCAAAGGTTCGAACACTGGGGTGAGCTCGTTCTACTACTTCCTTTCCTACCACGGCAACGCTACGGCGAGGCTACGGCGAGAGCGCGCTAGCGTAGGACGGGCGAGGACACAGCGGTTACCCAGGTTCGGGCCACCTTGCGGTGTAAGACCCTACTCCTGCTTGTGGTTGGGATTATTCGGAGTGAGAGAGTTCTCGCGTACAAGGTTGAAGACGACCCAGTCCTCCCTTCTCTTTATGGTGACTACGCTGCCCCTTTTATGCCAGCCTTGGTCCTCTTTCCCCTCGAAACTTAGGCGGGAAGGGTTGCCACACTCGGCGGTTTTGAAAGGGGACAGGCGCTCAGGCTATCCTGACTAAAGGTGGTCTTCGCCTGCCAAAGCATGATCCATGACGCGCCGGTGGGCTCGGTGATGACCTCCGCCCTGCGCGCCCGCCGTCTTGGTCTTCCTTCACCGATCGGGCAACCTTTGGGGTTGCTTTGGAGAGTAGATAGCTGGCCCTGCTCCCCTAACGCAAAAGAGGAAGCCATCTGCATCCGCGCCTGCTAGCGCGGCCTCTGCTGCTGCTCGTCGCCGTGCGCGTCACCCACGTGATGGGCTCCAGACCGCGCGACTGAGCCGGATCTTCCTTGCCTTCGTCTCGAATGCCTGCGGGAGGGGTCTCGGAAGGCCACCTCGGGAAGCCACCTCGTGAGGCCACTCGGGAAGCCGCCTCGTGAGGCTATTGATGGTGGTGCTGAGCGTTGCCTGCTACTCCCTGAGGAGGGGGCCTTAGGAGGCCAGGCCCCCATGAGGGGTCTTGGTGAGACACTTGGTGGCGACGGCCCGCCGGGCCCACTCCAGGCGTTGCGCCCTGGGCCAAAGGCAGACGGGCCTGGATACCCCGGGTTCCATGGGCCCGACAGCAGCCCCCGGGCCCGCGGCGCGCACGTTCCTGCCTACAGAGGGGCGAAACGGTGCGGGCCCTAACTGCCTGCGGCCAGGCGCGACGCGTGGCGCACGATGCGACGGGCGACGCCCCCACTTCCCCACGACGCCTCGGGAACTGCCGCGCTGACATAAATCTGCCGCGGGCGACGCGAGACACCATTGCCTTCCTTCGCACACTCCGCCTCCCTGCGCCTTCCTTCCTACGCACGGCTTCTTCTACTTCTCCCAAAGTTCCACCGCCCTAACCCCTTGCTGTGCCATCATGGCACCCACTGGAAGGGAGGAAGAGGCGGCGAACACGGCGGTCGCGGAAGTGGTGCCGGAGCCTGCTCTGGGTAGGCCCACAATCGTCAACGCCGAGGGGCTCGGCAAGGTGCTCCCAATGACCGCGGCCGCTTCCAACGAGTGGGGGGCCACTTGCATCTGGCCGGCTTCGCGCTCGACCGCCGACCTCAACGCTACCTCCGCCGTCCTCTTCCTTCCTGCGCTCTTTGCGGGCCTGCTGCCTCCATTCTCCGATTTCTTCAACACCATCCTTTCCCACTATCAGGTCCATGCGCTGCATCTCGAGCCGAACTCCGTCCTCCTTCTTTCCGCCTTTGCCTTCTTATGCGAGGCCTTCCTGGGCGTGACGCCCTCCGTGGCGCTCTTCCGCCACTTCTTCAGCCTGCGGCTGACCACGACGAACCAGTGCTCCGGGTGCGTCTCGTTCCGCATCGCCGAAGACGCGGCAGGTGACGGTATTGACATGAAGCTTACCAAGGAGGTCGAGGGCTTCAGGCGGTAATGGGTGTACGTGGACGCGGCCCAGCTCAGCCCCCTGTTGCAGCTGCCGACATCCCCGGCCGCGAGAAGCTCCGGGTGGGGGCACGAAAGGCTCGTCGACCCGCGGCTGACGCGGGTATGGAAGAAGTTGGCCGAGCTAGCACCGTTGAAATGATTGCTTAGAAAGAGAGATTGCACCGATACAAATTGAGAACTTGATGAGGTGAGAACCTCAAAATAATTTAAGAGGATCTGAATGGAAATGAAAGTCTTCTGAGATATCTTGCCACACCGGATAGAATAGAAACGAACAAACAGAGAGGCTTGGATAAGAACTTCCAACATGGGAAAGCATTTAGAGAATGAAAAGGAAATGATGAGCACCGAAAGCTTGAATTGAATCCACCGGGAAAGAAAACAATACAAGGAATGATGAACTTTGAATCACTTGAGCATCTCCATAATGAATCACCGGATATCAAATGGAAGAAAAGAAATAGCAGAAGCATGACATGAAAAGAAAAGCACTTGCATGAGAATTTAATTATTGAAGAAAAAGGGCGGGAGGGTGGGAAAAACAAATACAACTTGAGACAGATGAGACGAACTCCAGAAAGAAATATGAGGATTGATCTTGCAAAAAAAAATTTGGAAGGGATCGAATCATCTAGAAGAGAAGCACACCGGTTGGAAAGAATTGACATGACAACTCCGGTTGAACAAAAGGATTAGCATTCCCATAAAAATGTGAGAACACCATTTAGAAAGATATGAATTCACCACTTGACATCGAAGCAACTCGAATAACCATACTCCAACAAAACAAAGGATGAGGCTTGCAAATTAAGCCGGAAACAAATACAAACCCATTTGCATTTGTTGGAAGGATAATCCTAGGTAAACTACTTGAATTCCCACCTAAGAATTCCCGAAGTCTTTCTTGTTTATGCGATTCGGGTTGCGGACCCAGGAACGTACCCAAGGTAATCAGCTACAACTGCACCCGCAACCTTCCACACCATAATCCAAGAAACTCCGCAAACTCATCTACCTCAGACACTCGTAATCACAACGATACTAAGTATGGCAGTACATCCGAACTCTCTCCACCAGTACTGGGGATGCCGGACTCCTCTCGCCACTACCAGTATTGAAGCAATTTCGAATATCCTCCGTCCTGAGATACTAAGGAAACTGAATGATAACGATGTGTCAAGAATCCCCTGGAGCTCAACTCCCCGGAAGAAATCAAGTCAGACAGGAGGCACCAAGACAGAACTCCGTCACATCGGTATCATATAGATTCCAAAATACCCGCGTGATCCTAAAAAAAAATTTGAGCGAGAAGAGGAGTAGAATGAAAATTCCTAAGTCGAACACCTCACCAGAGTATAGAAGAGGAGTAAAAGAATCCTACTCTCCGATATAACTAGACTCAAAATAGTTTTAACTAGACTCGACTCGGCCAAGTTCGATCAATCAAGGGGGCTCCTAGGTCGGAACAGGCTCTGATACCAACTTGTCACGCCCAAGATGCGATCCTATCCCTATTTTGGCACGAGGGCCTCGACAGGGATAGAAGCGCATCTCGTCGTGTTGCAAGAATGGATATCATTACAAGTACATGTACAGAAGAGGTGAGTATATGGAATTGGCTTACACTCGCCACAAGCTACATCAACATCACATCAATACAACAACAAATACAAACATCATACAGAAGAGCAGGGTCCGACTACAGACGAAAACAAACGATAAAATGACATCCATCCTTGCTATCCCAGGCTGCCGCCTGGAACCCATCCTAGATCGATGAAGAAGAAGAAGAAGAACTCCAAATCAAACAAAGCATCGCGCTCAGGTCATATCATCGCATTACCTGTACCTGCAACTGTTGTTGTAGTAATCTGTGAGCCACGGGGACTCAGCAATCTCATTTCCAAGGGTATCAAGACTATTAAAGCTTAATGGGTGAGGTAAGGTTAAGTGGTGAGGCTGCAGCAAGCGGCTAAGCATTTATTTGGGTGGCTAACTTACGAGTACAAGAATAAAGGGGGATGATTGTCGAATAAACGGACGTAAACTAGTAATGATCTCTAAAAGATCCTGAGCACCTACTTACGTCAAACATAACCCCACCGTGTTCTCTCTCGGATAAGGACTCACGAGAAGAGACAGTCACGGTTACGCACACGGTTGGTGTATTTTATTTGAGTTTACTTCAAGTTTGCTATGACCGGGTGTTAAACAAAGTTTTCCAAGTTTGCCACATAACCGAAAGATTTAACCCTGCAGGGGTGCTCCAACTCATCCATCACAAATTAACCACACGCAGCGAGAATAACCTCGACCACGAACCTCGTGATCTTCCTAGGCAATTCCACTGGAAAACCGCAACCTCGAGATAGCCCGAAGTATTTTCGGAATTCCTCGCACAAGACGTTCGAGAAAGGTAAAACAAGTCCAGCAAGACCGCCCGGCGTGTCGACATAACCCGATAGGAGCCGCGTATCTCGTTCTCAGGACACGACCAGATGAGCGCAGCGTACAGTGGCCTGATAGACATCACCCGAGTTGCCCCGGGTTGGCCCTGCACACGACTCTAGTTTGGACCAACACTCATGAGGAGCACTGGCCCGGGTTGTTGATTAAAGATCCTCGGGGTAATTACTCCCTATGCAGGTTTATTAGTTATTAGGCAATTGTAGTACCAATGTTGGGCCTTGCCAGACAAGTTTTATCCTAAAACGAAAAATCAAGGGGGTCCCCATAACAACCCCGCGCATGTAAGGAGCGCTCATTTATGGAACATAACACCGGTACACAAGTAACTAGGGCGGCAAGAGTGGAACAAAACACCGAGCAAAAGGCCAAGCCTTCCACCCTTTACCAAGTATATATGTGCATTAAATTAAATAGCAATAATATTGTGATATAACAAAAGGATATCCATGTTGCACATGGAAAGAGCTTGCACCTGCAACTAGCAACGCTATAAGAAGGGCTGAGCAAGCGGTAACATAGCCAAACAATGTTTTGCTGGGACGTGGAGGGGTTAGAGGCTTTTCATGGCAATTTAGGAGGCTTAACATACAAGTGGTAGGTAGCGAGACAGCGATAGAAACGAGACATCTAGCATGGCAATGATAGTAATGGTATCCAGGGAAATGATCATCTTGCCTGAGATCCCGCTTGGAAGAAGAACGAATCCATGAAGAAGACGAGCCAACGTAGACGAACGAATCCTCACACTCCGAAGCGGTTTCGGAACTCTATCGAGAAGAAGCAATCGGAAACAACAATCAACACACGAGAACACCACAACAAATGCATGACATGATGCGCAACAAATATGATGCATGTCCGGTTTAAATATGCAAGGCATGGCAATCACAACAATCAAATACTACACATTAAGTGAAGCTCAATATGCAACGAGTTGCATATTGACGAAACTCCACATTTGAATATTTAGTTCACTCTCGTTTAGGTACACAACAATATTAAATGTTGTTAAACATGGCAAGATGTGAAGCATAAGTAAACTACACACCTAGGCATATTAAATGAGGCCGGAAACAACATATAGCATTTCCGAAACGACCCCATATGTTAATTTCGAAATTGGTCCAGATCTGAACTAATCATGTTTTATATTTATTAAACAGCAAAATAAAGTGAACCATGCAATTCTACACGTCATTCTAGTCGATTTACATATATAGAACGTTTCAAACGGAGCTACGGTTCAACCACAACAACCAACGCAAGATTTTAATTAAATCTGTCCAAAACAGCAACATAGCGTTTTGCACACATGAAAACAACAAGCCACAAGATTCTAAAATGCACAAACTAAGCATGGGGCAGTATCATACAACATACACTTCATTCCAACTACACATATCATACTCAAAAGAGTCATGGATCACATGGTACGAAGCTCACAACATGGCAACAAAATATGGCAGATTAGGACTTAGTGAAAATAACAGTTTTTAGCATGGCAGATTTCACGGAGGCATATTGACAGCAGTAAAACTATATGCTACAGGGCATATAATGACATGAAAATCTACAGCATGGTAGAGGGCATGATGCACTACAATACATTACTTTATGGCAACATCAAATTATGCTCAGATTCATGGCAACCAACAACACAACATGAGATATTGAAGAAAACAGATTCTCAGACTTAGTAAAAATTAGAGTGGGCATGTGCAGCAGTTTTAACAGATTGACATATTGAGCAACAGAAATAATTATGATGCAAAACCTATTTATGCAAACTAATGGCACAACATGAAAGAGCATAACATGCTTAACAAAAGACTCCTTGGTGGCATCACCAAAAGACTCCTAGAACACTAGCAAATCACATCGCAACACAGCAACGAAATAACAGATTTCCAGACTTAGAAATATTTTGGACCCTCAAAACATCAGATTTTTATAGCATGTTGGCAACAAGAAAACAACACCTAAACATGCATTTCTATGACAACCAAAAATACCAGGGCCTAGCATACATGTCCAAGGGCATATCTCGTGTTCAAAATTATTTCATATCATGCATGGATTAAATCACACGAAATAGACAAAAGGGCATCATGGCAAAAATGACATGCACTCACACTTCCTCCAATGACAAAACTAAATGCACAGTTAATTTCTATGGATTTTCCTACCCCGAAAACACATATAATATGCATAGGTTCATGTAGGGAAATATGTCACAATTAATTATGCAAGTTTATGGCCTAATCCCCTTTTAGCAATTATAAATGCAAGTTAAATGCAAATATTACAATGAACCATTTTGTCATGTATGAAAATGTGATGCCGATAATATGAACATTTTTAATATATTGTTGGATTAATTTCAATGCATGGATAAATAAATATGGCAATGCAAAAATGATGGCAATTATGCAAATGATGCAAACAGCGAGCTTAGGCATTTTAAACATGGATGCAAATGGCATATTATTACTCTACGCATTTATCTGAGAAATTTACATATATAAAACATCTTTAGACGGTGCACGGTTAATTAGCTATAGCAATTCAAAAACAGGGGGTTTTTCTGCAATTCTATTAATCCGTGGATAATTACAAAATTCGCTGGACAGGAAAAAAAACACACTAACGGGCTGAATCTGACTAGAGGTCCAACAGTAGCACATGGGCGCATGATAACAAAATAGCGCATAGGGCGATGGGCTGGATCTGGTGCTCACCAGGCCTCATGGGCCGGTCGGTGGGGAGGCGGTGCTGGGCCGGCGGAGCTGGCCCCTGGGGAGGCCGCAGCCCACGAGCCGCTGGCGCTCGTCCTGCTCGCTCGGGCAGGAGCTCGAGCAGGAGGCCATGGCAGCGGCGGACGGCGACACAGCGGGGCGAGGCCGGAGGTGGCCGGGAGGAAGCGGGGACGGGCGGATCTGGGTGAGGCCGGCCGGATCCGGCGATCTCCGGCGATGGGCGGTGGCGCGGCAGCAGATCGAGGCGGCGGCGGCGCCATGGGAGAGGAGACCTGCAGCGGGGAGAGAGAGAGACCAGTGAGAGGGAGAGAGAGGAAGGAGAGAGAATGGAGGAGAGGAGGCGAGGCGCGGGATCTCCGGCCTGGGTCCGGTGGGCGGCGCGCGGTTGGACCTCGCGCGGGCTGGCGGTGGCGCTCATGCGCGGGCTGCGGTGGAGCTCGGGGCTCTGTGGTCGCCCGGACATTGTCCGGGTTGGCCGCCGGACATGTCCGGTAGGTGGGGAATTGGACGAATTTCAGCCTCTAGATCGCGATCCGAGGGCCGAAAATGGGCAGATGGTTGGGGCTGCGGGATCTGGAGGAGGAGGGCTAGCAGGTGAGGTTTTCTAGGGGTGTGGCTGCAATTTTACATGGGGAAAACCCTAAAGAGTGAGGGGCTCTCTCTCCATGGGGGTTTAAATAGGGAAGGCACTAGGGTTGGGGGTTGGACCTTGTCCGTCCGATCACGATCCGATGACCACGAACGGAGGGGGGCTAAGTTGGGCTAGTGGGCTGTGGAGAGGTGGTTGGGCCAAGAAGAGAGGGAGGTTGCGGCCCGTGACATGATTTTTAAATACCGAAAGCGTCCGATAATAAACCGATGCCGCGGGCACGTGCGTGTGTGGCTGGTCTCGAAACGGTCGACGACACGAACGGAGCGAACCGGCAACTACGAACGGATGCAAATTTTCGAAAACGAGTGACGAAGCTATGCAGATGATGCGAATGATGCGATGATAAATGCGACAACCACTCGAACCACACGACGACAATGGAAAAGAAAGGGGCATCTTCTGGAGCGTCGGTCCCGGGCTGTTACAACATAGCCCCCCCGCAGCGACACTCCCGCTCGATGTGGGCCTTCACCGGCCCACAGGATCCGATGCGGTTGAGCGTGGACAGCTTGCTACCGGAGGTGCTGGACGGGATGCTCCATACCCTGACCGGCGAAGAAGCGAGCGAGCCACCCATGGGTGGGCTTCCCTTGTATCGCTACAGGAACAAGGAGGCACTGGCCAGCTCGATGCCGCGTTTCGACCAGTGGGGACCGCTTCCAGAGGGCCTCGAAGGGCCCCGTGACAACCCTTTTCTGGCGGTCCCTGGCTCAGGCATGCACGGTAGCGCAGTGGCCTCGGCGGGCGCAGCGGGGGGCGGAGGCCGCCTGGTTCGGTCGGCCCGCCGCCAACTCGTCCGCGAGCTTGAAAACGACGATGGCGCCACCCCGCCTAAGGCCTCGCCAGCCGCGTCCGTCCGGGCGGAGGGCGCGGGAAGCCCCCGCGCGGCAGCCGCGAAGCCGCGGGGCTCCGGAGGCGGTGGCGAAGGCGGGTCCCGCGGCCCTCCCGAAAGGGGGGTCGATCGCGAGGGAGGGCCCGGCGAAGACGGCGGCAGCAACGCGCCTCCGTGGCCGCTGAAGAAGAGGAAGTGGTTTGCCAGGGACCAGTAAGCGCTTGTTTTCCTTTATCCTGCGCCCAGCGTGTCGCGCGCGTCTGAGTCCTTGCTTCTCTTTTCGCCTCCAGGGCTTCCTCGAGCAAGAAGAAGAAGAAGAAGAAGGAGAGGCCTCCTGTCCTGGCGGGAGCTTCACCGCTGATTGCTAGGACCGGGGGCGCGAGGAAAGCACCAGCAGCTTCGCCGCCGGGGCTGACCTCGCGAGGGCCGAGAAGGAGGCAGTGCCTCCTGACCCGCAGGAGGGCGCGGCTCGGGGGACCCGAGCAGGCGAGCCACGGGAGGCGTCGTCGAGGGACGGCTCCGCCACTCCCGGGGCGCCCACCGTCGGGGCGGAAGGCGCGGCGACGGAGGCGGAGGCGCCGGCTCCCCCCCCCCCCCGGGAACGCTGCCGACGGCGATGTCGCGGAAGGCCAGCCGGACTCGACAGCGCGCGGGGCCCCGCAGGCCGGGGGGTCGCTAAGCCCACGGGGTGCGTCGCCCCATCGGGACGAAGAGGGGACCCCTGCGAGCCCTTCGCTCCCGACCGGCAGCGGCGGGCCCTCGCGAGAGGGCAGCACTCGGGTGCACACCGGCTGGGCCCTGCAGCTCGTGAGCTGCAGCGCCGTGCTCGTGAGCGGCAGGGCCAGGGCTGCCCTTGACCAGCTGGAAGCAGACCTTCGGGCGGAAGAAGCGCGCATCATCGAGGAACATCAGCGCCTCGCAGAGAGATGGCACCAGCTTGATGTGGCCATCAAACTGAGCCGCCGCCAAGACGACACCGCGTGGGAGAAGCGCGAGAAGGCCGCCCAGTACGCGAAGGAGCTCCAGGACCAGAACACTGGGGTGAGCTCGTTCTACTACTTCCTTTCCTACCACGGCAATGCTACGGCGAGGCTACGGCGAGAGCGCGCTAGCGTAGGACGGACGAGGACACAACGGTTACCCAGGTTCGGGCCACCTTGCGGTGTAAGACCCTACTCCTGCTTGTGGTTGGGATTATTGGGAGTGAGAGAGTTCTCGCGTACAAGGTTGAAGACGACCCAGTCCTCTGTTCTCCTCTTTATGGTGGCTGTGCTGCCCCCTTTTATGCCGGCCTTGGTCCTCTTCCCCCTCGAAACTTAGGCGGGAAGGGTTGCCACACTCGGCGGTTTTGAAAGGGGATAGGCGCTCAGGCTATCCTGACTAAAGGTGGTCTTCGCCTGCCAAAGCATGATCCATGACGCGCCGGTGGGCTCGGTGATGACCTCCGCCCTGCGCGCCCGCCGTCTTGGTCTTCCTTCACCGATCGGGCAACCTTTGGGGTTGCTTTGGAGAGTAGATAGCTGGCCCTGCTCCCCTAACGCAAAAGAGGAAGCCATCTGCATCCGCGCCTACTGGCGCGGCCTCCGCTGCTCCTCGTCGCCGTGCGCGCCACCCACGTGATGGGATCCAGACCACGCGACTGAGCCGGATCTTCCTTGCCTTCGTCTCGAACGCCTGCGGGAGGGGGCCTCGGAAGGCCACCTCGGGAAGCCGCCTCGTGAGGCCACTCGGGGAGCCGCCTCATGAGGGGGCCTCGCGAGGCTGTTGATGGTGGTGCTGAGCGTTGCCTGCTACTCCCTGAGGAGGGGGCCTCAGGAGGCCAGGCCCCCATGAGGGGTCTTGGTGAGACACTTGGTGGCGACGGCCCGCCAGGCCCACTCCAGGCGTTGCGCCCTGGGCCAAAGGCAGACGGGCCTGGATACCCCGGGTTCCATGGGCCCGACAGTAGCCCCCGGGCCCGCGGAGCGCACGTTCCCGCCTATAGAGGGGCGAAATGGCGCGGGCCCTAACCGCCTGCGGCCAGGCGCGACGCGTGGCGCACGATGCGACGGGCGACGCCCCCACTTCCCCACGACGCCTCGGGAACTGCCGCGCTGACATAAATCTTGGCGCCAGAGAAGGCGGAGCGACGAGGGGAGTCCCGTGCCGAGATAAAAAAGGGGGAAGGGAGAGCCGGAGCCCCCCACTCATCTTATCCTTCATCCAGCTTCCTCGTCTCCTTGCTAGAACTACCGAAGAGATGGCGAGAGGACAAGGGCACGGCCGCGCTTTCGCCGCCGCACCGCAGGTCCCGCCCCGGGGGCGTGGTCGATCCTCGACGGCCGCCGGCGCCGGGCCCAGCAGTCGCGGAAGAGGCCCCGCTCGCGGGTGCGGTGGGCGAGGCGCGCAAGGCCGAGGCGGCCACGGCGGAGCAGCTGCGCTTCCGCCCCAGGCGGGGAGCCACTCGGCGGAGCCGGCATGCGAGTTCATCGTGAACATGCACCGCAGCCTCTGCACCTGGCTCCGGCTCCCGGACTACTTCGCGGCGGGGATTGCGGACCGCGCACCCTTGGGCCTGTGGGTGCAGGCCGACGGTTGCTGCAACGGCCCCTCCTGGGTGGCGACGGAGCTTACCGCCTCGGGCTTCATGTTCCTGAGGCAGGGGTGGAAGTCGTTCGCCCTCGCCCGCGGCCTGAAGCGGGGGCACGTCCTCCAGTTCAAGTACGACGGGGCCGCTACGCTCTTCGTGAAGATCTTCGGGCTCTCCGGTAGCCACCTGCAGTGCTGCGCGGAGAGCGAGGGCAGCTACAGCGGCTCTTCCAGCGAGGACGGCTCCTCCAGCGGTGCTGCCCCCTCCGGCGGAGGCAGAAGCGGCAGTGACTCCCCCCGCGTCAAGAGCGAGGACGAGGACTCCGACTAGGCGCGCGCGACGATGACTCCGGAGCCGGGACACCACACGCACAGTGACGGAGCTGCACCTGCCTGCAACGCCTTCTTGGGGACGCGCGCGGCGCCCGCGCTGGAGTCTTGGGGGTGACGGCGCCTCGCCTAGGCCTTCTTTTTATTTTCCTGCATTGAACCGATGTAGCCCCGCGGGGGCGTGAAAACAATGTCTTCTATGCTCAGCTTAACGCTTTTGTGATTCAGGATGCATGCATTCCCTCCTGAAGCCCTCTCGTGAGGCTGGTTTTTTTTCTTTGTTCGCCTCAGCGCTCTACGCCGTTAGGACCCAGCCCCCGAGCGGTCCTCAGCCGTCGCTGGTATGTCCGGTCGCGATGCCGGGACAAGGCCAGGAGGTGAGGGGCACCGGGAGCTAGTGAGGGCTCCAGAGGCGCGATGCTCAGGAAACCCCCCCTTTGGCGTGCAAGCGGCTTACGCAAAAGAAAAAACGCTGGCACCCACGGGGTTGCGAGGGGAGAGAGCTTGAGTGGCGGTAAAGGTGCCCCGTGAGGCAGTCACACTTAGCTTTGGGCGGAGAGCGGTGTCGGGCGAGCCACAGCTCGTGAGGAGCTCACACAGCTCGCGAGGCGTGCTCACGAGGCTCGGCGATCGAAGTATCTTCGTCTCGCGAGGCCGGCTCGCGAGGGGCTGTCCGCGAGGTCCTCGCGCAGCTCGCCTCCTGGGGGACTGCATGTCAACAGGTTCACGATGGGGGGAGCGGCACACGCTTGCTAACTCGCCCGTGGCCGTTGCGTGAGGAGATAAGGCACCAAGGACCTTGGTGAGGTGGCGTGCACGGGAGCAGGCCCGCGAGCCAGAGCTCAGTCGCTTGGATTTGGCGGCAATGCAGGGACGGACCCGAGCACAGGCACCGTGCCTAGCCCCCGCTCACGGAATCGGTCAGGGGAGGGGTCGCGAGCGCTTGGCGCTCTCCGGTCGGCATCGAACTTAACATAGAAATTAGCGGGTACTATAGCTCATCAGGGCGAAATCAGTGAAATCCATTACACAGCCAAAAGGATAAGGTTCTGGGAGCGAAGCTCGAGAGGCGCGGCGAGAAGGAGCGATCGTCGCGCGAGGTGACGCAGGGGGCGCACCTGGCAGAACCGCACGGTAGTGACGTCAGACCACTCGGCGCGGCGCGCCAAGGTAGTCTGCTCCTTCGGAGCCAGGGGGCTCGCGGGGCGCTGGGAGCTCGCGAGGAGCGGGAGGCTCACGAGGCCCTGGTGCGGAGGGCGCCACTCTCTGGAAAGAGGCGCCGGCGTTCCTCAGCCCGAAGGGCATGCACGTGCCGCCGATGGTGGGGCCAACGCCCCGGCCGCCTCGCGGCAGCTGGAAGGGGTCACGAGGACAGGACTTGTTGAGGCTGGTGAAGTCGACGCACATGCGCTCCTTGCCGCCCTTCTTGGGGACGATGACTGGGTTGGCGAGTCATTCGGGATGGCGCACCTCACGAACGACTCCGGCTTCTTGGAGCTTCTGAACTTCTCTGACGATGAACTCTTGCTTCTCTGGCGCCTGGCGCCGTGCTTTCTGCTTGACCGGGCGTGCATTGGGGCACACCGCTAAGTGGTGCTCAATCACCTCCCTCGGCACACCGGACAAATCGGATGCTTTCCAGGTGAAAACATCCGAGTTTGCCCGAAGGAAGGTGACGAGCGCGCCTTCCTATGCAGGAGGGCGGCCTGTGCCGATGGTGAAGGCGGGGCCAGAGCCGCTGCCGTCCGCCGACACCTTCTTCTTCTCGGCGCGGTCCTGAGAGAACAGCTGCTTCTTCTTCGCGGGCGCGGCCTCGGAAGGCTCGGCCGCGTCCTCGTCGGCTGGGTGCACGACAGCGGCAGCCTTGTAGGCGCGCTCGAGGGTGCTGGCCGCGTCCTTTTCGTCGCAAGCGACGGTGATGATGCCGCTGCAGCCGGGCATCTTGAGGACGTTGTAGGCGTGATGAGTGGCCGCCATGAACTTGGTGAGAGCTGGGTAGCCCAAGATGGCATTGTAGGGCAGGCCAATGTGCGCCACGCCGAAGTCGATGAGCTCGGTGTGGTAGTTCTTGCGGGTGCCGAAGGTGACGGGGAGGCGCACCTGCCCCAGCGGAATGGTGGAACCATCGGTCACTCCGGAGAAGGGCCTGGTCGGCATCAGCTGGTCGTAGGGCACCTTGAGCGTCTCGAAGGTCTCGATGGAGAGCACGTTGAGGCCGGCACCCCCGTCGATGAGGGTCTTGGTGACCGCGACGTTGCTGATGGTGGGATTGCACAGCATGGGGAGCGCGCCTGTGGAGGCCGTGGACTTGGGGTGGTCCTTGGAGTCGAAGGTGATGGCGTACTGTGACCACTTGAGGGGCCGCGCGACCTCAGGCCTCGGGAGGGCGGCGTACACCTCGCGAGAGAGTTGCTTGAAGTGGCGGATGGACGTGGGGGCTTGGGACCCGCCAAGGATGCAGGCGACCGCGCGCGGCTCCTGGTAGCCCCCGAGGTGGCGGAGGCAGCGGCAGGAGAGGGGCATTAGCCTGAGGGTTCGCCTCACGAGGCTGGTCGCGCCAGGCGGCCTCACGAGGCTGGCCGCGCCAGCCCTGGTGGTAGTTGCTATTATTGTTGCGGCTATCCCAGCGGTTGCCGCTGCGGCCACCTCCGCGGCCGCCGCCGCGGCCGTTGCGGTCGTCTCGGCGGCTCTGGCGCTCGTCGCGGAGCAACTTGAGCTCATGATAGTCTTCGGTGCTGTGGGAACGGACGTTGTGAAAGGCGCAGAGTGGCCGGTTGTCCTTCCTGGGCTCGTCGAGGTCGCGGCCGCGCTTCTGCTCGGGCTCCGCCGCAAGCACGGCAGGGCCCTTGCGCTTGACGTTCTTGCTCTTGGCCTTGATGCCGTCGAGCGCCGCGTCGGGGTCGTTGTGGACGAAGAGGCGGCCTTCTTCAGCCTTGGCGCACTTGTCGGCGAGGTCGAGCAGCTCGAGCACGGAGTCGAGCTCACCGTTGATGGCGAGCTTCTCGCGCATCTTGATGTCCGTGACGCCGGTGGAGAATGCGGAGATGACGGCCGCGTCGGAAGCGCGCGGGATCTTGTTGCGCACCTGACTAAAGCGCTGGATGTACTTGCGGAGGGTCTCGTCTGGGCGCTATCGAACACGTCGCAGGTCGTTGATGGTGAGGGAGCGGTCCTGTGTGCCCTTGAAGTTGGCGATGAACTGGCTGCAGAGCTCGGCCCACGACGAGATGGAAGCCTCGGGGAGGTTCATGAGCCAGGAGCGCGGGCCGTCCTTGAGGGCCATGGGGAACCAGTTCGCCATGACCTTGTCGTCTCCGTTCGCCGCCTCGACACTCAGCGCGCAGAGTTGGAGGAACTCCATGGGGTTGGGGGTGCCGTCATAGCGTGGAGGCAGCTCAGGCTTGAACTTCGTGGGCCAGACCACGCGACGCAGCTCGCGGGTGAAGGCATGGCAGCCCACGCCGCTCGAGGGGACGCCGCCGACGAGGGCGGCGCGGTTTTGACGCCCGGCCGCTGCAACGTCTTGAACGGCCTGGTCCTGGCGCTGGCGTTGGCGCTCGAGGGGCACTCGCGCATCGGGGGGCGCGCGGCAGAAGATCTGGCAGCTGGGCTCGCAGTGGTCCGGAGAAGACGCGCCGTGCGACGGCTCACGAGCCCGCGCGCTGCGCTGGGGCCCGGCGCGCTCGTCACGCAGAGGAGGCGGCGGGGGAGCGCCGTGCGCCAAGTCCCCAGCACGAGACGGTGGAGGGTGGAGCGAGTGAGAAGGCACCGGAGCGTCTCCGGTGACGTTGACGAGCTCGGTGATGCGACCAAGCCAGACGTCGTAGCCGGCGTCATCAGGACGGTAGCGGAGTAGCTCGCGCGCCATGAGCAGCGCGGCCAGCGGGTTCGGCGGCCCACGATTGGCGAGGGAGGAGGCCGTGGCGGTGTGGCCATCCGCCCGCATGGAGGGGTGCAGGGAGGAGGCCTGCTGCTCGTGGGCAGCGGGGTCGGTGGCGGCGGCGATTGCCGCGGGCCACCGGCTCTGTCTGGGCCACGCGGCCAGCCCTGCGCTCAGCGTGCTCGCGACGTGCGTCGGTCATGGGGCTGGTGGAGTTGAGGGCGGAGCAGAAGAACAGTAGCGCACCCCTACCTGGCGCGCCAAATCTCGGAAGTCGGGCTCCGGGGACCCAAAGGTTCGAACACTGGGGTGAGCTCGGTCTACTACTTCCTTTCCTACCACGGCAACGCTACGACGAGGCTACGGCGAGAGCGCGCTAGCGTAGGACGGGCGAGGACACAGCGGTTACCCAGGTTCGGCCACCTTTTGGTGTAAGACCCTACTCCTGCTTGTGGTTGGGATTATTGGGAGTGAGAGAGTTCACGCGTACAAGGTTGAAGACGACCCAGTCCTCTGTTCTCCTCTTTATGGTGGCTGCACTGCCCCCTTTTATGCCGGCCTTGGTCCTCTTCCCCCTCGAAACTTAGGCGGGAAGGGTTGCCACACTCGGCTTTTTTGAAAGGGGACAGGCGCTCAGGCTATCCTGACTAAAGGTGGTCTTCGCCTGCCAAAGCATGATCCATGACGCGCCGGTGGGCTCGGTGATGACCTCCGCCCTGCGCGCCCGCCGTCTTGGTCTTCCTTCGCCGATCGGGCAACCTTTGGGGTTGCTTTGGAGAGTAGATAGCTGGCCCTGCTACCCTAACGCAAAAGAGGAAGCCATCTGCATCCGCGCCTGCCGGCGCGGCCTCTGCTGTTGCTCGTCACCGTGCGCGTCACCCACGTGATGGGCTCCAGACCGCGCGACTGAGCCGGATCTTCCTTGCCTTCGTCTCGAACGCCTGCGGGAGGGGGTCTCGGAAGGCCACCTCGGGAAGCCGCCTCGTGAGGCCACTCGGGGAGCCGCCTCGTTAGGGGGCCTCACGAGGCTGCTGATGGTGGTGCTGAGCGTTGCCTGCTACTCCCTGAGGAGGGGGGCTCAGGAGGCCAGGCCCCCATGAGGGGTCTTGGTGAGACACTTGGTGGCGACGGTCCGCCAGGCCCACTCCAGGCGTTGCGCCCTGGGCCAAAGGCAGACGGGCATGGATACCCCGGGTTCCATGGGCCCGACAGAGACAAGACACCAAGGACCTTGGTGGGGTGGCGTGCACGGGGTAGGCCCGCAGGCCAGAGCCCGGTTGCTTGGGTTTTTCAGTGCTGCTGGGACTGACCCGAGCGCAGGCACCGTGTCCAGCCCCCACTCGTGTGAGGCTCATGAGGGGAGGTCGCGAGCGTGCACGGCTCCTGAGGCAAGTAACTTAGCATTAGATATCTTAGGAAATAGATCTTTACCGAAACACAGTAATAAGTTCGTTACACAACCAAAAGTGATATGATTGCCATGTTCGGTACGGATCAGCGTGAGGTTGGTGCAACCCGTGGGGCGCCCTCAAGCGATTGTTCCGCCAGCGCGGAGCATGGGGCTTCCACTAGGCGTGGGAATGATCGCGGTTCGATCGTTCAGCCAGCGCGGAGCATGGGGCTTCCATTGAGACGTGGGCGGGAGCTCTCGCGGGCCCATCAGGCGAACGCAATGAGAGGCTCCGGGGCGTGTACAACCCCATTTCGTTCGTACGCGTGAGGGTCACGGATAGAACTTGCGGAGGTGTTGGATGTTCCAGGCGTTAGGCACGGGAACTCCATCCTCCGTCTCCAGCCGGGCTGAGCCGGGCCTGGAGACTTGAGTGACCCTGAAAGGGCATTCCCACATCGGTGAGAGTTTGTGAAGTCCCTCTCTGGAGGGAATCCTGCGCGGGACAAGGTCGCCGACCTCGAGAGCGCGAGGGCGGGTGTTGCGGCTGTGGTAGCGACGCAAGGCCTGCAGGTACCTCGCGGCACGGAGGGCGGCCTGACGGCGGCCCTCCTCGAGGACCAGCAGATCGGTCTCCCGCGAGCCGTCCTGACGCCTTGTCAAAGGCAAGGACTCGTGGGGAGCCGTGCTTAAGCTCCAGCGGGAGGACCGCCTCAGCGCCGTATACGGGGAAGAAGGGCGTCTCGCCAGTAGGCTTGCTTGCCATCGTGCGGACGAGCCACAGCACGAACCACCATTCGCCGAGCCAGCCTTTGCCGCTCCCGAGCTGCGCCCACGAGGCGCGCTCGCGAGACGCATGCACAAGGCTCGGCTCGTGAGAGGCTGCCCGCGAGGTCCTCGCGCAGCTCGCCTCCTGGGGGACTGCATGTCAACAGGTTCACGATGGGGGGAGTGGCACACGCTTGCTAACTCGCCCGCGGCCGTTGCATGAGGAGATAAGGCACCAAGGACCTTGGTGAGGTGGCGTGCACGGGAGCAGGCCCGCGAGCCAGAGCTCAGTCGCTTGGATTTGGCGGCACTGCAGGGACGGACCCGAGCACAGGCACCGTGCCTAGCCCCCGCTCACGGAATCGGTCAAGGGAGGGGTCGCGAGCACGTGGTTCTCTCCGGTCGGCATCGAACTTAACATAGAATTAGCGGGTACTATAGCTCATCAGGGCGAAATCAGTGAAATCCATTACACAGCCAAAAGGATAAGGTTCCGGGAGCGAAGCTCGAGAGGCGCGGCGGGAAGGAGCGATGGTCGCGTGAGGCGACGCGCGGGGCGCACCTGGCAGAACCGCACGATAGTGACGTCAGACCACTCGGCGCGGCGCGCCAAGGGAGTCTGCTCCTTCGGAGCCAGGGGGCTCGCGGAGCGCTGGGAGCTCGCGAGGAGCGGAAGGCTCACGAGGCCCTGGTGCGGAGGGCGCCAGCCTCTGGAAAGAGGCGCCGGCGTTCCTCAGCCCGAAGGGCATGCACGTGCCGCCGATGGTGGGGCCAACGCCTCGGCCGCCTCGCGGCAGCTGGAAGGGGTCACGAGGGCAAGACTTGTTGAGGCTGGTGAAGTCGACGCACATGCGCTCCTTGCCGCCCTTCTTGGGGACGACGACAGGGTTAGCGAGCCATTCGGGATGGCGCACCTCACGAACGACTCCGGCTTCTTGGAGCTTCTGAACTTCTCTGACGATGAACTCTTGCTTCTCTGGCGCCTGGTGCCGTGCTTTCTGCTTGACCGGGCGTGCATTGGGGCACACCGCTAAGTGGTGCTCGATCACCTCCCTCGACACACCGGACAAATCGGATGCTTTCCAGACGAAAACATCCGAGTTTCCCGAAGGAAGGTGACGAGCGCGCTTTCCTATGCAGGAAGGAGGCCTGTGCCGATGGTGAAGGCGGGGCCGGAGCCTCTGCCGTCCACCGACACCTTCTTTGTCTCGGCGCGGTCCTGAGAGAACAGCTGCTTCTTCTTCGCGGGCGCGGCCACGGAAGGCTCGGCCGCGTCCTCGTCGGCTGGGTGCGTGACAGCGGCAGCCTTGTAGGCGCGCTCGAGGGTGCTGGCCGCGTCCTTTTCGTCGCAAGCGACGGTGATGATGCCGCTGCAGCCGGGCATCTTGAGGACGTTGTAGGCGTGATGAGTGGCCGCCATGAACTTGGTGAGACCTGGGTAGCCCAAGATGGCATTGTAGGGCAGGCCAATGTGCGCCACGTCGAAGTCGATGAGCTCGGTGTGGTAGTTCTTGCGGGTGCCGAAGGTGACGGGGAGGCGCACCTGCCCCAGCGGAATGGTGGAACCATCTGTCACTCCGGAGAAGGGCCTGGTCGGCATCAGCTGCTCGTAGGGCACCTGGAGCGTCTCGAAGGTCTCGATGGAGAGCACGTTGAGGCCGGCACCCCCGTCGATGAGGGTCTTGGTGACCGCGACGTTGCTGATGGTGGGAGTGCACAGCATGGGGAGCGCGCCTGTGGAGGCCGTGGACTTGGGGTGGTCCTTGGAGTCGAAGGTGATGGCGTACTGTGACCACTTGAGGGGCCGCGCGACCTCAGGCCTCGGGAGGGCGGCGTACACCTCGCGAGAGAGTTGCTTGAAGTGGCGGATGGACGTGGGGGCTTGGGACCCGCCAAGGATGCAGGCAACCGCGCGAGGCTCCTGGTAGCCCCCAGCGCCCTCGTCGGGCTGGTTGACGTCGTTCCTCCGAGGTGGCGGAGGCAGCGGCGGGAGAGTGGCATTAGCCTGAGGGTTCGCCTCACGAGGCTGGTCGCGCCAGCCCTGGCGGTAGTTGCTATTATTGTTGCGGCTGTCCCAGCGGTTGCCACGGCGGCCACCTTCGCGGCCGGCACCGCGGCCGTTGCAGTCGTCTCGGCGGCTCTGGCGCTCGTCGCGGAGCAACTTGAGCTCATGACAGTCTTCGGTGCTGTGGGAACGGACGTTGTGAAAGGCGCAGAGTGGCCGATTGTCCTTCCTGGGCTCGTCGAGGTCGCGGCCGCGCTTCTGCTCGGGCTCCGCCGCAAGCACGACAGGGCCCTTGCGCTTGACGTCCTTGCTCTTGGCCTTGATGCCGTCGAGCGCCGCGTCGGGGTCGTTGTGGACGAAGAGGCGGCCTTCTTCAGCCTTGGCGCACTTGTCGGCGAGGTCGAGCAGCTCGAGCACGGAGTCGAGCTCACCGTTGATGGCAAGCTTCTCGCGCATCTTGATGTCCGTGACGCCGGTGGAGAATGCGGAGATGACGGCCGCGTCGGAAGCGCGTGGGATCTTGTTGCGCACCTGACTGAAGCGCTGGATGTACTTGCGGAGGGTCTCGTCTGGGCGCTGTCGAACACGCCGCAGGTCGTTGATGGTGAGGGAGCGGTCCTGTGTGCCCTTGAAGTTGGCGATGAACTGGCTGCAGAGCTCGGCCCACGACGAGATGGAAGCCTCGGGGAGGTTCATGAGCCAGGAGCGCGGGCCGTCCTTGAGGGCCATGGGGAACTAGTTCGCCATGACCTTGTCGTCTCCATTCGCCGCCTTGACACTCAGCGCGTAGAGCTGGAGGAACTTAGTGGGGTTGGGGGTGCCGTCGTAGCGCGGAGGCAGCTCAGGCTTAAACTTCGCGGGCCAGACCACGCGACGCAGCTTGCGGGTGAAGGCACGGCAGCCCATGCCGCTCGAGGCGACGCCGCCGGCAAGGGCGGCGCGGTTTTGACGCCCGGCTGCTGCAACGTCTTGAACGGCCTGGTCCTGGCGCTAGCGTTGGCGCTCGAGGAGCACTCGCGCGTCGGGGGGCGCGCGGCGGATGATCTGGCAGCTGGGCTCGCCGTGGTCCGGAGAAGACGCGCCGCGGGACGGCTCACGAGCCCGCGCGCTACGCTGGGGCCCGGCGCGCTCGTCACACAGAGGAGGCGGCGGGGGAGCGCCGTGCGCCAGGTCCCCAGCATGAGACGGTGGAGGGCGGAGCGAGTGAGAAGGCGCCGGAGCGTCCCCGGCGACGTTGGCGAGCTCGGTGATGCAACCGAGTCAGGCGTCGTAGCCGGCATCATCAGGACGGTAGCGGAGTAGCTCGAGCGCCATGAGCAGCGCGACCTGCGGGTTCGGCGGCCCCCGGTTGGCGAGGGCGGAGGCCGTGGCGGTGTGGCCGTCCGCACACACGGAGGGGTGCAGGGAGGAGGCCTGCTGCTCGCGGGTAGCGGGGTCGGTGGCGGCGGCGGCCTCGGCGTCGGGGCGGCGGCGATTGCCGCGGGCCACCGGCTCTGTCTGGGCCACGCGGCCAGCCCTGCGCTCAGCGCGCTCGCGACGTGCGTCAGCCATGGGGCTGGTGGAGCTGAGGGCGGAGCAGAAGAATGGTAGCGCACCCCTACCTGGCGCGCCAAATGTCGGAAGTCGGGCTCCGGGGACCCAAAGGTTCGAACACTGGGGTGAGCTCGTTCTACTACTTCCTTTCCTACCACGGCAACGCTACGACGAGGCTACGGCGAGAGCGCACTAGCGTAGGACGGGCGAGGACATAGCGGTTACCCAGGTTCGGGCCACCTTGCGGTGTAAGACCCTACTCCTGCTTGCGGTTGGGATTATTGGGAGTGAGAGAGTTCTCGCATACAAGGTTGAAGACGACCCAGTCCTCCCTTCTCGTTATGGTGGCTGCACTGCCCCTTTTATGCCAGCCTTGGTCCTCTTCCCCCTCGAAACTTAGGTGGGAAGGGTTGCCACACTCGGCGGTTTTGAAAGGGGACAGGCGCTCAGGCTATCCTGACTAAAGGTGGTCTTCGCCTGCCAAAGCATGATCCATGACGCGCCGGTGGGCTCGGTGATGACCTCCGCCCTGCGCGCACGCCGTCTTGGTCTTCCTTCGCCGATCGGGCAACCTTTGGGGTTGCTTTGGAGAGTAGATAGCTGGCCCTGCTCCCCTAACGCAAAAGAGGAAGCCATCTACATCCGCGCCTGCTGGCGCGGCCTGTGCTGCTGCTCGTCGCCGTGCGTGTCACCCACGTGATGGGCTCCAGACCGCGCGACTGAGCCGGATCTTCCTTGCGTTCGTCTCGAACGCCTGCGGGAGGGGGCCTCGGAAGGCCACCTCGGGAAGCCGCCTCGTGAGGCCACTCGGGGAGCCGCCTCGTGAGGGGGCTCGCGAGGCTGCTGATGGTGGTGCTGAGCGTTGCCTGCTACTCCCTGAGGAGGGGGCCTCAGGAGGCCAGGCCCCCATGAGGGGTCTTGGTGAGACACTTGGTGGCGACGGCCCGCCGGGCCCACTCCAGGTGTTGCGCCCTGGGCCAAACGCAGACGGGCCTGGATACCCCGGGTTCCATGGGCCCGACAGTTTCGCCCACAAATGTGACATATCCCCTATCGGAACCATGAGCCTTCCTGAGAGAAGCTCTGGTTTCTAAGAAGCTTATACCAAAACTTGTCCCAAATTGAACAAAGTTTTTACCACAGCATGTTGGTGCCATGTCAAGACACCATGCCAAGTTCCGTGATTTTTAGGCAATTTTTGGACTACAGGAATTTAAAAACCAAGTTTCTCAGTGGTTTCGGCCGAGCCACGACGCCCAGATGTTTGAAATTCACTCCCATTTCTTGTATGGGACCTAAACATTCAGCCAAGGCCACATTTACGATTTTTCAACCCATTTTGGTGCAATGGAGCATGTGCCTGTAGTTCAAATTTGAATTATTCTCATTAAATGCCTATATAACTCAATTAATGTATAAAAAATGCCAAATGAACCCGGAATAATTCCAAATTTTAGCACGACACTCCTATAGTTGCATGTTCACTGCAGATAAATGTTCTAGCAATTGAAACAGCGACCTTTCCAGCCGTAACCCCATTATGTCTTTCAAATCAAAATGAAAAAATCAAGTACACCACAAACAGTTTGATAGCAAGAATCGTGTGCGATGCAGTATAAAATATCTTTGGGCTCCCTCATGTATGGCTTACGCCGGAAGGTTCGTCGGCTACAGTCCACTGGCCGCGTGTCAACCACACTTGCGGGCCAGTTTTTCGCTACACCGTTTGTAAATTTTTCGCAACCGCAGAAATATCTAGGTCCCCGCCCCCTCCCCCCCACCAAAAGTCACATTTCCATTGTTTCCTCCTTCCTTTCCAAGTTCAAACCTTCACTGCTTGCTTTGCAGCGCCGCCTCCTCACCGGCGGCGCTCCTTGCCGCTGCGCGGCCTTGTCGATATAGTCAGGTAATCCACACCCCACCCCCATCCTCCTCCTCCTTCTCCATCCCAAAGCCTCGACTGCCGGCGCGACATCTTCCACCCAAATCACTACCCCATCCTCCAAATAAGCACCGCCCATAGACATGGTGCACGCATTATAGCCAGGAGCTCAAGGAGCATCTGGCAGCGGTGAAGCAAATCGCGGCAGCATGAGCGGATGAGGTCGCGATGGCTGCCATGCGTGCCGACCACCAGATCTTGGAGGAGCACCTCGCCATTGAGGCCACCGTCGACCCCTCGCGCGCAAACGCTACCACGCAGTTGGCTGCTTTAAACAATAGTTCGTGGTGTTTTCTAAAGGCCGCCTCCGGTGCCTTCTAGTGAATTGTCCTCTGTAATGTTAATATGCAATATGATCTTCTGAAATGTGATGTTCAGTTAAAAGTTTGGTTCATTTGTTGTGATGTTCAGTTAACTATTTGGTTCAATTCTGAAATGTGATGTTCAATTCCTGTAGGTACAATTTTTTTATTGTTATGCATGTGAGGAATAAACTCGAATTTGGATTTACTCTATACATGAGAAACATACACAAATGCTATATTTCCTAGTAGTTCTTAAGCACGCTAGGCTTCGTTAACTGTATGATCTTCTAGTATATGTTCTATTCTGCAATGTGTTTCTCAGTTAACTGCTTGCTTCATTTGTTGTGGTGTCCAGATAACTTTTTGGTTCAATTCTGCAGTGTGATGTTCATTTGTTGTGGGTACAAGTTTTCATTAATATATTCTACTTATAGTTTGCCAACTCTCACTTAAACTGATCAATATCTGCCTTATATGTGTTGCAGGGAAACAATGGGAGGCACTGAGGTTTACCATCGAGGTTTGCACATGCATGGTCCTTTGGCTAATAGCACATTATTGTGCAATTGCAGGAACCATTCTACTCCCTCTGTCCCATAATATAAGAACGCTTTTTAAGCTATGAGTAATATTTAGGTTTTTAACAATTTGGTCTTGCACATGTAGGTCCTGCTGTCAGAGGTTTAGACCCACTGTTCGATCCATTTTGCATATGGGGAAATGAGATGGACATGAATATCAGTCAAGTCAAGAAACTCAGAAAGATTGTTAGGATAAAGAAACTAGCGTTGAATAACAACAAGATCTTTGTTTGCACAATGAAGAAGACATCAGTCAACTATAGGATGGTACTAACTCTTTTACCTTGTGTTTTTTCCTATGCGCCATTTCAAAATTTAGAATAGATATTTATGCATATCTTTGTTTTCAGTCCTTTCCAAAGCAGTTCACCGATGATTACCTCTCAAACCACCTCCATGGTTAAGAGGCGAGGAAGGTACTCATTCAACACCCACGGTACAATATTGAAGTCTTCCTCAAGAGGACAAAGGTTGGGCGGGCAATCATCCGCAGCCACTGGTGTAAAGTTGCAAGGACATTCAACATCATTGAAGGCTTAATATTCGTCTTCAGATTCAGCAGCTTTCCAGATGAGATTCATCTCTCTATATACCGTATATGATGCTACTTTCCAAAGGTTTTAGATGTTGCATGTGCAACTTCGTGCTGTTGTGTAATTGCATAGCTAGCTATATGCCTATATGGTGTAACTGAGTGCTGAAGCTATGTGATGTTGTACTCTGATGTAATTCAGCTATGAAATCCTGGTTGCCGTAATACAGCTATGAAACATATGGTGTGCTTAATATGAAATGTCAATTTGATTACTAAATGCATTATCAATAATAGGACAATTAGCCTACTTATTGGGTTTTTGTATTGCAGACGGTTTCTCAGACAACACCGTGGGCGATGACCTCAAACAACACACACAGTTTCTAGAAAGTAGCCATGTTGGATCAATGAACAATCACACACGACTTCCGCCCGACAAATGTTTGTGTTAGGCCACCTTGCACAAACGTTTCCACATAAAAATTGTGTGTGATGTACATATGAACGGAAACATTTTTTTGAGATTCACTGTGTGGGATGTACATACGAACAGAAACGATTGGGCCAGTATAGTTGTCTGCGATGGCTCGCCCGATCGCACACGAGCTCTTTTTGCCCCGCATGTGTGACCGGAGGCCCTATCGCCGACGGTTTCTGGGTCGTGTGGGAAAGACCCCCCTATCCCACACATAGGCAAGGCGACAGTTTAAAACTCTGTCGCAGAAAGGGGGTAAAAACCGTTTGTATAGCAGGTCACTGCACCAGTGAACGCTTGAGATTTGATGGCAGTCCATGGCACATATTTGAGATGATGCGGACCAAGCTCAATAGCCCACTTTGCAACCTGTCCAGTTGCTTCTCTGTTCTGTATTATGTCCCCAAGAGGTGCTGAACTGACAATAGTGATTGGGTGCTCATGAAAATAATGTTTCAATTTGCGACTTGCCATGAACACGCCATAGACCAGCTTTTGCCAATGCGGATACCGCTGCTTGGACTCTGTTAAAACTTCACTGACATAATACACAGGGTGCTGGACTGGGTACTCTTTGCCTTCTTCCTTGCGCTCTACAACAACTGCAACATTGACGGCTTTGCTATTAGCAGCAATGTATAACAACATTGGCTCCTTCTCCTGAGGGGCAGCAAGGATAGGCAGCTCAGACAACTGCTTCTTGAGGGACTCGAAGGCTTGATTTGCAGCATCACTCCAAGTAAAATTATCTGACTTTCGGAGCAATTGGTAAAGAGGAATTGCTTTCTCCCCAAGCCGGCTGATAAACCGGTTCAAAGCCGCGACCCGCCCTGCCAGTTTCTGAACAGCGTTGATATTGGCCGGCTTGGCCAAGGTCGTGATGGCTTAGATTTTTTCTGGGTTGGCCTCAATTCCACGCTTAGAAACAAGGAAGCCCAGTAATTTCCCTGCAGGAACACCAAACACGCATTTTTCTGGGTTGAGCCTCATCTGGTAAACTCGCAGGTTATCAAATGTCTCCTTGAGATCGTCCAGCAAAGTCTCCTTCCTCCGGGATTTAACCACGATGCCATCAACATATGCATGAATGTTACGCCCAATCTGCTCGTGGACACAATTTTGGACACAGCGCTGATAAGTCCCCTGTGCACACTTCAGACCAAACGGCATCGACGTATAGCAGAAAGCTCCAAAGGGCATGATAAAAGCTGTCTTTTCCTGGTCCTCCTCCTTCATCTTGATCTGATGATAACCGGAGTAAGCATCCAGAAAATATAAACACTCGCAGCCAGCCGTAGCATCAATGATCTGGCCAATATGGGGCAGAGCAAAAGGATCACTGGGACAAGCTTTATTCAAGTCTGTGTAATCAACAGACATCCGCCAAGTCCATTTTTTCTTCAGAACAAGGACTGGGTTAGCCAACCACTCTAGATGAAATACTTCAACGATGAACCCGGCAGCTAAGAGCCGAGCCACTTCCTCTCCAATGGATTTCCACCTCTCCTCATTAAAACGATGGAGATATTGCCGAACAGGCTTAAATTTAGGATCCACATTAAGGGAGTGCTCAGCGAGTTCTCTCGGTACACCTGGCATGTCAGAAGGTTTCCATGCAAAAATGTCCTGATTCTCACGGATGAACTCGATGAGCGCGCTTTCCTATTTAGGATCCATATTGGCCCCAATGGTGAACTGCTCAGAAGGATCACCAGGGGTGAAATTAACTTGCTTTGTGTCCCGAGCTGACTTGAACTTAAGTACAGGGTCAGATTCTGTTGTTGGCTTCTTCAGAGATGTCCTATCGGCCGGGTTAACATTGTCCTTGTAGAATTTCAACTCTTCGGCTGCACAAGCCGTCTCAGCATAGGCTGCATCTCCCTCCTCGCACTCCAGGGCGACTTTCCTGATACCATTGACAGTGATGGTGCTTGCTGGTCCGGGCATTTTCAACTTCAGATAAACATAACATGGACATGCCATGAGCCGCGCATAAGACGGCCTCCCAAAAAGGGCATGATACGGACTTTTAAGCTTGACCACCCCAAATGACAAGAACTCCGAGGGATAGTTGTACTCAGTGCCAAAGGCAACTTCCAGAGAAATCCTGCCAATAGGATAAGCCGACTTGCCGGGGACAATGCCATGAAAGACTGTAGTGGAAGGGGTGAGCTACTTCTCGGGCAAGTTCATCCGTCTGAAAGTATCATAATAAAGGATATTAATGCTTCTTCCACCATCCATGAGTACCTTTGTCAAGGTGTAACCACCGACTTGTGGAGCTACCACCAAAGCCAGACCACCTGGATTATCAATCCGTGGGGGGTGATCTTCCCTACTCCAAGTTACTGGCTGCTCTGACCAGTTTAAGTAGTAAGGAACTGCCGGCTCAACGGTATGAACAGCCCGCCTCTAAAGCTTGCGGTCACGCTTACATGTACTTGTGGTGAAGACGTGATACTGACCACTATTCAACTGCTTAGGATTGCTCTAAAATCCAGACTGACCTCCCTGATTCTGATTTCCTTGGTTATTGCACTGGCTATTGCCTCCACCATTGCCAGCCCCATAAAACCCAGAATTCTGACCGCCATTCCCTTGGAACCCGGGGCCTGCGAAATGCCCCTGTGAGCCGGCTCCCTGGAAGCCGGCTCCAGAGTTGCCGGGTCCAAGATTACCAGGGTGTCCACCATTGCCGCCACCATTGTGATGATTCTGAAAAAGTCGCTTGGAATACTCTTGCATGATGAAACAATATTCCCACGAATGGCTGGACGACTTACCATCGAAACTATGTTTTGGACACGGACCCTTGAGAGCCTCCTCGAAACTACGAGGGCGATTGCCAGAAAAGGGCTTCCTGGAGCCATTGTTTTGACGCTGGCTTTTATTGCCAGTGTTGGTGTTTGCAACAAGATCAGAACCTCCCTCATGATTCTTACGTTTGTGGTTATTATTATTATGTCCATTGCCATTGTTCTGCTGTTGACTCTTGCCACCATTTTTTCTTGCCCTTGCCAGACTTCTCGTCATCAGAGGTTGGATCCTTTGTGCTATCAGACTCAGCATACCAAGTTAAAACATCCATGAGATCACCCATGTCTTTGACCTTCCTCTTGAGACGCCCCAGCTTCTGGACCAAAGGCTGAAACTTGCAATTTCTTTCCAGGACAAGGACGCATGCTGAGCTGTGATACTATTCGAAGAGTGGATAACTTCTGCAACCCAGCAAGACCAATGATGTGCGTACTCATCATCACGCTGGACACAATGCTCGAGATCAACAATTGTAGTTGGGCGCTTGCAAGTCCCCAGTAAATTCTTGATGAAGCGCTCCTTCAACTCTTGCCAGGTGTTAATGGAATTTGCCGGTAAATTTTTCAACCAAGTATGCACTGGACCTTCCAACATGAGGGGTAGATAACGCGCACAGACAACATCACTGGCTTCCATCAGATCCATAGCTAGCTCATAGCTTTCGATCCACTCGATCGGCTCCAAATCAGCTGTGTAATTAGGAACCTTGCGGGGACCCTTAAAGTCCAGGGGCATCCGTGCATCTCGTAATGCCGGGACCAAACATGGAGTCCCAATAGTTTAGCCTGTGATGCCACTAGTGCGGACTGCTGGCTGGGCTGAGGCGGGTGGGGGTTGTACAATGGGTTGAACATACGCTGCATCTGCGTTCCCCACCTCTAACTCTCGTAAAGCACGAGCAGCGTCAACGATCGCCTGTGCATTCGGGATTTTGGGTTATGGCTGATTCGGAGGTGACTGCTGAATCCTTCTTCGCTGTGCACTGCTGGAGACTGCTAGTGACTCTGCGTGCCGGCTCCTACTATGGTTTGGATGAGGGGTAGAGTGCAGCCGATGCTGACTATGGGAGTAATTTGCTTGCTGAGTTACTGATGTCTTCAGCATCTCGATGGCGTTCCTAGCCTCAATCTGAATAGGACTGTTTACTTCAATTGGAATCGCCGCTAAGTTATGGGTCGCCGCCAATACATTATCTACTGGGTTGGAATAATGTCCAATTGGGGTCTGGAAACGGCGAGGCGGCAACTGTTGTTGCTGCTGGATCTGTGGCGGCGACTGAACCGGCGGCTGGCGCTGAGCCGGCGACTGTTGGTGAACCGGCGACTGTTGCTAAGCTGGCTGTTAAAACGGGGGCCCATCTAGGGATACAACACCAGCCCCCGGGTTTACCGGAGCAGACGGATCACGCGGTGTGCAAAACAACTGAGTTGGCACAATATGGGCTGGAAGCCAGCTCTGATGTCTCCTCTGGTGAATGATATCTGACTCGATCTGACGGCGGCTGAGATAAAGGGACTCAGCCTCTAGTCACTGTGTTTCCTCGGCGATGTGAGCCTGCGTCTCCGCCATGCGGGTGTTTTCTGCGTTGATATCCTCCTGGATCTTGATTAACTGCTCGTGACACTTTGTGATTTCTGTGTTGCGCGCTGCGGCATTCTCCACAGTCACCGTCTCTGCCAAGAGAGTCCTGAGAGTAGCCATCATCTCAAAGAGTGCATGTGCCCCTGTTTTCTAAGCGCCGGCGCACCTGAGCCATCAATGGTGAGATTCTGTCCTGCTGCCAGATCCACCGGGTCGTGGAGCTGATTCTGTGCTCCAGCCATGTAGACCGCAGTAGAATGAGTTGGCTCGTGGGACTCCGAGAAAACTTCATCATCGGAGTGACCCCCAACTTGCCGTCAAATAGGGGATAGATTGACTCAGTCTCCCCCATCGACGACCCGCCATCAGAGTAGGCAAGCATGTCATCGCCAGACAGTGAATTTTCTGACAGGGCCACCCCCTGGATGAAGCCCAAAAAGGCATGCCTCTAGCCGGTTCTCTGTGGGCCGGGTCTCGCCTAGCAGGGACTGGCACGGCGGGCTGACTCGGTGTTGGGGACGGCATCCAATCCGACAGCTGACTTGCCGATGACGCTGATGAAGACATGAATCTTTCCTAAGGGGACCCGGTACCCGTACTCGATCGAGTCTGTTTTGGGGCCCCAACCAGAATCGTTGATGTAGAGCTTGCCACGGCGACTCTTGGTCATCTGACTGATCGCGTATCCCTCGATCCCTGAAGGAGCTCCTGACAAGAACTCAAATCCACCGTGCGCTGGCCCCACAGTGGGCGCCAACTGTCGTGGTTTTGTCACGGCAGATGTCCTCATGAAAGGACTTAGTCGTGAGGCCATCGCAGTTGCGTGGAAGCTTGAGCGGGGTTGAACGGAAAAGAGGGAGACGAATTTACCCAGGTTTGGCCCCTCACGGCGAAGGTAAAAGCCTACTTCCTGCTTGATTGCTATTGCTTTGGATCTCAATTACAAGGGTGCGGATTCGCTAACCGAGCTCTCGAGAGATTGCAACTTAACTTTTTCGTCTCAGGGGCTCACCCTTATATAACAAGTCGAGTCCCCGATTTTTACAGAAGATTCTGGGTTATACTATTAACCCGTATCCTACTCTAACTCTTGTTCATGTTGCCTTCTAAGTTAGGAAGTTTCCTCCAGCTGGCCTTCTTCATGAGTCGGCCCGTCAGGTTCTTGAGAGCTGGCCAACTGCCCGGTCTCACCTTGGGCCTCCAGCCCATTTGTTTATCTTCAAGTTGACCCTACAATGGGATGACCCACTTTGTCTCAAGACTCAGGGCCGGGTCATGCCCCTGCCGGGTCTCATCCTTAGGGAATATCCCCAACACATGGACATAGCACTATGGGTGGAATAGAATATGATGATAGAGATTAATAAGGGGAAGTCAAAAAAGGAAGATAGTCTCGCATCGACGCGGCTAATCAACGGGCTATGGAGATGCCCATCAATTGATATCAATGCGAGGAGTAGGGATTGCCATGCAACAGATGCACTAAGAGCTATAAGTGTATGAAAGCTCAGACTGAAACAAAGTGGGTCTGCATCCAACTTGCTTGTTCATGAAGACCTCGGGCATTTGAGGAAGCCCATCATCAGAATATACAAGCCAAGTTCTATAATGAAAAATTCCCACTAGTATATGAAAGTGACAACATAGGAGACTCTCTATATGAAAAACATGGTGCTACTCTGAAGCACAAGTGTGGAAAAGGATAGTAACATTGCCCCTTCTCTCTTTTTCTCTCATTTTTTGCTGGGCTCTTTTTGGCCTCTATTTTTTCTCTTTTTTTTGTCCGGAGCCCTATCCCGACTTGTGGGGGAATCACAGTCTCCATCATCCTTTCCTCACTGGGACAATGCTCTAATAATGATGATCATCACACTTTTATTTACTTATAACTCAATATTACAACTCGATACTAAAACAATATGACTCTATATGAATGCCTCTGGCAGTGTACCAGGATGTGCAATGATCTAGCGTAACATGTATAAAAAAATGATGAATGGTGGTTGAGCCACAAATACTATGTCAGCTATATGATCATGTAAAGCAATATGACAATGATGATGTGTGTCATATAAAAAGAACGGTGGAAGTTGCATGGCAATATATCTCAGAATGGCTATGGAAATGCCATAATAGGTAGGTATGGTGGCTATTTTGGGGAGGATATAAAGAGGCTTTTGTGTGATAGAGCGTATCATATCACGGGGTTTGGATGCACCGGTGAAGTTTGCACCGACTCTCGAGGGGAGAAAGGGCAATGCACGGTACCGAAGAGGCTAGCAAATTGTGGAAAGGTGAGAGTGCGTATAATCCATGGACTCACATTAGTCATAAAGAACTCACATACTTATTGCAAAAGTCTATTATCCCTCGAAGCAAAGTATTACTACGCATGCCCCTAGGGGGATAGATTGGTAGGAAAAAACCATCGCTCGTCCCCGACCGCCACTCATAAGGTAGACAATCAATAATAAATCATGCTCCAACTTCATCACACAACTAAGGACTATACGTGCATGCTTCGGGAATCACAAACCTTAACACCAATATTCTTACTAAACCACAATCATTCACTAGTACATCCGCATATTACCATCTTAATATCACAAAACTATTGCAAGGAATCAAACTTATCATATTCAGTGATGTACATGAAAGTTTTTATTATATCCCTCTTGAATACCTATCCTTTATGGACCAATCTTAAAACCCGTGAAAATTGCCATAACTATTTATTAGACTCTCAAAAAGATATAAATGAAGCATGAGAGTGCAACTATTTCTTTAAAATATAATCACCACCGTGCTCTAGAAGATATAAGTGAAGCACAAGAGCAACTGCCTAGCTCAAAAGATATAAGTGAAACACATAGAGTATTCTAACAAATCATGATAAATCTGTGTCCCTCTCAAAAAGGTGTGTTCAAAAGATGATTGTGGCAAACTAAAAGTAAAAAAAAGAAAATAAGACTATGGCACAAGACGCTCCAAATAAAACACATATCATGTGATGAATAAAAATATAGCTCCAAGTGATATACCGATAGATTGTAGACGAAAGAGGGGATGCCATATGGGGCATCCCCAAGCTTAGAAGCTTGGGTCTTCCTTGAATATTACCTTGGGGTGCCTTGGGCATCCCCAAGCTTAGGGTCTTGCCGCTCCTTATTCCTTCATCCATCGTGGTCTCACCCAAAACTTGAAAATTTCAGCACACAAAACTCAACAGAAACCTCGTGAGATCCATTAGTATAATAAACAAATATTAAACTTTAGATACTGTTATAAATTGATTCATATTTAATATTGGCATAATTCTACTGTACTCTAACTTCTCCATGACTTATACCCCCCGATACAATCCATAGATTCATCAAAATAAGCGAACTATGCAACAAAAACAGAATCTGTCTAAAACAGAACAGTCTTTAAAGATCTATTTAAAAGGTATACTTCTGTAACTCCAAAAATTCTGAAAAAATAGGACAACGTGAAAAATTCATATACCAATACTGTGTCAAAATTTCAGATTTTTCTGATGTTCCAGTACAGAACCAAAAATCCAGCACTAGGTGCAAAACTTTCTGTTTTTTCAAACAGCATCAATTATACTATCATCCAAATCACCCCACAGGCATTACTTGGCACAAACACTAATTAAAAGATAAAAACACAATCATAACAGAAGCTAAAATTGTTTAAACACACAAAAACTGAAAACAAAGCAAAAATTTAAGTTACATATTGGGTTGCCTCCCAACAAGCGCTATTGTTTTATGCCCCTAGCTAGGCATAATGCATAGTTTCAAGTATTATCATCCTTCAAATTAATTCCATAGGTGGCCCTCATAATAGATTAATATGGTGGCTTAATTCTATTTCTAGGAAACTATTCCATCCATTTCTTTAATGGGAATTGGAATCTTATATTACCTTCTTTCATATCAATAATAGCACCTATGGTTCGTAGGAAATGCCTACCAAGTATTATAGGACAAGACGGATTGCATTCAATATCAAGCACAATAAAATCCACGGGTACATAATTCCTATTTGCAAGAATAAGCACATCATTTATTCTACCCAATGGTTTTTTAATAGTGGAATCGGCTAAATGTAAATTAAGGGAACAAGCATCCATATCGGTGAGACCTAGCACGTCACATAAGGATTTTGGTATAGTAGAGACGCTAGCACCTAGATCACACAAGGCATTACATTCATAATCTTTGATTTTAACTTTAATAGTAGGTTCCCATTCATCATGTAATTTTCTAGGTATTGAAACTTCCAACTCAAGCTTTTCCTCATGAGCTTTTATCATAGCTTCTACGATATGTTTAGTAAAAGCTTTATTTTGTTCATAGGTATTAGGTGAATTAATCATGGATTGCAACAAGGAAATACATTCAACTAAAGAGCAATTGTCATAATTAAAGTCCTTGTAATCCAAAGTAGTGGGCACATCACTATTTAAAGTTTTGGCCTCTCCAAACCCACTTTTATCATTTTTATCATTAAGATAATCACCCTCCGAACAATTGGGACGCCTTCTAGCTAAAGTTGACTCATCTTCAGTCCCTTTTTCATCAAGTTTTATATTAAGATTCAATAGGTGAGATACCAATCATTTTTATATCTTCATCATTACTACGATAGAAACCGGGTGGAATAGCCTTTTCTAAGAATTCTCGCTTAGCTCTCAACCTAGCAGTTCTTTCTTTACTTTCATTAATAGAGACATAGATAGCTTTAATAGACTCATTAATATCACGCTTAGGTGGTAAAATTTTAATTTTGAGAGTATCCACATCATGAGCAATTCTATCCATGTTCCTAGGTTCCTAGCCATCTCATCAACTTTATTCAATTTTTCTTCTACCATGGCATTAAAAATCTTTTGAGAACTAATAAATTCTTTAATGTTGATCTCAAGTTCAGTAGGTATCCTATTATTATTATTATTATTATTATTATTATTATATGAATTACCATAGGAATTGCCATAATTATTAGAGGAATTTCCGGGAAACAGTCTAGGATTAAAATTCCCTTTATAAGCATTGTTGTTGAAATTATTTCTAGAGACAAAATTCACATCAATAGCATCATTATTTTGCTCAATCAAAGTAGATAATGGCACATCATTAGGATCAAAATGAGCATTTTTACTAGCAAGCATTTTCATAATAACATCCATTTTATCACTCAAAGTATTAACTTCTTCGACAGAATTTACCTTCTTACCAGTTGGAGTTCTTTCAGTGTGGCATTGAGAATAATTTGTCATAATATTATCAAGGAGTTTTGTAGCTTCTCCTAATGTAATTTTCATAAAAGTACCACCTGCGGCAGAGTCTAGAAGATTTCTAGAAACGAAGTTTAGTCCCGCATAAATTTTTTGTATGGTCATCCACAAGCTTAAACCATGGGTGGGACAATTTATAATCATTAATTTCATTCTCTCCCAAGATTGTGCAACATGCTCATACTCAAGTTGCTTAAAATTCATTATTTGATTTCTTAGAGAAATGATTTTAGCGGGAGGAAAATACTTGGCAATAAAAGCATCCTTACACTTATCCTAAGAATCAATACTATTTCGAGGCAAGGACGAAAACCAAGTTTTAGCACGATCTCGTAGTGAGAACGGAAATAATTTCAATTTGACAATATCATTATCCACATCTTTCTTCTTTTGCATATCACAAAGTTCAATGAAAGTATTAAGATGGGATGCAACATCTTCATTAGGACTATTGGGAAATTGTTCTTTCATAACAAGATTCAGCAAAGCAGCATTAATATCACATGACTCCGCACTAGTGGCGGGAGGAGCAATTGGATTACTAATAAAATCATTATTATTAGTATTGGAAAAGTCACACAATTTGGTGTTTTCTTGAGACATAGCGATGAAGCAAACAAACTAGCAAACAAAATATTTTTGTGTTTTTGTAATTTTTATGAGAAGTGGGGGAGATGAAAACGAGAGGCAAATGCAAATAAAAAGGCAAATAAAAGTAGGGCAAGTTGATGATAGTTTATGCGAAGGTACTTGATAGGTTTTGGTGATGTCTCCCCGGCAACGGCGCCAGAAATTCTTCCTGCCACTTGTAGACTGCGATGGGATTTTTCCCGAAGAGGAGGGGTGATGCAGCACAGTAGAGATTAGTATTTCCCTCAGTGAGAACCAAGGTATCAATCCAGTAGGAGAACCACACAGAACCTCATGAACATCACCTACACACACAAAAGCACATACTTGCACCCAACGCGGGCAAGAGGGTTGTCAATCCCCTTGAACTCGTTATTTGTAAGGATTAATTCTGATAGTGATAGATAGATAAAATAAATTTCAAAATAAAATAAAGTAAATAAAATTGCAGCAAGGTATTTTTAGGTTTTTTATATGATAATAGTAGAACCGGGGGCCATAGTTTTCACTAGAGGCTTCTCTCTCGAACGCATAGCATACGACGGGTAAACAAATTACTGTTGGGCAATTGATAGAAAAGCGCATAATTATAACGGATTCATGGCAATGATCATGTATATAGGCATCACTTTCGAGACAAGTAGACCGACTCCTGCCTGCATCTACTACTATTACTCCACCCATCGACCGCTATCCAGCATGCATCTAGGGTATTAAGTTAATGAAAACGGAGTAACGCCTTAAGCAAGATGACATGATGTAGACAAAGTAAACTCAAGCAATATGAATAAACCCCGTCGTTTTATCCTTAATGGCAACAATACAAATATGTGTCTTGTCCCCTACTTTGTCACTGGGATATAGAACACCGCAAGATTGAACCCATCACAGTGCACCTCTCCCATTGCAGGATAAATCAATCTAGTTGGCCAAACCAAACGGATAGATCGGAGAGAAATACAAAGCTATAACAATCATGCATAAATAAGTTCAGAAAAGACTCAAATATTTCTCATGAATAATCTGATCATAAACCAACAATTCATCGGATCCCAACAAACACACCACAAAAGAAGATTACATCGGATAGAACTCCAAGAAGATCGAGGAGAACATTGTGTTGAAGATCAAAGGGAGAGAAGAAGCCATCTAGCCACTAGCTATGGACCTGTAGGTCTGTGGTAAACTACTCACACATCATCGGAGGGGCAGCAAGGTTGATGTAGAAGCCCTCCGTGATCGATTCCCCCTCCGGTTGAGTGCTGGAAAAGGCCTCCAGATGGGATCGCGGAAGAACAGAAGCTTGCGGCAGCGGAAAAGTTATTTCGTGGGGATCTCTGTTGGTTTACAAATATTTAAGAATTTATAGAGGTGGAATTAGGTCAAAAGGAGCCACGAGGGGCCCACAAGGTATCAGGGCGCCCCCCGGGGCCGCGCCCTGTTGCCTTGTGGCCTCCTCATGAGGCATCTGGTCTCCTCCAGAAGCTTCTAGGGTCTCTTTTGTCCGGAAAAAAATCGTCAAAAAGTTTCGTAGCGTTTGGACTTCGTTTGGTACTGATTTCCTGAAAAACCAAAAACAAACAGAAAACAACAACTGACACTGGGCACTAGGTTAATAGGTTAGTCCCAAAAAATGATATAAAATAGCATATTATTGCATATAAAACATCCAAGATTGATACTATAATAGCATGGAACAATAAAAAATTATAGATACATTGGAGACATATCAACTCTCTATATGAAGAACATGGTGCTACTCTGAAGCACAAGTGTGGTAAAAGGATATTAGCATTGTCCCTTCTCTCTTTTCTCTCATTTTTCTTTCTTTCTTTTCTCTCTTTTTTAGAACAATCTCATGGACCTCATCCCCACATTTAGGAGGACTCATCAGTCTCCATCATTCTTTTCCTCACTGGGACAATGCTCTAATAATGATGTTCATCACACTTTTATTTTCTTACAACTCGATATTATAGCTCGATAAAACTATACAAGATGACTCTATATGAATGCCTCTGGCAGTGTACCAGGATGTGCAATGATCTAGTGTAACATGTATAATAATGATGAACGGTGGCTTTGCCACAAATATCATGTCTGCTCTATATGATCATGCAAAGGAATATGATGATGAACACACATGTGATAAAATGAAACAATAGAAGTTGCATGGCAATATATCTTGGAATGGCCACGGGAATGGCATAATAGGTAGGTATGGTGGCTGTTTTGAGGAAGATATAAGGAGGCTTATGTGTGATAGAGCGTATGATATCACGGGGTTTGGATGCACCGGTGAAGTTTGCACCGACTCTCGAGGTGAGAAAGGGCAATGCACAGTACCGAAGAGGCTAGCAAATTGCGGAAAGGTGAGAGTTCGTAATTGTCCATGAACTCACATTAGTCATAAAGAACTCACTAGATCATTGATGGCGCGCGTTGTTGCGCCCGTCTATTTTGAATGTTTTACGATAAAGATATGATTTTTTTGTAAATACATGAAGACAAGATAAACTATGGAAAATGCTAAAATAGACTAAAATAATTTGTTTCATGAATGTTTCCCTTTTTTATGAAAGATACTCCTGTCAGTAGTAAGCAATAACCTAATAGATAATAACATTCTGTACTAAGGAGCACTTTACTTTTTTTGGCGATGCAACTACCCTTTTCTGGAGAAAGTAGGTTGAAATTTTGCATAATAATAACTTAAAATGATGAAGCACAACTGCTTAAACTCCTCGCATGTTTCAAATAGAATACATGCTAGATTTCATGTGGAATCTTATCAATTAAATAAATGGTTATATGATTCTCCCAAAAAAATCTTCAATATTTTTGCAACACCACAAGAAGCAATTGATATGTGTTTTCCACCTTTTGTTGACATCATCTCATAACAGACCAATCATAGATAGCCAAACATTTTTCAAATCTTAGTATACCTCAACGTGCCATTGCTTGTTCTAGTTGACCGTGATAGCTTCTGATCCCAACTCTTCCTGCTCTGCAACTTTCTTGAGTGTATCATGAATCTCTGGAATCATTCCATTTGAATCGCACTAGCAGATGTGCACACCACCATCCAAAGGTTGAAACTTTAATCCTTGTACCCATCAATCGTGTACCCTGAACGCTGAATGTCCATCTTATGACCATTATTGTTCTTTTGCTCCTTATTTTCTTTGACAAACCTACAAATTGAACACGCTCAAGTATATTCTACCAGCACAATAAACACTCCAACTTTATTCAAGTGGCACACTCAATATCAATAGTGGTCTACAATGACAAAAGCATTTCACAAAATACGTTTTGGGCATGTGTAAGATAATAAATGAACCAAGGTATCAAGGAAGAGGTATAGTAACCTGAATTTGTCTGGATGCTCCTTAAGTTAGTATGAAAAATTTTCTTCATCAAAAAGGTTGTCGGGATTAACCACACCAAGAGCCAAAACAGGCCACAAACTCTGTAATTTGGGGAGATCTCCGCTGAACATACATGCTTAGGTATCCATGGTAGGGAGCAACACATTGTGCCAGTGGCAATCATAATAAGGGTTGCATTTGGATCATTCTCACGTAGGAGCATTATTGGGACCAGATCACACATGAACTACCATGTTGGCGCGCGTTGCTGCGCCTGTCATTTTTTTGGTAAAATGGTAGAATTTTCTGTAACTATAGGAAGTCATAATGCAGTAAAATTCGTATAGACTGACTTGAAAAGCTGAACTAAAGGTCATTTTGAATTTGCACCAGGGCCATGCAATGCAATATGTCATGGACATGCACACAAATTTAATCTTTACATGAACCCTTAATCATACAATGAGGCTTCTAACGATTGAGGGCACCCAATTTAATTTATGTGGACAGAAAAACCATAAATTTTTTAATGGGAACAACAAATAGACCATCGTCTGATTCTATTTTCCTACTATTAATTTGGCTCAAGTAATTTGTGAATCAGGCTTCAACGAGTATACTGAAGAAGTGATGGCATAAATGCTACATGTATATTAATTCAAACAACATTGTTTAGAAGGACAAGATTTAATAGAGAACATGACGGAATTTGAAAACATGTATGTTAGAAAGCACCTAGAGCTTGGAATCAAAACAAGGATCGGAGAGGTGCTTCCTGAAGTCTCATCTGGAGATTATGTTTGATGAGTACCTGAGCCACAATCCCACTTAGCTTATCGAAGATATGCACCTTGAATTCCTTGGATCTGACCATCATTATAACACAATAATCGGAAAGCACTTCAAAAATGTAGTAGCAGTTTTGGTGCTCTCACTCACTAAAAGCTGTGTGAATTTTTATATTTTCTAATCCCAATGCTACCAAAAAATGCAAGAATGGCAAGAGATGCAAGTGCACGAGCTTAGCAATGCAGTCATGATGCTGCCACTATACCTTGAAAGAGAAACTTCAAATTTTCCATAGTGCGCCAACATTTAGGCTGAACCAAACCATCAAGAAAGGTTGTACAGAGATAAAATATGTGGATTTTATTGGAAATATATTGTGTAAAATAGCAGCTCTTTTTATTGTTAGGATAGTGTCGGTGTAAAAACTGGCAGACCTCGGGGTAGGGGGTCCCGAGCTGCGGATCTCGGATCGATGGTAACAGAGACAAAAGGAGACGATGTTTTACCCAGGTTCGGGCCCTCTTGATGGAGGTAAAACCCTACGTCCTGCTTCTGTTTATATTAATGGAGGTGTACCGAGTACAGAGTTGATCTACCTCGAGATCGTAATGGGTATCTAACTACTAGAGCTAGGTGTTTGATGTTGCATTCTTCTCCCCTACGGGCTAAACCCTATGGCTTATATACACGCCAGGGAGGGTATCTAGGATTGCAAGGTCGGTATCTTGGAGTAAGGCGGCTGGAATAATCTAGAAGTGTACTGCAAGTCTTCGGTAGAGGCAGTCTTGATCACGTTCCCATGTGTGACATCCGGAGTCCACCTTGATCACGTACGGGGGCATATCGGCCCATCCGAGGAGACGGGCCGGCTAGGTTGGCACCCCCTAATCCAGGACACCGTCAGTAGCCCCCGAACTGGTCTTCTACGACGAGTTCCACCTTATATTTTGAATTATATTAATAGAGCATCAACCTTTGTGGTCCAACCGAGCTTGTACCCTATTCGAGGTGAGCAAGTATCTTAGCCTCGAAGGCTTGCTGTGCCGGTATGAACAATCCAATCCGTCCTGACAGCTTTATCGGAGAGGCCCACCCCACAACAGGTTGAGCAGTTACTGCCTCCCCTCAAGTCGTGTTTCGAGGCGGCTCCTTTACTGGCACGTCCCGTCGAGGCAGAGATAGTGCCCGCTTTCTCAGGGATATCATCAAAATTTCGTTTCCCCCCATATGTTTCAACGGCATCTTTGATAATAATCATGAATTTATCGGCGCAGCAAAGGGGGCTCTTGGCCTTTCATAGGCTTATAAAAGCAATGGGGAGAACAGCGCGATAGCCTACGCTCCCCTTCCTCCCTTGCTGCCGCTTCGTCTAGCTCCAACACTCAGATCCAGCCCTTACGCCTTTCTCGTACGCAAGCTTGATTTCCCCATCAGCCATGGCCGATACCCTTAAGGGGCACTGGGGCGGCTCCACCATGACGGCGGTGACCATCGCCGAGCTGCGTGACGCGGGGTATCTAGCCCCTGCCATCGCCGCCCGCGCTTCAGAGGCCGACGAGCTGGTACCCGCTCCCAATGCCGGGGAGCGGGTGGTATTTGTCCCCCACCTCATCCGAGGCTTGGGGTTCCCGCTGCACCCTTTCGTGCGCGGGATCATGTTTTACTACGGGTTAGATTTCCATCATCTAGCCCCCAACTCCATTCTCCACCTCGCTGCTTTCATAACAGTCTGCGAGGCCTTCCTCTGCTGTGAGCCACACTTCGGCCTATGGCTGAAGCTCTTCGGGATTAAACCGAAGTCAAACGGCTCCGAGCTTGTGGAGTGCGGAGGGGCAATGATCAGCAAGAATCAGGGGGCCACCTGGTTCAAGGGCACCTTCATCGAAACGGTGAAGGAATGGCAAAAGGAGTGGTTCTATATCACCGAACCCCTTGCCGTTGGTCAAACCGAGGTCCCGGCCTTCTCGGCCGGGCCTCCCAAGAAACTCAAGTCTTGGAAGGAAAAGGGCATCGCCTGGGGGAAGCCCGAAGAGGTAGAGACCCTAGTGGAGAGGATCGTGTGGTGGACCACCGCGGGGAAGGCTGAGCTGGCCGATGTCATCAACGTCATGCTCAACCGCCGCATCCTTCCTCTCCAACGTCGGGCCACCCCGATGTGGGCACAGAAGCTCGAGGACATGGACACCATCAACACCTTCTTCCGTTCGACCTTGGCCACTATGTGGACAAAGCTCATGAAACTGGCCAAGGACAAGATTCCCGAGGAAGGAGAGGACCGCGGCCTCGAACACGGCTATGAGGCCCCCCCGGTGAGTGGTTCCGTCCTTCAATCTTTCATTCTTTGCTCACTGCTCTGAGTAGTAAAAGTCTTTATTTGAGCCGTCGTGTTTCGACATTTTGCAGAAGTGGTCGGCATGGGTAAAGGGGGTACGATGCCCAGCCCCATTGCCGGAACAACCCCAAACTCCCCTGCTCTCGGTGCTTCTGACCGAGGAGCCACATGTGGTGGCTTCCAAAGGGACGAAGACCCAAACGGGGAAGTCCAGTGCTCGGACCCGGGGGACTTCGGTCACCCGATCAGAGGAGACCCACACCTCCGCCGCTCAAGACGGCGGCGCTGAGGAGGGCGAGGAGGAGATCCCCCCCCCTAAGGGGAAGAGGTCGGTCTCAGAGGACGCCGACGTGGGCCTGCCACCCAAGGGCCAAAAGAGGCTGAGGCGAGCCTCATCCGAGGCCGCCAACAAGTCGTCGGAGAGAGCCGAGCTCTCCGGTGACTCAGAGGAAGACCCCCTCATAACGGGAAGGAAGAAGCCGGCGCCTCGAGGGTAAGCCCTTATCGTTGTCTCCCTTGCTTGAGTCGTTGTTTCATCGAGGGAAATTTTCACCGAAGCAACTTTTCGTACACAGTCCGCCGAAGGTGATCCCCAGCGGCTCCTCGAACGGGTTGCCGTCCGCCAGCGGGATTCTAGAGCCCGCTGCTTCTCCCCCGATGCAAGTCGGTCTGGGGGAGGCAACATCCACCCTGGCCCCCGAGGTCAACACGGCGGGGGCCGATGATGCGGCGGTCATGGCCGAGGTCGAAACCTCGGCCCAACAAGACCAGGGGACGAAGCGCCCCGAGGTCAAAGAAGAAGGGCTGGGCCAGATAGCGGCCTAGCAGGAGTCTACCTCGGCACCGCCTTCACAGACGGGGGCTCCTTGGGTGGATCCATCCGAGGTCATCCCTCCACTCCAGCCTGCTTTCAGAGGACGGACCGGTGCGGGGTGGGCCGAGGAGGTGGAGGAGGCCCTAAAGGGCTGCTCCCTTAAGGAAGAGCACCGTGCCTTGATAGGCATGGCGCTGGAAGGCTACCGGTCCGCAGAGGCCGGCCTTCACGAGGTCTTCAAAAACCTCGTAGCAAGTTTCGAGGTACGTCTTCTGCGCATTCGGTTTGCTTTGTCTTTATGAAATTTGTCCGAGGACATAAAAAGTGTAGCCTGCTGAGTGGCATAATGAGTGAGTAGCCCCCAAGCCCGAAGTCGGTTTCAAGAAACCGTCATCGGGGTCGCTTGAGTAAGTAGGAGCCTGTTGAGTAGCCCCCAGGACGCTACCCGAAGTGGCTGTCCTGGAGCATGCTAATGGTTTATACCATTTTCCCTCTAACAAGGATTTTGTGATATTACAGGTTTCGACCTTGGTTCCGGACCCCGTCTCCGAAGAGATGGCGGAGATGAACCGGAGACTTGAGCGATCTCAAGGTAAACGAGGGGAAACTTGCTTTGTGTGTTGTATGTTGAGGAAAACAACTAAAACTGAAATATGTTGACAGCGGAGCTGGAGACGCTCAAAGCCGAGCTTGAAAGGGCTCGGAAGGAGGTACGGCAATAGAAGGCTGCTACCGCCGCAGCCGAGACGGCGCGGGCTGCCGAGAAGGCGGCCATGGAGAAGCACCAGGCGCGGGTGCTAGAGGTCGAGGAAACCCTAAAGGGCGTGTTTGAAGCGCGGGACAAACTTCAGGAGGAGGGGCAGCGGACGAAAGAAGAGCTCAAGAAGCTTCAACGTGCCCACTCCGAGCTCAACACCTCGGCTCGTGCGGACCGCGAGGTGCTCCAGCAAGTGGAGCAAATCGCATCGGGTAAGATATTTTTGCTGCAGTGTGCGTTTGGCAGCAAAGGGTGTGTCAAGCTCACCCAGTTATGGTGTTCCGCAGAGGTCTTCGAGGATCTCCCGCAGAGCGCAGAGGATGCGGTGGCCTATTTCGGCCAGCTGGCGGGTCATGAGGCGGAGAAAGCCTTCTGGGGTCAATTCTCAGGGTCCCCCTCCGCGCAGCTGCTAAATCATCGAGTGAAGCAGCTGGTCGAGCTGTTTCGCATGACAAGGCCAGCACTCCAGGACCTCTGCGTTGCTCTGTGGCCGGCCGAAGCCATGCCGAGGAGTCTCTTCGGCCTGGCGGCTCGTCTCCGAGATGCCGTGCCCTGTGTTGACCGCTGGAAGAGGTCCGCGTGCTTCGAAGGGGCTCAGAGGGCATACGCTTGCATGAAGACCCACTTCCGCAAAGTTGATGCGGAGACTTGTGTTGTTGGCCCCCCTGCCGATAAGCCGCGGACCGCCGAGCAGTTCTTCACCAAGGTGGAGGCGGGAGCTCGGACCACCGAGGCCATGTGCCCTAAGGACACCCTGTATTTTTAGGTACTCCGGAATGCCGGGGTGTATGATGTAAAAACTTTATTGCTTGAAATGAAGATGGCTTGAAGTTCCATATGTATTTATTTAGTAATTTGATTATTCCTCTGATATGACTTTTTTAAAATGAGAGTGGCCAGTCGTCGGCTTCAGCCCCAGTGTAGGTCATACAAAGGGTGTTCCCTAAGCCATACTTGACCCTTAGCCGACGTCTCGGTACCCATGGGCGGTCGATGACTTAGAGGAACTAGGCAATCAGACTATGGTGGCTTGATGTCTTTCACTTAGCCATAGGAGTTTGACTGTGGGGGTGATGACCAGCCCCCGGCGTGGGAAGTGTTCGGCCTAATTGGCCGAGGTCGAGGCCAGAGCACACTTCGGCTAAAAGATAAAAGCCCTTCATTTAACACGGGTGATCTCTATGATCACATCGCTTGACGCGGTCTCCGGATGGCAGACCAGTTTACGCTTACCTAGATAGTCAGTTTTCGGCTTTCTCCACTGAGGCGCCACGCCAATTAACCTGGCGGCGCAATCGCAGTGGTTCTCCCGTTACGCCCTTAGCCGAATTCATCGGAAACATAAGAGGTACACATAGGAGCCGGGCAACCCAACTTTTGATCGAAATCTAGGTTCGAAACTGATGCATATAAGGCCAAAATCCGAGACGCCGAACACATCGGACTTTTGTGATACAATTGCATCTTTTTTAGAGAACTTCATCATTCCATAGCCATGCTGATAAAGAAATACAATAGGGACCTTGAAAGGGCATGGTTTCTTTATTTCATAATATCAATCATGTACATGCCCTGTGGACGAGAGTAATGGAAAGAATACAATGTAGACGGTAAAGAAGGAGGAGGAAAAACAGGTCGGATAATTACTAATGGATTTTAAAGGATCCGGACCAAATCCTGCCGCACGTCTGCGTTTCCGAACTGTTGACCAGATCGTCCTGATTGAAGACGAAGAATTTGCGAAGGTCGATGCCCTTCTGGCCCTTTATACACTCTAAGTGTTTGATTGACCGAGCTCCTTGAGTGGAGGTGTGGCCGAAGTCACTCTGTGGTTAAGGCCACCTAGACGTATGCACAGTTTGTCTGCTTCTTTTACAGATGCCTGCCTGTGATGGGGCTCTAAGCCTCGCCATTGCGTGGTTAACCCGCGCATGACGCTTCAGAATTGTTTTGGCTCCTCGGCGTCCCAGGGGATCTTGAGTGCAAAATTATGCACTCTAGGGACGTAGTGCCCACAGAGAGGGCACTCGAGGAGCCCGCACCCCTATTTCGGGTGCGGGGGTAACTGGCCGAGGTCGATTTGTGCAGCCTTGACGTGCTTCAAGGAGCGGGCAGCGCGTTTACTGCTGCGGGCTGCCTCCTCGGACGCTTGAACCTCGGCTGCGAAAGCCGCGGTCTGTTCCTCTGTCCGGAGTGAGCGTTCTGTGTTGCCATTGACAGTGATAACGCCCTTGGGTCCTGGCATTTTGAGCTTGAGATAGGCATAATGCGGAACTGCGTTAAAGCGGGCGAAGGCTGTGCGACCTAGGAGCGCATGGTACCCACTCCGGAAGGGTACGATGTCGAAGATTAACTCCTCGCTTCTGAAGTTCTCGGGCGAACCGAAGACTACCTCTAGGGTTATTGTTCCCGTACAATGGGCTTCGACGCCCGGGATGACACCTTTAAAGGTGGTAGAGCTCGGCTTGATCCGAGATGAGTCGATGCCCATCTTCCGAACTGTGTCCTCGTAAATGAGGTTAAGGCTACTTCCCCCATCCATTAGGACGCGTGTTAGATGATAACCATCAACAATGGGGTCCAGGACGAGCGCCGCCGATCCACCATGCCTGATGCTGGTCGAATGATCATGCTTATCGAAAGTGATCGGGTAAGCCGACCACGGGTTATACTTCGGGGCGACTGGCTCCAGCGCGTATACGTCCCGAAGTGCACGTTTCCGCTCCCTCTTGGGGATGTGGGTGACGTAGATCATATTGACCTCTGTTACCTCATTTGGAAACTTCTTCTGCCCTCCATTAGTGGGCTGCCGAGGTTCATCCTCATCGTCGCTGCGGTGTTGGGTTTTATTTTGCCCCTCTGTCGCTATCTTCCCGGCTTGCTTAAACACCCAGCAATTCCTGTTAGTGTGGGTTGCTGGTTTTTCCTGGGTACCGTGAATCCCACATGGGCGGTCCAGCAATGTGTCAAGCTGGCTAGGTCCGTCTTTGTTCCCTTTATAGGGTTTTCTTTTCTGCCCGGATTTAGGTCTGGTGAATCCTGCGTTGACCGCGGCGTCTTCAGTGTCGCTTCCGCCATTTTTGTACCTGCGCTTATTTTTATTGCGCTTTGGTTTTCCATTGGCGTTGCGAATTTCCGAGGTGCCTGCCTCGCCGTTGTGGGTACTTCGGGCAAGCCAGCTATCTTTTCCCGCGCAAAAGCGAGTCATTAGTGAGGTCAGGGCTGCCATAGTTCTCGGTTTATCCTGTCCGAGCTGTCAAGCCAACCATTCATCTCGGATATTGTTTTTGAAATCAGCGATGGCGTCGGCTTCGGAGCAATCTATAATCTGGTTCTTCTTAGTGTGGAACCTGTTCCAGAACTTGCGGGCTGATTCGCCTGGCTGCTGGGTGACACGGCTGAGGTCATCGGCGTCCGGAGGTATGACATATGTGCCCTGGAAGTTTGCTCGAAAGGCGTCCTCTAGGGCCTCCCAGTTGCCGATAGAATGAGGAGGTAGGCTGTTAAGCCAGTGTCTTGCCGGCCCCTTTAGTTTGAGCGGCAGATATTTAATGGCGTGGAGATCATCTCCATTGGCCATGTGTATGTGCAAGATGAAATCCTCGATCCAAACTGCTGGGTCCGTGGTACCATCATATGATTCTATGTTGATGGGTTTAAACCCTTCCGGGGACTGATGTTCCATTACCCTGTCTGTGAAACAGATCGGGTGAGCCGGACCTTGGGACCGAGGAGGGTCTCATCGGGTCTCGGGAGAGAGCCGTGAGTAAGCTTGATCTCGGGCACGGCCGTTCCTGTCCATCCAGGCATCGTAGCCATCAGGCCCGGCGGGCGCACGTCCCCTTGACCCGTAGATGGACCGGGGGGAGCCCGGTTTTCCTCAATACGACGTCTAGCGTCGCGAGGATCCATGCAATCCACGGGGTCCTTGCCATGACGGCGTGGAGGTGGCCGTTCGTCGGGATCTTCTCGTCTTGGCCTGTCCCGGCCTCTAGGGGGCCGATCGAGGTCATCAGCGAGTTCTTCATCGAATTCCGGTAGGAGACGCCGACGTGGGTAAGACTTCGGCGCACTATGGCGTCGGTTCTCTATATCCTGCTCGGCGGAAAGCACTTCAACCCACTTTTCGTTAAGTGCGTCGGTATTCTCCTGCAGCTGCTGCTTCTTGCGTTTTAAGCTTCGGGCCGTCGCAACGAGGCGTCGCCGGAAGCGTTCTTGTTTGAAGGGGTCCTCGGGAACGATGAAGTCCTCGGTACCGAGGCTGTCGTCCTCCTTGGACTCCGGCATGTAATTGTCGTCGGCCCCTTCAAAGACGTCATTGGGATCAGAATCCGCAAGAGGTCGGTCTGGTGTGCCGTTCCTTACTGGGGAGGCCTGAATGTCCTCCTCAAGGTTATCGGCGTCACCGTCCTCCTCATTGCCGTTATTGGCTGTTGCGTCATTGCCACTAGGTTCCCCATTATTACCCTTTCGGCGTCTACGTCGACGTCTTGGAGGGGACTTGGGGGTATCCACCATGTAGACATCGTAGGTGGATGTGGCCGTCCACCTGCCCGTATTCACCGGGGTTAAGGTGTCCTCAAGGGGGCCATCAGCATCTTCCTCCATGTCGGAAGGTTCGCCGTAGTCCAACTCGTCGGTTAAATCGTCGACCGTGGCGACTAGGTGGGTGGTGGGTGGGATATAAATTTCCCTATCGTCGGCTTTAAGTCCGATCTGATCATAAACCAAAGTCTTGCCATCCGAGATGGACATGCTCTGGATGCGGCAAAGCGTCTCATCAAGGTGAGATAACTGTTCGGGATCCATGGAAGCGCCGTAGGCAGGGCTGATTTGGAGTAGCCCCAGCGTGTAACCGGACGTATTTCCGGTGCGAGGGGGGTCCGAACATTGATCCGGTTTCTGCGCCGGGATCATTTCTAGCGCCAGCGTAGTTTCAGAAGTGGGTGCCGGAACTATCTCCAGACCGGTAATCGGGGAGAGACTGGCCGGAGCGGCGGCATCCGGGGTCTCAAGGGGCACCGTGACGGAGTTCAGTTCCGGAGTCGAGCCTCCAGAACCGACCGAGCCTTCGATCCGGCCGGGGGTCCATCCCGATAAGACGAGCTCGCCACGGGAGTCCGCAGTGTACTTGAGGCCGCCAAAGGTCATGATCCGACCAGGGGCGTAGTTCTCGACAGAGGTCAGATGACCCGTCGAGTCGGCGCAAAACACCATGCTGTCGAAGACGAAAAGCTGTCCTGGGGCGTAGACGTCCCCACAGCCATTGATGCAGTTGATCTGCAGATGAGCCATCGATCCTTCTGGTGATCACGCAGCGGAACTCTCAATGAAAGCACCAGTGTCGGTGTAAAAACCGGCAGACCTCGGGGTAGGGGGTCCCGAGCTGCGGATCTCGGATCGATGGTAACAGAGACAAAAGGAGACGATGTTTTACCCAGGTTCGGGCCCTCTTGATGGAGGTAAAACCCTACGTCCTGCTTCTATTTATATTAATGGAGGTGTACCGAGTACAGAGTTGATCTACCTCGAGATCGTAATGGGTATCTAACTACTAGAGCTAGGTGTTTGATGTTGCGTTCTTCTCCCCTACGGGCTAAACCCTATGGCTTATATACACGCCAGGGAGGGTATCTAGGGTTACAAGGTCGGTATCTTGGAGTAAGGCGTCCGGAATAATCTAGAAGTGTACTGCAAGTCTTCGGTAGAGGCAGTCTTGATCACGTCTCCCATGTGCGACTTCCGGAGTCCACCTTGATCACGTACGGGGGCATATCGGCCCATCCGAGGAGACGGGCCGGCTAGGTTGGCACCCCCTAATCTAGGACACCGTCAGATAGGCAAGCCCGCCATCAAAGGAAGCACATCACCACACTAACAATATTTTTGACAATATAGATCCTAGTAGTGGCTGCTGGATGGCACAAATCATTCCATTATTCGGTGCATACTAAAATAATGATCTTTGTCATATTTACAGTAGCATTTAGAAGTCCCCCCTGGTTGCATTTGAAAAAGGTCAAATCTTTCATGATATGCTGAAGCCAATATTTAAATTGGAAGGTTATGCTGGAATCAAATCAAATCACATACGTGTTGGACCAAGGTAGCACCCAAGATGCCTGCACAAGAAGATCAGACAATTTTATGTGTAACCAATTGAATATCCAAGTCAAACCACTGTCATTTACTTGGTTTCATATTCCAATCTCTCACCAAATGGTGTGAACACAAAGAGAGAATTCATCCTTGCTACGAGGCATTTGAAAATAGCAAATTGAGGATATAGAAGGCACTATCTTGCTCCTGCTACAAAACGTGACATAGAATGCATAAGAAGAAACGGATGCTTGTGCTATGAAAGATTCAGAAGTACCACTAAATATATAGAAAAACATAAAACATGAAAGGGCAAGTCATACTGTACAACTCTGATGTATACTGGAAATTAATTTATAAGTGTGATTACTGTGGTTTCTGGAGAGGTAGTGGACTGTGATGGCAAAGGGTCTGAAGGGCAGGAGCACGTTGATCTTGGCCTTGCAGATGATGATGTGACTGCGTTTGCTCGTGGGAGTAATAATATGTCTTACAACACAATGAAGTTTCTTATACAAATATACACAATGAAGTGCAAGCAGGCTCTGACCATGATACTAGCAGCATCGGAGGAGGACAATCAAAACTTTGAGGCACACGGGGTCATCATCGACGGCCAAGACCTGTATGCCGACTGGGAGTTGATCCCTCTCCATCAACCCTGCTACTTGTAGACTGCGTTGGTATTTCCCTGAAGAGGAGAGGATGATGCAGTATAGTAGAGATAAGTATTTCCCTTAGTTAAGAACCAAGGTTATCAATCCAGTAGGAGAACCACACAAAATCCCTTTAGCAGCACCTGCACACACAAAAGCAAACACTTGCACCCAATGCAAATAAGAGGGTTGTCAATCCTCTTAGCGGTTATTTGCAAGGATTAATTCTGATAGTGATAGATAGTTAAAGTAAAATACTAAATAAAATAAATGTAAATAAATTGCAGCAAGGTATTTTTGGATTTTAATATATGATACAGATAGACCCGGGGGCCATAGTTTTCACTAGAGACTTCTCTCTCGAATGCATAGCATACGGTGGGTGAACAAATTATTGTTGGGCAATTGATAGAAAAGCAAATAATTATGACGGATTCATGGCAATGATCATGTATATAGGCATCATGTCCGAGACAAGTAGACTGACTCCTGCCTGCATCTACTACTATTACTCCACCCATCGACAACTATCCAGCATGCAGGTATTAAGTTAACAAAACAAAGTAACGCCTTAAGCAACATGACATGATGTAGACAAAGTAAACTCAAGCAATATGATTAAACCCCATGTTTTTATCCTTAATGGCAACAATACAAATATGTGTCATGTCCCTTTCTGTCACTGGGATTGAGCACCGCAAGATTGAACCCATCACAAAGCACCTCTCCCATTGCAAGATAAACCAATCTAGTTGGCCAAACCAAATTGATAGATCGGAGAGAAATACAAAGCTATAACAATCATGCATAAAAGAGTTCAGAGAAGACTCAAATATTTCTCATGAATAATTTGATCATAAACTCACAATTCATCGGATCCCAACAAACACACCGCAAAAGAAGATTACATCGGATAGACTCCAAGAACATCGAGGAGAACATGGTATTGAAGATCAAAGAGAGAGAGAAGAAGCCATCTAGCTACTAGCTATGGACCCGTAGGTCTGTGGTAAACTACTCACACATCATCGGAAGGGCAGCAAGGTTGATGAAGAAGCCCTCCGTGATCGATTCCCCCTCCGACAGAGTACCGGAAAAGGCCTCCAGATGGGATCGCGGAAGAACAGAGGCTTGCGGTAGCGGAAAGGTTTTCTCTTCTTTCTCTCTGGTATATTGGGTATATTTGGGAATTTATAGAGCTGGAATTAGGTCAGGATGTGCCACGAGGGGCCCACAAGCCTAGGGGGCGTGCCCTACCCCCAGGGCGCACCACCCGAGCTTGTCGCTCCCTCGTGGCTCGTCTGGTCTTCTCCCGAAGCTTCGAGGGTCCCTTCTGGTCCAGAAAAAATTATTTCAAAGTTTTTTCTTTGTTTGGACTCCTTTTGATAATGATTTTCTAAAAAGGCAAAAACAAGCAAAAAAAATAGCAACTGGCACTGGGCACTGGGTTAATAGGTTATTCCTAAAAAATGATATATAATGGCATATAATTGCATATAAAACATCCAAGATTGATACTATAATAGCATGGAACAATAAAAAATTATAGATACGTTGGAGACGTATCAAGCATCCCCAAGCTTAATTCCTGCTCGTCCTTGAGTAGGTAAATGATAAAAACAGAATTTTTGATGTGGAATGCTACCTAACATGTTTCATCATGTAATCTCTCTTACGGTATGAATAATAAGATCCGAATGATTCAAAGCAATAGTCTATAGTTTGATATAAAGACATCAATACTTAGGCATACTAACAAACAATCATGCCTTTCAAAATAAAAATGCTAAAGAAAGTTATCCCTACAAAATCATATAATCCTGTCATGCTCCATCTTCTTAACACAAAATATTTATCATGCACAACCCCGGTTTTAGCCAAGTAATTGGTTCATACTTTTGAACGCGCTTCAGCTTTTTCAACCCGCACGCAAAACATGAGTGCAAGCCATGGATATAGCACTATGGGTGGAATAGAATGTGGTGGTAGAGATTAATAAGGGGAAGTCAAAAGGAAGAAGATAGTCTCACATCGATGAGGCTAATCAACGGGCTATGGAGATGCCCATCAATTGATGTCAATGCAAGGAGTAGGGATTGCCATGCAACGGATGCACTAAGAGCTATAAGTGTATGAAAGCTCAACATAAAAACTAAGTGCGTGTGCATCTAACTTGCTTGCTCATGACGACCTCGGGCATTTGAGGAAGCCCATCATCGGAATATATAAGCCAAGTTCTATAATGAAAAATTCCCACTAGTATATGAAAGTGACAAAATAGGAGACTCTCTATATGGAAAACATGGTGCTACTTTGAAGCACAAGTATGGAAAAGGATAATAACACTGCCACTTCTCTCTTTTTCTCTCATTTTTTTATTTTTTTATTTTATTCTTTTTCTTTTCTTTTTTTCTTTCTCCCTTTTTTCGTGGGTTCTTTTTGGCCTCTCTCTTTTCCTTTCTTTATTTCCTCACTGGGACAATGCTCTAATAATGATGATCATCATACTTCTATTTACTTACAACTCAAAAAATTACAACTCGAAACTAGAACAAAATATGACTCTATGTGAATGCCTCTGGAGGTGTACCAGGATGTGCAACGATACTAGCGTAACATGTATAAAAAATGATGAATGGTGGCTGAGCCACAAATACTATGTCAGCTATATGATCATGCAAAGCAATATGACAATGACAATGTGTGTCATATAAAAAGAACAGTGGAAGTTGCATGGCAATATATCTCAGAATGGCTATGGAAATGCCATAATAGGTAGGTATGGTGTCTGTTTTGAGGAACATATAAGGAGGCTTATGTGTGATAGAGCGTATTATATCACGGGGTTTGGATGCACCGGCGAAGTTGCACCAACTCTCGATGTGAGAAAGGGCAATGCACGGTACCGAAGAGGCTAGTAAATTGCGGAAAGGTGAGAGTGCGTATAATCCATGGACTCACATTAGTCATAAAGAACTCACATACTTATTACGAAAGTTTATTAGCCCTCGAAGCAAAGTACTACTACGCATGCCCCTAGGGGGGAGGTTGGTAGGAGTTAACCATCGCGTGCCCCTGACCGCCACACAAAGGAAGACAATCAATAATAAATCATGCTCCAACTTCTTAGCATAACGACAGATCATACGTGCATGCTTCGGGAATCACAAACCTTAACACCAATATTCTTACTAAACCATAATTATCTACTAGCACCTCCCACATATTACCATCTTAATATCGCGAAACTATTGCAAGGAATCAAACTTATCATCTTCAGTGATCTACATGAAAGTTTTTATTATATCCCTCTTGAATACCTATCATATTAGGACCAAATTCATAACCCGTGCATATTACCATTGTTATTCATTAGACTCTCAAAAAGATATAAGTGAAGCATGAGAGTGCAACTATTTCTTCAAAATATAACCACCGCCGTGCTCTAAAAGATATAAGTGAAGCACTAGAGCAACTGCCTAGCTCAAAAGATATAAGTGAAGCACATAGAGTATTCTAACAAATCAGGAAGAATGCGTGTCCCTCTCAAAAAGGTGTGTTCAGCAAAGATGATTGTGACAAACTAAAAAGCAAACAAAAGCAAACAAACTATAGCACAAGACGCTCCAAGTAAAACGCATATCATGTGATGAATAAAAATATAGCTCCAAGTGAGTTACCGATAGATTGTAGACGAAAGAGGGGATGCCATCCGGGGCATCCCCAAGCTTAGATGCTTGAGTCTTCCTTGAATATTACCTTGGGGTGCCTTGGGCATCCCCAAGCTTAGGCTCTTGCCGCTCCTTATTCCTTTATCCATCGTAGTCTCACCCAAAACTTGAAAACTTCAGCACACAAAACTCAACAGAAACCTCATGAGATCTGTTAGTATAACAAACAAATCTTAAACTTTAGGTACTGTTGTAAATTGATTCATCTTTAATATTGGCATAATGCTATTGTACTCCAACTTCTCCATGACTCATACCCCCCGATACGATCCATAGATTCATCAAAATAAGCAAACTATGCAACAAAAAATAGAATATGTCTAAAACAGAACAATATGTAAAGATCTATTTAGAAGCTATACTTCTGTAACTCCAAAAATTCTGAAAAATTAGGACAGCGTAAAAAATTCATATACCAATACTGTGTAAATTTTCAGAATTTTATCATGCTCCGGTACAGAACCAAAAATCCAGCACTGGACACAAAACTTTCTGTTTTCAGACAGCATCAATTATACTATCATCTAAATCATCCCAAAGGCATTACTTGGCACAAACACTGATTAAAAGATAAAAACACAATCATAATAGAAGCTATAATTGTGTAAACACACAAGAACAAAAATTAAAACAAAAATTTATTTTATTCATTGGCTTGCCTCCCAACAAGCGTTATTGTTTTATGCCCCTAGCTAGGCATAATGCATAGTTTCATGTGTTATCATCCTTGGTTTTTGCTAATTTAGGTGGGTTGTTCTCAAACCCGGGAGGCTCTTTACGCTTCCCATTGCTTTCAGAGAATAAGGCAATTCTATTATCTAAAGTGTCTAGCCTCTTATTGCAAATAGTGAGGAGATTATTCATGCGATTGAGATTGCCACTAACATTTTTAAGAGGCTCGCTAGACTTTTGTAACTCAACCAAATTTTTTGTATGTCACCTAGCTTTTCCAAAATTTGAATCCCTTCTTGGGTATAATTAGATCCTTTTTGCAAGGGTGGAGTTCCCACTACTCCTTCTATTAATTCATAAGAGGTATTAGGATCACTATCAATGAAATTTCCTTTAGTAGCAAAATCCAAGAGTTGTCTATTTGGCATAGTTAGCCCTACATAAAAGTTTCGCAACAAAATTTTCATATCTCCTTTTATAGTGCAAACAAAATAAGATTCCATTATCCTATACCAAGCATCTTTTAAATTTTCTCCTTGTTTCTGTTTGAAGTAGAGAACTTCAAAGTCCGGAGACAACGGAGGGATAGTGATACTAGTCATGATGTCAAGGCAAGCAAACTAGCAAACAAGCAAACAAAATATTTTTGTGTTTCTGTAAAAAAAATTAGAAGTGGGGGAGATGAAAACGAGAGGCAACTACAAATAAAAAGGAAAATAAAATAAATGCAAGTGGATGATAGTTTGTGCGAAGGTACTTGATAAATTTTGGTGATGTCTCCCCGGCAACGGCGCCAGAAATTCTTCCTGCTACTTGTAGACTGCGTTGGTATTTCCTCGAAGAGGAGAGGATGATGTAGTATAGTAGAGATAAGTATTTCCCTTAGTTAAGAACCACGGTTATCAATCTAGTAGGATAACCACACAAAATCCCTTTAGCAGCACCTGCACACACAAAAGCAAACAGTTGCACCCAACGCAAATAAGAGGGTTGTCAATCCTCTTAGCGGTTATTTGCAAGGATTAATTCTGATAGTGATAGGTAGATAAAGTAAAATACTAAATAAAATAAAAGTAAATAAATTGCAGAAAGGTATTTTTGGATTTTAATATATGATAAAGATAGACCCGGGGGCCATAGTTTTCACTAGAGGCTTCTCTCTCGAACGCATAACATACGGTGGGTGAACAAATTACTGTTGGGCAATTGATAGAAAAGCAAATAATTATGACAGATTCATGGCAATGATCATGTATATCGGCATCATGTCCGAGACAAGTAGACCGACTCCTGCCTGCATCTACTACTATTACTCCACCCACCGACCGCTATCCAGAATGCATCTAGGGTATTAAGTTAGCAAAACAGAGTAACGCCTTAAGCAAGATGACATTATGTAGACAAAGTGAACTCAAGCAATATGATTAAACCCCATCTTTTTATCCTTAATGGAAACAATACAAATACATGTCATGTCCCTTTCTGTCACTGGGATTGAGCACCGCAAGATTGAACCCATCACAAAGCACCTCTCCCATTGCAAGATAAACCAATCTAGTTGGCCAAACCAAATCGATAGATCGGAGAGAAATACAAAGCTATAACAATCATGCATAAAAGAGTTCAGAGAAGACTCAAATATTTCTCATGAATAATCTGATCATAAACTCACAATTCATCGGATCCCAACAAACACACCGCAAAAGAAGATTACATCGGATAGAACTCCAAGAACATCGAGGAGAACATGGTATTGAAGATCAAAGAGAGAGAACAAGCCATCTAGCTACTAGCTATGGACCCGTAGGTCTGTGGTAAACTACTCACACATCATCGGAAGGGCAGCAAGGTTGATGAAGAAGCCCTCCGTGATCGATTCCCCCTCCGACAGAGTACCAGAAAAGGCCTCCAGATGGAATCACGGAAGAACAGAGGCTTGCGGCTGCGAAAAGGTTTCTCTTCTGTCTCTCTGGTATATTGTGTATATTTCGGAATTTATAGCGCTGGAATTAGGTCAGGATGTGCCATGAGGGGCCCACAAGCCTAGGGGGCACACCCTACCCCCAGGGCGCGCCACCCGAGCTTGTCGCTCCCTCGTGGCTCGTCTGGTCTTCTCCCGAAGCTTCGAGGGTCCCTTCTGGTCCAGAAAAAATTAATCCAAAGTTTTTTTGTTTGTTTGGACTCCGTTTGATAATGATTTTCTGAAAAGGCAAAAACAAGCAAAAAATAGCAACTGGCACTGGGCACTGGGTTAATAGGTTAGTCCCAAAAAATGATATATAATGGCATATAATTGCATATAAAACATCCAAGATTGATACTATAATAGCATGGAACAATCAAAAATTATAGATACGTTGGAGACATATCAAACCCCTTCCTAGGCTCAATCATCATGGCGTCCAAAAGCATCCCAATTTACATTATTTCAGAGCAACTAAACATTTAAGAGCAAGAAGAGTCAAGCGCTCGACACCAACACCTCCTGAACACAACCGAAATTACTCACGGAAGAAGAGAAAATCAGGGGCGAAAAATCGCAGGTGGGTTTGGATTTCGGCGCACCGTTGGAGAAGACTCATCCACGCCCGTGAGTAAATCGATATGCTCAAAGTAGAGTGCCCGCGTCTTCCTGGCCGACGGAGCCGTGCTGGTCACCATCTCCTCCTTCCCCTCCTAGAGCCCTCACTCAACCTTCTCCGCCACCTCCCCCATCTGCACAAATCCTAACCTATACAAATCAAGAGGAGGCGCCTATTTGTTCACAAATCCGCGATGAAGCACCAATCATACCACTAGCACGAGATGAACGGATCTGGACCGAGATCTTGTTGATGACATGGTGAATTGCCCGCGAAGGTGAAGACGATGTTAACTGGTTCGAGGGTGGCTCAACTCCCCGTGATGTGTTCAGCGACTCGCCCCGACCTCTCCGTCTCTCTCTTGTAGTGACGACAGCGGCGGTGAGATTGGGAGAGGAGGGGCAGGGACGTAGGGTACAGGGTGGGGAGGGGAGTGGACGGGGGGCATATCTGTACCAGCAAAGGAGGGGCCTCTTATTTTGTGCCAGGAATAGCGGCCCACACCACCAGAGCAAGAAGCACATCGGACGTCCAAGAATGATCGGGATGAGCGATTTGACGGCCAAAATCAGTGATGGCCTGAGAGAGCTCCTAGGGTGCACAGTTATAATGTTTCTAAATATACTTATTGTGAAAGTTTTATTAGCCCTCGAAGCAAAGTACTACTCGCATGCCCCTAAGGAGGAGGTTGGTAGGAGTTAACCATCGCGCACCCCCGATTATGACAGCACTCAAGGATTTCAATCAGACATAAAAATGCTCAAAACTCCCCACCATGCCATGTCAGACACTTAAATGAGTAGTGCATAACAAGCTTTAATATCGATATTTCTACTAGCCAATGATCATAAACCAATACCCTTTCATATTACGACATCAATATAATTAAAACATACGTTTCATATTTAGTGATCTACATGAAAGTTTTTATTATACCACTCTTGAATACCTATCCTTTTTTGACTAGTCTCATAACTCGTGCACATTACCACTTCCTATTTAAGACTCTCAAAAAGATTTAAGTGAAGCATGAGAGTGCAATCATTTCTATAAAATATAACCACCGCCGTGCTCTAACAAATATAAGTGAAGCACAAGAGCAACTGCCTAGCTCAAAAGATATAAGTGAAGAATATAGAGTATTCTAACAAATCATGATAAATGTGTGTCTCTCTCAAAAGGTGTGTCCAGCAAACAATGATTATGGCAAACTAAAAAGCAAACAAGCAAAAGAAAACTATGGCAAAGGACGCTCCAAGTAAAACTCATAGCATGTGACGAATAAAAATATAGCTCCAAGTAACACACTAATAGATTGTAGACGAAAGAGGGGATGCCATCCGGGGCATCCCCAAGCTTAGATGCTTGGGTCTTCCTTGAATATTACCTTGGGGTGCCTTGGGCATCCCCAAGCTTAGGGTCTTTCCGCTCCTTATTCCTTCATCCATCGTGATCTCACCCAAAACTTGAAAACTTCAGCACACAAAACTCAATAGAAACCTCATGAGATCCGTTATTATAATAAGGGCCAATTCCATTTTCCCCCTAACTTTGGCCCGATCTCATATTTACCCCTAAAAAACAGTGCTCAACTATACCCCTCTTCCGTTAGATGGAGTTATGGAAATACCCATCCACGCCGTTTCCGTCCAGTCAAAGGGGTTTGACTGTCTTCGGGACATTTTCCAGACAAGTATGCCCCTCCTTACAAGTGGGACCTAGCTGAATAGAACATTTATCTCTCTCACTCTTATTCTTCTACCTCTCAACGACGGTAGGAGACAGCAAGGCGGCAGAGCACCAACGATTTGGAGCTCCGGGAGGGAGGCAGGATTGGGGCATGTCCATGTGTACGTCTGCAATGTCGTCCGTAAGCTCCTCTGCGGATAGTGAGGTAAGTAGATTCGGATTTAGGGTTCACGTTGGTTTTAGGGATTTCTCATCTAGGGTTTCATGGGATGGGCCGTAATATGCGCCGTTTTGGCTCGTAGGTGGATGGCTGCGGGATTGTGCAGTTCCAATCCGAGTTTTTCTTGCCCAATCCAACTTTCTACGGCCTTGAGGAGCGCTCGAAGCACCGTTGCCCAGGGCACGGGCTAATTCCTGCTCGTCTTGTTTCTTGGGGTGGAGAAAGCACTGGAAGAAGGTTTTTGGGTTGTCCACTCAATGTACTTGACCTCCTGGCCTCATTTGGTCCTCTGTTTTTGTCTATTTGTTGCAAAGTTATGAATTTGACCTAATTTTATGAACTATGATTTCACAGCTTCCTGATGAGTGTGAATGGGTTGTTTGGATTGATCCCCCCTCCCACTGAGCTAGTGGGCCAAGCTTTTGAGGAGCTCCATGGTGGCCTTGAATGCAGTTGGATCAAAGCTAGCAAGCTGGAGAGGAAGGTTATGGTTCTGAGCAATAAAAACAAGAAAATGCAGGTGTAGTTGAAGAAAAGGAATGAGCTGATGGAAACAATGGGTTTTCTCATTGTTCTTGGCATCAGCATTGTGGCTAGTTTAGTTTCTATTTGGTCTAAGCAAGTAAATTAAGTGGCAGTGTCTGTGCTATGTTTCTACCAGTGTGAACTTGATGTAATGCTGTGAAATTGAACGGATGTAATGTTGTCATTTGTGCACTCTTGGAGCTACTAGTTTCACTTGGTAATGTAAATTTTGTGTTAAAATTGTCACCAATGCTTTCATTTGGTATTGCAGAATTTGTGTTCACATTGGCAGCAATGTTATTTGTGTTCACATTGGCAGCAATGTTGTTTGGTAGTAACAAAACATGTGTGGTCCACTATTCAGCACATAATGACCACAAAAGGGGCAAATTTGAGCACCTGGCAAGATATTTAGTGGCAAAACTGAGCAATCACAAGATAGCTAGGGGCAAATATGAGCACAAATCAGTAGTTCAGGGACCAAATTCATGCAGTTTTAACAAAATAGGGACATTTTGCAGCACATGAAGCTGGAGTAGGGGTAGTTCATAGCAATTCATTACAAAACAAGCTGGTCTTATCTAGCCCACCAGCCTTTAAATAGCAGTTTGACAACATTAAGACAACAGTTCACACCCCAGCATTATAAACCAACATTAGTTTCACAACATCTAACAATAAACACATCAGTTCCAATGCATGATCACTTGAGTTTGCCCATCTTGCTCCTAGTGTTGGCAGCAGGATTAGCAGCCTTGCTCCTTGTGCTCACAGTTGGTTACATGCCACCTTTCGCCTTCTTCTGTGGTGAACCCCACTTGGCACCTCTAGTAGCTGGCCTTTTGAAATTCTTCCTTGGGCTGAGAAACAGGAACACAATCAAGATTAGTTAGCACAATTACAATTACAGAATTTATGCATTTACATGCAGTACAATATATTGCATACCTAGCAAGATCACTATCAATAGCCTGAGAGGTAGTAGCAGCTGTAGAGCTAGTAGCAGTTGAAGGAGAGCTAGGAGCTTTTGTTCCTGCTGTTTCTTTTGGAGTTTCAGTTTGTGCGGTTTCTTTTGGAGCTTCAGTTTGGGCAGTTGCTTCAGTAGCTTCTGGAGCTTCAGTTCCAGCATTTTCAGCACCCCAATGCTCATCTTCTCCAAAAGCAGGATCAATTGACTCTTTGTAGTGGGTCCCATGGTGTCCTAGTCTTCCATAACGAGAGCACTTCTTTCTCCTGCCTCCTAGGCCTTTTCCTTCAGACTGTGCCCTTATCCTAGTCTTCCTTGGTCTGCCAGGAGGTCTGTGCTGCACAGGTGCAGAGAGTTTAAACCCATGGTCAACAATGTCCCACTGTTGTTTTCCCTCCATTGCAGGCAAATTTTCATCATAAGTGAGAGTGAATCTTTTAACTGAGTAAAATTCCTGCACATACTGATCTATCTCACTTGCTAGACCTCTCATTGAAGTAATGAAATAGAGAGCATGTATGCAAGGTTGTTCAGCAATTTGCCACTTTCTACAATTACATGTCATTGCTTGCAGATCCACAGGATACCTCCACTCCCTCTTCTCTTTGTCAATTGTAGTTACCTCTGCTTGATATGTACTTCTCTTCACAATATTCATGTCCAAGCCCTTGGACTTTAGTAGCAACATTTTCATCACTTTAGGGACTATGATGTGCCCTACATATGTAGCAGCAGCAATGCTCTGCCTTAGGTCAAATTTCTCCATCAAATATTGCCTGATCTTGTCAAACAGGTCTACAATGTACAATCCTTTCCATTTTCTTATCTTGGAATTAAATAACCCTGCAAGGTTATTGTTCACATAATCTAACTTGCAGATTTCATTGAAAAGTGCCCTAGCCCATATCTTGGTGTGATGCTCATCTAAATACTCTTTCACATCAGGCTTGCTATACAACTGCCTCAGATGGTAGTTATGCTTTTTACTGCTATAAGTTAGGGAACAGGGCCACAAGTTCTCATAAAAAAATTCCCCTTAAACTTCTTGGAGAAGTTAGCAGCAAGGTGCCTCATGCACTCCCTGTGCTCTACTCCTTGGAACACATCATCTATAGATACTTCAAGTCCTCTGCAAGCATTAGTGTGTATGACCAGCCCTTCTGGGGTGCCCTATCAGGTCCTTCAAGTGCTGGAAAAACCGTGTCCAACTCTCTATGCTCTCTACCTCTAGCACACCATAAGCAACTAGAAAGATCCAGTTGTTTGCATCTACAGCACAAGCACTTACAAGTTGTCCTCTATACCTCCCATTTAGTGTAATAGCATCTACTGCCAGGTATGGCCTACACCCATCTAGAAACCCTTTCCAGCTGGCCTTAAATGACACAAAAGCTCTCCTAAAACACTCCTTTGACCTGGTCTGACCATTTTTTTTCAAACTACACTGTGTGCTTATCAATGTAAACTACACTACCAGGTGATGCCTTCTCAACCTCAGCTTTGAATGTATAAAGAAAATGAAAACTTTCAGTCCACTTACCATATATGTTGTCAATGGCCATTTGCTTACCATAGAAAACTCTCATGTATGGCAGCTGAACCCCATACTTTTTCTTCAGATCAGTTTGAAGTTGTGGCACAAAAATATTTGAATTTTCTTTGACCCAGATCTTAACTGCATCTGCAACCCATCTGCACTTTGCTGACCTCAATGTTTGTCTTCTTGTCACACTAGGGCATGTGCGAGGATGTTTGTTCACTTTCACCTGCAATTACAATTAACAAGCAAGTCAGACAAACAGATGAGCATAGAAATTGTGGAGTTGTATGTGCTCTAACAATAATTAACCTGTAGTTAATATTGTTATTTCCTACTTGTTAGTACCTGAAATAATTTGCTATTTCTCATTAAGGAGGCATGCATCCTTCACTTACACCTTGGATATGCACAGTGAACTGTCAGTCTACCTGGCTCACTCTTGTCAATTTTGAACTCACTTTGTGTCTTGATTGAGAAAGTTGCTAGTGCATTTCTGCACTCTGTCACATCTGAGAATACAATTCCTTCTGCCAGAGAAGGATCATCTCTATTAAACTGCACATCTAGCCTATCCTCATCAGAACTCTCAGAATAAGCCATGTCATCATCCTCCTCTCTCATCTGAATCTGTCTCTTCAAACTGTGGGGGGGGGGGGGGGATAGAATCTTGATCTTGTGGAACTGCTTCTTTCCCCTTGGGCACTTTCCCAATTACAAACTCAGGATGCAAGATTTCATACTCATCATCTGTGGGAACATCATCAGGAGCTTCCTCTTCTATGATAGGAGCAGCATCTGCTTGTCTGCTACTACTAGGACCTGCTCCACTTGGTTCATGTACTGAACTAGCCTCTGAATTTCCTGCATTCCTACCACCAGAATTACCTCTGCCACTAGATTTTCCCCTGCTACCTGCATTTCCTCTGCCAACTGCATTTCTACCCCTCCCTCTTGTTTGGTTGCACCTAGCTTGAGAACTATTAGCTTGTGATCTAGTAGTTCTCCTCTCAAGCTCTCCTCTACTTCTTTGTATAACATTGATTTCAATCTCTGTTGACTTACTTTCTGCATATATTCCAAACATGATAACTAGCTCATCATCACACTGGACAGGCACCCAAGCAGTGTTTGCCATGTCCCAATACCTAATTTCAACAGCATCATATAACCCCCATGGATATTTATCTAAGATAGCACTTCTAAACTTGATAAAACATGGTGTACAGTCAACAACCAAAGGGAATGACAACCTTGTGCCAGATCCTTTGGTACCAGAACTGCCTAACACACTTGTTTCCATCCTACAGTTCAGATTAAACGCTCTACCTGGGTCCATCCTACGGCAAATATTCAAAACAAAGAACAAGTTCATGAACAGCACAAGCACTACTGACGAAATTAACCTAAACGAGCGCGCATGTATGCAAACGGTAACTGTGCATAGAGACATACCCTCTTGGAACCTGCCTTGTCGTCGCCGCCGTGGTCTGCAAGCTCTCTGCCCTGCCGCTCTCACCGCTACCACGAACTGTGGCCATTTCGTCTGGTCGCCGCCTCCTCTACCACTGCAAAAGGGCGAAGATGAGCAGCGCAATCAGATCCACCGCCTCCGCATCTGGATCCATGAGCTCGCCGTTGGTAGCCGCCGTCACGACAGAGGAAATTGGTGAACTAGGGTTAGGGTTCGTCGCGAGATAGAATAGAAGAGAAGAGAGAGGGGGAAATGAGATGGGGATGGAGAGATGCGTGTAGGCCCCACATGTAAGAAGGAGGGGCGACGATGTCCAGAATAACTCTCTAACATGGTCAAAGCACTTTAACCAGAGGAAAGGGTATGGAGGGGTATTTCCATAAGCGTAAGAGACGGAAGAGGGGTATAGTTGAGCACCTTTTTTTAGGGGTAAAGATGAGGTCGGGCCAAAGTTAGGGAAAAATTGTAAATGTCCCTTATAATAATCAAATCATAAACCTTAGGTACTGTTGTAAAATCATTCATAATTATTCTTGCATAATACCTACTGTATTCTAACTTCTCCATGACTTATACCCCCCGATATAATCCATAGCATCATTAAAATAAGCACACTATGCAATAAAAACAGAATCTGTCTAAAACAGAACAATCTGTAAAGATCTGAATTAAAGTCATACTTCTGTAACTCCAAAAATTCTGACAAATGAGGACAACATAAACAATTTGTATTCCAATGTTTTGTAAAAAATTCAGAATTTTATCACGTTTCAGTACAGAATATAAATTCCAGAACTGGGCGCAAAACTTTCCGTTTTCAAACAGCATCAATTATACTATCATCTAAATCATCCCAAAGGCAATACTTGGCACAAAGACTAATTAAAAGATAAAAACACAATCATTACAGTATCAATAATCATGTGACTCAAAAAAATCAAAAAGATAAATATTGGGTTGTCTCCCAACAAGCTCTTTCTTTATAGCCATTAAGATAGGCTTGAGATTTTAAATGATGCTCGCATAAAAGATAAGAATTGAAACGCAAAGAGAGCATCATACAACATGAGAAAACCACACTTAAGTCTAAACCTCTTCCTATGCATAGGCGTTTTATAGGAAAACAAATTATCAAGACAAACAACATCTAGCTTATGCAAATAGGAAGAATGAAGCATTAATAATCTCAACATCAAGAGAGGTAATTGAATAACATGAAAGTTTCTACAACCATATTTTCCTCTCTCATAATAATTACATGTAGTATCATAATCAAAGGGAAATTATTGTGTTCAACCAATGGATCCTATTTTTATGTCAACCTCCTCCGCCGATCGACACGTGTCCCATGGTCCCGCGCACCAAGCGCCCTTATCTAGAAACTTCATGGGACATCATTCGTCTCTCAGCTCCATCAGGGGAGACGCTCTCCGCGCCATGCATGCACTCGTGCTCGTCACTGGTTCGCTCCCTCGGTCGTGGTTCGCCGGCAAGGCAGGCCTCCGCCACCGCCCTTCCTTCCTCCTCTTTTTTCTCCTCCCACACCCCTCCTCCTTTCCCCAACCAGACCGAGCTCTTGAAGTCATGACCTCCGCCTGATCCTTCTTTGATTGTCGTCGCTAGCGGTAGTGTTGCGAGATGAGTTTCTGCAACAACGACGTTGTTGCAAATGGCGGCAGCGAACGACCACTGATTGCAAGGGGATTTTTTTGTTTCTGCAACAAGCTTCTTGTTGCAGAGGGAGCGAGCGCACCACTAAATTTGTTGCAAAGGGGGCAACAACGAAGTTTTTTTCTGCAACACAGGTCTTGTTTCTGAAACATAGGCCTTGTTTGAAAGAAAAAAGGGTTCAGCAAGAGTGCAACAAGGCTCGTGTTGCAAAGCGCCGAGTGCAACACAAGCCTTGTTGCAAAGATTGATGCACGCACACGGGCGCAACAAGGCTTGTGTTGCAAAGCGCCGAGTGCAACACAAGCCTTGTTGCAAAGATTGATGCACGCGCACGGGAGGAAAATTGGACGGTTGCCGAGCTCGCGATCCTACGGCTACCGAGGCGGCGGATGTTTTCTAAACATCACCCGGCCGACGCGTAGCAGGCCCCATAATCAAATTCAACAATATAGCTATCATATAAAATATTATCTTCATGATCCACATGCATAAAAGTTTTATAATCTTCCAAGATAGTGGGATTAACATCAACTAAAGTCATGACCTCTCCGAACCCACTTTTATGAAAATTTTCATAAGATTGATTGTTCTCCAAAATGGTGGGATTATTTTTAGCTAAATTTGACACTCTTCCAAGCCCACTTTCAATAGTATTGCAAATTTCAGCATCAATAGTAGATTCATTATGAGGCTCAGATAAACTTTCAAGATCAAAAGAAGTATCACAATTACCACCCCCAATCATGATCATTGGCACAATTGACATTTATAGAATTTATACTAACACAATTGCAATCATGCTTTTCATTCAATAAATGTATCCCGATAGCATTTTCTTTTATCACTTCTTCATTATTAGCTATTGGTTTACAATAAGCACCAAGTTTGAAAAGGTTAGCAAGTGGATGAGGATCCATATGTCTTTATTTTCTGTTTTTGTGTGATAACATGGTTATTGCAAACAAAATAAAATATGTTTGTGTTTTTTATTTTTTAGAGAAGTGGAGGGAGATGAAAAAGAGAGGCAAATAAAAAGTAGAGCAAGTAGATGATAATTTGTGTGAAGGAACCTGTAGGTATTTGAGGATGTCTCCCCGACAACGGCGCCAGAAATTCTTTCTGCTACTTGTGAGTTGCGTTGGGATTTTCCCCGAAGAGGAAGGGTGAAGCAATATAGTAGCGGATAGTATTTCACTCAGTGAGAACCAAGGTTATCGGACCAATAGGAGAACCACACAAATTCCTAGTAAGTAACACCTACACACACAAGAGCAAATACTTGCACCCAATGTGGGCAAGAGGGTTGTTAATCCCCTTGAACTCGTTACTTGCAAGGATTAAATCTGGTAGTGATAGATATATAAATTGAAATGTAAAATAAAAAGAGTAAAATTGCAGCAAGGTATTTTTGGTTTTAGTAATATGATAAAAGTAGACCCGGGGGCCATAGTTTTCACCAGAGGCTTCTCTCTCGAAACAAAGCATACGGTGGGTAGACAAATTACTGTTGGGAAATTGATAGAAAAGCACATAGTTATGATGTTATTCATGGCAATGATCATGTATATAGGCATCATGTACATGACAAGTATACCGAAACGATTCTACATCTACTATTATTACTCCACCAATCGACCGCTATCCAGCATGCATCTATGGTATTAAGTTCATGACAAACAGAGTAACGCTTTAAGCAAGATGACATGATGTAGACAGAATAAACTCAAGCAATATGATTAAACCCCGTCGTTTTACCCTTAATGGCAACAATACAAATACATGCCTCGCTAACCCTTCTGTCATGAGGTGAGGACACCGCAAGATTGAACCCATTACAAAGCACCTCTCCCACTGAAGATAAATCAATCTAGTTGACCAAACCAAATGGATAGATCGGAGAGAAATACAAAGCTATAAAAATCATGCATAATAAAGTTCAGAATAGACTCAATTACTTTCAATGAATAATCTAATCATAAACCCCCAATTCATTGGATCCCAACAAACGCACAACAAAGAAGATTACATTGAATAGAACTCCATGGAGATCATGGAGAACTTTGTATTGAAGATCAAAGAGAGAGAAGAAGCCATCTAGCTACTAGCTATGGACACATAGGTCTGTGGAGAACTACTCACACATCATCGGAATGGCAGCAAGGTTGATGTAGAAGCCCTCCGTGATCGATTCCCCCTCAGATAGAGAACCGGTAAAGGCCTCCAGATGGGATCGCGGAAGAACAGAAGCTTACGGCAGCGGAAAAGTTATTTCAGGTGGCTCTCTGTTGGTTTGGGGATTTATGGGAATTTATAGCGCTGAATTAGGTTAAACGAAGCTGCGTGGGACCCATGAGCTCAGGTGGCGTGCCGCCCCCTAGGGGCGCGCCATGTAAGCTCGTGGCTCTCTCGTAGATCTTCTGGCCTCCTCCCGAATGTTCTAGGGTCCCTTTTGGTCCAGAAAAAATCACCGTAAAGTTTCATCGTGTTTGGACTTCGTTTGGTACTGATTTTCTGAAAATCCCAAAACAAGCAAAAAAAACAACAACTGGCACTGGGCACTGAGTTAATAGGTTAGTTCCCAAAAATGATATAAAATTGCATATAAAGTATATAAAGTATCCAAGATTGATAATATAATAGCATGAAACAATCAAAAATTATAGATACGTTGGAGACGTATCATACACCACCGAGAGGTCCTTCTCCCTCACGTGGGTGTCCACAGGATACACGCTGAACTCCATTGGAGCGTCGCTAGATATCCTCTCTATATGTGTCGTTGTGGATGTGCTTGTTGTGTTGTTGGGCGCGATCAAAAGGTTGAAGAGACTAAGCTCATAATGGCCGCGGGAATAAATGGGGAGGCAGGAAGGCCTAGAATATCGGTACGTCCGGATGGCAGTTTTTGAAGTGCGTAACTCCATCGTGCCGCATGTAACTGCATCGTGGCGATGCGCGCGGAGCAACCACATGCATATGGGCCCCCCAACATGATCGTGTGCCGGCCCCAACCGCTGGCAGAGCGCGCGCGGAGGGACGCGAGCAGAGCGCGCCGCGGACTCCTCAACGGCGAGCAAAGTGCGCGGAGGGATGCGAGCAGAGCGCGCCGCGGCCGCCTCAAAGGCGAGCAACCACATTGATACAGTAGTTCTGGTCAACCGTCTGGCACCCATGAGAGGCGCGACGGCCCATCCATCGGACAAGATGATGATATCTGGACCGTGTGTGATAGTGGGCAGACACGTACACATCCGAGAACGCGGGCCCATGTACGCCATCCGGGAACCGTTTCAGGCTTCGAAACCAAAACCATCAATAAATTTTGAGCTTGTTGCCCGTCACATTCCAAATTACCACGCAATAATTAATTGCAAATCTGTTCACACCGATCAAACCTAAATGTGTTCCCACTTAGCACTAGGCTATAAAAACTACCCACTCAAAAATTACTGCACATTCCTCTCCTCGTCACCAAAAAAACAGGTCTTTCTTGTTAAGTCGTTCCTTGCGCCTGCCATGGCCGGTAGGAGGAGTTCTGGGTCAAGATATAACCAGGGAGCAAAGATCAAGGCTACAGAAGCAACAGAGAGGTCCCGCCACGCTGCAGTAGCCGCAGCAGAGATGTCCTACCACGTCGCGGAGGCCTTGAACGATCTCTCACGGGCAAGCAAGGGCTCTCACAAGCGCAGTCGCCGCGTCGGCGAACTCGACGAGCTGGCGGTGCTGAAGTCATTAGCCAGCGACGACATTCTCGCTGAGCTAATTAAGCAGTAGGAGGTGATCGCCGGCTTGGTGAAGTTGCTAGGAGAGCGATGCCTCAGTTGAGAAGGCGACCGACCTCATTGCAACTTATGGGTGACAAGGCAAAGCTCTGCAACAAGCGCGACAAGCAGAAGGAGGAGGCCGCCGGCTGGAAGAAGCTGCATGAGAAGAGCAGTGCCTCGGGGAAGAAGCTCAAAGCCATTGTCGAGGAACTTATGGATGACTTGGCGAAGCACCACTGCTGGTGGAGGAATACGTGGCTGCTGTCAAGCAAAGTCATGAGGATGTGAAGGAGAGCATCGACGCTCGCCACCAAAAATCCCGCGCCATGGACGCAATGCGGAAGATGGAGGAGGAGAGGCAAGAGGAGATGAAGGTTGTGGAGGCGATGAACAAGGAGATGGAGGAACTCCGCACCCAGCAACCCATCAAGAAGTAGAGAGCAGTGACCCAGATCATTGTCTGCGTCTTCCTTCTTCTCTTGCCCCTGTGTCTTTTAGGCGTTGCTGCATGTGGCATTTTAAATTATCCTGAATATGTAAGACAATTATTATCCATTGCCATTGTAAATTTGCCGTCGTATTATTTCGTTCGTAGGTAGTACATGTATACGAGTCAAAAACAGGCTAGAAGTCACGTTCTCAGTGAGGCATGAACAAAACAATGCTAACATTGAGCGGGGCCACGGGATCACAAGCAAACTACCTTCGTCCAGGTGCATTAACCGCATGTTAAACAATGGCTCAGCCGTCATTAATGGATAAGTTGGGAGCGAGGCGGGCGGCTGGTGGAGGTCAAAGGGCTCGCTTCCCGGTGAGCCTGCGCATGCGTCGCGCTGAGCCTGCACGGCGGACTGCTCGCACGCGTCCCGTCGAGCCTGCGCGGCGGACTACTCGCACACGTCCCATCGAGCCTACGCGGCGGATTTCTTGCAGTCATCCCGTCTAATCAAACAGCTGCCGCACGGCACCTCCTTTCCAATAAAAAGTGGGACACGTGGCGACACGTAAATGGTTAGTGGAACACCCACTGTCGGGGGAATTACCCGTGGCAAGACCCGACATTCCAAGACATGACCCGGCTAGACCAAAAGGCCCAGGCCCGGGTTATCGAGGAAACAAATCTTGGGCCGGCTCACTATGAGTTGGGAGCATATGCTGAACCCGGCTAGGAATATCAAGACCCAGCAAGGGAAGCAAGACCCGGCGGAGGAAGCATGACTCGGCGGAGGACAAACCCGACCTGGGTTGATTGGTGTGGAAGAGAATACGGGTGCCCTCACGGATGTAGAACATGGCCCGGGAGAATACGGGTGCCCTCATGAAGGTAGAACGTGGCCCGACATGGGGGTGGCCCAGCAGGCCGGTTTTGGACCGTTCGAATAAGACCAGGACTAGTATCCGGCTTGTAAAAGAAAAGAGACTAGTTGTAGTCCTACTAAGACTCTACATGCAAGCCGGCCCCTTCAACTTATATAAGGAGGGGCAAGGCACCCCAAGAGGAACAAGTCATTAGAGACAAATTTCAGATAGACAAATCAGTAGCTCTCGAGATAGAGGTAGCGAAAGAGCACCCTTGTAATCGAGATCATCATCAATAGCAATCAAGTAGGATGTAGGCTTTTACCTCCACCATGAGGGGCCGAACCTGGGTAAAACTCATGTCTCTTGATTCCGACCAACCCTGCTCAAGCGATCACCTAGCAGTGATGGCCTCACGACTTAGTTCTCTCACGAGGACATCTGCCGTGACAAAACCACGACAGTTGGCGTCCACCATGGGGCCAGTGCACGGTGGTGTTGTGTTCTTGGAGGGAACTCTCCCAGAGATCGAGAAGCTCACGATTTGCCGGATGAAGAAGAGCCGTCGTGAAAGGTCGAGATGGAAAAAAAATTCAGCAGTGACATAAAAAATACCGGGTTCAGAAGATTATTTTGGGAGGGTTGCCGCGAGCGATCCAATCCGTATACTGCTGCCAGGAACAGGACAAGCCTAAAAATCAGATTGGAAGTGATCAAGACGATGGCAAATTTGGATCTACTACCAAGCAACGGCTGCATCTAATTTCGATTGGATTGCCGGCAGCGGCGACAGAAAGAGCATACACCGATCATCATGGGGACAAACACCGAGGAAAGAAGCAAAACGATCATGTGCGACAGCCGCCGTTGAGCATCGGCCGCGTAGCAACGCTGCCGCTCACGCCGGCTGCCAGACCACGTGTATCAACTCAATCAATAAAAAGCATGGGAAAATTTAGCAGGAGCGATTAGGCAAGATCCATCGAAAAGTTATCCCACCGTCCGTCCGCATGTCAGAAGAACTCCTAGTCCTGATGCGTCAAAGAGAAAAATAAAATAAAATATATGGACACCGGACGAATCATTGGTGCAAGTTAAAAGATGAGTTGATGTATGTCCATCAGCGCATTTCCCAAAAAGAGATAGGTTTGATGGATTATTACTACTACACCACTTCTTGTCTTATGAAGCACTAGCGTACATCATCACGTGAGCCACAAAACAAAAAGAAAAAAATGGAGTAGCTTCTCACCTCGGATACAACTCAGGCGTCGAAAAGAGAAGAAAAAGGAGGCTGACTCGACGGACCATTGTGGCACTCCTAGTTAATCATTACTCAAAGAAAAGGTCACATGGGTGCTAGTACTACATCAGATCAGCCGAAGTTAGAAGTACATCTGTTATCTTTTTTTGTCTGATTACATCCAACATTATCCAGCACCAGCATCCGCGTTCGTCCAACAAAATACCAGTGGCGTTATACCGCGAATACGGAGTTCGCGCTAACATCATCATCTGCCAGCATCCGTCCGTGCCACACTGCTCGACGGACACGCGCGTAGGCCACCGCCCCTGCGGTCCGGTCTACATCAACATGTCGGGGCCACGCCCGGCCGCACGAGCTGCCCAATGGACGCACGGGTCTACATCAACATGCCGGGGCCACGCCCGCCCGCACGAGCTGCCCAACGGACGCGCGGGTCTACATCAACACGCCGGGGCCGCGGCCGCCAGCACGAGCTGTCCAACGGAGGTGTGCAGGCCGCTGCCCCTGAGGTCCGGTCTACATCAACACGTCGGGGCCGTGCACGCCCGCACGAGCTGCCCAACGGACGCGCGCAGGCCACCGCCCCTGCGACCCGGTCTACTCCAACAACGCTGGAGCAAAAAAGAAAAACTAAATAAATAAATAAATAAATATATATATATATATATATATATATATATATATATATTATCAGGTGCTATCCTTCCTAATTATTTTATGTGAAACATACTGATTCATCCGAGTACTAGTGCTCTTGCCTGTGTTATTTTCATGTGCAGGCCAAGTAATTCACTAAAGAAAATGGTGATATTGTTTTTCGGAATCATGTCTTGCGCGACATCGCCGGAACCCACGCCAGCCTCCACCCACGCCGGGTTGCCCAATGGATAGGCGCATTGGCCTGCCATCCCCACGGCCCGGTCTACTTCAGCACATCGAGGAAACACGAGAGTCGGCCACTGAGGAACCGCCCCTGGAGAAGCTAGGTGAGCCGGCCACCGTTGAGCCGGCAATTCAAAAGCCAGCAGTGAAAAAAAAAACAGAAAAGAAAATGGCCCTGGAGGAGCCAGGAGAGCCGGACCAAGTGAGAATAGCAAGGCATGGGTCAAGAGGCGTATGAACTCAATTTGGGCAAAAACGGCTTTGTTGAACGACATATGCCGAGGACATACGATGAGTGTCACGAAGATCATCAACTCGCCACATCGCCTCCGGCTTCAATAAATTCCGGCTTTCAGCTGTCAACTCTACTCTGGCTTATGCCACAGCCAAGTACAAAGAATCTCAAGCCGACTCCTCGAGTCGACTTAAGACTCAGGGGCTGCACAGACATGACTCGGTAAATTCGGCCGGTTTCAACAAATACAAGAACCCTGGGTCATTGCAGGGAAGGCAACCCGGTGCCCGGGGGCTGCTGCTTTATTGGCGAAAAGTAAAGGTTGTGTAACACCCCAAAAAATTTAACCATATTTTTATTAAGTAAAATTTGGCCAGAAATAAAATTTTGAATTATATTAGGTATTTTATTAATTTTAGAGTATTTTCAGTTTCCCGTTTTCCAAATTTTTTCCCTCCATATAGAAATTATTTGGAAATTATTGTGGGCTTTGGTAGTTTTCTTAAATCGTTTTAATTATATTTTAATAACAGTTGGAAATATTTTCATAATAAAATTTTGCCCAAGATAATCTTTTTTATAACATTTTCAATTCTTTAATTGCCTCTGTTGCACTACAACTATTTTAAATAATTCTTTTAAAATTCCACAAAAATTATGAGAGGTCATGTGATGCTTATAGATCACTTTTATGCAAAAACCCAACTTGGTATTTTGGAAATTTTGAGTAAAACATCCTCTTTTCAATTCTGTCCCATTCTTGAGTTTTAACTACAACCTCAATTTTTATTGCTCCAAAAATTCTGCAATTATTCCACCTTATAGTCCTTCCAACCAAACCCTTAAACCCAGAAGATCAACTCCAATTGCATTCTGGAAGACCTCCAAATTAATTCCCCAAGTTTGGGTCCAGAACTGACTTTCCCCAAAACTTGCACCATCAAGTTTTTCATTTTGTCCATCCAACAACACCATCATCTCTATCATCCAGTGAGACATCATCCTGCCAATTTTCACAGCCAACATAGATCCCTAGATAACCATAGCATTTCATCAAGCAGGTTGTGGGCATGGCAGAAATTTGGCCTCTTTCTTAACAACATTAGAAACTTGCTCTTCTGGCCAAACCAGCATGTCCAATAGCCTTGCCATTCTTGTAAGGATCACCCTACCAAAAATCAGCTCAATTGGACTAGCTTAGGATGCACTGGCAATTCATCGAGCACATTTCGTGCATGTCCAGAGCGTGACCAGAGCACACGTTTTGCAGGCGTCGGCACCGCCCTGCACTGCCCTCCCTGCTGCCACTCCGCACGCAAACCACCTCCGGGAGCTTCGTGAGACACCCACGCGCCTCGCCAACACCTCCCCTCATCCCCTAGCACCGACAAGCCACCGGCGTCATCGCCTCATCACCGCCGCCGTAGCCTTCTCGGATACGGCACCGACCAGGGCACCTGGAGCCCCTCCGAGCCAACCAGCTCACCTGGGCGATATCTGCTGACCACCGCCCCCTCCGCCGACCTCAGCTACCTCCTCACCGGCCTCACCCACCGCCATGAATGGCCGCCGCCATGGTCTGCTGTGGACGGCGCCTCCAGAGCCTCCCTCTCCTCCATTCCTTCTCTAGTGAACTCTACTCGATCCCACGATTCCATCCCTCTCGCCAATTCCATCGGAGATGCACCATGGACGAAATCCCCAAATTGGTTCTGCTGGAGTCTTCGGGAAGACCTCGTCACCGACGACCTCGTGCTTCCCTTCGGTCGTTCCCTACCTCCACGGGATCGCTGTGATCCCCTGAGCACGTGGATGGCCTCAGATCCCCGAGAGGTGCCGTCTATCTCCGGCAATCATCGCCGGCGTGCCTCCTCTGTTCGGCCAGGGAAGAGCAGGGAGAAGGCGCCGACGTGGACCGGTCTAACCTGACCAGTGGGCCAGGTGGGGCCCACTGTCAGCGACCGTGACCCGCGCCACGGTGTTTTAAGTGGAGATGGGTTCTTCAAAATACGTCTTCCCCACGGTAAAATGTATTCCCGGAAGTACGCCTTCGACGTCGACTGCCTCCCGCGCGGCCGAGCGGCTGGGCCGGGCCCAGTGGCACCGCACGGCTAAACAGCGCTCAGGGCGCACTTCAGCTCTTTTCCCTTTTTCTTTTTCAGCAAATTTCCAATAATTCCACAACACTCATTTCAAAACCAAATCTTATGATTCAAATTTCTACATGCTTCTAAAATCATTCTCTATTAATCCAGCTAGGGTGAACATTTTTATTAAGCTCTGTCTCTGTTGAATCAATTAAATAGACCATTTAGTCATTTATTTCAGCATAGGAAATTCCTAGGATAATCACATGAACTCCAAATAATTTGATTCTTTTTCTGAAATTCCTAATTTTTCATCTAGATTATTTTAGTATTTATTTCAAAAAAAATTCAAACAACTTTTTTGTACTGTTTCAAGTTTATGTGGTAATTTCAATATTTTGAAAGTAGGAAAAATGGAGGGAAGAGAATTTTCAAAACTTTTGGAGTGCACCCAATATTTCTGCATACTCAAGGCAAGCATCTTGAACACTTGATATGGTGATTGCATGGTTAAATGTTTGCAAGAAATAATTGAATCATGCATATGTTGAATTCAGATAAAATTTGCATGCATGTAGTGTTGGCATGTTTCCTCGTATCGTGCATCGTGTGCTTGTTATGACTAAATTGTAGGAGCAGGTATAAGAGAAATACTGTTACCAGTAGAAGGGTGATCACGTCGGAGCGTGATCATGCCTTGTTGGTTATGCATGTTGGGACATGCAAGGGCTGTGGCCCTGTTTTGGTGTTACTGTTGAAAGAACAAATTCATTGTGATAATCACTGCAGGATTTATAAACCTCCTGAGTCGACCGTAGATTGAGTCTTGTCACCGGTAACCCCCATACTTGATTCGTGCTACCACTTGTCCCTGCCACAGGTAGGGTACGGTTCAGTAAGTTGTTAACCCCTTTCCCTGCACACACCGTACAGAGAGGCCGCGATGAAGGTTTCTAGATATCTGTTATAATGCCAGTCATCGGGTCAGGGGGCATGGGTGTCTCCGGCTGGGCCGAGAGGGGGCACCCCTTGTAATCCGCACGTATTAATAGTGATCCCATGCTATTCGAGATTGTAGTCTCCCCGTCTTAGAGTTTATCTTGAACGATGCTTTGGGTGATTCCTGGCATCCGGAAAGTTAATCTGGTGTGTGCTGGTTAGGTGTGTTTTCAACCCAAAGACCGTAATGGGAATTAGTCAGCGTCTCGGTGTTGGCTAAAGAAATCCTATACTTGTGGGTAAAGAGTACACCCTCTGCAGAGTTATACCTATTCGAATAGCCGTGTACGCGGTTAAGGACTACAGTCTGGGTTGGTCAAGTGTCGGTCTTGGTGTCGGTCTCTGGAGGAAATAATTAAATTGAGCACGAATTAATTTTGCAAAATGATTATTGCCACTATTGATATTATCATGAATATTATTGATGATATGAATATTATTGTGGACTAACCCGTTTCTCTTATATGAATTTTCTGAGTGTCTCATGGGCTGGCTAGACTACCCGGGCACTCATTTATTTTCAAGACCTCTCGTGGCGTCGCTTGAGTTCTCGGGCGGTCCTGTCTCGCCTGATTCTCTTTTAGGCACCCGTTTGGCATTTCTTTTCAAGCCCCCTCGTGGCGTCGCTTGAGTTCTCGGGCGGTCCTGTCCCGCCCGATTCTCTTTTAGACACCCGTTTGGCATTTCTTTTCAAGACCTCTCGTGGCGTCGCTTGAGTTCTCGGGCGGTCTTGTCTCGCCCGATTCTCTTTTAGACACCCGTTTGGCATTTCTTTTGGATTCTCGGGCGGTCCTGTCTCGCCCGATTCTCCACTTTTATATTTTCTTTTGGATTCTCGGGCGGTCCTGTCTCGCCCCGCAAGTATGCCCCGCAAGTAGGCCACAATGAGAACACCAAGAGGGAGTTCTGGGAAGGCCTAGAGGACATGGTTAGGAGTGTACCGATTGGCGAGAGGCTCTTCATAGGAGGAGACCTCAATGGCCACGTGGGCACATCTAACACAGGTTTTGAAGGGGTGCATGGGGGTTTTGGCTATGGCATCAGGAACCAAGAAGGAGAAGATGTCTTAAGCTTTGCGCTAGCCTACAACATGATCATAGCTAACACCCTCTTTAAGAAGAGAGAATCACATCTAGTGACTTACAGTAGTGGGCAACACTCTAGCCAGATTGATTTCATCCTCTCGAGAAGAGAAGACAGGCGTGCATGCCTAGACTGTAAGGTGATACCTGGAGAGAGTGTTGTCCCTCAGCATAAGCTTGTGGTTGCTGACCTCCGCTTTCGGATTCGTGTCCAGCGGGACAAGCGTGCCAAAGTCGCTAGAACGAAGTGGTGGAAGCTCAAGGGGGAGGTAGCTCAGGCGTTCAAGGAGAGGGTCATTAAGGAGGGCCCTTGGGAGGAAGGAGGTGATGTAGACAACATGTGGATGAAGATGGCGACTTGCATTCGTAAGGTGGCCTCAGAGGAGTTTGGAGTGTCCAGGGGAAGTAGAAGAGAAGCTAAAGATACCTGGTGGTGGAACGATGATGTCCAGAAGGCAATTAAGGAGAAGAAAGAGTGTTTCAGACGCCTATATCTGGATAGGAGTGCAGACAACATAGAGAAGTACAAGATGGCAAAGAAGACCGCAAAGCGAGCTGTGAGTGAAGCAAGGGGCCGGGCGTATGAGGACCTCTACCAACGGTTAGACACGAAGGAAGGTGAAAGGGACATCTATAAGATGGCCAAGATCCGAGAGAGGAAGACGAGGGATGTTGACCAAATCAAGTGCATCAAGGACGGAGCAGATCAACTCCTGGTGAAGAACGAGGAGATTAAGCATAGATGGCGGGAGTACTTTGACAAGCTGTTCAATGGGGAGAGTGAGAGCTCTAACATTGATCTGGACGACTCCTTTGCTGATACTAGCAGGCTTTTTGTGCGGCGAATCCAGGAGTCGGAGGTCAAGGAGGCTTTGAAGAGGATGAAAGGAGGCAAGGCGATGGGCCCTGATTGTATCCCCATTGAGGTGTGGAGAGGCCTCGGGGACATAGCGATAGTATGGCTAACCAAACTTTTCAACCTCATTTTTCGGGCAAACAAGATGCCAGAAGAATGGAGACGGAGTATATTAGTACCAATCTTCAAGAACAAGGGGGATGTTCAGAGTTGTACTAATTACCGTGGAATTAAACTGATGAGCCATACAATGAAGCTATGGGAGAGAGTCATTGAGCACCGCTTAAGAAGAATGACAAGCGTGACCAAAAATCAGTTTGGTTTCATGCCTGGGAGGTCGACCATGGAAGCCATTTTCTTGGTACGACAACTTATGGAGAGATATAGGGAGCAAAAGAAGGACCTGCATATGGTGTTCATTGACTTGGAGAAGGCCTATGATAAGATACCGCGGAATGTTATGTGGTGGGCCTTGGAGAAACACAAAGTCCCAGCAAAGTACATTACCCTCATCAAGGACATGTACGATAATGTTGTGACAAGTGTTCGAACAAGTGATGGCGACACTGATGACTTCCCGATTAAGATAGGACTGCATCAAGGGTCAGCTTTGAGCCCTTATCTTTTTGCCTTGGTGATGGATGAGGTCACAAGGGATATACAAGGAGATATCCCATGGTGTATGCTCTTTGCGGACGATGTGGTGCTAGTCGATGAGAGTCGGAAGGGGGTCAACAGGAAGTTGGAGTTATGGAGGCAAACTTTGGAATCGAAAGGTTTTAGACTTAGTAGGACTAAAACCGAGTACATGAGGTGCGCTTTCGGTACTACTAGGCACGAGGAGGAGGACGATGTTAGCCTTGATGGGCAGGTGGTGCCGCAGAAGGACACCTTTCGATATTTGGGGTCAATGTTGCAGAAGGATGGGGATATCGATGAAGATGTGAACCATCGAATTAAAGCCGGATGGATGAAGTGGCGCCAAGCTTCTAGCATTCTCTGTGACAAGAGGGTGCCACAAAAGCTAAAAGGCAAGTTCTATAGGACGGCGGTTCGACCCGCAATGTTGTATGGCGCTGAGTGTTGGCCGACTAAAAGGCGACATGTGCAACAGTTAGGTGTGGCGGAGATGCGCATGTTGAGATGGATGTGTGGCCACACAAGGAAGGATCGAATCCGGAATGATGATATACGAGATAGAGTTGGGGTAGCGCCAATTGAAGAGAAGCTTGTCCAACATCGTCTGAGATGGTTTGGACATATTCAGCGCAGGCCTCCAGAAGCCCCAGTACATAGCGGACGGCTAAAGCGTGCTGATAATGTCAAAAGAGGCCGGGGTAGACCGAACTTGACATGGGAAGAGTCCGTAAAGAGAGACCTGAAGGATTGGAGCATCACCAAAGAACTAGCCATGGACAGGGGTGCGTGGAAGCTTGCTATCCATGTGCCAGAACCATGAGTTGGTCGCGAGATCTTATGGGTTTCACCTCTAGCCTACCCCAACTTGTTTGGGACTAAAGGCTTTGTTGTTGTTGTTGTTGTTGTTGGATTCTCGGGCGGTCCTGTCTCGCCCGATTCTCCATTAACTTTCTTTGTTTGTCACTAACATTTCATATTTATTCTTTAGCACCGTATTAATATTCATCATGCCATGCTTTAATTTCGTTTAGCATATGCATATAATTTAACCCATCGTGATCATATGCATTCGGTATATCTTTTGTTCATTATGTTTGCGAGTACATTCAAACGTACTCACAGGCTTGTCCCTGGCTATTTAATTGGCCAGGTCAGGATTTCGACAAGGAGTATTACCATGACGTCCATGTGGAGCCTAGGATAGCAGCCACGCGGGATAGGAATTATCCGGGTCAGCTGTTCCTGTGGGAATGGAGCCCCATCGATGTTGGAGAGCCACGAGTCGCTTCCGTCACCCGTCACTAGAAATCATTGTTGTATCATTAGACCTTTATGGTCTTGTATCCAATTCTTGTAATTGCTTGGTAATCTGTAACAAGGACGTGTCCACCAGTAACAGTAATCCCGGGCTGGTGACGACACGAGGGGTTAATTTCTGGGATATTGTGTCCCGGAAATCCGGCCCCGACAGGTTGCCAAAGAGAACTAGCCGCCACGATGCGCAGTTCAAACATAGGTATCCTACCTTATTGGTGAAAAAGTAAAGGCTGCCAAAGAGAACTAGCTGCCACGATGCGTAGTTCAAACATGGGTACCCTGCCATATTGGCGAAAAGTAAGGTTACGAAATAAGACTAGTTGCCATGATGCACAGTCTAAACATGGGTATCCTACTCGATAATGATCAATGGAATAAAGCCGGCTTCTCTGGAACCCAGAGTTTGTCGTTTCACCTCAAAAGCTGTGTGTTGAGTCTTTATTCTTTGATCATTGGTCACCTAGGGGCTTCCAACTCATCGAGTTTAGCTACTAACATCCCTCTTGACCCGGAATATGCCATTATTATACTTGGTTATACCTGCCTGTTAGCTTGATGCTACTCCAAAAAGGTGACCCGACTGTACTTTTGCTAAGTCAATCACACTGATGCCTATCATGGACTGTGTCGACCCTGAACTTATCAAAGTTAAAACACCGGCTTAAGTCACGTGAGAGCCAGCTTTCAGAGAGCTAGGATAAACCAAAAGAGGCTAGAAGGCCTGCTTCCACAGGAAAGCAAATCTCATACTCGAGCCTCGAAAGCCGGTCTTTATGTCGTGCCTCAAAAGCCGTCTTTTTAATATACAATTTTTATATCATTTGTTTTTTCTTTTACTACATATTTTTTTAACTTATATTACAGTTATTATTAGTATATATTGTCTCTTTTTCGCAGAAGACGACCTTATCTTCACAAAGGCAGGGTCTCGTAAATTATGTTATTTAGTTAAGGGCAACACGATTTGCCGGGTTGTACTGCAACTACAACTTATGATTCATCGTTATACAAATACTGGGGTTCAATACTCATCATAATTACCGGGTTGCATTGCAACCATGGCCCTGGTTTTCTATTCAAAGCCCAAACAAGTTTCTGAAGACAAATAATAGATCATAAATCGCCGGGTTACACTGCAACCACGGCCAAGGATTTCTTTTCACCACAAAAGGCATCATCAGTTCAAAAACAAATTACTAAGTGCTCGATGGCACTGGCAGCTCTATGGAGTTTCAGATGAACAGTTATTATAAGCCCCGTCTAGGCGACCCTTATCAATATTGTTTCAACAGTCAAGCCGGCGGATCGGTCGTTAAGGGCTGAGAGCCGGTAGTTGGATTTTCTGGGTTGACACCAGCCTGTTCTTCTTCAGCCCGGAAATCACCGAGCTGGCTTGACGAAGCATTTCCTACATCAAAACAAGTGATTAATGATCATTCAAAAAGTCCCAAGTCACCGTAGGCTGGCGACCCAGCACTTGGTGGCTATAGCGGAGTTGTTTTTCTTCTACATTACAATAAAGGGTCATTCTCAATACAAGCCCTGAGTTGCTGCAGGCAGTCAACCCGACACTTGGGGGCTACACTATTTGCAGCTATATATCTACCACATTCAAAACTCAGTTCAAGTCCAAGGTTGCTGCAGGCAAGACAACCCGGCACTTGGGGGCTACACTGGCTGAAGTTTTATAAGTATAAGAGAATTACAAGTCCCAGGTTGCTGCAGGCAAGACAACCCGACACTTGGGGGCAACACAGTCAAGATATTATTTCTATGCAAAGCACCAAGTCATCATGCTGATAAACTCGGAGCTTGGGGGCTACAGGTAATATGGAGATAAAAACAAAAAGAAGAAGAAGAACATCTTCAAGCTATCAATTTTGAGCGAGCCGGGTCTCATTTTCTTGAAAGCTTGCAAAGTTCATATCCTCCAAGTTATTCTTTATCAAGCCGAAGCATTGAAAGCCGGCTCAACATCAGACGGATATTTTGTTTTCAATATTTACATCAAGATGAAGCACTGGAAGCTGACTCAATGTCAGATGGATTATTATTCCTAATATTTTTCTGCAAGGAACCAACGTCAGCAAGTTGATTGTGAAGACGACCTGTTGATATGACAAAGAAACCTAGATTTTTGAGGAGCCGGTTCCTTGAGTAAGCCGGCTAGTTGAGCGAGCCGGTCCCTTAACACATTGATTATTCTTATTTCAGGATCTTAGCATGAATAAATTCAACCTAACCTGGGGGCTAATGTCAGGGGAATTACCCGCGGCTAGAACCGGTAGTCCAAGACATGACCCAGCTAGACCAGAAGGCCCAGGCCCGGGTTATCGAGGAAACAACTTGGGCCGGCTCACTATGAGCTGGGTGTCGGTACTAAAACCAGCAGATCTCAGGTAGGGGGTCCCGAACTGTGGATCTTGGAGTCAATGGGTAACAGGGAACATAGAGACAACGTTTACCTAGGTTCGGGCCCTCTCGAAGAGGTAAAACCCTACGTCCTGCTTGGTTGTATTGATATGTGGGTATGACAATTACAGAGTTGATCTACCTCGAGATCGGATGAACTAAACCCTAGGTGGGTGTAGTGATAATGGTTCCTGCCTCTACGGACTAAACCCTCTGGTTTATATAGACACCAGGGGTACCTAGGGTTACATATGGTCGGTTGCCACTAGGGGATAAACACGCCAGCCACATCAGACCTAGCTGGGAGGATACGCCAAGTCTTCGGAGGTTTCCTTCTGGTGCCCGGGATCGCCTGTAGTCCGGCCTCCCTTTGATGAATTAAGAATGGCCCATCAGTCCGGCCCATGAGAGACAGGCCGGTAGCCCGAGTACCCCTTAGTCCGGGACACCCTCAGTAGCCCCCGAACTAGTCTCCAATGCCGAGGTCGATAATCTTCGTCAGTCCCATGCTTCCAGAGTCTTCGGCTTAGGGGGCGAGTTCCTTCCCTCAACTGTGTCCGGCTGATAATAGTTTGGCCGTCGACAATCCTCCGGCCTGACGAGGTATTGCGGGGCCCGCCGCATCATTTTCTTCGCTCAGGGTTAATGACACCCCTCGATTTCCGTGCGCCAGAGGGAGGCAAACGGTCCAACAGTTTTTTGTAGAAATGCCCCTTCCGGGCCAGGGGAAGCTGCCTATTTAACAGGCCAGGGGCGGAGAGGTTAACGCACCCCATCCCCAAATCACCGAGAGGCCAGAACCAGCAAACTTTGAGCAATGGCGAGCGCCCCAGGCTCCTCCTCATGCCCTCACGGCCCCCTTCAAGGTGACTGGGCGAGATGCTCAGTTTCCCTCATCCGACTGGGCAGCCTTGAGACACAAGGGTATCGACCTGTATCAGAACTCGCGTCCACCCGCCCCGGATTGACTTCTGCAAACGGTGAGGCCTTTGCGGAGAACTTCCCCATGCCACACGGGGAAGAAAGGGTATGTTTCGTGCCCTTCCTCTTACGAGGTCTAGGCTTCCCCATCCACCCCTTCCTCAGGGGTTTACTAGAGTTTTATGGGATCCAGCTCCACCATCTCACCCCAGGATCCATTCTGCACATCTCGGGCTATGTTACCCTTTGTGAGATGTTTCTGGGCTGTGAAGCCCATTTCGAGTTATGGAGGAAATACTTCTGCCTTGTCCCTCGCACCCGAAGAAGTACAATTTACGAGGTCGGCGGAGCCGAAGTGTGGCGCATCGCTGGAACAGGGGTACCCTATTGGGACTCCCAAGAAGGATGCCGAGGAGTGGACCTCGGAATGGTTTTATATTGAAGACGCCCCCCTATTCGATCCAGCTCGGAGGGGTCTGCCCAACCTCTCACTTGCTTCTCCGAAGAAACGGTTCAACTGGCGACCGAAGAGCTCTTCCCAAGAGGAAAGTGCCGAAGTAACGCGCCTAGCTGCTCAGGTGAGGTGGCTAGCCCATAACGGGCTGACCATTATTGACGTGATGGCCGCAGCCATTGCTCGGTGCGTTCAACCTCTTCAACAAAGGGTGCACCCCCTATGGTGTTACAACAGCGCGAATGACTCGACCCGATACACATGGAAGGGACCTGCCGACCAGGCGGCAATGGCAGCCGTACTGGCCGATCTCTTCAAGGGGGAAGAGCAAGAGTTTGCTCGACTAAGACCCAAGGACGGCTACTCCAGCTATAAACCCATCAAAACGGTGAGTCCAACTACACTTTATAGTTCAGATGGTACACCAATTTTCCTTAATCGGTTATTTAATCTATCCGAACAGAGCTGGAGGCGCTGGATCGAGACAGTGATTTGCCCTGCTCAACCGGAGAGTCATTCTTGCGACGATGACCCTGGGTTTCATGACGATCCCGAAACGTCCATCGATTTCGACGAGGGAGTCTTCTACCAGGAGAGTCTCGACGGCTCTAAAGTGGCCCTTTTGGCCGATCACCCCGGGACACTTCCCTCCTCCGCTATAAGTGACCGAGAGGCTCCTTCTCGAAAAAGAAGCTCAGCTCCTGCAGCTTCAAGTACAATGACTTCTACTCCCAAGGGCCGCCGTACAACGCGCCGAACATCTGCAAGAGCGGCACCAGCGGCTCTAGCGGCGAGTGCCCGTAGGGCGTCCAAACGTGCGGTGCCAACGGGAGTCACGTCATCCGCGCCCCCTCCAAAGAGGTATTGTTTCCACTGTACCTTGACTGTCTTTATCTTTGATAATCGCTGCGAATACCAATAATTTTCTCTACTGTGACCTGCAGGCGATATGTAGAACCACCTTCGTCCGCGGACGTTGAAGAGATGCAAGGCGGTGACCCAAACCGAGGTCCTCGGTTGCGGCCGGTGTTACTTCAGAGGTCCCCACCGAGGACCATCATCTAGAGGACTCGGAGGGCGTCTCGGTCACCAACTCCGAGGTCGAGAGTGTGATGAATCACCGGCGGCGAAAGGCATCGCTACGGCACTCTGCGTTTTCCGATCAAGAGTTTAACGCTCTTAGTTCGGTAGACGCGTACCTCGGGGCTGCCCAAACGGGACTCGAGGGAGCAGTTAAACTTCTGTCTACCAGTCTGTAGGTATGCCATTGATTTTGATAACCGGTCAGCTAACCCGACTCAGTAGCCCCCGAGCCTTAATTTGGGCGGGACGGCCGAGTTAAGGGTCTGATGTTATAATGTCGTGTTGTGGTGCAGACTGTTCGGGAACAGAACAAAAATTTGGCCGATGACCTCGGGCTGACACAAACACAGTTGAAATCTATGGAGGCCGAGCTAGAGGGGGTCAAGAAGTGGACCAGAGAGGCACATGGTAAGTGGTAGACTTAGTATGTTTAATAAAGAATTCGATGGAACACATTTTCTAATGAAAGATTCGTCCATAGCAGCTGAGTCGATAAATCAACTGCAGAAGGATCTGGACGTAGCCAGAGAAGCTCAAAGGTATGCGGAGTCGCAGCAAGAGGCTGGCTACCGTGTGCTGACCCGAAGTCATGAGGAAAGGGATAAGCTCAAGGCAGAAAATCAACAGCAGGCCCAAGAAATTAAGAGCTTGAAAACTCAACTGGCTCTATCCCAGGAGGAGAACCAGAGACTGAAAGCTGGCATGTTCGGTGAGCGTGACCTAGCTTTGCTATACATAGATTGCATGTATTGTACTGTTATATGAACAATGCCGGGTCTCTTTGTAGTTCTCCTTACCGGACGCCCCGAAGAGGAGGCCAGCTCGTTCGGACAGGACCTACTGAAGGAGCTATCCGCCGCACATGAGCGGGCCCGAAAAGCTATGAAGAGCATGTTCAAGGTGTTGTGGCCTGGCGAGACGGCTCCGGAAGGGATGACCGAACTGGCGAACCGATTTAAAGGAGCTCCGCGCCGCCTTGAGCTATGGAAAATATCAGCCTGTCGAGAGGGAGCGTGGGAGGCTTGGGCGATGGTTAAAACCCGCTTCACCAAGCTTAAATCGGAGCATTTGGCTCAGGTCAGGCCGGTAGGGCCGAATGGGCAGGAAGTGCCCCTACATTTGGTATATGACCAAGTGATGCCTGCTGCTTGGTTGTCCCAGGAAGATTGTGCTTTGGAGACCTTAATAGATGGCCTTGACAAAGAGTAGTGTTTGATTCTATGTATCTATGTACTTTACATCAAGTATTCTCCAAACCGTGCTTGAAACATTGTCTTAACCGGCCATCGGCTTCTGCCCCCTCAGCCAGCGGCCGAGGAGTGTTTCCTACTATGTGATCCGATAACATCGGGAAAACACTTCGGAGAACCAGGCAATCCGGCCATTTGGTGCAAACAGACAAAACGCGCTCAGGGAGTTATGTTATATTACTATTTAATGTAAGGAACATCTTTCGAAGAAAATAGTTCCTCCATGGGTTCCTTTCCTCGGGTTGTCATGTTGACCATGGACGTATAACCTAATACCCAAAATAGACAAGTAATGGTTACTTCGGGAAAATAACCCCGGAATTTGGTAATAACTATCGATTATTTTCACTTCCCTTGTGGCCGACCAATTATATCCTTAAGAACGCTAGCTTTCGGCTTCACCCATCTGAGGTACGCACCCGGGTAATCCGGACATAACAATCGCAGAGGTGCTCCCTTTACTCCCTAGCCGAACAGTCGGGAACGTAGGGAGTAAGCATAGGAGCGAGGCAACCCAGCTTGGCCAAATCTTAAGTCAAATTGATGCATATGATGGCTTTAAGACGATACTGGAAGGTTGCAAACTTGGCAAAACCGATGGTTGCACAGAGGATGTATTACCGGCTTCGTAAAAGAAGCCCCTAGGTAAAAACGTGTGGTACATTTGAAGATGTTTGCCGAGAAAAACTTAACGCAGCTCGGCTTGACCGAACACAACCTGGGAAATACTAGCCGCATGAGAAAAAGAAAATATAAATCTGAGAAGGATAAACCGAAGAGGGTGATGACGCTGGTCTAGCCGTAGAAGCGCCGAAGCCGAGCTGCGTTCCATGGGTTTGGTTCGAGGCGATTGTCCTTTGGATCGCGGAGATGATATGCTCCTCCTGCGAGTACCCGGTCAATTATGAAGGGCCCCTCCCATTTGGGCGATAGTTTATGCTTCTGCTTCTCCGGGAGGCGTAGGACGAGGTCGCCCACGTTATATGTGTTCGCTCGAACTTCCCTACTCTGGTAGCGTCGGGCCTACTGCTGATAAAAGGTAGAACGAGCCCGAGCTACGTCGCACTCTTCTTCCAAGGCGTCCAGGTCATCTTGCCGATCTAGCTCGGCCTTCCTTTCTTCATACATGCGTACTCTAGGTGCGTCATGAATAAGGTCACTGGGGAGGACCGCCTCTGCCCCATACACCATAAAAAATGGTGTATAGCCCGTGGATCGATTGGGAGTGGTGCGCAGGCCCCATAATACGGAGTTGAGCTCCTCCACCCAGTGGCAGTCGGACTCTTTTAGAGAACGGACCAAGCGGGGCTTATTGCCGCTCAAAATTAGTCCATTGGCTCGCTCGACTTGTCCATTGGACTGTGGGTGGTATACAGAGGCATAGTCAAGCTTAATGCCTAAGTTAGCGCACCAGTCCTTTACTTCCTGGGCGGTAAAATTGGATCCATTGTCCGTTATTATGCTATGGGGAACACCGTAGCGGTGAACCACGCTGGATATAAAATCGATGACCGGCCCGGATTTGGCTGAAGTTACTGGTTTTGCTTCAATCCATTTGGTGAATTTGTCAACCATAACGAGTAGATACTTCTTTTTCTTGGTCCCCCCTTTAAGAGGTCCGACCATGTCCAGCCCCCAGACCGCAAAAGGCCAAGTGATCGGTATCGTCCGAAGAGCCGTGGGGGGGCATGTGACTTTGATTTGCGAAGAGCTGACATCCAACACAATGTTGGACCAATGTTTGGGCGTCTGAGCGGGCGGTGGGCCAAAAGAACCCAGTTCGGAAGGCCTTGCTGACCAGGGCCCGAGCTGCTGCGTGGTGACCGCCCATGCCAGCGTGAATCTCGGCCAAGAGCTGTCTCCCCTCCTCTTTGGATATACATCTTTGGAGGACTCCGGTGGTGCCTTTCTTGTAAAGTTCACCCTCGTGGACCTTATAGGCTTTAGATCGCCGAATTATGCGCATTGCCTTAGTCTGGTCATTGGGTAGCTCTTGGCAGAGAAGGTAGGCGAGGAAGGGCTCGGTCCATGGCGCGATGACTGCCATGACTTCGTGGGCCGAAGACGTTTCTTCGATTGCCGAACCCCCAATAATTCCTTCGTCTGGTTCAGTGATCGGAGGGATGAGCTCTCCCGAGTCCTTGGTTTCAGCGTCCTTGCCATCATCCTGCCACACCACGGATGGCTTGAAGAGTCGTTCCAAAAAGGTGTTCTCAGGAACGTGGTCGCGTTTGGTGCCCATTCGAGCAAGGACATCGGCAGCTTGGTTGCTATCTCTAGAGACGTGGTGGAACTCCAGCCCTTCAAACCGGGCAGATATTTTTAGGACGGCATTGTGATATGCTGTCATTTTCGGGTCCTTTGCGTCGAATTCGCCATTGACTTGAGAGATGGCGAGATTCGAGTCTCCCTGAACCTGGAGCCGCTGCACACCCATTGAAACTGCCATCCGAAGTCCATGCAACAGAGCCTCGTATTCGGCTACGTTGTTAGAGTTAGTGTACATAATCTGCAGTACGTACCAGATATTGTCGCCGGTGGGAGATGTGAGGACCACCCCAGCCCCCAATCCGGCGAGCATTTTGGATACATCGAAGTACATTGTCCAGTGTGAATGCGTACTGTACTCTCTAGGGAGCTCAGCTTCCGTCCATTCTGCCACAAAATCCGCCAACACCTGAGATTTAATAGCCCGGCATGGTCGGTAGGTGAATTTCAAAGGGGAGGAGCTCAATGGCCCATTTGGCTATACGGCCCGTGGCATCCCTCTTGTTAATTATATCATTCAGGGGTACTTCGGATGCCACTGTGACCAAACACTCTTGAAAATAGTGTCAGAGCTTTCGGGATGCCATGAAAACTGCGTAGGCGATCTTCTGGTAATGCGGATACCTTGTTTTACACGGGGTGAGCACTTCAAATACATAGTAGACTGGCTTTTGCACCTAGAGCTTGTGGCCGTCTGTCGCTCGTTCAACGACGAGAACTGCACTGACCACCTGGTTTGTGGCCGAAATGTATAGCAGCATTGGCTCACCGAAGCTGGGTGCCGCCAAGACGGGGTTGCCAGCCAGTAATGTTTTAATTTCCTCTAGTGCGGCCGCTGCCTCGCTAGTCCATTCGAAGTTTTTGGTCTGTATAAGCAGCCTGTAAAGTGGTAGGGCCTTTTCTCCAAGGCGTGAAATGAAGCGGCTCAAGGCCGCCATGCAGCCGGCTAGTTTTTGGACGTGTTTTAGCTCGGTAGGAACCGCTAGCTGGGACAGGGCTCGGATTTTGGCCGGATTAGCCTCTATTCCTCTATGGGAGACAATAAATCTGAGCAGCTTGCCGGCAGGTACTCCGAAGACGCATTTTTCCAGATTGAGCCGTATATCGTAAGCCCGCAGACTGTCCAAGGTTTGACGGAGGTCGTCCACCAACTGACTGACGTGTTTGGTTTTGATAACCACGTCGTCCACATATGCCTCGACCGTTTTGCCAATCTGTTTTTCCAAGCATGTTTGCATCATGCGCTGGTATGTAGCACCTGCGTTTTTTAATCCGAAGGGCATTGTGTTGAAACAAAACGGCCCATAGGGGGTGATAAAGGGTGTGGCCGCTTGATTGGACTCCTTCATTTTGATTTGATGGTATCCGGAGTAGGCGTTGAGAAAACACAGTGAGTCATGCCCAGCAGTGGCGTCTATGATATGGTCTATGCGGGGCAGGGGGAAAGGATCCTTGGGGCAGGCCTTATTTAGGTCCTTGAAATCGACGCACAACCGCCAGGATTTGTCCTTCTTAGGTGCCATGACCAGATTAGCCAACCACTCGAGATGTTTGATATCTCGGATGAATCCGGCTTCGAGCAATTTCGCCAGTTCTTCGCCCATGGCCTGACGCTTTGGTTTGGAAAATCGGTGTAACGCCTGTTTGATTGGCTTGAAGCCCTTAATTATGTTCAAGCTATGCTCGGCTAAATTTCGTGGGATCCCTGGCATATTTGATGGGTGCTAGGCAAAGATGTCCTAATTTTCACGCAAAAAATTGCGCAATGCCTCATCAACCGCGGGGTCCAGCTGAGCTCCAATGGATGCCGTCTTGTTAGGATCCGTCAGATGCACTTGGAATTTGACGATTTCATCTGCTGGTTTGAAGGATGTGGATTTGGGCTTTTTGCCAAGGATTACAACGTCCTTATCCACCGTTGAACGGAGGGCGGTTAATTCTTCAGCTGCCAGAGCTTTGGATAATGCTTCGAGGGCGAGCGATGTTGTTTTGTTCTCAGCCCGAAGAGCTTTGTCTGGGTCACCTATGACTGTGATCACGCCATTCGGCCCTGGCATCTTGAGTTTCATATACCCATAATGTGGGATAGCATGGAATCGTGCAAATGCATCACGCCCCAATAAGGTGTGGTAACCACTGCGGAAAGGCTCAATGTGGAAGAGTAATTCCTCGGATCGATAATTCTCGGGAGTTCCGAAGACTACATCAAGGGTGACTCGGCCACTGCAACGTGCCTCCTTTCCGGGGATGATCCCTCGAAAGGTGGTGTGACTTTGCTCAATGCGAGACCTGTCGAACTGAATTTTGTCCCAGGTGTCCTCGTAAATGAGGTTTAACCCACTGCCGCCGTCCATTAATACCTTTTCGAGTCAAAATCCATCCACTATAGGGTCAAGGACAAGGGCGGCAGTAGCTCGGATAGGGCGGGGCCTCGGCTGGTCCTCTTCACCAAAAGTAATAGGTGCGTCTGTCCATGAGTCCATCGCTGCCACATGGTGAATTTGACCGAGCTCTCGAAGGGCTCTTTTCCTCTAATTTTTTGAGGAATACATCTTGTAGATCATTAGGATCTCGGTGTCATCATCCGAGGGTGTTGCTAGGCGTCTATTTGAGTATGAGCCTCCGAGGATGGCTTCGCCGCTCTCGGCAACTTGTCTGACCACCCAGCAAGCTCGAAGGCTATGAGTTGGGTTCGTGTTAAGCAGGACAGAGTGTATAGGGCACGGTTTGTCCAGTAGTTCGTCAAGAACCGTTCTGGATCCTGCCAGGAGTTTCTTCTTTTTCTCGGATGGCTCATATTGAGCTAGCTGGCGGGGGTGTGCGTGTTTCCCCCGAGCTCGTCTTGATTCCATGGCATGGATTGACTCCGTGTGCTCTTGCTGAGCCTGCCAAGCATCCTCCATGGCGCAGTATTTGGACACCAAGTCCGATAACTCAGAGAGGTTTTGAATGTGACAGCGGGAGAGGGCGTTTAAGATGCCTTCGTCTTGGCAGTTATGCCGGAAAGCCGCCAGAGTTTCCTTGTCACAATAGTCCGCTATCTTGGTTTTGACGAGGAGGAATCTAGTCCAAAATTGCCAAACTATCTCTCTGGGCTGTTACTTCACGTACATTAGTTCCCATATGTCGGGCCGTCCCGAGTTACTTGGACAGTACTCGATGTGGGTGGTGGGTGGGATAAAAAAATTGATCCCAACAGGATGTGAGTCCGGGGTGTTGGCGGCTGCGTCCCGGCCCGACATAAAGTCCGACGAGCCGGGCTCTGGTTTCGAATTCTCAGCCAGGCACGGTTCCGTAGACTCAAGGTCATGCGCCTAATCGGACTTCGGCTTTGGACTTTCTCTGGAGCCGAGGTCGGCTGCCGAGCTAGAGGACGGAGCTTGATGATCGGAAAGTTGTACCCGATGCGCTCTCGGCTCCAGAGAGAGGAGGGACGAACCCTCGGCCAAGTGGGTGGCAGGCGGGATGTAAATTTCCCTGTCATCGACTTTAAGCCCAATCTGGTCATAGACCGAGGACTGGACGTCGGTAATCCCCATGGCCTGGATCCGATCTAGTATCCCGTTTAATAGCGAGAGATCCGTCGGGTCCATATTCGGGCAGCTCTCGAGGTCAACCCGCAGTATTGCTGTGCCAGGAGCATTCGAAATTGCCCCATAGCCATGCTCGGCCGAGGCTGATCTCGGGCCGTCGAGCGTAGAGATTGGATCCGGGCTCAGGGCCGGATCCGGAGTGGCGGCCGACCCGATAGCAGGGTAACTCGTATCCGAAGTCAAAGCCTCAGGGTTTGCGGGTCCTTCAGGTGAAGTCGAGAACCCTGTGAGAATAAGGTCTCCCCGGGAGTCCGCGACGAACTCTAGGTTTCCAAACCTGATCTCCTGATCGGGGGTGAAGCTACCGACCCGGCCAAGGCGACCAGCCGGATCAGCGTGTAGCACGATGCTGCCAAACGCGAAGAGCTGGCCGGGAACGAAGACGTCCCCGCTGCGGATGCCGTCGCTCATGTCTAGGCAAGCCATTGATCCTTGATGATCCTACAGCGAAACTCTCAATGAAAGCACCAATGTCGGTACTAAAACCGGCAGATCTCGGGTAGGGGGTCCCGAACTGTGGATCTTGGAGTCAATGGGTAACAGGGAACGTAGAGACAGCGTTTACCCAGGTTCGGGCCCTCTCAAAGAGGTAAAACCCTACGTCCTGCTTGGTTGTCACTACAGGAATCAGCTAATTTGTCGTCTGCCATAGCAGACGGCAAAGAACAAGAACACCGACGGCAAACCGCTTTGCCGTCTGCCACGGACGGCAAACACTTCCGGCACTGAAAGTCACGGTAATGAGTTTGTTTGTCGTCTGCCTAACGACAGCGGACAGCAATGAACTTTGCCGTCTGCTTTCCTGGCCAAGCTGACGGCAAAGATCATGGACGGCAAAGAATAGCTGTTAGCCCCGTTAGGTGGCTAACGGCAGACTTTGCCGTCTGCCGGCGGACGGAAAACTTTGCCGTCAGCCCTATGACGTCAGCAGACCCGTGGCTAACCATCACTTCTGCTTAGTGTTTGCCGTCTGCCAGGGCTGGTCTTTGCCGTCTGCCAGCAGACGGCAGAATGACCAAATGGTCAGACCTGATGCACCCAGGTTGCACAGGTTGCTGGCACGTGGCACCTTTGTTGTCCGCCTACCGACGGCAAAGGGCTTTGCCGTCCGCTGGCAGACGGCAAAGTGCCTGTATTGCCCCTGTTTTGTTTGTTTTCTGTTATTTCCCTGCATTTTCAAAACACAAATATGATATATATAGCAGTCCATCAATGCATAGGCCATGTATCCAACATCTAGCAGTCCATCAATGCAAGAGAACACATAGGGTATTAAAAGATCCAATACATACATAGTTTCACATTGTTCATCAATACAAATCAAAACAAAAACTAAACACTAGCAGTCCATCAATGCCAGCTTCCATGAAGTGAATCAAACCTGCAAAAATGGGAGTAAGAAAGTTAGAAGAAGAAGAAGAAGACTAGAAGAAGAAGAAGAAGAAGAAGAAGAAGACTAGAAGAAGAAGAAGAAGAAGAAGAAGAAGAAGAAGACTAGAAGAAGAAGAAGAAGAAGAAGAAGAAGAAGAAGAAGAAGAAGACTAGAAGAAGAAGAAGAAGAAGAAGAAGACTAGAAGAAGAAGAAGAAGAAGAAGAAGAAGAAGAAGAATAGAAGAAGAAGAAGAAGAAGAATAAGAAGAAGAATAAGAAGAAAAAAGAAAGAAAAAGAATAAGAATAAGAAGGAGTAGAAGATGGAGAAAAAGAAAGAAGAGAAAAAGGAAGAATAAGAATATATTTTCTTCTTCTTCTTCTCTCCTTTTCTCATCTTTCTTCTTCTCTTCTATCTTTTTATCCTTTTCCTTCTCATTCTTCTTCTTTTATTCTTTCTTTTTCTTCTCTTTCTTCTTCTATTCTTTCTTTTTCTCCTCTTCCTTGTTTTTCTTCTTCTTATTCCTTATTTGTGTCATTGTAGAGCTAACTTAGGTAATTATGCCATTTTTGAGCTAAGTAAGCTTATTATGTCAATTTGGAGGAAAATAAGGTAAGTATAGGTCATTTTTGTGCTAACCTAGGTAATTATGCCATTTTTGAGCTAACTTAGGTAAGTATAGGTCATTTTAGAGCTAACTTAGGTAATTATGTCATTTTGGAGGAAAATAAGCTAAGTATATGACATTTTTGAGCTAACCAAGGTTATTATGCCATTTTTGAAATGAATAAGCTAATTATGTCATAAATGAACAAAATAAGCTAATTATGTCATTTTGGAGGATAATTAGCTAAGTAAGTCTTTTTTGGGGAAAATAAGCTAAGTATGTGGCATAATAGGGCTAACAAGCATGTACGAAGCTAAGTATGCATTTGTTAAGCAAAACACTAGAGAAGACTTACCGGAGGTCAAGCACCGGGGTTCCTCGAGCCGGTATCACCTGGAGAAGGGTTGTGCGATGCGGCTCCAGAGTTATGCTGCACCAAAGATCATTTGCAAAGTCTCGTTAGCATGATGACACTCAAATGTTAAGACTAGTAAATAAATGACCATTCAAATGAAACTCACCGTTCCCGCTCCCACCATCTTTCAACACCTGCCATGACAAAGAGTAAACGAAATTAGTACAACATAAAAAAATTGAATACATGACATGAATAATAATATGTATATAATTTAAGTTGGGATGCATACAAACTAATAGTCTGGATCGTCTATATATGCTTCGGGATCAATAGATGCATCATCATCATCACTATCACACGTGTCGTCATGAATGACGTGTTCATCGGGTTCAGCGGCATCAACATGTGGAAGGCCTTTCTGTAATCGGTCAAGCATTGACAGGTCATCCGCAGCAGTAACCTCTTCTTGTTCCGGCTCTTCTTGTTCCGGCTCAGGGGTGAAGTCGAATTCACTATCGCTGTCTACTTCCATGTTCTGGGGTGAAGTAGAGCGGTTCTTGAAATGTTTTTTGGAAAGACGTGTTTCTTGGAAGAATTCTCCTTCATATGTGTCTGGGTTAATGTGAGGTTCATAATCCTCTTCATTGGGGGGAGGTGGTCTAACACGTGGCGGCACTTCATAAACGACATCCCAACCATTCAGATTTGCATTAGTTTGGCAGGCCCACGGTAGATAGAAAACTTGGGTCGCCTGTTGAGCCGTAATATAGACATCGGGAACATCTAAATGGGTGCTTTGTTTGATTTCGAATAGCCCTATATGTTCATGAGTCCTTCTAGTCTCCTTCGGCTGGAACCAATAACATTTGAAGACTACGACGTTCGGTGGGTTTTCACCATAGAATAGAAGTTCATAAATTGCTTCAGCTCTTCCATAATACTCGGTACCTCCTTCACCGATAGCAGAGACACCACAATTTGTAGATTTTCGGTCGGCCATAGATAGCTCTTTGCCAAAGGTACGAAAGCGATACGCGTTGATGTCGTATTTCTCAAATGAACGGACCTTATAGTCAAAACCATTAGCGGCTTGTCTCAATTCGGCGTCCATAGACTCTGAATTAGCCTACAAAAGTTTAATACGAAAGGATTGTTGCATTAGCCGCAAATTAGACCAAGAAATCAAATGGTCTATTAATGGTAATTACCGTTTGTTTGAACCAAGAGATGAAACCGGGATAGCCGCCTCCATGCTTTGCCAGAAGCTCATACTCTTCGATGGAATCCTTTTGGATCACCGCTCCATCCGAGAATTTGGTGACGTATCGACTGTATCAAATATCCGGGAATAAGAGCAGTTCAAAGGAATTAGAAGTTGCGAAACAATGTACCGAGAACTTACTCGATGTACGGCCGCACTTCAGTTAGGTTGTTGAAGATATACAACGAAATGGTCCGCCATTCTTTGACATCCAACCCTACTAGTTTTGAAGCACCGGCTGGTGCGAGCTTCCCTTTGAATAGGCTGAGGTTGGATCCACCTTTTTTCGGGTCGCCAGCATTGTACCGAGGCTTCGGATTATGCAAATGATGATTTTTGGCTTCGTAGTGTGCTGTCACGAAGTTTGCCGCCTCCTCAGTAATGAATGCCTCGGCCATCGATGCTTCAATTCTACGTTTATTCTTACATTTTGCTCGAAGCATCTTCTGCATCCTCTCAGTTGCATAGCACCAACGATTTTGCACGCCCCCCCCCAATCTTGCCTCGGTCGGGAGATGTAAAATCAAATGCTGCATTGGATTAAAGAAGCCCGGTGGAAAGATCTTCTCTAACTTGCAGAGCAACTCCGGCGCCAACTTTTCCATGTCATCTATCACGGCAGGCGATAGTTCTTTCGCACAAAGAACACGGAAGAAATAGCTCAGCTCTGCCAGTACTAGCCATTCATCCTCAGGGATAAAGCCACGCAACATCACCGGCATTACCCGCTCAGGCCATATGTGCCAGCCATGACTCTTGAGACCAAATATTTTCAATTTTTCAAGACTCGCTCCCCTCTTTAGATTCGCTGCATACCCATCGGGGAACATCAACTGCATTTTCACCCACAAGATAATTTCCCTCATAGCTGGCCTTCCAAGATTGAACCAGGCCTTTGGCTTTGTCCAGTTCTGCTTTCCTTTCGGTTGTCGCATGTTTTGTAACGGTCTATCACATAGAGTCTGCAGATCGACTCTAGCCTTAGTATTATCCTTTGACTTCCCATCTATGCCGAACAATGTACCAAAAAGGGCCTCGCCGATATTCTTTTCAGTGTGCATCACGTCGATGTTGTGTGGAAGAAGGAGGTCTTTGAAGTAAGGCAGATCCCACAAGCATGTCTTGTGAGTCCAGGCGTGTTCCGAATTATACCCCTTGAAATACCCTGGACGTTCTGGATCAGGCTCGAGAGCGTTTAACTGATCCAGGATCTGTTGGCCAGTCAACGCAGGTGGTGCAGAGTTTTTGACAACTCTACCTTTGGTGAAGTTCTTCTTGTCTTTTCTGAACTTATGGCGAGGATCCAGGAACTGTCTATGCAAGTCGAAGCAAGAATACTTGCGACCCGCCTGCAGCCAATGAAACTGAAGAGCTGGCTTGCATGTGGGGCACGGGAACCTTCCATGCGTACACCAGCCAACGAATAGCGCATACGCCGGCAAGTCATGCATCGAGTACATGTACCAGACACGCATTATGAAGTTTCGTTTGCTAGCGGCGTATGTCTTGAACCCATTATCCCAAGCTTCTTGCAATTCATCCTTAAGCGGCTGCATGTACACATTCATATTCTTCCCCGGATAGTTGGGCCCTGGAATTATCAACGTCAGGAAAATGTTCTTTCTTTGCATAATCTGTCCAGGGGGGAGATTGAGTGGAATGACAAATACAGGCCAACAACTGTATTGGGTTGCCTACATACCAAACGAATTGAACCCATCCGTGCTGATGCAGACTCGAGGATGCCCTGGATCTGCCGCTTTTTGCTCATGTAATGCATCGAAGTGCTTCCACGCAGAACCATCCGATGTGTGTACCATCATCTGATTCCCATCTGCATCTAGTTCGGTTCTTTTGCCCATTTTGTGCCATGTCATCTGTCTGGCCGTCTCTTCGACCATGAAAAGACGTTGAAGTCTTGGTACGATTGGCAGATACCGAAGAACATTAACGGGGATTTTGGTCTGCCTCTTCTCACCCATACCATTGTCTACCACAACATACCTGGAAGACTTGCAAATGGGACAATAGTTCAAGTCCGCATACTCAAGCCTAAATAAGGCACATCCTTTCTCACAGGCATCTATCTTCTCATAGGGCATCTTAAGTACACAGAGGATTTTGTCCGACTGGTACAGGTTTGCAGGTAGTACATGGCCTTTGGGTAGAAAGCGTCCAAATAGTGTCATCATCGTGTCGTAGCATTCTCTGCCCAAGTTGAATTGAGCCTTCAGAGCCATTACTTGTGCGATGGCATCCAGCTGACAAAGCTCAGTGTGCTCGTGGAGAGGACGTTTTGAAGACTCCAACATTTCATTGAAGGCCTTTGCAGATTCCTCCATCTCATCGTCCGAATCCCGAGCATCATCAAAGTCTTGCACCATGTCTTCGATCCCGGTATCATGCTCGTCGGTGCGACAATGAACCACGTCAACTCTGGTACGTTGGGTAGACTCACCATGAAATGTCCACACCGTATAATCAGGCGTAAAACCCCACTTCTGCAGGTGTTTACCCATTTCACCCTCTGTCCTCTGTGAAAAGTTGTCGCACCTAACACAGGGGCACCAGGTTTTTCTGTGGCCATTTGCAAATGCGGCTTTCACAAACCCCTTGGTTTTTGTTAACCATTCATTGGTCGTGTCTTTCTGACTAGTGTGACCGGTGTACATCCACGCACGATCACTCATCTTGCCTACATACTAAACACACGAGAAATATATATATAATTCAGCATATATATTCATCAGTTAATCAAGTTTGTCAATTTTATTACGTCCATGCAACCTACACGCTAATAGGTAAAGATAGGTCCTAATTCCACCCGAGTATGTGTAGATTGGGTTCGTTTTCCCATGCTCTGCTCCGGATCTGACGCAAAATTTCGGCAGCACCTCCCCGCTGTTCTCCTGATACACGTCTCGGCAATAAACAGAGAGGATGTGTACCCGGAGAACAACAAGGAGGCACTGACGAAATTCTGCATCGGATCCAGAGCAGAGCATGGGAAAACGAACCCAATCTACACATACTCGGGCTGTCCATGGATAATGTTGGACAATTCGAAAGAATCACGGTTATAAATATGCAAATGCATGCATATTTATAACTATAACCCTTTCGAACGGGAGACGCATACTGGTCACGCATACTGATGATTGAAGACACCTATAGCTAGCAAGTTTCATCAGCACGAAGACCGAAACAGAGCAAATTAAGGGGGGAGGAGGAGATGTCATTTGTGCTCACCCACGAACGCAGGGGAGCTCGTCGAACGCATGGGGAGGTCGTCGAACACCAGACCCTCGCAGCGACGAAACAACTGCACATTTAAATCCACCCGATCAACACGAATATTCAATCCCGATAAAAAATCTATGTATATATATAACTACTTTTCTATTTTTTTTCTATTCTCCTCTATTCCTTCTTCTTCTCCTCTTTTTCTTCTTCTTCAGACCATCTTCTGTTTTTCCTCTTCTTCTCCTCTTCTCCTCTTTTTCTTCTTCTTCATATACTTCTCCTCTTCTTCTTCTCCTCTTCTTCTTCTCCTTCTTCTTCTTCTTCTTTTCTTCTCCTCCTCCTCCTCCTCCTCTTCTTCTTCTTCTTCTTCTTCTTCTTCTTCTTTTCTTCTCCTCTTCTTCTTCTTCTTCTTCTTCTTCTTCTTCCTTCTTTTTTTTTCATCTTTCTTCTTCTTCTTCTAATTATCTAAACCTAAACCTAAACCTAAACCTAGCACTAACCTAAACCTAGCACAAATTAACCTAAACCTAAACAGCAAAAAACAGAAACAAAAAACAGAAAAAAAAGCTCACCTTGGAGGAGGGCCGCGGTGGTGAAGGAGGGCCGACGCAGGGAGGAAGGCGGCGCCGCGGTGGTGCAGAAGGGACGCGGGGAGGGGGGCGGCGCCGCAGCCTGGCTCCGGCGGGGGCGCCGGGTCAGCGGGGGCGGCGGGGCGGCTGGTGGTGGGGCGGTGGGGCGGCCGGGCGGCGGCAGCGGTTGGTGGGGCGGCGGGGCGGCGGCGGGTGGTGAGGGCGGCGGGGTCGTGGTGGTGTCGGGGAGAGAGAGGCAGAGAGAGAGAGAGAGAGAGATAGAGAAAGAGGGGGAGGGGTGGGGGCGGCCGTCAGTTAAGCCTGCTAATATTTGCCGTCCGCCGATCTTTGCCGTCTGCTTAAAGACACTTTGCCGTCTGCTAGCAGACGGCAAAATGTATTTCATTTGACCTAACCAACTGCACGGTCCAGTGGGGCCCAGCTGAGCTCTTTGCCTCTGCCTTTTGGCTCTTTGCCGTCCGCTAACAGACGGCAAAGAGTGTACTGACGACAAAAAATCTCTTTGCCATCCGCTAACAGACGGCAAAGAGTGCACTGACGGCAAAAAATTTCTTTGCCATGAGTCCTTTCTTTGCCGTCCGCTTTGTGGAAGCAGACGGCAAAGCCCGTCTTTGCCGTCCGCTAGCAGACGGCAAAGAATGGACTGATGGCAAATTCTCTGATTTTAGTAGTGTGTATTGATATGTGGGTATGACAATTACAGAGTTGATCTACCTCGAGATCGGATGAACTAAACCCTAGGTGGGTGTAGTGATAATGGTTCCTGCCTCTACGGACTAAACCCTCTGGTTTATATAGACACCAGGGGTACCTAGGGTTACATATGGTTGGTTGCCACCAGGGGATAAACACGCCAGCCACATCAGACCTAGCTTGGAGGATACGCCAAGTCTTCGGAGGTTTCCTTCTGGAGCCCGGGGTCGCCTGTAGTCCGGCCTCCCTTTGATGAATAAAGAACGGCCCATCAGTCCGGCCCACGAGAGACAAGCCGGCAGCCCGAGTACCCCTTAGTCCAGGACACCCTCACTGGGAGCCTGCACGGAACCCGGCAAGGGAAGCAAGACCCGGCGGAGGAAGCATGACCCGGCGGAGGACAAACCCGGCCTGGGTTGATTGGTGTGGAAGAGAATACGGGTGCCCTCACGGAGGTAGAACGTGGCCCAACATGGGGGTGGCCCAGCAGGCCGGTTTTGGACCGTTCGAATAAGACCCGGACTAGTATCCGACTTGTTAAAGAAAAGAGACTAGTTGTAGTCCTACTAGGACTGTACATGTAAGCCGGCCCCTTCAACTTATATAAGGAGGGGCAAGGCACCCCAAGAGGAACAAGTCATTAGAGACAAATTTTAGACAGACAAATCAGTAGCTCTCGAGATAGAGGTAGCGAAAGAGCACCCTTGTAATCAAGATCATCATCAATAGCAATCAAGCAGGATGTAGGATTTTACCTCCACCGCGAGGGGCCAAACCTGGGTAAAACTCACGTCTCTTGATTCTGACCAACCCCCCTCAAGCGATGACCTAGCAGCGATGGCCCCACGACTTAGTTCTCTCACAAGGACATCTACCGTGACAAAACCATGACACCCACGGTTCAAATGATACAACCGTTTGCGATAATAACGTGGCAGCTATTTGTTCCAAAATTCCTAAGTTGTTTGTTAATGTGTGCACCTTGTCTCAAATTGGACAAAAAAATTTACCACGGTATATACGTGCCAGCTCATGACACGATGCCAAGTTTCATGAATTTCAGGCGAGTTTTGGATTTATGGGGATTTAAAAACCAAGATTCTCAATGTTTGTGGCCGAGCCACAATGCTGAGATGTTTGTAATTCATTCCCATTTCTTGCATGGGACCTAGACATGCACCCAAGGACACAAAAATGATTTTTCAACCCATTTTGGTGCACTAGAGCATGTGCTTGTAGTTCAAATTTGAATAATGCACATTAAATGCCTAGAAAATTCAATTAATGTATAAAAAAGGCCAAATGAACCCTGAATAATTCCATATTTTGGCACGACACACCTATTGGTTTATGTTGCCTCTAGAAAAAAAATCCAAGGCGAGAAGAGGCAGGGAATGTCATTTCGCCCACAAGGGTGACACGTTCCCTATCGGAACCACGAGGCTTCTGGTGAGAAGCTTCGGTTTGTAAGAGGCTTGTACCAAAAGTTGCCCCAAATTGGACAAAAATTTTACCACGGCATATATGTGCCATGTCATGACATGATGCCAAGTTTCATGAATTTCAGGCTAGTTTCGGATTTACAATGATTTAAAAATCAAGATTCTCAATGTTTGCGGCTGAGCCATGACGCTGAGATGTTTGTAATTCATTCCCATTTCTTGCATGGGACCTAAACAGGCACCCAAGGACACAAAAATGATTTTCAACCCATTTTGGTGCACTGGAGCATGTGCTTGTAGTTCAAATTTGAATCATGCACATTAAATGCCTAGAAAACTCAATTAATGTATAAAAAAGGCCAAACGAACCCTGAATAATTCCATATTTCGGCACGACACTCCTATAGGTCTATGTTGCCTCTAGAAAAAAATCCAAGGCTAGAAGAGGTAGGGAATGTCGTTTCGCCCACAAGGGTGGCACGTTCCCTATCGGAGCCCGAGGCTTCTTGTGAGAAGCTCCGGTTTGTAAGAGGCTTGTACCAAAACTTGCCCCAAATTGGACAAAAAATTTACCATGGCATATATGTGCCATGTCTTGACACGATGCCAAGTTTCATGAATTTTAGGTAATTTTTGGATTTACGGGGATTTAAAAACCAAGATTCTCAATGTTTGCTGCCGAGCCACTACGCCGAGATGTTTGTAATTCATTCCCATTTCTTGCATGGGACCTAAACATGCACCCAAGGACACAAAAAATATTTTTTCAACCCATTTTGGTGCACTGGAGCATGTGCTTGTAGTTCAAATTTGAATTATGCACATGAAATTCCTAGAAAACTCAATTGATGTATTAAAAAGGCTAAACGAACCCTGAATAATTCCATATTTCGGCACGACACTCCTATTGGTCTATGTTGCCTCTAGAAAAAAAATCTAAGGCGAGAAGAGGCAGGGAATGTCATTTCGCCCACAAGGGTGACACGTTCCCTATCAGAACCACGAGGCTTCTTGTGAGAAGCTCCGGTTTGTAAGAGGCTTATACCAAAACTTGCCCAAAATTGGACAATTTTTTTACCATGGCATATATGTGCCATGTCATGACACGATGCCAAGTTTCATGAATTTCAGGCGAGTTTTAGATTTACAGGGATTTAAAAACCAAGTTTCTCAATGTTTGCGGCTGAGCCACGAGGCCGAGATGTTTGTAACTCATTCCCATTTCTTGCATGGGACCAAAACATGCACCCAAGGACACAAAAATGATTTTTCAACCCATTTTGGTGCACTGGAGCATGTGCTTGTAGTTCAAATTCGAATTATGCACATTAAATGCCTAGAAACTCAATTAATGTATAAAAAAGTGAAAGCACATTTGCTCCCTTGGTGGTTTTGGTAATTTATGCCAACATACATGTTGTTGGAATAATGCTTTTATCTAGTGAATTTCAGACAAGTTCAACAATAGCATGGCATGGACAAGGAGATGTGGAACCCTTCAAAATGCTAAGGACAAAGATTGGCAAAGCTTCAAGTTTCTACATTTTTGGTTAAGTGATCCAAGATCACATTGAGTCCATAGGAAAAGCCAATACTATTAAAAGGGGATGAGGTTTTGGTTATGACTCAGTTGCTCAAATGCTTAGTGATATTGCTCCAAAACTCTCGAATATTTCTCCACTTCCATCCTATCCAAAACCCTAAAAGTTGATCTCGATCCCACCAAAACATTCCTATCCGGACCCACCGAGACTGCTATACACTATGCCACATGCCAAACCCTAACTCATCGGTCTCACCGAAATGGTTCTCGGTCCCACTGAAAAGGCTTGACCAACTTGCTGTAACATTGTTACTTCACTTCGGAATTTCCGAGATGAAATTTTCGGTCTCACCGAAACCTGGTCTTGCCCTAGCCATTGCACTTTGATCTCGCCGAGAAGGTTATATCGGTCCCACCGAAAAGCTTAACGTTCATGTCTTTTACACTAGTCGGTCTCACCGAGATTTTCATATCGGTGTCACCGAGTTGGGTCAAAGACTTGTAATGGTTGGATTTGAGGTGAAGTCTATATATACCCCTCCACCACCCTCTTACCAAGTAAGAGAGCCATCAAAACGTGCCTACATTTCCACCATACGATTTCTTAGAGAGAACCACCTACTCATGTGTTGAGATCAAGATATTCCAATCCAACCATTTGAACCTTGATTTCTAGCCTTTCCCAAGTTGCTTTCCACTCAAATCCTTCTTTCACCAAATCCAAATCTGTGAGGAACCGTTTGAGTGTTGGGGAGACTATCATTTGAAGCACAAGAGCAAGGAGTTCATCATCAACACACCATATATTACCTTTTGGAGAGTGGTGTCTCCTAGATTGGTTAGGTGTCACTTGGGAGCCTCCAAGATCATGTGGAGTTGAACCAAGGAGTTTGTAAGGGCAAGGAGATCGCCTACTTCGTGAAGATCTACCCCGAGTGAGGCTAGTCCTTCGTGGACGGAAGCCATGGTGGAATAGACAAGGTTGCTTCTTCGTGGACCCTTTGTGGGTGGAGCCCTCCGTGGACTCGCGCAACCGTTACCCTCCGTGGGTTGAAGCCTCCATCAACGTGGACGTACGATAGCACCACCTATCGAAACCACGCCAAAAATCATCATGTCTTCATTGCTTTTGATCTTCCATACTCTACCCCCATTTACTTCCGTACACTTGCATGCTTTACTATTTCCGCTGCTCAATCTCTAGATATGCATGTGTAGGAAGCCTTGGTGATATCTTAACTTGTGCCAAAATCTGCCTAAATTTCAAGTGAACTAAAAACTGCAATTTTGGTTGGTTAAGGGTCTATTCACCCCCTCTAGACCTATCTCCTCGACCCCACAAAAAGGCCAAACAAACCCTGAATAATTCCATATTTTAGCACGACACTCCTATTGGTCTATGTTGCCTCTAAAAAAATCCAAGGCGAGAAGAGGCAGGGAATGTCGTTTCGCCCACAAGGGTGACATGTTCCCTATCGGAACCACGAGGCTTCTTGTGAGAAGCTCAGGTTTATAAGAGGCTTGTACCAAAACTTGCCCCAAATTGGACAAGTTTTTTTACCAAGGCATATATGTGCCAGGTCATGACACCAGGCCAAGTTTCATGAATTTCAGGCGAGTTTTGGATTTACGGGAATTTAAAAACCAAGATTCTCAATCTTTGCGACCGAGCCATGACGTCGAGATGTTTGTAACTCATTCCCATTTCTTGCCCGGTACCTAAACTTGCACCCAAGGACACATATATGATTTTTCTACCCTTTTTGGTGCATTGTAGGAAGTGCATGTTGTTTAAATTTGAATTTTGTACATTAAATGCCTAGAAAACTCAATTAATATATAAAAAAGGTCAACGAACCATGAATAATTTTAAGTAGTTCTAGTCAACCGTCTGGCACCCGTGGGTAAGCACTGTGTGCGCATGCATCGTGCTAGCTCACTTTTCCTTCTTTCCTAAGTTTTCCATATTAATGGTGTTATATATCCAAACACGCTACCGTTTCTCGCCACTCCCCCAATCAGTTTCCCGCTACTCCCCTCGTCGGTTTCCCGTCACCACTGTCAGTGGGCTTACAAGGCTAGGCGACGTCACACCAGCCATATCGTTGTATACCATTCCAAGCATGCCAATCCGGCGAAGCGCCGCTCTCGTCGTCAACCTCCTCGATGAGGAGAATGAGCCAGAGCATGCCGGAGAGCAAGAATGGCTGTGCGTGATATCTACTATGCAACTTTATTCTTGTAGACTCTGTTGGGCCTCCAAGCGCAGAGTTTTGTAGGACAGTAGAAAATTTCCCTAAGTGGATGACCTAAGGTTTATCAATCCGTGGGAGGTGTAGGATGAAGATGGTCTCTCTCAAACAACCCTGCAATCAAATACAAAGAATCTCTTGTGTCCCCAACACACCCAATACAATGGTAAATTGTATAGGTGCACTAGTTCGGCGAAGAGATGGTGATACAAGTGTAGTATGGATAGTAGATATAGGTTTTTGTAATCTGAAAATATAAAAACAGGGTTCGGGGACATGGGTAAAAAGTGCCCGATGCCCGTCGGACACGGAACTGGGCGCGCGCCATGGAAAACAGGCAAAAACCACCGACGAGTGACCGACTCGCACACGGAACCGTACACGGGTGGTTCGGGGACACGGGTAAAAAGTGCCCGACGCCCGTCGGACACGGAGCTGGGCGCGCGCCATGGAAAACAGGCCAATACCACCGACGAGTGACCGACTCACACACGGACCCGTACATGGGTGGTTCGGGGACACGGGAAAAATGTGCCCGACGCCCGTCGGAACGGAACTGGGCGCGCGCCATGGAAACTGGGCCAAAACTGGCTAATGTACGGCAGGAAACGGTGCCATGGCAGCGAAAACGTGTCTCATGGCAGGAACATGCTGCCATGGCAGCGTTTCAAAACAGTGTACCCCTTCTTCACAAACTGAAGGGCAGGGGTCCCAAGGGGGGCTAAAACCCTCGGGTATAGTAGGGAGGAGGGGTCCTCCCTGTTGGGCGTAGGGAACTCGGGCTGTTTTTCGTAGGAAAAACACCCGTTTCTCCCGTAGCCCAATCGTTCCCAACGTTGCCTCGGATGTCCCGTCGTTATGCCATCACGAGAGTGGTGGCCCGGTCCCGTGTACGTCTCGCCTGAAATCCTGACCCAACAGCCGAACGTGGCTGGGGAAACAGGAAAGTACCCCGTTTCGCACACGGTCCGACCGACAGTAAACAGTCGCAACGGTGTCCCTCGGATGTCGCCTCCGGAAAACCGTTGCCCCCCGGGGGCAACGTCATCGCTGTCCCGGTCCCCTGTACGTCTCACGTGAAATTCTGACCCAACAACCGAATGTGGCTCGGGAAACGCAGAGGCAACAGCCACATTGTCAGCTGGGGAGTTTGGCTGGGGCGGCACATCTGTTAAAAGATAACGTAGGTGTCCTTAGATGAGCTCAACGAGAACAGAAATCTCGTGTGGAACAAAAGGGTAAAAGCTTGTGTCCGGGTGGTTCGTGGGCGTGCGCCATGGAAAACAGGCGAAAACCACCGACGAGTGGCCGACTAGCACACGGACCCGTGCACGGCTGGTTCGGGGACACAGGTAAAAAGTGCCCGACGCCCGTCGGACACGGACCTGGGCGCGAGCCATGGAAAACAGGCCAAAACCACCGACGAGTGACCGACTCGCCCACGGACCCGTACACGGGTGGTTCGTGGACACGGGGAAAAACTGCCCGATGCCCGTCGGACATGGAACTGGGCGCGCGCCATGGAAAACAGACCAAAACCACCGATGAGTGACCGACTGGCACACGGACCCGTACACGGACCCGTGCACGGGTGGTTCGGGGACACGGGTCAAAAGTGCCCGACGCCCATCGGACACGGACCTGGGCGCGCGCCATGGAAAATAGGCCAAAACCACCGACGAGTGACCGACTCGCCCACGGACCCGTACACGGGTGGTTCGTGGAAACGGGGAAAAACTGTCCGATGCCCGTCGGACATGGAACTGGGCGCGCGCCACGGAAAACAGGCCAAAACCACCGACGAGTGACCGACTGGCACACGGACCCATACACGGACCCGTTCACGGGTGGTTCGGGGACACGGGTAAAATGTGCCTGACGCCCGTCGGACACGGAGTTGGGCGCGCGCCATGGAAAACAGGCCAAAACCACCGACAAGTGACCGACTGGCACACGGACCCGTACACGGGTGGTTCGTGGACACGGGGAAAAACTGCCCGATGCCCGTCGGACACGGAACTGGGCGTGCGCCATGGAAAACAGGCCAAAACCACCGACGAGTGACCGACTGGCACACGGACCCGTGCACGGGTGGTTCGGTGACACGGCTAAAAAGTGCCCGACGCCCGTCGGACACGGACCTGGGCGCGAGCCATGGAAAATAGGCCAAAACCACCGACGAGTGACCGACTGGCACACGAACCCGTACACAGACCCGTGCACGGGTGGTTCGGGGACATGGGTAAAATGTGCCTGACGCCCGTCGGACACGGACCTGGGCGCGCGCCATGGAAAACAGGCCAAAACCACCGACAAGTGACCGACTGGCACACGGACCCATACACGGGTGGTTCGTGGACACGGGGAAAAACTGCCCGATGCCCGTCGGACACGGAACTGGGCGTGCGCCATGGAAAATGGGCCAAAACCACCGACGAGTGACCGACTGGCACACGGACCCGTGCACGGGTGGTTCGGCGACACGGGTAAAAAGTGCCCGACGCCCGTCGGACACGGACCTGGGCGCGAGCCATGGAAAATAGGCCAAAACCACCGACGAGTGACCGACTCGCCCACGAACCCGTACACGGGTGGTTCGTGGACACGGGGAAAACTGCCCGATGCCCGTCGGACATGGAACTGGGCGCACGCCACGGAAAACAGGCCAAAACCACCGACGAGTGACCGACTCGCACACAGACCCGTACACGGACCCGTGCACGGGTGGTTCGGGGACACGGGTCAAAAGTGCCCGACGCCCATCGGACACGGACCTAGGCGCGCGCCATGGAAAACAGGCCAAAACCACCGACGAGTGACCGACTCGCCCACGAACCCGTACACGGGTAGTTCGTGGAAACGGGGAAAACTGCCCGATGCCCGTCGGACATGGAACTGGGCGCGCGCCACGGAAAACAGGCCAAAACCACCGACGAGTGACCGACTCGCACACGGACCCGTACACGGACCCGTGCACGGGTGGTTCGGGGACACGGGTAAAAAGTGTCCGACGCCCGTCGGACACGAACCTGGGCGCGCGCCATGGAAAATAGGACAAAACCACCGACGAGTGACCGACTGGCACACGAACCCGTACACAGACCCGTGCACGGGTGGTTCGGGGACATGGGTAAAATGTGCCTGACGCCCGTCGGACACGGACCTGGGCGCGCGCCATGGAAAACAGGCCAAAACCACCGACAAGTGACCGACTGGCACACGGACCCGTACACGGGTGGTTCGTGGACACGGGGAAAAACTGCCCGATGCCCGTCGGACATGGAACTGGGCGTGCGCCATGGAAAATGGGCCAAAACCACCGACGAGTGACCGACTGGCACACGGACCCGTGCACGGGTGGTTCGGCGACACGGGTAAAAAGTGCCCGACGCCCGTCGGACACGGACCTAGGCGCGAGCCATGGAAAATAGGCCAAAACCACCGACGAGTGACCGACTCGCCCACGAACCCGTACACGGGTGGTTCGTGGACACGGGGAAAAACTGCCCGATGCCCGTCGGACATGGAACTGGGTGCGCGCCATGGAAAACAGACCAAAACCACCGACGAGGGACCGACTGGCACACGGACGCGTACACGGACCCGTGCACGGGTGGTTTGGGGACACGGGTCAAAACTGCCCGACGCCCATCGGACACGGACCTAGGCGCGCGCCATGGAAAACAGGCCAAAACCACCGACGAGTGACCGACTCGCCCACGAACCCGTACACGGGTGGTTCGTGGAAACGGGGAAAACTGCCCGATGCCCGTCGGACATGGAACTGGGCGCGCGCCACGGAAAACAGGCCAAAACCACCGACAAGTGACCGACTAGCACACGGACCCGTACACGGACCCGTGCACGGGTGGTTCGGGGACACGGGTAAAAAGTGTCCGACGCCCGTCGGACACGAACCTGGGCGCGCGCCATGGAAAATAGGACAAAACCACTGACGAGTGACCGACTGGCACACGGACCCGTACATGGACCCGTGCACGGGTGGTTCGGGGACACGGGTAAAATGTGCCCGACGCCCGTCGGACACGGACCTGGGCGCGCGCCATGGAAAACAGGCCAAAACCACTGACAAGTGACCGACTGGCACACGAACCCGTACACGGGTGGTTCGTGGACACGGGGAAAAACTGCCCGATGCCCGTCGGACACGAAACTAGGCGTGCGCCTTGGAAAACAGGCCAAAACCACCGACGAGTGACCGACTGGCACACGGACCCGTGCACGGGTGGTTCGGGGACACGGGTAAAAAGTGCCCGACGCCCGTCCGACACGGACCTAGGCGCGCGCCATGGAAAACAGGCCAAAACCAACGACGAGTGACCGACTCGCCCACGGACCCGTACACGGGTGGTTCGTGGAAACGGGGAAAAACTGTCCGATGCCCGTCGGACATGGAACTGGGCGCGCGCCACGGAAAACAGGCCAAAACCACCGACGAGTGACCGACTGGCACACGGACCCATACACGGACCCGTTCACGGGTGGTTCGGGGACACGGGTAAAATGTGCCTGACGCCCGTCGGACACGGAGTTGGGCGCGCGCCATGGAAAACAGGCCAAAACCACCGACAAGTGACCGACTGGCACACGGACCCGTACACGGGTGGTTCGTGGACACGGGGAAAAACTGCCCGATGCCCGTCGGACACGGAACTGGGCGTGCGCCATGGAAAACAGGCCAAAACCACCGACGAGTGACCGACTGGCACACGGACCCGTGCACGGGTGGTTCGGTGACACGGCTAAAAAGTGCCCGACGCCCGTCGGACACGGACCTGGGCGCGAGCCATGGAAAATAGGCCAAAACCACCGACGAGTGACCGACTGGCACACGAACCCGTACACAGACCCGTGCACGGGTGGTTCGGGGACATGGGTAAAATGTGCCTGACGCCCGTCGGACACGGACCTGGGCGCGCGCCATGGAAAACAGGCCAAAACCACCGACAAGTGACCGACTGGCACACGGACCCATACACGGGTGGTTCGTGGACACGGGGAAAAACTGCCCGATGCCCGTCGGACACGGAACTGGGCGTGCGCCATGGAAAATGGGCCAAAACCACCGACGAGTGACCGACTGGCACACGGACCCGTGCACGGGTGGTTCGGCGACACGGGTAAAAAGTGCCCGACGCCCGTCGGACACGGACCTGGGCGCGAGCCATGGAAAATAGGCCAAAACCACCGACGAGTGACCGACTCGCCCACGAACCCGTACACGGGTGGTTCGTGGACACGGGGAAAAACTGCCCGATGCCCGTCGGACATGGAACTGGGCGCACGCCACGGAAAACAGGCCAAAACCACCGACGAGTGACCGACTCGCACACAGACCCGTACACGGACCCGTGCACGGGTGGTTCGGGGACACGGGTCAAAAGTGCCCGACGCCCATCGGACACGGACCTAGGCGCGCGCCATGGAAAACAGGCCAAAACCACCGACGAGTGACCGACTCGCCCACGAACCCGTACACGGGTAGTTCGTGGAAACGGGGAAAACTGCCCGATGCCCGTCGGACATGGAACTGGGCGCGCGCCACGGAAAACAGGCCAAAACCACCGACGAGTGACCGACTCGCACACGGACCCGTACACGGACCCGTGCACGGGTGGTTCGGGGACACGGGTAAAAAGTGTCCGACGCCCGTCGGACACGAACCTGGGCGCGCGCCATGGAAAATAGGACAAAACCACCGACGAGTGACCGACTGGCACACGAACCCGTACACAGACCCGTGCACGGGTGGTTCGGGGACATGGGTAAAATGTGCCTGACGCCCGTCGGACACGGACCTGGGCGCGCGCCATGGAAAACAGGCCAAAACCACCGACAAGTGACCGACTGGCACACGGACCCGTACACGGGTGGTTCGTGGACACGGGGAAAAACTGCCCGATGCCCGTCGGACATGGAACTGGGCGTGCGCCATGGAAAATGGGCCAAAACCACCGACGAGTGACCGACTGGCACACGGACCCGTGCACGGGTGGTTCGGCGACACGGGTAAAAAGTGCCCGACGCCCGTCGGACACGGACCTAGGCGCGAGCCATGGAAAATAGGCCAAAACCACCGACGAGTGACCGACTCGCCCACGAACCCGTACACGGGTGGTTCGTGGACACGGGGAAAAACTGCCCGATGCCCGTCGGACATGGAACTGGGTGCGCGCCATGGAAAACAGACCAAAACCACCGACGAGGGACCGACTGGCACACGGACGCGTACACGGACCCGTGCACGGGTGGTTTGGGGACACGGGTCAAAACTGCCCGACGCCCATCGGACACGGACCTAGGCGCGCGCCATGGAAAACAGGCCAAAACCACCGACGAGTGACCGACTCGCCCACGAACCCGTACACGGGTGGTTCGTGGAAACGGGGAAAACTGCCCGATGCCCGTCGGACATGGAACTGGGCGCGCGCCACGGAAAACAGGCCAAAACCACCGACGAGTGACCGACTCGCACACGGACCCGTACACGGACCCGTGCACGGGTGGTTCGGGGACACGGGTAAAAAGTGTCCGACGCCCGTCGGACACGAACCTGGGCGCGCGCCATGGAAAATAGGACAAAACCACTGACGAGTGACCGACTGGCACACGGACCCGTACATGGACCCGTGCACGGGTGGTTCGGGGACACGGGTAAAATGTGCCCGACGCCCGTCGGACACGGACCTGGGCGCGCGCCATGGAAAACAGGCCAAAACCACTGACAAGTGACCGACTGGCACACGAACCCGTACACGGGTGGTTCGTGGACACGGGGAAAAACTGCCTGATGCCCGTCGGACACGAAACTAGGCGTGCGCCATGGAAAACAGGCCAAAACCACCGACGAGTGACCGACTGGCACACGGACCCGTGCACGGGTGGTTCGGGGACACGGGTAAAAAGTGCCCGGCGCCCGTCCGACACGGACCTAGGCGCGCGCCATGGAAAACAGGCCAAAACCAACGACGAGTGACCGACTCGCCCACGGACCCGTACACGGGTGGTTTGTGGACACGGGGAAAAACTGCCCGATGCCCGTCGGACATGGAACTGGGCGCGCGCCATGGAAAACAGGCCAAAAAACCGACGAGTGACCGACTGGCACACGGACCCGTGCACGGGTGGTTCGGGGACACGGGTCAAAAGTGCCCGACGCCCGTCGGACACGGACCTGGGCGCGAGCCATGGAAAACAGGCCAAAACCATCGACAAGTGACAGACTCGCCCACGGACCCGTACACGGGTGGTTCGTGGACACGGCGAAAAACTGCCCGATGCCCGTCGGACATGGAACTGGGCGCGCGCCATGGAAAACAGACCAAAACCACCGACGAGGGACCGACTGGCACACGGACCCGTACACGGACCCGTGCACGGGTGGTTCGGGGACACGGGTCAAAAGTGCCCGACGCCCGTCGGACACAGACCTGGGCGCGCGCCATGGAAAACAGGCCAAAACCACCGACGAGTGACCGACTCGCCCACGGACCCGTACACGGGTGGTTCGTGGAAACGGGGAAAAACTTCCCGATACCCGTCGGACATGGAACTGGGCACGCGCCACGGAAAACAGGCCAAAACCACTGACGAGTGACCGACTCGCACACGGACCCGTACACGGACCCGTGCACGGGTGGTTCGGGGACACGGGTAAAAAGTGTCCGACGCCCGTCGGACACGGACCTGGGCGCACGCCATGGAAAATAGGCCAAAACCACCGACGAGTGACCGACTGGCACACGGACCCGTGCACGGGTGGTTCGCGGACACGGGTAAAATGTGCCCGACTTCCGTCAGACACGGACCTGGGCGCGCGCCATTGAAAACAGGCCAAAACCACCGACAAGTGACCGACTGGCACATGGACCCGTACACGGGTGGTTCGTGGACACGGGGAAAAACTGCCCGATGCCCGTCGGACACGGAACTGGGCGTGCGCCATGGAAAACAGGCCAAAACCACCGACGAGTGACCGACTGGCACACGGACCCATGCACGGGTGGTTCGGGGACATGGGTAAAAAGTGCCCGACGCCCGTCGGACACGGACCTGGGCGCGAGCCACGGAAAACAGACCAAAACTACCGACGAGTGCCCGACTCGCCCACGGACCCGTACACGGGTGGTTCGTGGACACGGGGAAAAACTGCCCGATGCCCGTCGGACATGGAACTGGGCGCGCGCCATGGAAAGCAGACCAAAACCACGGACGAGTGACCGACTGGCACACGGACCCATACACGGACCCGTGCACGGGTGGTTCGGGGACACGGGTCAAAAGTGCCCGACGCCCGTCGGACACGGACCTGGGCGTGCGCCATGGAAAACAGACCAAAACCACCGACGAGTGACCGACTCGCCCACGGACCCGTACACGGGTGGTTCGTGGAAACGGGGAAAAACTGCCCGATGCCCGTCGGACATGGAACTGGGCGCGCGCCACGGAAAACAGGCCAAAACCACTGACGAGTGACCGACTCGCACACGGACCCGTACACGGACCCGTGCATGGGTGGTTCGGGGACACGGGTAAAAAGTGTCTGACGCCCGTCCGACACGAACCTGGGCGCGCGCCATGGAAAATAGGACAAAACCACCGACGAGTGACCGACTGGCACACGGACCCATACACGGACCCGTGCACGGGTTGTTCGGGGACACGGGTAAAATGTGCCTGACGGCCGTCGGACACGGACCTGGGCGCGCGCCATGGAAAACAGGCCAAAACCACCGACAAGTGACCGACTGGCACACGGACCCGTACACGGGTGGTTCGTGGACACGGGGAAAAACTGCCCGATGCCCGTCGGACACGGAACTGGGCGTGCGCCATGGAAAACAGGCCAAAACCACCGATGAGTGACCGACTGGCACACGGACCCGTGCACGGGTGGTTCGGCGACACGGGTAAAAAGTACCCGACGCCCGTCGGACACGGACCCGGGCGCGAGCCATGGAAAACAGGCCAAAACCACCGACGAGTGACCGACTCGCCCACGAACCCGTACACGGGTGGTTCGTGGACACGGGGAAAAACTGCCCGATGCCCGTCGGACATGGAACTGGGCGCGCGCCGTGGAAAACAGACCAAAACCACCGACGAGTGACCGACTAGCACACGGACCCGTACACGGACCCGTGCACGGGTGGTTCGGGGACACGGGTCAAAAGTGCCCGACGCCCATCGGACACGGACCTGGGCGCGCGCCATGGAAAACAGGCCAAAACCACCGACGAGTGACCGACTTGCCCACGGACCCGTACACGGGTGGTTCGTGGAAACGGGGAAAAACTGTCCGATGCCCGTCGGACATGGAACTGGGCGCGCGCCACGGAAAACAGGCCAAACCCACCGACGAATGACCGACTGGCACACGGACCCGTACACGGACCCGTGCACGGGTGGTTCAGGGACACGGGTAAAATGTGCCTGACGCCCGTCGGACACGGACCTGGGCGCGCGCCATGGAAAACAGGCCAAAACCACCGACAAGTAACCGACTGGCACACGGCCCCGTACACGGGTGGTTCGTGGACACGGGGAAAAACTGCCCGATGCCGGTCGGACACGGAACTGGGCGTGCGCCATGGAAAACAGGGTGAAACCACCAACGAGCGATCGACCCGTACACGGACCCAGAACGGGCGGTACGGGGAAACGGGGAAAAAAGTGCCCGACGCCCGTCGGACACGGAGCTAGGCGTGCGCCATGGAAAACAGGCCAAAACCACTCACGAGTGACCGACTGGCACACGGACCCGTACACGGGTGGTTCGTGGACACGGGGAAAAACTGCCCGATGCCCGTCGGACACGGAACTGGGCGTGCGCCATGGAAAACAGGCGAAAACAACCGACGAGTGGCCGACTAGCACACGCACCCGTGCACTGGTGGTTCGGGGACACGGGTAAAAAGTGCCCGACGCCCGTCGGACACGGACCTGGGCGCGAGCCATGGAAAAGAGGCCAAAACCACCGACGAGTGACCGACTCGCCCACGGACCCTACACGGGTGGTTCGTGGACACGGGTAAAATGTGCCCGACGCCCGTCGGACATGGAACTAGGCGCGCGCCATGGAAAACAGACCAAAACCACCGACGAGTGACCGACTGGCACACGGACCCGTGCACGGGTGGTTTGGGGACACGGGTCAAAAGTGCCCGACGCCCATCGGACACGGACCTGGGCGCGCGCCATGGAAAACAGGCCAAAACCACCGACGAGTGACCGACTCGCCTACGGACCCGTACACGGGTGGTTCGTGGAAATGGGGAAAAACTGCCCGATGCCCGTCAGACATGGAACTGGGCGCGCGCCATGGAAAACAGGCCAAAACCACCGACGAGTGACCGACTGGCACACGGACCCATACACGGACCCGTGCACGGGTGGTTCGGGGACACGGGTAAAATGTGCCTGACGCCCGTCGGACATGGAGTTGGGCGCGCGCCATGGAAAACAGGCCAAAACCACCGACAAGTGGCCGACTGGCACACGGACCCGTACACGGGTGGTTCGTGGACACGGGGAAAAACTGCCCGATGCCCGTCGGACACGGAACTGGGCGTGCGCCATGGAAAACAGGCCAAAACCACCGACGAGTGACCGACTGGCACACGGACCCGTGCACGGGTGGTTCGGTGACACGGGTAAAAAGTGCCCGACGCCCGTCGGACACGGACCTGGGCGCGAGCCATGGAAAATAGGCCAAAACCACCGACGAGTGACCGACTGGCACACGAATCCGTACACGGACCCGTGCACGGGTCGTTCGGGGACATGGGTAAAATGTGCCTGACGCCCGTCGGACACGGACCTGGGCGCGCGCCATGGAAAACAGGCCAAAACCACCGACAAGTGACCGACTGGCACACGGACCCGTACACGGGTGGTTCGTGGACACGGGGAAAAACTGTCCGATGCCCGTCGGACACGGAACTGGGCGTGCGCCATGGAAAATGGGCCAAAACCACCGACGAGTGACCGACTGGCACACGGACCCGTGCACGGGTGGTTCGGCGACACGGGGAAAAACTGCCCGATGCCGGTCGGACACGGAACTGGGCGTGCGCCATGGAAAACAGGGTGAAACCACCAACGAGCGATCGACCCGTACACGGACCCAGAACGGGCGGTACGGGGAAACGGGGAAAAAGTGCCCGACGCCCGTCGGACACGGAGCTAGGCGTGCGCCATGGAAAACAGGCCAAAACCACCGACGAGTGACCGACTGGCACACGGACCCGTACACGGGTGGTTCGTGGACACGGGGAAAAACTGCCCGATGCCCGTCGGACACGGAACTGGGCGTGCGCCATGGAAAACAGGCGAAAACCACCGACGAGTGGACGACTAGCACACGCACCCGTGCACTGGTGGTTCGGGGACACGGGTAAAAAGTGCCCGACGCCCGTCGGACACGGACCTGGGCGCGAGCCATGGAAAAGAGGACAAAACCACCGACGAGTGACCGACTCGCCAACGGACCAGTACACGGGTGGTTCGTGGACACGGGGAAAAACTGCCTGATGCCCGTCATACATGGAACTGGGCGCGCGCCATGGAAAACAGACCAAAACCACCGACGAGTGACCGACTGGCACACGGACCCGTGCACGGGTGGTTTGGGGACACGGGTCAAAAGTGCCCGACGCCCATCGGACACGGACCTGGGCGCGCGCCATGGAAAATAGGCCAAAACCACCGACGAGTGACCGACTCGCCTACGGACCCGTACATGGGTGGTTCGTGGAAACGGGGAAAAACTGCCCGATGCCCGTCGGACATGGAACTGGGCGCGCGCCACGGAAAACAGGCCAAAACCACCGACGAGTGACCGACTGGCACACGGACCCATACACGGACCCGTGCACGGGTGGTTCGGGGACACGGGTAAAATGTGCCTGACGCCCGTCGGACACGGAGTTGGGCGCCCGCCATAAAAACAGGCCAAAACCACCGACAAGTGACCGACTGGCACACGGACCCGTACACGGGTGGTTCGTGGACACGGGGAAAAACTGCCCGATGCCCGTCGGACACGGAACTGGGCGTGCGCCATGGAAAACAGGCCAAAACCACCGACGAGTGACCGACTGGCACACGGACCCGTGCACGGGTGGTTCGGTGACACGGGTAAAAAGTGCCCGACGCCCGTCGGACACGGACCTGGGCGCGAGCCATGGAAAATAGGCCAAAACCACCGACGAGTGACCGACTGGCACACGAACCCGTACACGGACCCGTGCACGGGTGGTTCGTGGACATGGGTAAAATGTGCCTGACGCCCGTCGGACACGGGCCTGGGCGCGCGCCATGGAAAACAGGCCAAAACCACCGACAAGTGACCGACTGGCACACGGACCCGTACACGGGTGGTTCGTGGACACGGGGAAAAACTGCCCGATGCCCGTCGGACACGGAACTGGGCGTGCGCCATGGAAAATGGGCCAAAACCACCGACGAGTGACCGACTGGCACACGGACCCGTGCACGGGTGGTTCGGCGACACGGGTAAAAAGTGCCCGACGCCCGTCGGACACGGACCTGGGCGCGAGCCATGGAAAATAGGCCAAAACCACCGACGAGTGACCGACTCGCCCACGAACCCATACACGGGTGGTTCGTGGACACGGGGAAAAACTGCCCGATGCCCGTCGGACATGGAACTGGGCGCGCGCCATGGAAAACAGACCAAAACCACCGACGAGGGACCGACTGGCACACGGACCCGTACACGGACCCGTGCACGGGTGGTTCGGGGACACGGGTCAAAAGTGCCCGACGCCCGTCGGACACAGACCTGGGCGCGCGCCATGGAAAACAGGCCAAAACCACCGACGAGTGACCGACTCGCCCACGGACCCGTACACGGGTGGTTCGTGGAAACGGGGAAAAACTTCCCGATACCCGTCGGACATGGAACTGGGCACGCGCCACGGAAAACAGGCCAAAACCACTGACGAGTGACCGACTCGCACACGGACCCGTACACGGACCCGTGCACGGGTGGTTCGGGGACACGGGTAAAAAGTGTCCGACGCCCGTCGGACACGGACCTGGGCGCACGCCATGGAAAATAGGCCAAAACCACCGACGAGTGACCGACTGGCACACGGACCCGTGCACGGGTGGTTCGCGGACACGGGTAAAATGTGCCCGACGCCCGTCGGACACGGACCTGGGCGCGCGCCATTGAAAACAGGCCAAAACCACCGACAAGTGACCGACTGGCACATGGACCCGTACACGGGTGGTTCGTGGACACGGGGAAAAACTGCCCGATGCCCGTCGGACACGGAACTGGGCGTGCGCCATGGAAAACAGGCCAAAACCACCGACGAGTGACCGACTGGCACACGGACCCGTGCACGGGTGGTTCGGGGACATGGGTAAAAAGTGCCCGACGCCCGTCGGACACGGACCTGGGCGCGAGCCACGGAAAACAGACCAAAACTACCGACGAGTGCCCGACTCGCCCACGGACCCGTACACGGGTGGTTCGTGGACACGGGGAAAAACTGCCCGATGCCCGTCGGACATGGAACTGGGCGCGCGCCATGGAAAGCAGACCAAAACCATGGACGAGTGACCGACTGGCACACGGACCCATACACGGACCCGTGCACGGGTGGTTCGGGGACACGGGTCAAAAGTGCCCGACGCCCGTCGGACACGGACCTGGGCGTGCGCCATGGAAAACAGACCAAAACCACCGACGAGTGACCGACTCGCCCACGGACCCGTACACGGGTGGTTCGTGGAAACGGGGAAAAACTGCCCGATGCCCGTCGGACATGGAACTGGGCGCGCGCCACGGAAAACAGGCCAAAACCACTGACGAGTGACCGACTCGCACACGGACCCGTACACGGACCCGTGCATGGGTGGTTCGGGGACACGGGTAAAAAGTGTCTGACGCCCGTCCGACACGAACCTGGGCGCGCGCCATGGAAAATAGGACAAAACCACCGACGAGTGACCGACTGGCACACGGACCCATACACGGACCCGTGCACGGGTTGTTCGGGGACACGGGTAAAATGTGCCTGACGGCCGTCGGACACGGACCTGGGCGCGCGCCATGGAAAACAGGCCAAAACCACCGACAAGTGACCGACTGGCACACGGACCCGTACACGGGTGGTTCGTGGACACGGGGAAAAACTGCCCGATGCCCGTCGGACACGGAACTGGGCGTGCGCCATGGAAAACAGGCCAAAACCACCGATGAGTGACCGACTGGCACACGGACCCGTGCACGGGTGGTTCGGCGACACGGGTAAAAAGTACCCGACGCCCGTCGGACACGGACCCGGGCGCGAGCCATGGAAAACAGGCCAAAACCACCGACGAGTGACCGACTCGCCCACGAACCCGTACACGGGTGGTTCGTGGACACGGGGAAAAACTGCCTGATGCCCGTCGGACATGGAACTGGGCGCGCGCCGTGGAAAACAGACCAAAACCACCGACGAGTGACCGACTAGCACACGGACCCGTACACGGACCCGTGCACGGGTGGTTCGGGGACACGGGTCAAAAGTGCCCGACGCCCATCGGACACGGACCTGGGCGCGCGCCATGGAAAACAGGCCAAAACCACCGACGAGTGACCGACTTGCCCACGGACCCGTACACGGGTGGTTCGTGGAAACGGGGAAAAACTGTCCGATGCCCGTCGGACATGGAACTGGGCGCGCGCCACGGAAAACAGGCCAAACCCACCGACGAGTGACCGACTGGCACACGGACCCGTACACGGACCCGTGCACGGGTGGTTCAGGGACACGGGTAAAATGTGCCTGACGCCCGTCGGACACGGACCTGGGCGCGCGCCATGGAAAACAGGCCAAAACCACCGACAAGTAACCGACTGGCACACGGCCCCGTACACGGGTGGTTCGTGGACACGGGGAAAAACTGCCCGATGCCGGTCGGACACGGAACTGGGCGTGCGCCATGGAAAACAGGGTGAAACCACCAACGAGCGATCGACCCGTACACGGACCCAGAACGGGCGGTACGGGGAAACGGGGAAAAAAGTGCCCGACGCCCGTCGGACACGGAGCTAGGCGTGCGCCATGGAAAACAGGCCAAAACCACTCACGAGTGACCGACTGGCACACGGACCCGTACACGGGTGGTTCGTGGACACGGGGAAAAACTGCCCGATGCCCGTCGGACACGGAACTGGGCGTGCGCCATGGAAAACAGGCGAAAACAACCGACGAGTGGCCGACTAGCACACGCACCCGTGCACTGGTGGTTCGGGGACACGGACCTGGGCGCGAGCCATGGAAAAGAGGCCAAAACCACCGACGAGTGACCGACTCGCCCACGGACCCTACACGGGTGGTTCGTGGACACGGGTAAAATGTGCCCGACGCCCGTCGGACATGGAACTAGGCGCGCGCCATGGAAAACAGACCAAAACCACCGACGAGTGACCGACTGGCACACGGACCCGTGCACGGGTGGTTTGGGGACACGGGTCAAAAGTGCCCGACGCCCATCGGACACGGACCTGGGCGCGCGCCATGGAAAACAGGCCAAAACCACCGACGAGTGACCGACTCGCCTACGGACCCGTACACGGGTGGTTCGTGGAAATGGGGAAAAACTGCCCGATGCCCGTCAGACATGGAACTGGGCGCGCGCCATGGAAAACAGGCCAAAACCACCGACGAGTGACCGACTGGCACACGGACCCATACACGGACCCGTGCACGGGTGGTTCGGGGACACGGGTAAAATGTGCCTGACGCCCGTCGGACATGGAGTTGGGCGCGCGCCATGGAAAACAGGCCAAAACCACCGACAAGTGGCCGACTGGCACACGGACCCGTACACGGGTGGTTCGTGGACACGGGGAAAAACTGCCCGATGCCCGTCGGACACGGAACTGGGCGTGCGCCATGGAAAACAGGCCAAAACCACCGACGAGTGACCGACTGGCACACGGACCCGTGCACGGGTGGTTCGGTGACACGGGTAAAAAGTGCCCGACGCCCGTCGGACACGGACCTGGGCGCGAGCCATGGAAAATAGGCCAAAACCACCGACGAGTGACCGACTGGCACACGAATCCGTACACGGACCCGTGCACGGGTCGTTCGGGGACATGGGTAAAATGTGCCTGACGCCCGTCGGACACGGACCTGGGCGCGCGCCATGGAAAACAGGCCAAAACCACCGACAAGTGACCGACTGGCACACGGACCCGTACACGGGTGGTTCGTGGACACGGGGAAAAACTGTCCGATGCCCGTCGGACACGGAACTGGGCGTGCGCCATGGAAAATGGGCCAAAACCACCGACGAGTGACCGACTGGCACACGGACCCGTGCACGGGTGGTTCGGCGACACGGGGAAAAACTGCCCGATGCCGGTCGGACACGGAACTGGGCGTGCGCCATGGAAAACAGGGTGAAACCACCAACGAGCGATCGACCCGTACACGGACCCAGAACGGGCGGTACGGGGAAACGGGGAAAAAGTGCCCGACGCCCGTCGGACACGGAGCTAGGCGTGCGCCATGGAAAACAGGCCAAAACCACCGACGAGTGACCGACTGGCACACGGACCCGTACACGGGTGGTTCGTGGACACGGGGAAAAACTGCCCGATGCCCGTCGGACACGGAACTGGGCGTGCGCCATGGAAAACAGGCGAAAACCACCGACGAGTGGACGACTAGCACACGCACCCGTGCACTGGTGGTTCGGGGACACGGGTAAAAAGTGCCCGACGCCCGTCGGACACGGACCTGGGCGCGAGCCATGGAAAAGAGGACAAAACCACCGACGAGTGACCGACTCGCCAACGGACCAGTACACGGGTGGTTCGTGGACACGGGGAAAAACTGCCTGATGCCCGTCATACATGGAACTGGGCGCGCGCCATGGAAAACAGACCAAAACCACCGACGAGTGACCGACTGGCACACGGACCCGTGCACGGGTGGTTTGGGGACACGGGTCAAAAGTGCCCGACGCCCATCGGACACGGACCTGGGCGCGCGCCATGGAAAATAGGCCAAAACCACCGACGAGTGACCGACTCGCCTACGGACCCGTACATGGGTGGTTCGTGGAAACGGGGAAAAACTGCCCGATGCCCGTCGGACATGGAACTGGGCGCGCGCCACGGAAAACAGGCCAAAACCACCGACGAGTGACCGACTGGCACACGGACCCATACACGGACCCGTGCACGGGTGGTTCGGGGACACGGGTAAAATGTGCCTGACGCCCGTCGGACACGGAGTTGGGCGCCCGCCATAAAAACAGGCCAAAACCACCGACAAGTGACCGACTGGCACACGGACCCGTACACGGGTGGTTCGTGGACACGGGGAAAAACTGCCCGATGCCCGTCGGACACGGAACTGGGCGTGCGCCATGGAAAACAGGCCAAAACCACCGACGAGTGACCGACTGGCACACGGACCCGTGCACGGGTGGTTCGGTGACACGGGTAAAAAGTGCCCGACGCCCGTCGGACACGGACCTGGGCGCGAGCCATGGAAAATAGGCCAAAACCACCGACGAGTGACCGACTGGCACACGAACCCGTACACGGACCCGTGCACGGGTGGTTCGTGGACATGGGTAAAATGTGCCTGACGCCCGTCGGACACGGGCCTGGGCGCGCGCCATGGAAAACAGGCCAAAACCACCGACAAGTGACCGACTGGCACACGGACCCGTACACGGGTGGTTCGTGGACACGGGGAAAAACTGCCCGATGCCCGTCGGACACGGAACTGGGCGTGCGCCATGGAAAATGGGCCAAAACCACCGACGAGTGACCGACTGGCACACGGACCCGTGCACGGGTGGTTCGGCGACACGGGTAAAAAGTGCCCGACGCCCGTCGGACACGGACCTGGGCGCGAGCCATGGAAAATAGGCCAAAACCACCGACGAGTGACCGACTCGCCCACGAACCCATACACGGGTGGTTCGTGGACACGGGGAAAAACTGCCCGATGCCCGTCGGACATGGAACTGGGCGCGCGCCATGGAAAACAGACCAAAACCACCGACGAGGGACCGACTGGCACACGGACCCGTACACGGACCCGTGCACGGGTGGTTCGGGGACACGGGTCAAAAGTGCCCGACGCCCATCGGACACGGGCCTAGGCGCGCGCCATGGAAAACAGGCCAAAACCACCGACGAGTGACCGACTCGCCCACGAACCCGTACACGGGTGGTTCGTGGAAACGGGGAAAACTGCCCGATGCCCGTCGGACATGGAACTGGGCGCCCGCCACGGAAAACAGGCCAAAAACACCGACGAGTGACCGACTCGCACACGGACCCGTACACGGACCCGTGCACGGGTGGTTCGGGGACACGAGTAAAAAGTGTCCGACGCCCGTCGGACACGAACCTGGGCGCGCGCCATGGAAAATAGGACAAAACCACTGACGAGTGACCGACTGGCACACGGACCCGTACATGGACCCGTGCACGGGTGGTTCGGGGACACGGGTAAAATGTGCCCGACGCCCGTCGGACACGGACCTGGGCGCGCGCCATGGAAAACAGGCCAAAACCACTGACAAGTGACCGACTGGCACACGAACCCGTACACGGGTGGTTCGTGGACACAGGGAAAAACTGCCCGATGCCCGTCGGACACGAAACTAGGCGTGCGCCATGGAAAACAGGCCAAAACCACCGACGAGTGACCGACTGGCACACGGACCCGTACACGGACCCGTGCACGGGTGGTTCGGGGACACGGGTAAAAGTGCCCGACGCCCGTCCGACACGGACCTAGGCGCGCGCCATGGAAAACAGGCCAAAACCACCGACGAGTGACCGACTCGCCCACGGACCCGTACACGGGTGGTTTGTGGACACGGGGAAAAACTGCCCGATGCCCGTCGGACATGGAACTGGGCGCGCGCCATGGAAAACAGGCCAAAAAAACCGACGAGTGACCGACTGGCACATGGACCCGTGCACGGGTGGTTCGGGGACACGGGTCAAAAGTGCCCGACGCCCGTCGGACACGGACCTGGGCGCGAGCCATGGAAAACAGGCCAAAACCATCGACAAGTGACCGACTCGCCCACGGACCCGTACACGAGTGGTTCGTGGAAACGGGGAAAAACTTTCCGATACCCGTCGGACATGGAACTGGGCACGCGCCACGGAAAACAGGCCAAAACCACTGACGAGTGACCGACTCGCACACGGACCCGTACACGGACCCGTGCACGGGTGGTTCGGGGACACGGGTCAAAAGTGCCCGACGCCCATCGGACACGGACCTGGGCGCGCGCCATGGAAAATAGGCCAAAACCACCGACGAGTGACCGACTCGCCCACGGACCCGTACACGGGTGGTTCGTGGAAACGGGGAAAAAGTGTCCGATGCCCGTCGGACATGGAACTGGGCGCGCGCCACGGAAAACAGGCCAATACCACTGACGAGTGACCGACTCGCTCACGGACCCGTACACGGACCCGTGCATGGGTGGTTCGGGGACACGTGTAAAAAGTGTCTGACGCCCGTCGGACACGAACCTGGGCGTGCGCCATGGAAAATAGGACAAAACCACCGACGAGTGACCGACTGGCACACGGACCCGTACACGGACCCGGGCACGGGTGGTTCGGGGACACGGGTAAAATGTGCCCGACGGCCGTCGGACACGGACCTGGGCGCGCGCCATGGAAAACAAGCCAAAACCACCGACAAGTGACCGACTGGCACACGGACCCGTACACGGGTGGTTCGTGGACACGGGGAAAAACTGCCCGATGCCCGTCGGACACGGAACTGGGCGTGCGCCATGGAAAACAGGCCAAAACCACCGATGAGTGACCGACTGACACACGGACCCGTGCACGGGTGGTTCGGCGACACGGGTAAAAAGTACCCGACGCCCGTCGGACACGGACCCGGGCGCGAGCCATGGAAAACAGGCCAAAACCACCGACGAGTGACCGACTCGCCCACGAACCCGTACACGGGTGGTTCGTGGAAACGGGGAAAAACTGTCCGATGCCCGTCGGACATGGAACTGGGCGCGCGCCATGGAAAACAGACCAAAACCACCGACGAGTGACCGACTGGCACACGGACCCGTACACGGACCCGTGCACGGGTGGTTCGGGGACACGGGTCAAAAGTGCCCGACGCCCATCGGACACGGACCTGGGCGCGCGCCATGGAAAATAGGCCAAAACCACCGACGAGTGACCGACTCGCCCACGGACCCGTACACGGGTGGTTCGTGGAAACGGGGAAAAACTGTCCGATGCCCGTCGGACATGGAACTGGGCGCGCGCCACGGAAAACAGGCCAAACCCACCGACGAGTGACCGACTGGCACACGGACCCGTACACGGACCCGTGCACGGGTGGTTCGGGGACACGGGTAAAATGTGCCTGACGCCCGTCGGACACGGACTTGGGCGCGCGCCATGGAAAACAGGCCAAAACCACCGACAAGTGACCGACTGGCACACGGCCCCGTACACGGGTGGTTCGTGGACACGGGGAAAAACTGCCCGATGCCGGTCGGACACGGAACTGGGCGTGCGCCATGGAAAACAGGGTGAAACCACCAACGAGCGATCGACCCGTACACCGACCTAGAACGGGCGGTACGGGGAAACGGGGAAAAAAGTGCCCGACGCCCGTCGGACACGGAGCTAGGCGTGCGCCATGGAAAACAGGCCAAAACCACCGACGAGTGACCGACTGGCACACGGACCCTTACACGGGTGGTTCGTGGACACGGGGAAAAACTGCCCGATGCCCGACGGACACGGAACTGGGCGTGCGCCATGGAAAACAGGCGAAAACCACCGACGAGTGGCCGACTAGCACACGGACCCGTGCACTGGTGGTTCGGGGACACGGGTAAAAAGTGCCCGACGCCCGTCGGACACGGACCTGGGCGCGAGCCATGGAAAAGAGGCCAAAACCACCGACGAGTGACCGACTCGCCAACGGACCCGTACACGGGTGGTTCGTGGACACGGGGAAAAACTGCCTGATGCCCGTCGGACATGGAACTGGGCCTGCGCCATGGAAAACAGGCCAAAACCACCGACGAGTGACCGACTGGCACACGGACCCGTGCACGGGTGGTTCGGGGACACGGGTCAAAAGTGCCCGACGCCCATCGGACACGGACCTGGGCGCGCGCCATGGAAAAGAGGCCAAAACCACCGACGAGTGACCGACTCGCCTACGGACCCGTACACGGGTGGTTCGTGGAAACGGGGAAAAACTGTCCGATGCCCGTCGGACATGGAACTGGGCGCGCGCCACGGAAAACAGGCCAAAACCACCGACGAGTAACCGACTGGCACACGGACCCGTACACGGACCCGTGCACGGGTGGTTCGGGGACACGGGTAAAATGTGCCTGACGCCCGTCGGACACGGAGTTGGGCGCGCGCCATGGAAAACAGGCCAATACCACCGACGAGTGACCGACTGGCACACGGACCAGTACACGGGTGGTTCGTGGACACGGGGAAAAACTGCCCGATGCCCGTCGGACACGGAACTGGGCGTGCGCCATGGAAAATGGGCCAAAACCACCGACGAGTGACCGACTGGCACACGGACCCGTGCACGGGTGGTTCGGCGACACGGGTAAAAAGTGCCCGACGCCCGTCGGACACGGACCTGGGCGCGAGCCATGGAAAATAGGCCAAAACCACCGACGAGTGACCGACTCGCCCACGAACCCATACACGGGTGGTTCGTGGACACGGGGAAAAACTGCCCGATGCCCGTCGGACATGGAACTGGGCGCGCGCCATGGAAAACAGACCAAAACCACCGACGAGGGACCGACTGGCACACGGACCCGTACACGGACCCGTGCACGGGTGGTTCGGGGACACGGGTCAAAAGTGCCCGACGCCCATCGGACACGGGCCTAGGCGCGCGCCATGGAAAACAGGCCAAAACCACCGACGAGTGACCGACTCGCCCACGAACCCGTACACGGGTGGTTCGTGGAAACGGGGAAAACTGCCCGATGCCCGTCGGACATGGAACTGGGCGCCCGCCACGGAAAACAGGCCAAAAACACCGACGAGTGACCGACTCGCACACGGACCCGTACACGGACCCGTGCACGGGTGGTTCGGGGACACGAGTAAAAAGTGTCCGACGCCCGTCGGACACGAACCTGGGCGCGCGCCATGGAAAATAGGACAAAACCACTGACGAGTGACCGACTGGCACACGGACCCGTACATGGACCCGTGCACGGGTGGTTCGGGGACACGGGTAAAATGTGCCCGACGCCCGTCGGACACGGACCTGGGCGCGCGCCATGGAAAACAGGCCAAAACCACTGACAAGTGACCGACTGGCACACGAACCCGTACACGGGTGGTTCGTGGACACAGGGAAAAACTGCCCGATGCCCGTCGGACACGAAACTAGGCGTGCGCCATGGAAAACAGGCCAAAACCACCGACGAGTGACCGACTGGCACACGGACCCGTACACGGACCCGTGCACGGGTGGTTCGGGGACACGGGTAAAAGTGCCCGACGCCCGTCCGACACGTACCTAGGCGCGCGCCATGGAAAACAGGCCAAAACCACCGACGAGTGACCGACTCGCCCACGGACCCGTACACGGGTGGTTTGTGGACACGGGGAAAAACTGCCCGATGCCCGTCGGACATGGAACTGGGCGCGCGCCATGGAAAACAGGCCAAAAAAACCGACGAGTGACCGACTGGCACATGGACCCGTGCACGGGTGGTTCGGGGACACGGGTCAAAAGTGCCCGACGCCCGTCGGACACGGACCTGGGCGCGAGCCATGGAAAACAGGCCAAAACCATCGACAAGTGACCGACTCGCCCACGGACCCGTACACGAGTGGTTCGTGGAAACGGGGAAAAACTTTCCGATACCCGTCGGACATGGAACTGGGCACGCGCCACGGAAAACAGGCCAAAACCACTGACGAGTGACCGACTCGCACACGGACCCGTACACGGACCCGTGCACGGGTGGTTCGGGGACACGGGTCAAAAGTGCCCGACGCCCATCGGACACGGACCTGGGCGCGCGCCATGGAAAATAGGCCAAAACCACCGACGAGTGACCGACTCGCCCACGGACCCGTACACGGGTGGTTCGTGGAAACGGGGAAAAAGTGTCCGATGCCCGTCGGACATGGAACTGGGCGCGCGCCACGGAAAACAGGCCAATACCACTGACGAGTGACCGACTCGCTCACGGACCCGTACACGGACCCGTGCATGGGTGGTTCGGGGACACGGGTAAAAAGTGTCTGACGCCCGTCGGACACGAACCTGGGCGTGCGCCATGGAAAATAGGACAAAACCACCGACGAGTGACCGACTGGCACACGGACCCGTACACGGACCCGGGCACGGGTGGTTCGGGGACACGGGTAAAATGTGCCCGACGGCCGTCGGACACGGACCTGGGCGCGCGCCATGGAAAACAAGCCAAAACCACCGACAAGTGACCGACTGGCACACGGACCCGTACACGGGTGGTTCGTGGACACGGGGAAAAACTGCCCGATGCCCGTCGGACACGGAACTGGGCGTGCGCCATGGAAAACAATCCAAAACCACCGATGAGTGACCGACTGACACACGGACCCGTGCACGGGTGGTTCGGCGACACGGGTAAAAAGTACCCGACGCCCGTCGGACACGGACCCGGGCGCGAGCCATGGAAAACAGGCCAAAACCACCGACGAGTGACCGACTCGCCCACGAACCCGTACACGGGTGGTTCGTGGAAACGGGGAAAAACTGTCCGATGCCCGTCGGACATGGAACTGGGCGCGCGCCATGGAAAACAGACCAAAACCACCGACGAGTGACCGACTGGCACACGGACCCGTACACGGACCCGTGCACGGGTGGTTCGGGGACACGGGTCAAAAGTGCCCGACGCCCATCGGACACGGACCTGGGCGCGCGCCATGGAAAATAGGCCAAAACCACCGACGAGTGACCGACTCGCCCACGGACCCGTACACGGGTGGTTCGTGGAAACGGGGAAAAACTGTCCGATGCCCGTCGGACATGGAACTGGGCGCGCGCCACGGAAAACAGGCCAAACCCACCGACGAGTGACCGACTGGCACACGGACCCGTACACGGACCCGTGCACGGGTGGTTCGGGGACACGGGTAAAATGTGCCTGACGCCCGTCGGACACGGACTTGGGCGCGCGCCATGGAAAACAGGCCAAAACCACCGACAAGTGACCGACTGGCACACGGCCCCGTACACGGGTGGTTCGTGGACACGGGGAAAAACTGCCCGATGCCGGTCGGACACGGAACTGGGCGTGCGCCATGGAAAACAGGGTGAAACCACCAACGAGCGATCGACCCGTACACCGACCTAGAACGGGCGGTACGGGGAAACGGGGAAAAAAGTGCCCGACGCCCGTCGGACACGGAGCTAGGCGTGCGCCATGGAAAACAGGCCAAAACCACCGACGAGTGACCGACTGGCACACGGACCCTTACACGGGTGGTTCGTGGACACGGGGAAAAACTGCCCGATGCCCGACGGACACGGAACTGGGCGTGCGCCATGGAAAACAGGCGAAAACCACCGACGAGTGGCCGACTAGCACACGGACCCGTGCACTGGTGGTTCGGGGACACGGGTAAAAAGTGCCCGACGCCCGTCGGACACGGACCTGGGCGCGAGCCATGGAAAAGAGGCCAAAACCACCGACGAGTGACCGACTCGCCAACGGACCCGTACACGGGTGGTTCGTGGACACGGGGAAAAACTGCCTGATGCCCGTCGGACATGGAACTGGGCCTGCGCCATGGAAAACAGGCCAAAACCACCGACGAGTGACCGACTGGCACACGGACCCGTGCACGGGTGGTTCGGGGACACGGGTCAAAAGTGCCCGACGCCCATCGGACACGGACCTGGGCGCGCGCCATGGAAAAGAGGCCAAAACCACCGACGAGTGACCGACTCGCCTACGGACCCGTACACGGGTGGTTCGTGGAAACGGGGAAAAACTGTCCGATGCCCGTCGGACATGGAACTGGGCGCGCGCCACGGAAAACAGGCCAAAACCACCGACGAGTAACCGACTGGCACACGGACCCGTACACGGACCCGTGCACGGGTGGTTCGGGGACACGGGTAAAATGTGCCTGACGCCCGTCGGACACGGAGTTGGGCGCGCGCCATGGAAAACAGGCCAATACCACCGACGAGTGACCGACTGGCACACGGACCCGTACACAGGTGGTTCGTGGACACGGGGAAAAACTGCCCGATGCCCGTCGGACACGGAACTGAGCGTGCGCCACGGAAAACAGGCCAAAACTACCGACGAGTGACCGACTGGCACACGGACCCGTGCACGGGTGGTTCGGTGACACGGTTAAAAGTGCCCGACGCCCGTCGGACACGGACCTGGGCGCGAGCCATGGAAAATAGGCCAAAACCACTGACAAGTGACCGACTGGCACACGAACCCGTACACGGGTGGTTCGTGGACACGGGGAAAAACTGCCCGATGCCCGTCGGACACGAAACTAGGCGTGCGCCATGGACAACAGGCCAAAACCACCGACGAGTGACCGACTGGCACACGGACCCGTGCACGGGTGGTTCGGGGACACGCGTAAAAAGTGCCCGACGCCCGTCGGACACAGACCTGGGCGCGCGCCATGGAAAACAGGCCAAAACCACCGACGAGTGACCGACTCGCCCACGGACCCGTACACAGGTGGTTCGTGGAAACGGGGAAAAACTTCCCGATACCCGTCGGACATGGAACTGGGCACGCGCCACGGAAAACAGGCCAAAACCACTGATGAGTGACCGACTCGCACACGGACCCGTACACGGACCCGTGCACGGGTGGTTCGGGGACACGGGTCAAAAGTGCCCGACGCCCATCGGACACGGACTTGGGCGCGCGCCATGGAAAATAGGCCAAAACCACCGACGAGTGACCGACTCGCCCACGGACCCGTACACGGGTGGTTCGTGGAAACGGGGAAAAACTGTCCGATGCCCGTCGGACATGGAACTGGGCGCGCGCCACGGAAAACAGGCCAAAACCACTGACGAGTGACCGACTCACACACGGACCCGTACACAGACCCGTGCATGGGTGGTTCGGGGACACGGGTAAAAAGTGTCTGACGCCCGTCGGACACGAACCTAGGCGCACGCCATGGAAAATAGGACAAAACCACCGACGAGTGACCGACTGGCACACGGACCCGTACACGGACCCAGGCACGGGTGGTTCGGGGACACGGGTAAAATGTGCCTGACGGCCGTCGGACACGGACCTGGGCGCGCGCCATGGAAAACAAGCCAAAACCACCGACAGGTGACCGACTGGCACACGGACCCGTACACGGGTGGTTCGTGGACACGGGGAAAAACTGCCCGATGCCCGTCGGACACGGAACTGGGCGTGCGCCATGGAAAACAGGCCAAAACCACCGATGAGTGACCGACTGACACACGGACCCGTGCACGGGTGGTTCGGCGACACGGGTAAAAAGTACCCGACGCCCGTCGGACACGGACCCGGGCGCGAGCCATGGAAAACAGGCCAAAACCACCGACGAGTGACCGACTCGCCCACGAACCCGTACACGGGTGGTTCGTGGACACGGGGAAAAACTGCCCGATGCCCGTCGGACATGGAACTGGGCGCGCGCCATGGAAAACAGACCAAAACCACCGACGAGTGACCGACTGGCACACGGACCCGTACACGGACCCGTGCACGGGTGGTTCGGGGACACGGGTCAAAAGTGCCCGACGCCCATCGGACACGGACCTGGGCGCGCGCCATGGAAAATAGGCCAAAACCACCGACGAGTGACCGACTCGCCCACGGACCCGTACACGGGTGGTTTGTGGAAACGGGGAAAAACTGTCCGATGCCCGTCGGACATGGAACTGGGCGCGCGCCACGGAAAACGGGCCAAACCCACCGACGAGTGACCGACTGGCACACGGACCCGTACACGGACCGTTGCACGGGTGGTTCGGGGACACGGGTAAAATGTGCCTGACGCCCGTCGGACACGGACCTGGGCGCGCGCCATGGAAAACAGGCCAAAACCACCGACAAGTGACCGACTGGCACACGGCCCCGTACACGGGTGGTTCGCGGACACGGGGAAAAACTGCCCGATGCCGGTCGGACACGGAACTGGGCGTGCGCCATGGAAAACAGGGTGAAACCACCAACGAGTGATCGACCCGTACACCGACCTAGAACGAGCGGTACGGGGAAACGGGGAAAAAAGTGCCCGACGCCCGTCGGACACGGAGCTAGGCGTGCGCCATGGAAAACAGGCCAAAACCACCGACGAGTGACCGACTGGCACACGGACCCTTACACGGGTGGTTCGTGGACACGGGGAAAAACTGCCCGATGCCCGTCGGACACGGAACTGGGCGTGCGCCATGGAAAACAGGCGAAAACCACCGACGAGTGGCCGACTAGCACACGGACCCGTGCACTGGTGGTTCGGGGTCACGGGTAAAAAGTGCCCGACGCCCGTCGGACACGGACCTGGGCGCGAGCCATGGAAAAGAGGCCAAAACCACCGACGAGTGACCGACTCGCCAACGGACCCGTTCACGGGTGGTTCGTGGACACGGGGAAAAACTGCCTGATGCCCGTCGGACATGGAACTGGGCGCGCGCCATGGAAAACAGACCAAAACCACCGACGAGTGACCGACTGGCACACGGACCCGTGCACGGGTGGTTCGGGGACACGGGTCAAAAGTGCCCGACGCCCATCGGACACGGACCTGGGCGCGCTCCATGGAAAATAGGCCAAAACCACCGACGAGTGACCGACTCGCCTACGGACCCGTACACGGGTGGTTCGTGGAAACGGGGAAAAACTGTCCGATGCCCGTCGGACATGGAACTGGGCGCGCGCCATGGAAAACAGACCAAAACCACCGACGACTAACCGACTGGCACACGGACCCGTACACGGACCCGTGCACGGGTGGTTCGGGGACACGGGTAAAATGTGCCTGACGCCCGTCGGACACGGAGTTGGGCGCGCGCCATGGAAAACAGGCCAAAACCACCGACAAGTGACCGACTGGCACACGGACCCGTACACGGGTGGTTCGTGGACACGGGGAAAAACTGCCCGATGCCCGTCGGACACGGAACTGAGCGTGCGCCACGGAAAACAGGCCAAAACCACCGATAAGTGACCGACTGGCACACGGACCCGTGCACGGGTGGTTCGGTGACACGGGTAAAAAGTGCCCGACGCCCGTCGGACACGGACCTGGGCGCGAGCCATGGAAAATAGGCCAAAACCACCGACGAGTGACCGACTCGCCCACGGACCCGTACACGGGTGGTTCGTGGACACGGGGAAAAACTGCCCGATGCCCGTCGGACATGGAACTGGGCGCGCGCCATGGAAAACAGACCAAAACCACCGACGAGGGACCGACTGGCACACGGACCCGTACACGGACCCGTGCACGGGTGGTTCGGGGACACGGGTCAAAAGTGCCCGACGCCCATCGGACACGGACCTAGGCGCGCGCCATGGAAAACAAGCCAAAACCACCGACGAGTGACCGACTCGCCCACGAACCCGTACACGGGTGGTTCGTGGAAACGGGGAAAACTGCCCGATGCCCGTCGGACATGGAACTGGGCGCACGCCACGGAAAACAGGCCAAAACCACCGACGAGTGACCGACTCGCACACAGACCCGTACACGGACCCGTGCACGGGTGGTTCGGGGACACGGGTAAAAAGTGTCCGACGCCCGTCGGACACGAACCTGGGCGCGCGCCATGGAAAATAGGACAAAACCACTGACGAGTGACCGACTGGCACACGGACCCGTACATGGACCCGTGCACGGGTGGTTCGGGGACACGGGTAAAATGTGCCCGACGCCCGTCGGACACGGACCTGGGCGCGCGCCATGGATAACCGGCCAAAACCACTGACAAGTGACCGACTGGCACACGAACCCGTACACGGGTGGTTCGTGGACACGGGGAAAAACTGCCCGATGCCCGTCGGACATGAAACTAGGCTTGCGCCATGGAAACAGGCCAAAACCACCGACGAGTGACCGACTGGCACACGGACCCGTACACGTACCCGTGCACGGGTGGTTCGGGGACACGGGTAAAATGTGCCTGACGCCCGTCGGACACGGAGTTGGGCGCGCGCCATGGAAAACAGGCCAAAACCACCGACAAGTGACCGACTGGCACACGGACCAGTACACGGGTGGTTCGTGGACACGGGGAAAAACTGCCCGATGCCCGTCGGACACGGAACTGGGCGTGCGCCATGGAAAACAGGCCAAAACCACCGACGAGTGACCGACTCGCCCACGGACCCGTACACAGGTGGTTCGTGGAAACGGGGAAAAACTTCCCGATACCCGTCGGACATGGAACTGGGCACGCGCCACGGAAAACAGGCCAAAACCACTGATGAGTGACCGACTCGCACACGGACCCGTACACGGACCCGTGCACGGGTGGTTCGGGGACACGGGTCAAAAGTGCCCGACGCCCATCGGACACGGACTTGGGCGCGCGCCATGGAAAATAGGCCAAAACCACCGACGAGTGACCGACTCGCCCACGGACCCGTACACGGGTGGTTCGTGGAAACGGGGAAAAACTGTCCGATGCCCGTCGGACATGGAACTGGGCGCGCGCCACGGAAAACAGGCCAAAACCACTGACGAGTGACCGACTCACACACGGACCCGTACACAGACCCGTGCATGGGTGGTTCGGGGACACGGGTAAAAAGTGTCTGACGCCCGTCGGACACGAACCTAGGCGCACGCCATGGAAAATAGGACAAAACCACCGACGAGTGACCGACTGGCACACGGACCCGTACACGGACCCAGGCACGGGTGGTTCGGGGACACGGGTAAAATGTGCCTGACGGCCGTCGGACACGGACCTGGGCGCGCGCCATGGAAAACAAGCCAAAACCACCGACAGGTGACCGACTGGCACACGGACCCGTACACGGGTGGTTCGTGGACACGGGGAAAAACTGCCCGATGCCCGTCGGACACGGAACTGGGCGTGCGCCATGGAAAACAGGCCAAAACCACCGATGAGTGACCGACTGACACACGGACCCGTGCACGGGTGGTTCGGCGACACGGGTAAAAAGTACCCGACGCCCGTCGGACACGGACCCGGGCGCGAGCCATGGAAAACAGGCCAAAACCACCGACGAGTGACCGACTCGCCCACGAACCCGTACACGGGTGGTTCGTGGACACGGGGAAAAACTGCCCGATGCCCGTCGGACATGGAACTGGGCGCGCGCCATGGAAAACAGACCAAAACCACCGACGAGTGACCGACTGGCACACGGACCCGTACACGGACCCGTGCACGGGTGGTTCGGGGACACGGGTCAAAAGTGCCCGACGCCCATCGGACACGGACCTGGGCGCGCGCCATGGAAAATAGGCCAAAACCACCGACGAGTGACCGACTCGCCCACGGACCCGTACACGGGTGGTTTGTGGAAACGGGGAAAAACTGTCCGATGCCCGTCGGACATGGAACTGGGCGCGCGCCACGGAAAACGGGCCAAACCCACCGACGAGTGACCGACTGGCACACGGACCCGTACACGGACCGTTGCACGGGTGGTTCGGGGACACGGGTAAAATGTGCCTGACGCCCGTCGGACACGGACCTGGGCGCGCGCCATGGAAAACAGGCCAAAACCACCGACAAGTGACCGACTGGCACACGGCCCCGTACACGGGTGGTTCGCGGACACGGGGAAAAACTGCCCGATGCCGGTCGGACACGGAACTGGGCGTGCGCCATGGAAAACAGGGTGAAACCACCAACGAGTGATCGACCCGTACACCGACCTAGAACGAGCGGTACGGGGAAACGGGGAAAAAAGTGCCCGACGCCCGTCGGACACGGAGCTAGGCGTGCGCCATGGAAAACAGGCCAAAACCACCGACGAGTGACCGACTGGCACACGGACCCTTACACGGGTGGTTCGTGGACACGGGGAAAAACTGCCCGATGCCCGTCGGACACGGAACTGGGCGTGCGCCATGGAAAACAGGCGAAAACCACCGACGAGTGGCCGACTAGCACACGGACCCGTGCACTGGTGGTTCGGGGTCACGGGTAAAAAGTGCCCGACGCCCGTCGGACACGGACCTGGGCGCGAGCCATGGAAAAGAGGCCAAAACCACCGACGAGTGACCGACTCGCCAACGGACCCGTTCACGGGTGGTTCGTGGACACGGGGAAAAACTGCCTGATGCCCGTCGGACATGGAACTGGGCGCGCGCCATGGAAAACAGACCAAAACCACCGACGAGTGACCGACTGGCACACGGACCCGTGCACGGGTGGTTCGGGGACACGGGTCAAAAGTGCCCGACGCCCATCGGACACGGACCTGGGCGCGCTCCATGGAAAATAGGCCAAAACCACCGACGAGTGACCGACTCGCCTACGGACCCGTACACGGGTGGTTCGTGGAAACGGGGAAAAACTGTCCGATGCCCGTCGGACATGGAACTGGGCGCGCGCCATGGAAAACAGACCAAAACCACCGACGACTAACCGACTGGCACACGGACCCGTACACGGACCCGTGCACGGGTGGTTCGGGGACACGGGTAAAATGTGCCTGACGCCCGTCGGACACGGAGTTGGGCGCGCGCCATGGAAAACAGGCCAAAACCACCGACAAGTGACCGACTGGCACACGGACCCGTACACGGGTGGTTCGTGGACACGGGGAAAAACTGCCCGATGCCCGTCGGACACGGAACTGAGCGTGCGCCACGGAAAACAGGCCAAAACCACCGATAAGTGACCGACTGGCACACGGACCCGTGCACGGGTGGTTCGGTGACACGGGTAAAAAGTGCCCGACGCCCGTCGGACACGGACCTGGGCGCGAGCCATGGAAAATAGGCCAAAACCACCGACGAGTGACCGACTCGCCCACGGACCCGTACACGGGTGGTTCGTGGACACGGGGAAAAACTGCCCGATGCCCGTCGGACATGGAACTGGGCGCGCGCCATGGAAAACAGACCAAAACCACCGACGAGGGACCGACTGGCACACGGACCCGTACACGGACCCGTGCACGGGTGGTTCGGGGACACGGGTCAAAAGTGCCCGACGCCCATCGGACACGGACCTAGGCGCGCGCCATGGAAAACAAGCCAAAACCACCGACGAGTGACCGACTCGCCCACGAACCCGTACACGGGTGGTTCGTGGAAACGGGGAAAACTGCCCGATGCCCGTCGGACATGGAACTGGGCGCACGCCACGGAAAACAGGCCAAAACCACCGACGAGTGACCGACTCGCACACAGACCCGTACACGGACCCGTGCACGGGTGGTTCGGGGACACGGGTAAAAAGTGTCCGACGCCCGTCGGACACGAACCTGGGCGCGCGCCATGGAAAATAGGACAAAACCACTGACGAGTGACCGACTGGCACACGGACCCGTACATGGACCCGTGCACGGGTGGTTCGGGGACACGGGTAAAATGTGCCCGACGCCCGTCGGACACGGACCTGGGCGCGCGCCATGGATAACCGGCCAAAACCACTGACAAGTGACCGACTGGCACACGAACCCGTACACGGGTGGTTCGTGGACACGGGGAAAAACTGCCCGATGCCCGTCGGACATGAAACTAGGCTTGCGCCATGGAAACAGGCCAAAACCACCGACGAGTGACCGACTGGCACACGGACCCGTACACGTACCCGTGCACGGGTGGTTCGGGGACACGGGTAAAATGTGCCTGACGCCCGTCGGACACGGAGTTGGGCGCGCGCCATGGAAAACAGGCCAAAACCACCGACAAGTGACCGACTGGCACACGGACCAGTACACGGGTGGTTCGTGGACACGGGGAAAAACTGCCCGATGCCCGTCGGACACGGAACTGGGCGTGCGCCATGGAAAACAGGCCAAAACCACCGACGAGTGACCGACTGGCACACGGACCCGTGCACGGGTGGTTCGGTGACACGGGTAAAAAGTGCCCGACGCCCGTCGGACACGGACCTGGGCGCGAGCCATGGAAAATAGGCCAAAACCACCGACGAGTGACCGACTCGCCCACGAACCCGTACACGGGTGGTTCGTGTACACGGGGAAAAACTGCCCGATGCCCGTCGGACATGGAACTGGGCGCGCGCCATGGAAAACAGACCAAAACCACCGACGAGGGACCGACTGGCACACGGACCCGTACACGGCCCCGTGCACGGGTGGTTCGGGGACACGGGTCAAAAGTGCCCGACGCCCATCGGACACGGACCTAGGCGCGCGCCATGGAAAGAAGGCCAAAACCACCGACGAGTGACCGACTCGCCCACGAACCCGTACACGCGTGGTTCGTGGAAACGGGGAAAACTGCCCGATGCCCGTCGGACATGGAACTGGGCGCACGCCACGGAAAACAGGCCAAAACCACCGACGAGTGACCGACTCGCACACACACCCGTACACGGACCCGTGCACGGGTGGTTCGGGGACACGGGTAAAAAGTGTCCGACGCCCGTCGGACACGAACCTGGTCGCGCGCCATGGAAAATAGGACAAAACCACTGACGAGTGACCGACTGGCACACGGACCCGTACATGGACCCGTACATGGACCCGTGCACGGGTGGTTCGGGGACACGGGTAAAATGTGCTCGACGCCCGTCGGACATGGACCTGGGCGCGCGCCATGGAAAACAGGCCAAAACCACTGACAAGTGACCGACTGGCACACGAACCCGTACACGGGTGGTTCGTGGACACGGGGAAAAACTGCCCGATGCCCGTCGGACACGAAACTAGGCGTGCGCCATGGAAAACAGGCCAAAACCACCGACGAGTGACCGACTGGCACACGGACCCGTACACGGACCCGTGCACGGGTGGTTCGGGGACACGGGTAAAAAGTGCCCGACGCCCGTCCGACACGGACCTAGGCGCGCGCCATGGAAAACAGGCCAAAACCACCGACGAGTGACCGACTCGCCCAAGGACCCGTACACGGGTGGTTTGTGGACACGGGGAAAAACTGCCCAATGCTCGTCGGACATGGAACTGGGGGCGCGCCATGGAAAACAGGCCAAAAAAACCGACGAGTGACCGACTGGCACACGGACCCGTGCACGGGTGGTTCGGGGACACGGGTCAAAAGTGCCCGACGCCCGTCGGACACGGACCTGGGCGCGAGCCATGGAAAACAGGCCAAAACCATCGACAAGTGACCGACTCGCTCACGGACCCGTACACGGGTGGTTCGTGGACACGGGGAAAAACTGCCCGATGCCCGTCGTACATGGAACTGGGCGCGCGCCATGGAAAACAGACCAAAACCACCACGAGGGACCGACTGGCACACGGACCCGTACACGGACCCGTGCACGGGTGGTTCGGGGACACGGGTCAAAAGTGCCCGACGCCCGTCGGACACAGACCTGGGCGCGCGCCATGGAAAACCGGCCAAAACCACCGACGAGTGACCGACTCGCCCACGGACCCGTACACGGGTGGTTCGTGGAAACGGGGAAAAACTGCCCGATACCCGTCGGACATGGAACTGGGCACGCGCCACGGAAAACAGGCCAAAACCACTGACGAGTGACCGACTCGCACACGGACCCGTACACGGACCCGTGCACGGGTGGTTCGGGGACACGGGTAAAAAGTGTCCGACGCCCGTCGGACATGGACCTGGGCGCGCGCCATGGAAAATAGGCCAAAACCACCGACGAGTGACCGACTGGGACACGGACCCGTGCACGGGTGGTTCGCGGACACGGGTGAAATGTGCCCGACGCCCGTCGGACACGCACCTGGGCGCGCGCCATTGAAAACAGGCCAAAACCACCGACAAGTGACCGACTGGCACATGGACCCGTACACGGGTGGTTCGTGGACACGGGGAAAAACTGCCCGATGCCCGTCGGACACGGAACTGGGCGTGCGCCATGGAAAACAGGCCAAAACCACCGACGAGTGACCGACTGGCACACGGACCCATGCACGGGTGGTTCGGGGACATGGGTAAAAAGTGCCCGACGCCCGTCGGACACGGACCTGGGCGCGAGCCATGGAAAACAGACCAAAACCACCGACGAGTGACCGACTCGCCCACGGACCCGTACACGGGTGGTTCGTGGACACGGGGAAAAACTGCCCGATGCCCGTCAGACATGGAACTGGGCGCGCGCCATGGAAAACAGACCAAAACCACCGACGAGTGACCGACTGGCACACGGACCCGTGCACGGGTGGTTCGGGGACACGGGTAAAATGTGCCCGACGCCCGTCGGACACGGACCTGGGCGCGCGCTATGGAAAACAGGCCAAAACCACTGACAAGTGACCGACTGGCACACGAACCCGTACACGGGTGGTTCGTGGACACGGGGAAAAACTGCCCGATGCCCGTCGGACATGAAACTAGGCTTGCGCCATGGAAAACAGGCCAAAACCACCGACGAGTGACCGACTGGCACACGGACCCGTACACGTACCCGTGCACGGGTGGTTCGGGGACACGAGTAAAATGTGCCTGACGCCCGTCGGACACGGAGTTGGGCGCGCGCCATGGAAAACAGGCCAAAACCACCAACAAGTGACCGACTGGCACACGGACCCGTACACGGGTGGTTCGTGGACACGGGGAAAAACTGCCCGATGCCCGTCGGACACGGAACTGGGCGTGCGCCACGGAAAACAGGCCAAAACCACCGACGAGTGACCGACTGGCACACGGACCCGTGCACGGGTGGTTCGGTGACACGGGTAAAAAGTGCCCGACGCCCGTCGGACACGGACCTGGGCGCGAGCCATGGAAAATAGGCCAAAACCACCGACGAGTGACCGACTCGCCCACGGACCCGTACACGGGTGGTTCGTTGACACGGGGAAAAACTGCCCGATGCCCGTCGGACATGGAACTGGGCGCGCGCCATGGAAAACAGACCAAAACCACCGACGAGGGACCGACTGGCACACGGACCCGTACACGGACCCGTGCACGGGTGGTTCGGGGACACGGGTCAAAAGTGCCCGACGCCCATCGGACACGGACCTAGGCGCGCGCCATGGAAAACAGGCCAAAACCACCGACGAGTGACCGACTCGCCCACGAACCCGTACACGGGTGGTTCGTGGAAACGGGGAAAACTGCCCGATGCCCGTCGGACATGGAACTGGGCGCACGCCACGGAAAACAGGCCAAAACCACCGACGAGTGACCGACTCGCAGACAGACCCGTACACGGACCCGTGCACGGGTGGTTCGGGGACACGGGTAAAAAGTGTCCGACGCCCGTCGGACACGAACCTGGGCGCGCACCATGGAAAATAGGACAAAACCACCGACGAGTGACCGACTGGCACACGGACCCGTACATGGACCCGTACATGGACCCGTGCACGGGTGGTTCGGGGACACGGGTAAAATGTGCCCGACGCCCGTCGGACACGGACCTGGGTGCGCGCCATGGAAAACAGGCCAAAACCACTGACAAGTGACCGACTGGCACACGAACCCGTACACGGGTGGTTCGTGGACACGGGGAAAAACTGCCCGATGCCCGTCGGACACGAAACTAGGCGTGCGCCATGGAAAACAGGCCAAAACCACCGACGAGTGACCGACTGGCACACGGACCCGTACACGGACCCGTGCACGGGTGGTTCGGGGACACGGGTAAAAAGTGCCCGACGCCCGTCCGACACGGACCTAGGCGCGCGCCATGGAAAACAGGCCAAAACCACCGACGAGTGACCGACTCGCCCAAGGACCCGTACACGGGTGGTTTGTGGACACGGGGAAAAACTGCCCAATGCTCGTCGGACATGGAACTGGGCGCGCGCCATGGAAAACAGGCCAAAAAAACCGACGAGTGACCGACTGGCACACGGACCCGTGCACGGGTGGTTCGGGGACACGGGTCAAAAGTGCCCGACGCCCGTCGGACACGGACCTGGGCGCGAGCCATGGAAAACAGGCCAAAACCATCGACAAGTGACCGACTCGCCCACGGACCCGTACACGGGTGGTTCGTGGACACGGGGAAAAACTGCCCGATGCCCGTCGGACATGGAACTGGGCGCGCGCCATGGAAAACAGACCAAAACCACCACGAGGGACCGACTGGCACACGGACCCGTACACGGACCCGTGCACGGGTGGTTCGAGGACACGGGTCAAAAGTGCCCGACGCCCGTCGGACACAGACCTGGGCGCGCGCCATGGAAAACAGGCCAAAACCACCGACGAGTGACCGACTCGCCCACGGACCCGTACACGGGTGGTTCATGGAAACGGGGAAAAACTGCCCGATACCCGTCGGACATGGAACTGGGCACGCGCCACGGAAAACAGGCCAAAACCACTGACGAGTGACCGACTCGCACACGGACCCGTACACGGACCCGTGCACGGGTGGTTCGGGGACACGGGTAAAAAGTGTCCGACGCCCGTCGGACATGGACCTGGGCGCGCGCCATGGAAAATAGGCCAAAACCACCGACGAGTGACCGACTAGCAGACGGACCCGTGCACGGGTGGTTCGCGGACACGGGTAAAATGTGCCCGACGCCCGTCGGACACGGACCTGGGCGCGCGCCATTGAAAACAGGCCAAAACCACCGACAAGTGACCGACTGGCACATGGACCCGTACACGGGTGGTTCGTGGACACGGGGAAAAACTGCCCGATGCCCGTCAGACACGGAACTGGGCGTGCGCCATGGAAAACAGGCCAAAACCACCGACGAGTGACCGACTGGCACACGGACCAGTGCACGGGTGGTTCGGGGACATGGGTAAAAAGTGCCCGACGCCCGTCGGACACGGACCTGGGCGCGAGCCTTGGAAAACAGACCAAAACCACCGACGAGTGACCGACTCGCCCACGGACCCGTACACGGGTGGTTCGTGGACACGGGGAAAAACTGCCCGATGCCCGTCAGACATGGAACTGGGCGCGCGCCATGGAAAACAGACAAAAACCACCGACGAGTGACCGACTGGCACACGGACCCGTGCACGGGTGGTTCGGGGACACGGGTCAAAAGTGCCCGACGCCCGTCGGACACGGACCTGGGCGAGCGCCATGGAAAACAGACCAAAACCACCGACGAGTGACCGACTCGCCCACGGACCCGTACACGGGTGGTTCGTGGAAATGGGGAAAAACTGCCCGATGCCCGTCGGACATGGAACTGGGCGCGCGCCACGGAAAATAGGCCAAAACCACTGACGAGTGACCGACTCACACACGGACCCGTACACGGACCCGTGCATGGGTGGTTCGGGGACACGGGTAAAATGTGCCTGACGGCCGTCGGACACGGACCTGGGCGCGCGCCATGGAAAACAGGCCAAAACCACCGACGAGTGACCGACTGGCACACGGACCCGTACACGAACCCGTGCACGGGTGGTTCGGGGACACGGGTAAAATGTGCCTGACGCCCGTCGGAGACGGAGTTGGGCGCGCGCCATGGAAAACAGGCCAAAACCACCGACAATTGACCGACTGGCACACGGACCCGTACACGGGTGGTTCGTGGACACGGGGAAAAACTGCCCGATGCCCGTCGGACACGGAACTGGGCGTGCGCCACGGAAAACAGGCCAAAACCACCGACGAGTGACCGACTGGCACACGGACCCGTGCACAGGTGGTTCGGTGACACGGGTAAAAAGTGCCCGACGCCCGTCGGACACGGACCTGGGCGCGAGCCATGGAAAATAGGCCAAAACCACCGACGAGTGACCGACTGGCACACGAACCCGTACACGGACCCGTGCACGGGTGGTTCGGGGACATGGGTAAAATGTGCCTGACGCCCGTCGGACACGGACCTGGGCGCGCGCCATGGAAAACAGGCCAAAACCACCGACAACTGACCGACTGGCACACGGACCCGTACACGGGTGGTTCGTGGACACGGGGAAAAACTGCCCGATGCCCGTCGGACACGGAACTGGGCGTGCGCCATGGAAAATGGGCCAAAACCACCGACGAGTGACCGACTGGCACATGGACCCGTGCACGGGTGGTTCGGCGACACGGGTAAAAAGTGCCCGACGCCCGTCGGACACGGACCTGGGCGCGCGCCATGGAAAACAGGCCAAAACCACCGACGAGTGACCGACTCGCCAACGAACCCGTACACGGGTGGTTCGTGGAAACGGGGAAAACTGCCCGATGCCCGTCGGACATGGAACTGGGCGCGCGCCATGGAAAATAGGACAAAACCACTGACGAGTGACCGACTGGCACACGGACCCGTACATGGACCCGTGCACGGGTGGTTCGGGGACACGGGTAAAATGTGCCCGACGCCCATCGGACACGGACCTGGGCGCGCGCCATGGAAAACAGGCCAAAACCACTGACAAGTGACCGACTGGCACACGAACCCGTACACGGGTGGTTCGTGGACACGGGGAAAAACTGCCCGATGCCCGTCGGACACGAAACTAGGCGTGCGCCATGGAAAACAGGCCAAAACCACCGACGAGTGACCGACTGGCACACGGACCCGTACACGGACCCGTGCACGGGTGGTTCGGGGAGACGGGTAAAAAGTGCCCGACGCCCGTCCGACACGGACCTAGGCGCGCGCCATGGAAAACATGCCAAAACCACCGACGAGTGACCGACTCGCCCACGGACCCGTACACGGGTGGTTTGTGGACACGGGGAAAAACTGCCCGATGCCCGTCGGACATGGAACTGGCGCGCGCCATGGAAAACAGGCCAAAAAAACCGACGAGTGACCGACTGCCACACGGACCCGTGCACGGGTGGTTCGGGGACACGGGTCAAAAGTGCCCGACGCCCGTCAGACACGGTCCTGGGCGCGAGCCATGGAAAACAGGCCAAAACCATCGACAAGTGACCGACTCGCCCACGGACCCGTACACGGGTGGTTCGTGGACACGGGGAAAAACTGCCCGATGCCCGTCGGACATGGAACTGGGCGCGCGCCATGGAAAACAGACCAAAACCACCGACGAGGGACCGACTGGCACACGGACCCGTACAGGGACCCGTGCACGAGTGGTTCGGGGACACGGGTCAAAAGTGCCCGACGCCCGTCGGACACGGACCTGGGCGCGCGCCATGGAAAACAGGCCAAAACAACCGACGAGTGACCGACTCGCCCACGGACCCGTACACGGGTGGTTCGTGGAAACGGGGAAAAACTGCCCGATACCCGTCGGACATGGAACTGGGCACGCGCCACGGAAAACAGGCCAAAACCACTGACGAGTGACCGACTCGCACACGGACCCGTACACGAACCCGTGCACGGGTGGTTCGGGGACACGGGTAAAAAGTGTCCGACGCCCGTCGGACACGGACCTGGGCGCGCGCCATGGAAAATAGGCCACAACCACCGACGAGTGACCGACTGGCACACGGACCCGTGCACGGGTGGTTCGCGGACATGGGTAAAATGTGCCCGACGCCCGTCGGACACGGACCTGGGCGCGCGCCATTGAAAACAGGGCAAAACCACCGACAAGTGACCGACTGGCACATGGACCCGTGCACGGGTGGTTCGCGGACATGGGGAAAAACAGCCCGATGCCCGTCGGACACGGAACTGGGCGTGCGCCATGGAAAACAGGCCAAAACCACCGACGAGTGACCGACTGGCACACGGACCCGTGCACGGGTGGTTCGGGGACATGGGTAAAAAGTGCCCGACGCCCGTCGGACACGGACCTGGGCGCGAGCCATGGAAAACAGACCAAAACCACCGACGAGTGACCGACTCGCCCACGGACCCGTACACGGGTGGTTCGTGGACACGGGGAAAAACTGCCCGATGCCCGTCGGACATGGAGCTGGGCGCGCGCCATGGAAAACAGACCAAAACCACCGACGAGTGACCGACTGGCACACGGATCCGTGCACGGGTGGTTCGGGGACACGGGTCAAAAGTGCCCGACGCCCGTCGGACACGGACCTGGGCGCGAGCCATGGAAAACAGACCAAAACCACCGACGAGTGACCGACTCGCCCACGGACCCGTGCACGGGTGGTTCGTGGACACGGGGAAAAACTGCCCGATGCCCGTCGGACATGGAACTGGGCGCGCGCCACGCAAAACAGGCCAAAACCACTGACGAGTGACCGACTCGCACACGGACCCGTACACGGACCCGTGCATGGGTGGTTCGGGGACACGGGTAAAAAGTGTCTGACGCTCGTCGGACACGAACCTGGGCGCGCGCCATGGAAAATAGGACAAAACCACCGACGAGTGACCGACTGGCACACGGACCCGTACACGGACCCGTGCACGGGTGGTTCGGGGACACGGGTAAAATGTGCCTGACGGCCGTCGGACACGGACCTGGGCGCGCGCCATGGAAAACAGGCCAAAACCACCGACAAGTGACCGACTGGCACACGGACCCGTACACGGGTGGTTCGTGGACACGGGGAAAAACTGCCCGATGCCCGTCGGACACGGAACTTTACGTGCGCCATGGAAAACAGGCCAAAACTACCGACGAGTGACCGACTGGCACACGGACCCGGGCACGATCCATGGAAAATAGGCCAAAACCACCGACGAGTGACCGACTCACCCATGAACCCGTACACGGGTGGTTCGTGGACACGGGGAAAAACTGCCCGATGCCCGTCGGACATGGAACTGGGCGCGCGCCATGGAAAACAGACCAAAACCACCGACAAGTGACCGATTGGCACACGGACCCGTACACGGACCCGTGCACGGGTGGTTCGGGGACACGGCTCAAAAGTGCCCGACGCCCATCGGACACGGACCTGGGCGCGCGCCATGGGAAACAGGCCAAAACCACCGACGAGTGACCGACTCGCCCACGGACCCGTACACGGGTTGTTCGTGGAAACGGGGAAAAACTGCCCGATGCCCGTCGGACATGGAACTGGGCGCGCGCCACGGAAAACAGGCCAAAACCACCGACGACTGACCGACCCGTACACGGACCCGTGCACGGGTGGTTCGGGGACACGGGTAAAAAGTGTCCGACGCCCGTCGGACACGAACCTGGGCGCGCGCCATGGAAAATAGGACAAAACCACCGACGAGTGACCGACTGGCACACGGACCCGTACATGGACCCGTGCACGAGTGGTTCGGGGACACGGGTAAAATGTGCCCGACGCCCGTCGGACACGGACCTGGGCGCGCGCCATGGAAAACAGGCCAAAACCAATGACAAGTGACCAACTGGCACACGAACCCATACACGGGTGGTTCGTGGACACGGGGAAAAACTTCCCGATGCCCGTCGGACACGAAACTAGGCGTGCGCCATGGAAAACAGGCCAAAACCACCGACGAGTGACCGACTGGCACACGGACCCGTACACAGACCCGTGCACGGGTGGTTCGGGGACACGGGTAAAAAGGGCCCGACGCCCGTCCGACACGGACCTAGGCGCGCGCCACGGAAAACAGGCCAAAACCACCGACAAGTGACCGAATCGCCCACGGACCCGTACACGGGTGGTTCGTGGACACGGGAAAAAACTGCCCGATGCCCGTCCGACATGGAACTGGGCGCGCGCCATGGAAAACAGGCCAAAAAACCGACGAGTGACCGACTGGCAAACGGACCCGTGCACGGGTGGTTCGGGGACACGGTTCAAAAGTGCCCGACGCCCGTCGGACACGGACCTGGGCGCGAGCCATGGAAAACAGGCCAAAACCATCGACAAGTGACCGACTCGCCCACGGACCCGTACACGAGTGGTTCGTGGACACGGGGAAAAACTGCCCGATGCCCGTCGGACATGGAACAGGGCGCGCGCCATGGAAAACAGACCAAAACCACCGACAAGGGACCGACTGGCACACGGACCCGTACACGGACCCGTGCACGGGTGGTTCGGGGACACGGGTCAAAAGTGCCCGACGCCCGTCGGACACGGACCTGGGCGCGCGCCATGGAAAACAGGCCAAAACCACCGACGAGTGACCGACTCGCCCACGGACCCGTACACGGTTGGTTCGTGGAAACGGGGAAAAACTGCCCGATGCCCGTCGGACATGGAACTGGGCGCGCGCCACGGAAAACAAGCCAAAACCATTGACGAGTGACCGACTCGCACACGGACCCGTGCATGGGTGGTTCGGGGACACGGGTAAAAAGTGTCCGACGCCCGTCGGACACGGAACTGGGCGTGCGCCATGGAAAACAGGCCAAAACAACCGACGAGTGACCGACTGGCACACGGACAAGTGCACGGGTGGTTCGGGGACATCGGTAAAAAGTGCCCGACACCCGTCGGACACGGACCTGGGCGCGAGCCTTGGAAAACAGACCAAAACCACCGACGAGTGACCGACTCGCCCACGGACCCGTACACGGGTGGTTCGTGGACACGGGGAAAAACTGCCCGATGCCCGTCGGACATGGAACTGGGCACGCGCCATGGAAAACAGACCAAAACCACCGACGAGTGACTGACTGGCACACGGACCCGTACACGGACCCGTGCACGGGTGGTTCGGGGACACGGGTCAAAAGTGCCCGACGCCCGTTGGACACGGACCTGGGCATGCGCCATGGAAAACAGACCAAAACCACCGACGAGTGACCGACTCGCCCACGGACCCGTACACGGGTGGTTCGTGGAAACGGGGAAAAACTGCCCGATGCCCGTCGGACCTGGAACTGGGCGCGCGCCACGGAAAACAGGCCAAAACCACTAACGAGTGACCGACTCGCACACGGACCCGTACACGGACCAGTGCATGGGTGGTTCGGGGACACGGGTAAAAAGTGTCTGACGCCCGTCGGCCACGAACCTGGGCGCGCGCCATGGAAAATAGGACAAAACCACTGACGAGTGACCGACTGGCACACGGACTCGTACACGGACCCGTGCACGGTTGGTGCGGGGACACGGGTAAAATGTGCCTGACGTCCGTCGGACACGGACCTAGGCGTGCGCCATGGAAAACAGGCCAAAACCACCGACAAGTGACCGACTGGCACACGGACCCGTACACGGGTGGTTCGTGGACACGGGGAAAAACTGCCCGATGCCCGTCGGACACGGAACTGGGCGTGCGCCATGGAAAACAGGCCAAAACCACCAACGAGTGACCGACTGGCACACGGACCCGTGCACGGGTGGTTCGGCGACATGGGTAAAAAGTACCCGACGCCCGTCGGACACGGACCCGGGCGCGAGCCATGGAAAACAGGCCAAAACCACCGACGAGTGACCGACTCGCCCACGAACCCGTACACGGGTGGTTCGTGGACACGGGGAAAAACTGCCCGATGGCCGTCGGACATGGAACTGGGCGCGCGCCATGGAAAACAGACCAAAACCACCGACGAGTGACCGACTGGCACACGGACCCGTACACGGACCCGTGCACGGGTGGTTCGGGGACACGGGTCAAAAGTGCCCGACGCCCATCAGACACGGACCTGGGCACGCGCCATGGAAAACAGGCCAAAACCACCGACGAGTGACCGACTCGCCCACGAACCCGTACACGGTTGGTTCGTGGAAACGGGAAAAAACTGCCCGATGCCCGTCGGACATGGAACTGGGCGCGCGCCACGGAAAACAGGCCAAAACCATCGACGAGTGACCGACTCGCACACGGACCCGTACACGGACCCGTGCACGGGTGGTTCGGGGACACGGGTAAAAAGTGTCCGACGCCCGTCGGACATGAACCTGGGCGCGCGCCATGGAAAATAGGACAAAACCACCGACGAGTGACCGACTGGCACACGGACCCGTACATGGACCCGTGCACGAGTGGTTCGGGGACACGGGTAAAATGTGCCCGACGCCCGTCGGACACGGACCTGGGCGCGCGCCATGGAAAACAGGCCAAAACCACTGACATGTGACCGACTGGCACACGAACCCGTACACGGGTGGTTCGTGGACACGGGGAAAAACTGCCCGATGCCCGTCGGACACGAAACTAGGCGTGCGCCATGGAAAACAGGCCAAAACCACCGACGAGTGACCGACTGGCACACGGACCCGTACATGGACCCTTGCACGAGTGGTTCGGGGACACGGGTAAAATGTGCCCGATGCCCGTCGGACACGGACCTGGGCGCGCGCCATGGAAAACAGGCCAAAACCACTGACAAGTGACCGACTGGCACACGAACCCGTACACGGGTGGTTCGTGGACACGGGGAAAAATTACCCGATGCCCGTCGGACACGAAACTAGGCGTGCGCCATGGAAAACAGGCCAAAACCACCGACGAGTGACCGACTGGCACACGGACCCGTACACAGACCCGTGCACGGGTGATTCGGGGACACGGGTAAAAAGTGCCCGACGCCCGTCCGACACGGACCTAGGCGCGCGCCATGGTTAACAGGCCAAAACCACCGACGAGTAACCGACTCGCCCACGGACCCGTACACGGGTGGTTCGTGGACACGGGGAAAAACTGCCCGATGCCCGTCGGACATGGAACTGGGCGCGCGCCATGGAAAACAGGCCAAAAAAACCGACGAGTGACCGACTGGCACACGGACCCGTGCATGGGTGGTTCGGGGACACGGGTCAAAAGTGCCCGACGCCCACGGATGTAACACGGCGGTTTTTTTTTGCAAAAAAATTCAAAATTCATCTTTGTTAATTTTCGTAACAACTAGAACACATAACACATCAGCATCTATTTTTTTGAATTTTTTTGAATCATTTATCATTTTCTTTTATTTTTTTTTAAACTGAAAAGGCGATCCACAGGGGGGGGGTGTCTGTGTGTGTGGTGGGGTGTGTGGCTGTGTGTGTGAGACATAGTAATGGCGCACCCTCCCTGGTGCGCCATTGCTAACCCTAGCAATGGCGCACCAGGGAGGGTGCGCCATTACTATGTCTCACACACACAGGCACACCCCCCCCCACCAGACATAGCAATGGCGCACCACACCAAGGTGCGCCATAGTAATGGCGCACCTAGGTGTGGTGCGCCATTGCTATGTCTGGTGGGGTGGGGGGGTGGGCAAAAAAAATAGCAATGGCGCACTGCTCAGGTGGTGCGCCACTACTAAAAAAATAACAATGGCGCACCTGTTTCTGGTGCGCCATTGATATATAGCAGTGGCGCACCACCACCATGGTGCGCCACTAATATGGATATTGGCTATAGCCAGTTTTGTAGTAGTGACCGACTGGCACACGGACCCGTACACGGACCCGTGCACGGGTGGTTCGGGGACACGGGTAAAATGTGCCTGACGCCCGTCGGACACGGACCTGGGCGCGCGCCATGGAAAACAGGCCAAAACCACCGACAAGTGACCGACTGGCACACGGACCCGTACACGGGTGGTTCGTGGACACGGGGAAAAACTGCCCGATGCCCGTCGAACACGGAACTGGGCGTGCGCCATGGAAAACAGGCCAAAACCACCGACGAGTGACCAACTGGCACACGGACCCGTGCACGTGTGGTTTGGCGACACGGGTAAAAAGTGCCCGATGCCCGTCGGACACGGACCTGGGTGCGAGCCATGGAAAATAGGCCAAAACCACTGACGAGTGACCGACTGGCACACGGACCCGTACACAGACCCGTGCACGGGTGGTTCGGGGACACGGGTAAAATGTGCCTGACGCCCGCCGGACACGGACCTGGGAGCGCGCCATGGAAAACAGGCCAAAACCACAGACAAGTGACCGACTGGCACACGGACCCGTACACGGGTGGTTCGTGGAAACGGGGAAAAACTGCCCGATGCCCGTCAGACATGGAACTGGGCGCGCGCCACGGAAAACAGGCCAAAACCACCGACGAGTGATCGACTCGCACACGGACCCGTACACGGACCCGTGCATGGGTGGTTCGGGGACACGGGTAAAAAGTGTCCGACGCCCGTCGGACACGAACCTGGGCGCGCGCCATGGAAAATAGGACAAAACCACCGACGAGTGACCGACTGGCACACGGACCCGTGCACGGGTGGTTCGGGGACACGGGTAAAATGTGCCTGACGCCCGTCGGACACAGACCTGGGCGCGCGCCATGGAAAACAGGCCAAAACCACCGACAAGTGACCGACTGGCACACGGAGCCGTACACGGGTGGTTCGTGGACACGGGGAAAAACTGCCCGATGCCCGTCGGACACGGAACTGGGCGTGCGCCATGGAAAACAGGCCAAAACCACCGACGAGTGACCGACTGGCACACGGACCTGTGCACGGGTGGTTCGGCGACACGGGTAAAAAGTGCCCGACGCCCGTCGGACACGGACCTGGGCGCGAGCCATGGAAAACAGGCCAAAACCACCGACGAGTGACCGACTCGCCCACGAACCCGTACACGGGTGGTTCGTGGACACGGGGAAAAACTGCCCGATGCCCGTCGGACATGGAACTCGGCGCGCGCCATGGAAAACAGACCAAAACCACCGACGAGTGACCGACTGGCACACGGTTCCGTACACGGACCCGTGCACGGGTGGTTCCGGGACACGGGTCAAAAGTGCCCGACGCCCATCGGACACGGACCTGGGCGCGCGCCATGGAAAACAGGCCAAAACCACCAACGAGTGACCGACTTGCCCACGGACCCGTACACGGGTGGTTCGTGGAAACGGGGAAAAACTGTCCGATGCCCGTAGGACATGGAACTGGGCGCGCGCCACGGAAAACAGGCCTAAACCACCGACGAGTGACCGACTCGCACACGGACCCATACACGGACCCGTGCACGGGTGGTTCGGGGACACGAGTAAAATGTGCCTGACGCCCGTCGGACACGGACCTAGGCGCGCGCCATGGAAAATAGGCCAAAACCACCGACAAGTGACCGACTGGCACACGGACCCGTACACGGGTGGTTCGTGGACACGGGGAAAAACTGCCTGATGCCCGTCGGACACGGAACTGGGCGTGCGCCATGGAAAACAGGCCAAAACCACCGACGAGTGACCAACTGGCACACGGACCCGTGCACGGGTGGTTTGGCGACACGGGTAAAAAGTGCCCGACGCCCGTCGGACACGGACCTGGGCGCGAGCCATGGAAAATAGGCCAAAACCACTGACGAGTGACCGACTGGCACACGGACCCGTACACGGACCCGTGCACGGGTGGTTCGGGGACACGGGTAAAATGTGCCTGGCGCCCGTCGGACACGGACCTGGGTGCGCGCCATGGAAAACAGGCCAAAACCACAGACAAGTGACCGACTGGCACACGGACCCGTACACGGGTGGTTCGTGGAAACGGGGAAAAACTGCCCGATGCCCGTCGGACATGGAACTGGGCGCGCGCCACGGAAACAGGCCAAAACCACCGACGAGTGATCGACTCGCACACGGACCCGTACACGGACCCGTGCATGGGTGGTTCGGGGACACGGGTAAAAAGTGTCCGACGCCCGTCGGACACGAACCTGGGTGCGTGCCATGGAAAATAGGACAAAACCACCGACGAGTGACCGACTGGCACACGGACCCGTGCACGGGTGGTTCAGGGACACGGGTAAAATGTGCCTGACGCCCGTCGGACACGGACCTGGGCGCGCGCCATGGAAAACAGGCCAAAACCACCGACAAGTGACCGACTGGCACACGGAGCCGTACACGGGTGGTTCGTGGACACGGGGAAAAACTGCCCGATGCCCGTCGGACACGGAACTGGGCGTGCGCCATGGAAAACAGGCCAAAACCACCGACGAGTGACCGACTGGCACACGGACCCGTGCACGGGTGGTTCGGCGACACGGGTAAAAAGTGCCCGACGCCCGTCGGACACGGACCTGGGCGCGAGCCATGGAAAATAGGCCAAAACCACCGACGAGTGACCGACTGGCACACGGACCCGTACACGGACCCGTGCACGGGTGGTTCGGGGACACGGGTAAAATGTGCCTGACGCCCGTCGGACACGGACCTTGGCGCGCGCCATGGAAAACAGGCCAAAACCACCGACAAGTGACCGACTGGCACACGGACCCGTACACGGGTGGTTCGTGGACACGGGGAAAAACTGCCCGATGCCCGTCGGACACGGAACTGGGCGTGCGCCATGGAAAACAGGCCAAAACCACCGACGAGTGACCAACTGGCACATGGACCCGTGCACGGGTGGTTCGGCGACACGGGTAAAAAGTGCCCGACGCCCGTCGGACACGGACCTGGGCGCGAGCCATGGAAAACAGGCCAAAACCACCGACGAGTGACCGACTCGCCCACGAACCCGTACACGGGTGGTTCGTGGACACGGGGAAAAACTGCCCGATGCCCGTCGGACATGGAACTCGGCGCGCGCCATGGAAAACAGACCAAAACCACCGATGAGTGACCGACTGGCACACGGTTCCGTACACGGACCCGTGCACGGGTGGTTCGGGGACACGGGTCAAAAGTGCCCGACGCCCATCGGACACGGACCTGGGCGCGCGCCATGGAAAACAGGCCAAAACCACCGACGAGTGACCGACTGGCACACGGTTCCGTACACGGACCCGTGCACGGGTGGTTCGGGGACACGGGTAAAAAGTGCCCGACGCCCGTCGGACACGGACCTGGGCGCGAGCCATGGAAAATAGGCCAAAACCACTGACGAGTGACCGACTGGCACACGGACCCGTACACGGACCCGTGCACGGGTGGTTCGGGGACACGGGTAAAATGTGCCTGACGCCCGTCGGACACGGACCTGGGAGCGCGCCATGGAAAACAGGCCAAAACCACAGACAAGTGACCGACTGGCACACGGACCCGTACACGGGTGGTTCGTGGAAACGGGGAAAAACTGCCCGATGCCCGTCAGACATGGAACTGGGCGCGCGCCACGGAAACAGGCCAAAACCACCGACGAGTGATCGACTCGCACACGGACCCGTACACGGACCCGTGCATGGGTGGTTCGGGGACACGGGTAAAAAGTGTCCGACGCCCGTCGGACACGAACCTGGGTGCGCGCCATGGAAAATAGGACAAAACCACCGACGAGTGACCGACTGGCACACGGACCCGTGCACGGGTGGTTCGGGGACACGGGTAAAATGTGCCTGACGCCCGTCGGACACGGACCTGGGCGCGCGCCATGGAAAACAGGCCAAAACCACCGACAAGTGACCGACTGGCACACGGAGCCGTACACGGGTGGTTCGTGGACACGGGGAAAAACTGCCCGATGCCCGTCGGACACGGAACTGGGCGTGCGCCATGGAAAACAGGCCAAAACCACCGACGAGTGACCGACTGGCACACGGACCCGTGCACGGGTGGTTCGGCGACACGGGTAAAAAGTGCCCGACGCCCGTCGGACACGGACCTGGGCGCGAGCCATGGAAAATAGGCCAAAACCACCGACGAGTGACCGACTGGCACACGGACCCGTACACGGACCCGTGCACGGGTGGTTCGGGGACACGGGTAAAATGTGCCTGACGCCCGTCGGACACGGACCTTGGCGCGCGCCATGGAAAACAGGCCAAAACCACCGACAAGTGACCGACTGGCACACGGACCCGTACACGGGTGGTTCGTGGACACGGGGAAAAACTGCCCGATGCCCGTCGGACACGGAACTGGGCGTGCGCCATGGAAAACAGGCCAAAACCACCGACGAGTGACCAACTGGCACATGGACCCGTGCACGGGTGGTTCGGCGACACGGGTAAAAAGTGCCCGACGCCCGTCGGACACGGACCTGGGCGCGAGCCATGGAAAACAGGCCAAAACCACCGACGAGTGACCGACTCGCCCACGAACCCGTACACGGGTGGTTCGTGGACACGGGGAAAAACTGCCCGATGCCCGTCGGACATGGAACTCGGCGCGCGCCATGGAAAACAGACCAAAACCACCGACGAGGGACGGACTGGCACACGGACCCGTACACGGACCCGTGCACGGGTGGTTCGGGGACACGGGTCAAAAGTGCCCGACGCCCATCGGACACGGACCTGGGCGCGCGCCATGGAAAACAGGCCAAAACCACCGACGAGTGACCGACTTGCCCACGGACCCGTACACGGGTGGTTCGTGGAAACGGGGAAAAACTGTCCGATGCCCGTCGGACATGGAACTGGGCGCGCGCCACGGAAAACAGGCCTAAACCACCGACGAGTGACCGACTCGCACACGGACCCATACACGGACCCGTGCACGGGTGGTTCGGGGACACGAGTAAAATGTGCCTGACGCCCGTCGGACACGGACCTAGGCACGCGCCATGGAAAATAGGCCAAAACCACCGACAAGTGACCGACTGGCACACGGACCCGTACACGGGTGGTTCGTGGACACGGGGAAAAACTGCCTGATGCCCGTCGGACACGGAACTGGGCGTGCGCCATGGAAAACAGGCCAAAACCACCGACGAGTGACCAACTGGCACACGGACCCGTGCACGGGTGGTTTGGCGACACGGGTAAAAAGTGCCCGACGCCCGTCGGACATGGACCTGGGCGCGAGCCATGGAAAATAGGCCAAAACCACTGACGAGTGACCGACTGGCACACGGACCCGTACACGGACCCGTGCACGGGTGGTTCGGGGACACGGGTAAAATGTGCCTGACGCCCGTCGGACACGGACCTGGGAGCGCGCCATGGAAAACAGGCCAAAACCACAGACAAGTGACCGACTGGCACACGGACCCGTACACGGGTGGTTCGTGGAAACGGGGAAAAACTGCCCGATGCCCGTCAGACATGGAATTGGGCGCGCGCCACGGAAACAGGCCAAAACCACCGACGAGTGATCGACTCACACACGGACCCGTACACGGACCCGTGCATGGGTGGTTCGGGGACACGGGTAAAAAGTGTCCGACGCCCGTCGGACACGAACCTGGGTGCGCGCCATGGAAAATAGGACAAAACCACCGACGAGTGACCGACTGGCACAAGGACCCGTGCACGGGTGGTTCGGGGACACGGGTAAAATGTGCCTGACGCCCGTCGGACACGGACCTGGGCGCGCGCCATGGAAAACAGGCCAAAACCACCGACAAGTGACCGACTGGCACACGGAGCCGTACACGGGTGGTTCGTGGACACGGGGAAAAACTGCCCGATGCCCGTCGGACACGGAACTGGGCGTGCGCCATGGAAAACAGGCCAAAACCACCGACGAGTGACCGACTGGCACACGGACCCGTGCACGGGTGGTTCGGCGACACGGGTAAAAAGTGCCCGACGCCCGTCGGACACGGACCTGGGCGCGAGCCATGGAAAATAGGCCAAAACCACCGACGAGTGACCGACTGGCACACGGACCCGTACACGGACCCGTGCACGGGTGGTTCGGGGACACGGGTAAAATGTGCCTGACGCCCGTCGGACACGGACCTGGGCGCGCGCCATGGAAAACAGGCCAAAACCACCGACAAGTGACCGACTGGCACACGGACCCGTACACGGGTGGTTCGTGGACACGGGGAAAAACTGCCCGATGCCCGTCGGACACGGAACTGGGCGTGCGCCATGAAAACAGGCCAAAACCACCGACGAGTGACCAACTGGCACACGGACCCGTGCACGGGTGGTTCGGCGACACGGGTAAAAAGTGCCCGACGCCCGTCGGACACGGACCTGGGCGCGAGCCATGGAAAACAGGCCAAAACCACCGACGAGTGACCGACTCGCCCACGAACCCGTACACGGGTGGTTCGTGGACACGGGGAAAAACTGCCCGATGCCCGTCGACATGGAACTCGGCGCGCGCCATGGAAAACAGACCAAAACCACCGACGAGTGACCGACTGGCACACGGTTCCGTACACGGACCCGTGCACGGGTGGTTCGGCGACACGGGTCAAAAGTGCCCGACGCCCATCGGACACGGACCTGGGCGCGCGCCATGGAAAACAGGCCAAAACCACCGACGAGTGACCGACTCGCCCACGGACCCGTACACGGGTGGTTCGTGGAAACGGGGAAAAATTGTCCGATGCCCGTCGGACATGGAACTGGGCGCGCGCCACGGAAAACAGGCCTAAACCACCGACGAGTGACCGACTCGCACACGGACCCATACACGGACCCGTGCACGGGTGGTTCGGGGACACGAGTAAAATGTGCCTGACGCCCGTCGGACACGGACCTAGGCGCGCGCCATGGAAAACAGGCCAAAACCACCGACAAGTGACCGACTGGCACACGGACCCGTACACGGGTGGTTCGTGGACACGGGGAAAAACTGCCCGATGCCCGTCGGACACGGAACTGGGCGTGCGCCATGGAAAACTGGCCAAAACCACCGACGAGTGACCAACTGGCACACGGACCCGTGCACGGGTGGTTTGGCGACACGGGTAAAAAGTGCCCGACGCCCGTCGGACACGGACCTGGGCGCGAGCCATGGAAAATAGGCCAAAACCACTGACGAGTGACCGACTGCCACACGGACCCGTGCATGGTTGGTTCGGGGACACGGGTAAAATTAGCCTGACGCCCGTCGGACACGGACCTGGGCGCGCGCCATGGAAAACAGGCCAAAACCACCGACAAGTGACCGACTGGCAAACGGACCCGTACACGGGTGGTTCGTGGACACGGGGAAAAATTGCCCGGTGCCCGTCGGACACGGAACTGGGCGTGCGCCATGGAAAACAGGCCAAAACCACCGACGAGTGACCGACTGGCAAACGGACCCGTGCACGGGTGGTTCGGCGACACGGGTAAAAAGTGCCCGACGCCCGTCGGAAACGGACCTGGGCGCGAGCCATGGAAAATAGGCCAAAACCACCGACGAGTGACCGACTCGCCCACGAACCCGTACACGGGTGGTTCGTGGACACGGGGAAAAACTGCCCGATGCCCGTCGGACATGGAACTGGGCGCGCGCCATGGAAAACAGACCAAAACCACCGACGAGTGACCGACTGGCACACGGACCCGTGCACGGGTGGTTCGGGGACACGGCTCAAAAGTGCCCGACGCCCATCGGACACGGACCTGGGCGCGCGCCATGGAAAACATGCCAAAACCACCGACGAGTGACCGACTCGCCCACGGACCCGTACACGGGTGGTTCGTGGAAACGGGGAAAAACTGCCCGATGCCCGTCGGACATGGAACTGGGCGCGCGCCACGGAAAACAGGCCAAAACCACCGACGAGTGACCGACTCGCACACGGACCCGTACACGGACCCGTGCACGGGTGGTTCGGGGACACGGGTAAAAAGTGTCCGATGCCCGTCGGACACGAACCTGTGCGCGCGCCATGGAAAGTAGTACAAAACCACCGACGAGTGACCGACTGGCACACGGACCCGTACACGGACCCGTGCACGGGTGGTTCGGGGACACGGGTAAAATGTGCCCGACGCCCGTCGGACACGGACCTGGGCGCGCGCCATGGAAAACAGGCCAAAACCACTGACAAGTGACCGACTGGCACACGAACCCGTACACGGGTGGTTCGTGGACACGGGGAAAAACTGCCCGATGCCCGTCGGACACGAAACTAGGCGTGCACCATGGAAAACAGGCCAAAACCACCGACGAGTGACCGACTGGCACACGGACCCGTACACGGACCTGTGCACGGGTGGTTCGGTGACACGGGTAAAATGTGCCTGACGCCCGTCGGACATGGACCTAGGCGCGCGCCATGGAAAACAGGCCAAAACCACCGACAAGTGACCGACTGGCACACGGACCCGTACACGGGTGGTTCGTGGACACGGGGAAAAACTGCCCGATGCCCGTCGGACACGGAACTGGGCGTGCGCCATGGTAAACAGGCCAAAACCACCGACGAGTGACCAACTGGCACACGGACCCGTGCACGGGTGGTTTGGCGACACGGGTAAAAAGTGCCCGACGCCCGTCGGACACGGACCTGGGCGCGAGCCATGGAAAATAGGCCAAAACCACTGACGAGTGACCGACTGGCACACGGACCCGTACACGGACCCGTGCACGGGTGGTTCGGGGACACGGGTAAAATTAGCATGACGCCCGTCGGACACGGACCTGGGCGCGCGCCATGGAAAACAGGCCAAAACCACCGACAAGTGACCGACTGGCAAACGGACCCGTACACGGGTGGTTCGTGGACACGGGGAAAAATTGCCCGGTGCCCGTCGGACACGGAACTGGGCGTGCGCTATGGAAAACAGGCCAAAACCACCGACGAGTGACCGACTGGCACACGGACCCGTGCACGGGTGGTTCGGCGACACGAGTAAAAAGTGCCCGACGCCCGTCGGACACGGACCTGGGCGCGAGCCATGGAAAATAGGCCAAAACCACCGACGAGTGACCGACTCGCCCACGAACCCGTACACGGGTGGTTCGTGGACACGGGGAAAAACTGCCCGATGCCCGTCGGACATGGAACTGGGCGCGCGCCATGGAAAACAGACCAAAACCACCGACGAGTGTCCGACTGGCACACGGACCCGTGCACGGGTGGTTCGGGGACACGGCTCAAAAGTGCCCGACGCCCATCGGACACGGACCTGGGCGCGCGCCATGGAAAACAGGCCAAAACCACCGACGAGTGACCGACTCGCCCACGGACCCGTACACGGGTGGTTCGTGGAAACGGGGAAAAACTGCCCGATGCCCGTCAGACATGGAACTGGGCACGCGCCACGGAAAACAGGCCCAAACCACCGACGAGTGACCGACTCGCACACGGACCCGTACACGGACCCGTGCACGAGTGGTTCGGGGACACGGGTAAAATGTGGCTGACGCCCGTCGGACACGAACCTGGGCGCGCGCCATGGAAAATAGGACAAAACCACCGACGAGGGACCGACTGGCACACGGACCCGTACACGGACCCGTGCACGGGTGGTTCGAGGACACGGGTAAAATGTGCCCGACGCCCATCGGACACGGACCTGGGCGCGCGCCATGGAAAACAGGCCAAAACCACTGACAAGTGACCGACTGGCACACGAACCCGTACACGGGTGGTTCGTGGACACGGGGAAAAACTGCCCGAAGCCCGTCGGACACGAAACTAGGCGTGCGCCATGGAAAACAGGCCTAAACCACCAACGAGTGACCGACTGGCACACGGACCCGTACACGGACCCGTGCACGGGTCGTTCGGGGACACGGGTAAAAAGTGCACGACGCCCGTCTGACACGGACCTAGGCGCGCGCCATGGAAAACAGGCCAAAACCACCGACGAGTGACCGACTCGCCCACGAACCCATACACGGGTGGTTCGTGGACACGGGGAAAAACTGCCCGATGCCCGTCGGGCATGGAACTGGGTGCGCGCCATCGAAAACAGGCCAAAAAAACCGACGAGTGACCGACTGGCACACGGACTCGTGCACGGGTGGTTCGGGGACACGGGTCAAAAGTGCCCGACGCCCGTCGGACACGGACCTGGGCGCGAGCCATGGAAAACAGGCCAAAACCATCGACAAGTGATCGACTCGCCCACGGACCCATACACGGGTGGTTCGTGGACACGGGGAAAAACTGCCCGATGCCCGTCGGACATGGAACTGGGCGCGCGCCATGGAAAACAGACCAAAACCACCGACGAGGGACCGACTGGCACACGGACCCATGCACGGGTGGTTCGGGGACACGGGTGAAAAGTGCCCGACGCCCGTCGGACACGGACCTAGGCGCGCGCCATGGAAAACAGGCCAAAACCACCGACGAGTGACCGACTCGCCCACGGACCCGTACACGGGTGGTTCGTGGAAACGGGGAAAAACTGCCCGATGCCCGTCGGACGTGGAACTGGGTGCGCGCCTCGGAAAACAGGCCAAAACCACCGACGAGTGACCGACTCGCAAACGGACCCGTACACGGACCCGTGCACGGGTGGTTCGGGGACACGGGTAAAAAGTGTCCGACGCCCGTCGGATACGGACCTGGGCGCGCGCCATGGAAAATAGGCCAAAACCACCGACGAGTGACCGACTGCCACACGGACCCGTACACGGACCCGTGCATGGGTGGTTCGGGGACACGGGTAAAATGTGCCCGACGCCCATCGGACACGGACCTGGGCGCGCGCCATGGAAAACAGCCCAAAACCACCGACAAGTGACCGACTGGCACATGGACCCATACACGGGTGGTTCGTGGACACGGGGAAAAACTGCCCGATGCCCGTCGGACACGGAACTGGGCGTGCGCCATGGAAAACAGGCCGAAACCACCGAGGAGTGACCGACTCGCCCACGGACCCGTGCACGGGTGGTTCGGGGACACGGGTCAAAAGTGCCCGACGCCCGTCGGACACGGACCTGGGCGTGCGCCATGGAAAACAGGCCAAAACCACCGAGGAGTGACCGACTCGCCCACGGACCCGTACACGGGTGGTTCGTGGACACGGGGAAAAACTGCCCGATGCCCGTCGGACATGGAACTGGGCGCGCGCCATGGAAAACAGACCAAAACCACCGACGAGTGACCGACTGGCACACGGACCCGTGCACGGGTGGTTCGGGGACACGGGTCAAAAGTGCCCGACGCCCGTCGGACACGGACCTGGGCGTGCGCCATGGAAAACAGGCCAAAACCACCGACGAGTGACCGACCGGCACACGGACCCGTGCACGGGTGGTTCGGGGACACGGGTAAAAAGTGCTCGACGCCCGTCGGACACGGACCTAGGCGCGCGCCATGGAAAACAGGCCAAAACCACCGACGAGTGACCGACTCGCCCACGGACCCGTACACGGGTGGTTCGTGGACGCGGGGAAAAACTGCCCGATGCCCGTCGGACATGGAACTGGGCGCGCGCCATGGAAAACAGGCCAAAAAACCGACGAGTGACCGACTAGCACACGGACCCGTGCACGGGTGGTTCGGGGACATGGGTCAAAAGTGCCCGACGCCCGTCGGACACGGACCTGGGCGCGCGCCATGGAAAACAGGACAAAACCACCGACGAGTGACCAACTCGCCCACGGACCCGTACACGGGTGGTTTGTGGAAACGGGGAAAAACTGCCCGATGCCCGTCGGACATGGAACTGGGCGCCCGCCATGGAAAACAGGCCAAAACCACCGACGAGTGACCGACTCGCACACGGACCCGTACACGGACCCGTGCACGGGTGGTTCGGGGACACGGGTAAAAAGTGCCCGACGCCCGTCGGACACGGACCTGGGCGCGCGCCATGGAAAACAGGCCAAACCCACCGACGAGTGACTGACCCACACACGGACCCGAACACGGGTGGATCGTGGACACGGGGAAAAACTGCTCGACGCCCGTCGGACAATGAACTGGGCGCGCGCCATGGAAAACAGGCGAAAACCACCGACGAGTGACCGACTCGCACACGGACGCGTACACGGACCCATACACGGGTGGTTCGGGGACACGGGTAAAAAGTGCCCGACGCCCGTCGGACACGGAGCTGGGCGCGTGCCATGCAAAACAGGCCAAAACCACCGATGAGTGACCGACTCGCACACGGACCCGTACACGGGTGGTTCGGGGACACGGGAAAAATGTGCCCGACGCCCGTCAGACACGGAACTAGGCGCGCGCCATGGAAAGTGGGCCAAAACTGGCTAATGTACGGCTGGAAACGGTGCCATGGCAGCGAAAACGTGTCTTATGGCAGGAAAACGCTGCCACGGCAGCGTTTCAAAACAGTGTACCCCTTCTTCACAAACTGAAGGGCAGGGGTCCCAAGGGGGGCTAAAACCCTCGAGTATAGTAGGGAGGAGGGGTCCTCCCTTTTGGGCGTAGGGAGCTCGGGCTGTTTTTCGTAGGAAAAACACTCGTTTCTCTCGTAGCCCAATCGTTCCCAACGTTGCCTCGGATGTCCCGTCGTTATGCCATCACGAGAGTGGTGGCCCGGTCCCGTGTACGTCTCGCGTGAAATCCTGACCCAACAGCCGAACATGGCTGGGGAAACAGGAAAGTACCCCATTTCGCACATGGTCCGACCGACGGTAAACAGTCGCAACGGTGTCCCTCGGATGTCGCCTCCGGAAAACCGTTGCCCCCGGGGGCAACGTCATCGCTGTCCCGGTCCCCTGTACATCTCACGTGAAATTCTGACCCAACAGCCGAATGTGGCTTGGGAAACAGGAAAGCAGCCCGTTTCGTGCATGATAAGACCGACTGGACAACATTGCACCGACGTCCCTATAAAGTCGCCTTCGGAAAATCGTTGCTCCCGTAACGTTATCGTTGCGGGTGTGACACACGCGTGATTTGGCCTTGCAGGACGCCTTCGTGCAAGTGATCCTCCCTTGCTCTGCACGGGCGGAGGCTTGGTTGGCTTGACCGCTTGTTGGCTACTAAGCGCATGAGCAGCTTTTGACCCGTGTCTGCCGGTAGATCCCCCGTTGTACTGCGGCCGACTACCGGTGCCGAGTCCCATCAATCGTGTGGCTTCGAATCACTGGATTAAGAGTGCTTGCGTGCTAGTACCCGACCTACCGGAAGTGGTGCTTCGTATCGCGGCGGACGCCCTCTGGGTGTGCCGCTGCGGCCGAATAGCGCTTGCGGCGTTGCCTCGTGGCGCTGGCACGTAACGTGCCTGCTGCTATTAAGGCAACCTCGCTCCCGCTGTTGGTCTCGGATGCTGCTCACGATAAAGGGTCGTGGCCCTTTCGGTTGCCTCGACCCGACCCAAAGCTCTACGAACTGAGAACAACCGGAACAGAAGTTGCCTCTACCTCTCCACGGTTACGTGGTAGGATACGCGGCTCTCTGCGTCGATCCTCAAGGAGTATGAGCTATGCCGCTCAATAGCGACAACTGGCCTGGCTGTTGCCTCTGCGTTTCCACGCAAGTGGAAGGGCAGGACGACAGCCGATGCTGGGCGTCACCGAGGACGTGCTATATGGTTGATCCTGCCAGTAGTCATATGCTTGTCTCAAAGTTTAACCCATGCATGTGCAAGTATGAACCAATTTGAACTATGAAACTGCGAATGGCCCATTAAATCAGTTATAGTTTGTTTGATGGTACGTGCTACTCGGATAACTGTAGTAATTCTAGAGCTAATACGTGCAACAAACCCCGACTTCTGGGAGGGGCGCATTTATTAGATAAAAGGCTGACGCAGGCTCTTCTCGCTGATCCGATGATTCATGATAACTCGACAGATCGCATGGCTTTCGTGCCGGCGACGCATCATTCAAATTTCTGCCCTATCAACTTTCGATGGTAGGATAGGGGCCTACCATGGTGGTGACGGGTGACGGAGAATTAGGGTTCGATTCCGGAGAGGGAGAGTAACACCCCAAAAATTTAACCACAATTTTATTAAGTAAAAATTGGGCCAGAAATAAATTTTTTTAATTATATTACGTCTTTTATTATTTCAGCGTATTTTTTGTTTTCTGTTTTCCAAAATTCTTCCCTCCATATAGAAATTTTTGTAAAATATTATGGGTTTTGGTATTTTTCTTAAATCATTTCATTTATATTTTAATAACAGTAGGAAATATTTTCATAATAAAAAATTTGCCCCAAAATAATTCTTTTAAAAGCATTTTCAATACTAGAAATGCTTCTATTGCACTACAACTGTTTTAAATAATTCTTCTAAAATTCCACAAAAATTATGAGGGGTCATGTGATGCCTATAGATCACTTTTATGCAAAAACTCATCTTGGTATTTTGGAAATTTTGAGTAAAACATCCTCTTTTCAATTCTGTCCCATTCTTGAGTTTTAACTACAACCTCAATTTTTATTGCTCCAAAAATTCTGCAATTATTCCACCTTATAGTCCTTCCTAAGAAACCCTTAAGTGCAGAAGATCAGCTCAAATTACCTCTTTTTAGTTCTCCAAATAAATCCTTCAAATTTCTGTCCAGAACTGAAATTCTTCCAAACTTGCACTGACAAGTTTCTCTTCCTGCCAAACCAACTCCACCATCCTCACTATCATATAGGGAGACACCAATCTGCCAATTTTCATATCCAACAAAGGTTCCTAGGCCACCCTTTCATTTCAACAAACAGGTGATGTGCATGATAGGAACTTGCAACCTATGAACCTGCATTTGGCACTGCCTCCTTTGGCCAAACCAGCATGTCCAGGAACCTTGCCATCTTAGTAAGCACCACCCTGCTAAATTCTAACTCAAATGGAACAACCTAGTGTGCCCGGGCATTTGGTCGAACACTCTGCCTGCGTGCAGAGAGCACGGCCAGAGTGCACGAACTGCAGCCGTGGCATTGAGCTGTTGTTGTCCCTCTACTGCCTCTCCCGCTCGCCCTAGCCTTCCCCTGGATCATCTGATCCTCCCCAACCCCTGCCTACACTCTCCCTCATCCCCTAGCGCTGACCACCGCCGTCCTCATCGGCCTCAACCGCCGCAGTAAAGACCGCCGCCGTAATCCACTCGGGGACGGCACCAACCAGGCCTCCTGGTGCCTCCCGAACTTATCCCCGAGCTGCCACCTCCTCACTGATCTCCACCGCCCACCACCGGCCTCGCAACGACCACAACCACCGCACTAATGGGCGCCGCCGTCGTGCCTTCTCCTGGAAGCCACGGGAGGGGTTTCCCCGTGCTATAAGAGGCCTCTCGAGCTCGCTGCGCCCTCCATGATCACTCCTCACCTCTCTGTAATCCACCCCGAGCAACAAAACAGCCGGACGCGCTCCTCTTCTTCCTCTCCGATACCCACAGCCGTCGCCGCCTCTCGGTTGATTTCGAGCCAACCACGGCCCCTTCCCCTCCATTTTCTTCGCCCATAACTCCCTCTCAACATCACAGACCCGTTCCTCTCTTCAATTTGGTGCGAGAACAGCCGAGGGCGAAAGCCCCAATTCGGCTCCGCCGCCGTGTTGCGGGAGACCTCGCCGCCGGCGAGGTAGGGCTTCCCGCCGGCCGTGCCCTACCTCAGGAGGACCGCCCGGCCCTGCTGAGCACGCCCATGTGCTCGGCCTCCCGAGAAGTCCCGCCGTTCGCCGGCAATCGTCGCCGGCAGGAGCACGGCCCTGTTCATGCATGTGAGATTGACCAGGGTCAAACCCGACAGGTGGGGCCCACTGTCAGCGACCGAGCCCACGCTGACTCGTCCGTGAGTGGAGACGGACTCCACTGAATCCGCCTTCGCGCGAGGGAGACGTATTCCGCGAATACGTCTTTGATGTCATCACCTCTTCAGCGCGACTAATCGGCCGGGCTTAGCCCAGTAGCGCCAGATGGCTAAACAGCGCTCAAGGCGCACTTCTGCTCTCTTCTATTTTTCTTTCCCAGCAGTTTTCAAATAATTCTACACTGACCATTTCAAAGCCAAATCTGATGATTCAAATTTCCACATACTCCTAAAATCATGCTCTATTAATAAAGCTAGGGTGAACATTTTTCCTAAGCTTACTTTCTGTTGAATCTATTAAATAGCCTATTTCTTTATTATTCCAGATTTGAAATTCCCTAAGAAAATCATCTGAATTGCAAATAATTTGATTCTTTTTCTGAAATTCCTAATTTTTCATCTAGTTTATTTTAGTATTTATTTCAAAAAAATTTCAAACAACTTTTTAGCACTGTTTTGGCTTTATGTGGTAATTGCAATATTTTTGAAAATAGGAAATGGAGGGGAGATAAAATTTTCAAACTTTTGGAGTGCACCCAATATTTCTACATGCTCAAGGCAAGCATCTTGAACACTTGATATGGTGAATGTATAGTAGTTTGTTTGCAAGAATAATTGGATCATGATTATGTTGAATTCAAATAAAACTTGCATATGGCTATGTTGCATGCATGATCCATTGATATTTTATTACCATCATTTAAACATGAAGTATGAGTGAATATGGTTATTTTCACATGTCACATATGCATATGTTGGTCTGGACTAACCTACAGGAAAGAATCAGTCACGAGAAAAGTGACCGTGAGACTGAAATCTCGTTGTGACGAGAATGATTAGTGAGGGCATGTTGGGATATGCCAATTGGTGACCCTGTTGGGTATTACCACGGAAATATATTGTGCTAAACACTCTAGGAAAACTTGAACCTCCTGAGTCGACCGTAGATCGAGTCTTGTTCCGGTAACCCCCATACTTGTTTCATGCTGTCACTCCTCCCTGCCACAGGTAGGGTACGGTTCAGTAAGTTGTTAACCCCTTTCTGTGCACACACCGTACAGAGAGGCCGTGATGAAGGTTTCCAGGTACCGGTTATAATGTCAGTCATCGGGTCAGGGGGCATGGGTGTATCCGGCTGGGCCGAGAGGGGGGCACCCCTTGTAATCGCGCGTATGAATAGTGATCCCATGCTATTCAAGATTGTAGTCTCCCCGACTTAGAGTTTTTCTTGAACGATGCATTGGGTGATTCCTGGCATCCAGAAAGTTAATCTGGTGTGTGCTGGGCAGGTGTGTTTTCAACCCAAAGACCGTAATGGGAATTAGCCAGCGTCACGGTGCTGACTAAAGAAATCTCATACACGTGGGTAAAGAGTACACCCTCTGCAGAGTTATATCTATTCGAATAGCCGTGTCTGCGGTTAAGGACTACAGTCTGGGTTGGTCAAGTGTCGGTCTTAGTGTCGATCTCCGGAGGAAATAACGAAATTGATTATGATCCAATTTTGCAGGATAATTGTTGTCACTACTTATGTCATCATGAATATCATTGTCATCATAAATATTATTGTGGACTAACCCGTTTCTCTTATATGAATTTTCTGAGTGTCTCATGGGCTGGCTAGACTACCCGGGCACTCAGTTTTTATTTTCTTTTCTGAGTGTCTCATGGGCTGGCTAGACTACCTGGGCACTCAGTTTTATTTTCTTTTCGGAGTATCTCATGGGCTGGCTAGACTACCCGGATACTCATTTATTTTCAAGACCTCTCGAGGCGTCGCTTTTAGACACCCGTTTGGCATTTCTTTTCAAGACCTCTCGAGGCGTCGCTTTTAGACACCCGTTTGGCATTTCTTTTCAAGACCTCTCGACGCGTCGGTTTTAGACACCCATTTGGCATTTCTTTTCAAGACCTCTCGAGGCCTCGCTTTTAGACACCCGTTTGGCATTTCTTTTGGATTCTCGGGCGGTCCTGTCTTGCCCGATTCTCCACTTTTATATTTTATTTTGGATTCTCGGGCGGTCCTGTCTCGCCCGATTCTCCACTTTTATTTTCTTTTGGATTCTCAGGCGGTCCTGTCTCGCCCGATTCTCCACTTTTATTTTCTTTTGGATTCTCGGGCGGTCCTGTCTCACCCGATTCTCCACTTTTATTTTCTTTTGGATTCTCGGGCGGTCCTGTCTCGCCCGATTCTCCATTAACTTTCTTTGTTAGTCACTAAAATTTTATTTACTAATTCTTCTGCACATGCAAACGTTTATCATGCCATGATTAAATATCGGTCAACATACGCATAACATTTAATTCAGCATATGCATATAATTTAACCATCCTGATCAGATGCATTCGGTATATCTTTTGTTCATTATGTTTGCGAGTACATTCCAACGTACTCACTGGCTTGTTCCTAGCTATTTAATTGGCTAGGTCAGGATTTCAATGAGGAGTACTACAACGACGTCCATGCGGAGCCTAGGATAGCAACCACGCGGGATAGGAATTATCCGGGTCAGCTGTTCCTATGGGGATGGAGCCCCATCGACGTTGGAGAACCACGAGTCGCTTCCATCACCCGTCACTAGAAATCATTGTTGTATCATTAGACCTTTATGGTCTTGTATCCAATTCTTGTAATTGCTTGGTAATCTGTAACAAGGACGTGTCCACCAGTAACAGTAATCCTGGGGCTGGTGGTGACACAAGGGGTTATTCCTGGGATTTTTATATCCCGGAAATCCGGCCCCGACAGGCTTGGTATCAGAGCCAGGCTGACCACTGGCTAATCCTATCTTAGCCTGGTCATTATCCTTAGGTTTCCACACCGTCCAAATCTTTCCTATCCGTAGCCAAGCCCATCTCATCCGATAAGCCTCACAGTGGCCAACTGACATCTTTTGACAGTCGGTGCCCAACCTATCAGCCCTGCCCATAGGCCATGTGCCTGTGGCCGATACTTGAGTTGTCCCATCCACAAGCGGCGATGGAAGACTCCACTAACCTATAAAGGAAGCCTTGCCCAACTCAGCACATCACAGCCTCACTCTCAGTTCGATATCCGATCACCAAGATGCCTGGTCCCATCGTCCGTAATGAGACCACCGTAGCCGAGCTCGGAGACTTTGTAGTCATCCTCGCCAATCTCACCCGTCGAGCTTTTGGCATAGAAGAGTCCACCAGAGTAGTTGTCGAGTCCCTTGTAACCCTGTTGCCCGGTAGATCCCACCTTCGTGCCGTAGACGACCATAAGTATGTTTGTTGCAGTATCTAGCACTAGTTTACATGATGCAACCTTTGTATTGTATTTTAGGGCGTATGTCATAAGTGCATTGCTATGTTTGCATTATGCATAATATTGTTTGTTGTGATATGCATTTAGTTCTTCCGCCCTTAACAAATCTCGAGGACGAGATTTTCTTAAGGGGGGTAGAGTTTGTAACACCCCAAAAATTTAACCACAATTTTATTAAGTAAAAATTGGGCCAAAAATATATTTTTTAATTATATTAGGTCTTTTAATATTTCAGAGTATTTTCTGTTTTTTATTTTCCAAAATTCTTCCCTCCATATAGAAATTTTTGTAAAATATTATGGGTTTTGGTAGTTTTGTTAAATCATTTCATTTATATTTTAATAACAGCAGGAAATATTTTCATAATAAAATTTTGCCCCAAAATAATTCTTTTAAAAGCATTTTCAATACTAGAAATGCTTCTATTGCACTACAACTGTTTTAAATAATTCTCCTAAAATTCCACAAAAATATGAGGGGTCATGTGATGCCTATAGATCACTTTTATGCAAAAACCCATCTTGGTATTTTGGAAATTTTGAGTAAAACATCCTCTTTTCAATTCTATCCCATTCTTGAGTTTTAACTACAACCTCAATTTTTATTGCTCCAAAAATTCTGCAATTATTCCACCTTATAGTCCTTCCTAAGAAACCCTTAAGTGCAGAAGATCAGCTCCAATTACCTCTTTTTAGTTCTCCAAATAAATCCTTCAAATTTCTGTCCAGAACTGAAATTCTTCCAAACTTGCACTGACAAGTTTCTCTTCCTGCCAAACCAACTCCACCATCCTCACTATCATATAGGGAGACACCAATCTGCCAATTTTCATATCCAACAAAGGTTCCTAGGCCACCCTCTCATTTCATCAAACAGGTGATGTGCATGACAAGAACTGCCAACCTATGAACCTGCATTTGGCACTGCCTCCTTTGGCCAAACCAGCATGTCCAGCAACCTTGCCATCTTAGTAAGCACCACCCTGCTAAATTCTAACTCAAATGGAGCAACCTAGTGTGCCCTGGCATTTGGTCGAACACTGTGCCTGCGTGCAGAGAGCACGGCCAGAGTGTACGAACTGCAGCCGTAGCATTGAGCTGTTGCTGTCCCTCTACTGCCTCTCCCGATCGCACTAGCCTTCCCCTGGATCATCTGATCCTCCCCAACCCCTGCCGACACTCTCCCTCGTCCCCTAGCGCCGACCGCCGCCGTCCTCATCGGCCTCAACCGCTGCAGTAAAGACCGCCGCCGTAATCCACTCGGGGACGGCACCGACCAGGCGACCTGGTGCCTCCCAAGCTTATCCCCGAGCCGCCACCCCCTCACTGATCTCCACCGCCCACCACCGGCCTCGCAACGACCACAACCACCGCACTAATGGGCGCCACCGTTGTGCCTTCTCCTGGAAGCCACGGGTGGGGTTTCCCCGTGCTATAAGAGGCCTCTCGAGCTCGTTGCGCCCTCCATGATCACTCCTCACCTCTCTGTAATCCACCCCGAGCAACGAAACGGCCGGACGCGGTCTTCTTCTTCCTTTCCGACACCCACGGTCGCCGCCGCCTCTCGGTTGATTTCGAGCCAACCACAGCCCCTTCCCCTCCATTTTCTTCGCCCATAACTCCCTCTCAACATCACGGACCCGTTCCTCTCTTCAATTTTGCGCGAGAACAACTGTGGGCGAAAGACCCAATTTGGCTCCGCCGCTGTGCTGCGGGAGACCTCGCCACCGGCGAGGTAGGGCTTCCCGCCGGCCGTGCCCTACCTCGGGAGGACCGCCCGGCCCTGCTGAGCACGCCCATGTGCTCGGCCTCCCGAGAAGTACCACCGTTCACCGGCAATCGTCGCCGGCAGGAACGCGGCCCTGTTCCCGTGTGTGAGATTGACCAGGGTCAAACCCGACAGGTGGGGCCCACTGTCAGCGACCGAGCCCACGCTGACTCGTCCGTGAGTGGAGACGGACTCCACTGAATCCGCCTTCGCGCGAGGGAGACGTATTCCGCGAATACGTCTTCAATGTCATCACCTCTTCCGCGCGGCTGATCGGCTGGGCTTGGCCCAGTAGCGCCAGACGGCTAAACAGCGCTCAGGGCGCACTTCTGCTCTCTTCTATTTTCCTTTCCCAGCAGTTTTCAAATAATTCTACAGTGACCATTTCAAAGCCAAATCTGATGATTCAAATTTCCACATACTCCTAAAATCATGCTCTATTAATAAAGCTAGGGTGAACATTTTTCCTAAGCTTACTTTATGTTGGATCTATTAAATAGCCTATTTCTTTATTATTCCAGATTTGAAATTCCCTAAGAAAATCATCTGAATTCCAAATAATTCGATTCTTTTTCTGAAATTCCTAATTTTTCATCTAGTTTATTTTAGTATTTATTTAAAAAAAATCCAAACAACTTTTTAGCACTGTTTTGGCTTTATGTGGTAATTGCAATATTTTTGAAAATAGGAAATGGAGGGGAGATAAAATTTTCAAACTTTTGGAGTGCACCCAATCTTTCTACATGCTCAAGGCAAGCATCTTGAACACTTGATATGGTGAATGTATAGTAGTTTCTTTGCAAGAATAATTGGATGATGATTATGTTGAATTCAAATAAAACTTGCATATGGCTATGTTGCATGCATGATCCATTGATATTTTGTTACCATCATTTAAACATGAAGTATGAGTGAATATGGTTATTTTCACATGTCACATATGCATATGTTGGTCTGGACTAACCTGCAGGAAAGAATCAGTCACGAGAAAAGTGACCGTGAGACTAAAATCTCGTTGTGATGAGAATGATTAGTGAGGGCATGTTAGGACATGCCAGATGGTGACCCTGTTGGGTATTACCACGGAAATATATTGTGCTAACCACTCCAAGAAAACTTGAACATCCTGAGTCGACCGTAGATTGAGTCTTGTTCCGGTAACCCCCATACTTGTTTCGTGCTGCCACTCGTCCCTGCCACTGGTAGGGTACAGTTCAGTAAGTTGTTAACCCCTTTCTGTGCACACACCGTACAGAGAGGCCGCGATGAAGGTTTCCAGGTACCGGTTATAATGCCAGTCATCGGGTCAGGGGGCATGGGTGTATCCGGCTGGGCCGAGAGGGGGGCACCCCTTATAATCCGCTCGTATGAATAGTGACCCATGCTATTCGAGATTGTAGTCTCCCCGACTTAGAGTTTTTCTTGAACGATGCTTTGGGTGATTCCTGGCATCCAGAAAGTTAATCTGGTGTGTGCTGGTCAGGTGTGTTTTCATCCCAAAGACCGTGATGGGAATTAGCCAGCGTCACGGTGCTGACTATAGAAATCTCATACACGTGGGTAAAGAGTACACCCTCTGCAGAGTTATATCTAGTCAAATAGCCGTGTCCGCGGTTAAGTACTATAGTCTGGGTTGGTCAAGTGTCGGTCCTAGTGTCGGTCTCCGGAGGAAATAACGAAATTGATTATGATGCAATTTTGCAGGATAATTGTTGTCACTACTGATGTCATCATGAATATCATTGTCATCATAAATATTATTGTGGACTAACTCGTTTCTCTTATATGAATTTTATGAGTGTCTCATGGGCTGGCTAGACTACACGGGCACACAGTTTTTATTTTCTTTGCTGAGTGTCTCATGGGCTGGCTAGACTACCCGGGCACTCAGTTTTATTTTCTTTTCTGAGTATCTCATGGGCTGGCTAGACTACCCGGATACTCATTTATTTTCAAGACCTCTCGAGGCGTCGCTTTTAGACACCCGTTTGGCATTTCTTTTCAAGACCTCTCGAGGCGTCGCTTTTAGACACCTGTTTGGCATTTCTTTTCAAGACCTCTCGAGGCGTCGCTTTGAGACACCCGTTTGGCATTTCATTTCAAGACCTCTCGAGGCGTCGCTTTTAGACACCCGTTTGGCATTTCTTTTGGATTCTCGGGCGGTCCTATCTTGCCCGATTCTCCACTTTTATATTTTCTTTTGGATTCTCGGGCGGTCCTGTCTCGCCCGATTCTCCACTTTTATTTTCTTTTGGATTCTTGGGCGGTCCTGTCTCGCCTGATTCTCCACTTTTATTTTCTTTTGGATTCACGGGCGGTCCTGTCTTGCCCGATTCTCCACTTTTATTTTCTTTTGGATTCTCGGGCGGTCCTATCTCGCCCGATTCTCCATTAACTTTCTTTGTTAGCCACTAAAATTTTATTTACTAATTCTTCTGCACATGCAAACGTTTATCATGCCATGATTAAATATCGGTCAACATATGCATAACATTTAATTCAGCATATGCATATAATTTAACCATCCTGATCAGATGCATTCGGTATATCTTTTATTCATTATGTTTGCGAGTACATTCCAACGTACTCACTGGCTTGTCCCTAGCTATTTAATTGGCTAGGTCAGGATTTCAATGAGGAGTACTACAACGACGTCCATGCGGAGCCTAGGATAGCAGCCACGCGGGATAGGAATTATCCGGGTCAGCTGTTCCTGTGGGGATGGAGCCCCATCGACGTTGGAGAACCACAAGTCGCTTCCGTCACCCGTCACTAGAAATCAGTGTTGTATCATTAGACCTTTACGGTCTTGTACCCAATTCTAGTAATTGCTTGGTAATCTGTAACAAGGACGTGTCCACCAGTAACAGTAATCCTGGGGATGGTGGTGACACGAGGGGTTATTCCTGGGATTTTATGTCCCAGAAATCCGGCCCCGACAGCCTTGGTATCAGAGCCAGGATGACCACTTGCTATTCCTATCTTAGCCTGGTCATCATCCTTAGGTTTCCACACCGTCCAAATCTTTCCTGTCCGTAGCCAAGCCCATCTCATCCGATAAGCCTACACAGTGGCCAGCCGACATCTTTTGACAGTCGGTGCCCAACCTATCAGCCCTGCCCATAGGCCGTGTGCCTGTGGCCGATACCTGAGTTGTCCCATCCACAAGCGTGCGATGGAAGAAACACTGACCTATAAAGGAAGCCTTTCCCAACTCAGCACATCAAAGCCTCACTCTCAGTTCCATATCCGATCACCAAGATGCCTGGTCCCATCGTCCGTAACGAGACCACCGTAGCCGAGCTAGAAGACTTTGTAGTCATCCTCGCCAATCTCACCCGTCGAGCTTTTGGCATAGAAGAGTCCACCAGCGTAGTTGTCGAGTCCCTTGTAACCCTGTTGCCCGGTAGATCCCACCTTCGTGCTGTAGACGACCATAAGTATGTTTGTTGCAGTATCTAGCACTAGTTTACATGATGCAACCTTTGTATTGTATTTTAGGGCGTATGTCATAAGTGCATTGCTATGTTTGCATTATGCATAATATTGTTTGTTGTGATATGCATTTAGTTCTTCCGCCCTTAACAAATCTCGAGGACGAGATTTTCTTAAGGGGGGTAGAGTTTGTAACACCCCAAAAATGTAACCACAATTTTATTAAGTAAAAATTGGGCCAGAAATATATTTTTTTAATTATATTAGGTTTTTTATTATTTCAGAGTATTTTCTGTTTTCTGTTTTCCAAAATTCTTCCCTCCATATAGAAATTTTGGTAAAATATTATGGGTTTTGGTAGTTTTCTTAAATCATTTCATTTATATTTTAATAACAGTAGGAAATATTTTCATAATAAAATTTTGCCCCAAAATAATTCTTTTAAAAGCATTTTCAATACTAGAAATGCTTCTATTGCACTACAACTGTTTTAAATAATTCTCCTAAAATTCCACAAAAATTATGAGGGGTCATGTGATGCCTATAGATCACTTTTATGCAAAAACCCATCTTGGTATTTTGGAAATTTTGAGTAAAACATCCTGTTTTCAATTTTGTCCCATTCTTTTGTTTTAACTACAACCTCAATTTTTATTGCTCCAAAAATTCTGCAATTATTCCACCTTATAGTCCTTCCTAAGAAACCCTTAAGGGCAGAAGATTAGCTCCAATTACCTCTTTTTAATTCTCCAAATAAATCCTTCAAATTTCTGTCCAAAACTGAAATTCTTCCAAACTTGCACTGACAAGTTTCTCTTCGTGCCAAACCAACTCCACCATCCTCACTATCCTATAGGGAGACACCAATCTGCCAATTTTCATATCCAACAAAGGTTCCTAGGCCACCCTCTCATTTCATCAAACAGGTGATGTGCATGACAAGAACTTGCAACCTATGAACCTGCATTTGGCACTGCCTCCTTTGGCCAAACCAGCATGTCCAGCAACCTTGCCATCTTAGTAAGCACCACCCTACTAAATTCTAACTCAAATGGAGCAACCTAGTGTGCCCTGGCATTTGGTCGAACACTGTGCCTGCGTGCAGAGAGCACGGCCAGAGTGCACAAACTACAGCTGTGGCATTGAGCTATTGTTGTCCCTCTACTGCCTCTCCTGCTCGCACTAGCCTTCCCCTGGATCATCTGATCCTCCCCAACCCCTGCCGACACTCTCCCTCGTACCCTAGCGCCGACCACCGCCGTCCTCATCGGCCTCAACCGCCGCAGTAAAGACCGCCGCCGTAATCCACTCGGGGACGGCACCGACCAGGCCGCCTGGTGCCTCCCGAGCTTATCCCCGAGCCGCCACCTCCTCACTGATCTCCACCGCCCACCACCGGCCTCGCAACGACCAAAACCACCGCACTAATGGGCGCCGCCGTCGTGCCTTCTCCTGGAAGCCACGGGAGGGGTTTCCCCATGCTATAAGAGGCCCCTCGAGCTCGCTGCGCCCTCCACGATCACTCCTCACCTCTCTGTAATCCACCCCGAGCAACGAAACGGCCGGACGCGGTCTTCTTCTTCCTCTCCAACACCCACGGCCGTCACCGCCTCTCGGTTGATTTCAAGCCAACCACAGCCCCTTCCCCTCCATTTTCTTCGC